>CM070534.1:44167419-45367419 GCA_036346415.1 Raddia guianensis | reverse complement strand
TCCAAAATTATGTCAAATAGGCTCTCCCCTCACCTAACCGAGTTCATCTTGCCAAACCAAAGCTCTTTCATTAGAGGGATAAGTATTTATGACAATTTTCTCTATGTTAGGAACATGGCTGCATAGTTGTATAAAAAGGAGAGTGTCCTCCTTACTACTCAAGCTAGATATCGAGAAGGCCTTTGACTCAGTCAGTTGGGAATATATCCTAGAGCTTCTTAAGCATTTGGGCTTTGGCCAGAGATGGTGGGATTGGATATCGATTATCCTATCTTCTGCTTCCACAGGCGTCCTTCTTAATGGATTCCCTGGACCCAGGTTCTTTCATCATGAAGGCCTTCGGCAGGGTGATCCAATCTCTCAGCTGCAATTCATCATCGCAATGGAACCACTCTCCAAGTTGTTTGCATTGGCTAGTTCTGGGGGTTTGTTGTAGCCTCTCTTGCATTTGCTTGCACGTCACGACCTCCTTATATGAGGATGATGTGGTCTTTGTTGCCAAACCGTGTGGTCAGGAATTACAAGTCATCAAGGAGCTTCTGAGCTGGTTCAAGGGGGCCATAGGCTTGGATGTCAATTGGACCAAAAATGAGGTGTGCTCCATCAACAGGGACAACTCAATGGTTAGTTTGGACTCCAAATTCACATCTTTACTTGAAAAACCTAGATTTTCCATTGAGGCCGACCAGGTTAAAGAGGTTGGATGTTATCCGTCTAATCGAGAAGGCACAATAGTAATTGGCTAGCTGGAAGGTTAATCTCCTTTCTCGGGCAGGGAGCCTTATCCTAGTCAACTCTATGTTGACATCCATGCTAGTCTACAACCTAGCTAATTTTAGTCTGGAATAGTGGATGATTATAAAAATTGACAAGATTCAGCACAGTTTTCTCTAGAAGGGCCAACATGATTACAACAGAGGTCGCTGCCTTGTTAATCGGAAAAGGTTTGTCGTTCAAAGGAGATGGGTGAATTGGGAGCTAAGGATATCTCTAGGTTGGGTCGAGCTCTCAGGCTGTGTTGGCTCTGCCAGGAAAAGGACTGTGTTGACCGTCCTTATAAAGGGTTGCCTACCCCCAACGATGCCTCTGACTTTGCTCTTTTCAACGTTGCCATGCATGTCCATCTAGGAGATGGCCGGAAAGCATCCTTTTGGATCTCTCCTTGGTTTTAGGGCACCCCATCGAAGAATATCGCCCTAAACTGCTTTCAGCTCGTGCAGGGCGCATGTCCTTTGGTGTTCAATGTCATTTCTACAAGTTCATGGGTACGACCTCTCCACGACATATTCACAAGGGAGCAGGTGTGGGAGTTTATCAAAATCTAGAATATTGTTCAAACCACCAACCTAGTGGAGTCAACTCTAGATTCTCTTTCTTGGACTCCGTTGGCGAACTGTTGCTAATTGGTTGAGTTTGCGTACAGTGTTCAATTGGGTCCGTTGTAGATCATCTTTATCAATGTGTCTAGAACACGCGCGCAGAGCTGAAATGCGAGATTTTTTTCGGGGTTGCCATCCAAGGCAAGATCCTCATAAAGGGTAGATTAGCAGTTAGGGGTTGACTGCATGAGCATTGTTGTGCGCTTTGCGTCAATGAAGATGAAATGACACTCCATTTATTATGGAAATACCCTTTCTCCTGTCAGGTGTGGTACAAGATGCAACCCCTCCTGCGTTGTTCATTGTTGAGTCAGATATTACATTTTTTATCTTTATTTTTGTATATGCAAAAATAGTTGGTTATCCATAAAAACATTCAAATCACTATCCAATCGACACAGTTGATCTTGTTTTAGGGGGAATACACCTACCCCTACGGCTTGGGGTAGAACCGAGCCGAGTCTGAGAGTATGTTTGACTTGGGCTCGCTAACGCTCCCGGCTTGTTGGTTCATGAGTTGCCAATAGTCCAGTGGAGCTGTCTAGTGTGTGTGGTGGTTGGGAGAACATCGAGCACGAGAGAGAAGTGCCGCCTCCCCTAAGTGGAGGAAGGTGTCACCGGTCAAGCCACCTCCCACCAACCAACTGGTTGGATATGGAGGACGTGGAGGAAGGCGCTTCTAGGTAAAGGTAAGGGGAAGCGTGGTTTATATGGTAGGGAGGCAGGGAGATATCATCGGTGGCTAAGCGTACTCACCATCTTGCACCATTGTGGGACAACTACTTTACCATGTCGCTAGGCATAGATCTAGAGGGGAGAGGTGCCGTCGTCATCGCTGCTTGGTGTTCCTTTCCTTTCTCCCATGTCACTACCCTTAATCCGAAGAAGGGGCGTCGTTTTGTTCAGATCTGGAGGCGTCACGGACCAAGAAGGAGAGGAGGGATCGAGGGGGAGCCATTGATCATGAAGGAGATAAGGGAGGGGTCGATGCCAACTAGGAGGAAGAGAAGGAATAGGGAGACGCCACCTAGAAGAGGAGGGAGGAGACGGTCAGGTGGCATCAAAGGACCTTTTTGATTAGTAATTCGGTTTGGTTTAGTTGAGTCAAAAGTTAGATGTTCATAAAAAAAAGATATGGAGAGTCTAAAAAACTAAAATATTTTTAGACCAATGAAAAAACCCACAAAATTCTAAAACAAATGTTTAAAAATATTGTAAATAACTATATAAAATAATAAATTTTAGCTTACCAAACTAAATCAAACTGCGAATCAATGGCCGGCAGCTGCTGGCAAGTGGCGAGGGAAGCGGCGTTGGCATTTGCTCGCTGTTGGGCGAGCACATGAGTAGCACCAATGTCCAGGCCTCCTTGTTACGTGGGCCATGACCATAAAGGCCCAATACCAACACGCCCAGGTGCCTCCTCGTAATATGGGTCACATTGATCATGTGGGCCGTTGGCATGGTTTGGGTTGAACTGGATCATTGTAGGGTTACAAGAACCAACCGATCTATGAGCGACTGGCGGCTCGTGCTCATTTCCAAAGCAATCTACGCTGTCTCAAGGTCGAGGATTACCATCTACATCAACTAGCGAGCGTGCACGTGCAAAACATGATGTAGTAATAAGAAATGAATGAAAATGGTTTAAATAATAGGTGACATACAAAACGGGGAAAATGAATAACATGGATCAACATACCGTGGTCTATACGTGTCGAGTCAAGAGTTCATGATCTCTACGTATCGAGTTTGCTCTATGTATCGAGTTGATAGTAAACTCGTGGAAAATTATGGCCGTTGGATGATGGCAAGAGTATGTGGTCTATACGTATCGAGTCAAGAGTCTGTGGTCGTCCGTGGTCTCTACGTATCGAGTTTGCTTTACGTATCGAGTCAAGAGTACGTGGTCTCTATGTTTCAATTTGATAGCAAACTTCTGAAAAATTATAGAGTCCGTTGGATGATAGATGAAGGGAATAGACGGATGTGATCTGTAGTTGGATCTAGGCCAACTGCTCAATTATAGAGTAGTTTAGATGTTTGGATCCACCAATAGCGTGCCGGTGTCCAATTTCGGATCTTTTTCTTTTCGGTTAAAACCAGCGATAGGTTATAATTTGAAAAGGTTATGAACCTTTGGTAGGGTTTGAAGAGCTCAAAAAATGTTAAAAATAACTACCTCCGGTCACAAAAAGAAGGGTTTTTTTTTTTTTAGAAAGTCACAAAAAGAAGTTGCTGTTGACTTTTAGACATGCATTTGACCATTCGTCTTATTAAAAAATTTAGTTCAAATATGTAAAAATATAAGTCATACTTAAAATAATTTAATAATAAATCAAATAATAACAAAATAAATAATATTTATATAATTTTTTGAATAAGACGAATAGTCAAAGTCGTGTCCAAAAGTCAACGACGACTTCTTTTTGTGACCGGAGGGAGTATAAGCTTTAAGAAAAAAAACACTAAAAACTTTCAAAAAAATGGCTACAAAATGCTAGTATAGCATTTGATTTGTACAATAAATTTTCAAAGGTAGTTTTTAATTTTAGTTTGAGCCAAAAAGGAATTTAAAATTCAATTGTATTGATTTTTTAAAACAACAAATTATTTTAGTGGACCACCAATAACCGACGACAACAAGTGGAACTGGTGATATTTCCTCCATACTATAAAAAATTTGACATTTTCAACATCGACACAATTTTTGAAATACAACTTTGACCAATAATCATCATTGCAATTATTTATAAATTTATAAAAAAATATGATATTATGATAAACGAATCTATATGTATAATTTGTATGTAATCAATCCAAATAGTTCACAAAATTACTTAGATAAAGTTTTAAAACTTAGACCAAATACATATTAAAACTTCTATTTTTATAATACTATTTTCCATTCAATTGACAACCTCGCCTTCAGCGGCAAATTAAGGATGCCATCCGAGTCGGAGTGTTGAGTGAATATTTTGAATATTTTGTGATGAGGTGATTTTCCAATTTATTTACATATTTTTGTGAGGCATTTTGGAATTATTGGAATATCTTTGGAAGGAAAATGATAATTTTGGATGAATATTTGAGGACGGTTTATGATTTATTGGACTAACCTTGGACTAATGATTTTTGGCGAGATTTGGATATATATGTTTTGATTTTGTCAGAAGAAGAAGGAGAAAATAAAAGGAAAAGGAAAGAAGAAAAAAGAAAGAAAAATATATGCATGCATGTGCTGTGCGAATGGGTATATGCATGCACACGTGCTGTGCGAATGTGTGTATGCATGCACAGGAAGGTGCGAATATGTGTATGCATGCACAGCCAGGTGGGCAGGTGCATGATGTGCATGTGCGGGCTGGACACGGCGGGCAGGTGGCCCAGGCTGGAGGCACCAGCAGGCCGGCGCAGGCCCAGGAAGGAGGCGGAGTGTGCGGCCCAGCGGGGGCAGGCGGCCCAGCGCGGGCTATGTGCCAGGCCGAGGATATTTTTTCACTATTTATGGGACCCGAGAGGGTCGTGATTAGGAGAGTTTTTTAGGGTTTCTCATTGCTAATGACAGCTACGGAAATTAGAGATTTTCCAGAAGTGATTAGAGGCAATTAGAGAGAGATTAACAGTGATTTTGGAGGGTTTTGTGCTTGCATGCAAAGGAACCATATGGCATCAAAGGGCAATAAAGATTGGTGGTTTCGGTAGTGATTTTTTCTCCTCTTGTGATTTTTTTTCTTAATTTACTTACAGTTCTCTACTCGTTTAGTACTGTTTTATTTATTTCTTCCGTTGTTTAGTGTTATTTAGTGCCTTTAGGGACTTAGTAGGGGTATTTAGCGCCACCGATTCTACACGGAGTATGAGCTCACCCAACGAGACAATGTGTGATGTGAACAATGAATTTCTCTTCAATTCACACAGTCGAAGTGTGTGGTAGGCTAGTAGCAGTACGCATTCCTCCGTGACTCCGTTCAACATTTCAGCCGTGGGGAGTTGCACACTTGCACTGCGCGCGGTGAGAATAGTGCAAACCATGTGCGCCACGTTTGGATGCACAACTCCATGTGGCTATAGATCCGTGCAGCAATGCGGCCGAAATATTCTAGATTTTTTATTCTACTTTTTTATACAACAAAAGATAAGATATTATTTACTTTTTAGCGGCAAATATCGGTAAATATAGGAACCGACTAGCTCTCAGTTGCCTGATTTTTTTCTTAACTCTTAGTCGATTATCTGCCGATCCAACGGTCCACATCTCCCTCTCTTTCTTTGTATACATCTCGACTTCCTTGATGCTTTGTTCGTCTCCTCCCCTGATCCCACCCCGACGTCGATCCCCTGCTCCTCCGATGATCTCCCCGACCCCTCCGCCAGCGTCGCCTCTCCTCCCCCTTATACCGGCTCTGCTCCTCTTGTCCCTAGTCGACGTTGCTGTTCTATGCACCTCCACCATCTCCCTCGCCACCACCAGCCCAGCTGCCTGTGGCGGCGACATCGACGCCACCCCGAACCCCCTATCCTGTTGCCACTTGATGCCCCGCCCATCCTAACTCCAATCACGTGAGCAGATCTGCCCATCGTCTTCGACCAAGCCTACAGCTCCATCGCCACTATCAGCATCTCGCCACCCCCATCACGACCCCATCCCTACCACTGGGCAGCCTCCTTCCCTCTTTGACCAAACCCGCGGCTTCGGTGTCGCCGTTGGCGTCTCGCCACCCCAACCATGATCCCATCCCTAACACCGGGCCACCTCCTCCCCCAACCTCTTGGTAAGCCTAACAGTCACTGGAGAACCCCAGTCTCGAATCCTAACCAGAACCCCAATGGCACAGCGGCGGTCAGTGAGGAGAGGAGAAATAAGATGACGACGCTAGTTAGGAGGAAGAACGTGGCGCTAGTGAGATCCCAGTTAAGTTAAAATCGATCGATGGTTAAAAATTTCTAGACAACTGATGTTTAGCAAAGCTGATAAATATATCCCAACTGGTTTTATTTGATCCAAGATTCAATAAAATTTTACCCTTGTTGTAAAGTTGGAGTACTAGAAGTGTTTATACTAAAGTATATCATTGTATACATAAAGAATTGCTTTCTGATTAAAAAACAATTTTTGAAGCAAAGCGAATAAAAAACCTTTTTGTTACATATTTTACAATCCAACGGGATAGCGCCCCGCGAGCGTGCACATTCGACATGCTTGGTTGTTCGGCTGCCGTGCACAAGTGCACGTAGGTGGCCCAAGCTTGTCCGTAGGTGTAGTTCAGCCGTATTTCTATTTTATTTTTTTTACAACTATAGCAAGTCTATCTTAACCCAGGTCTGCAAGTATCATCCAGTAAAAAAAGAATACTAGGCAACGCTATAGCCAGCGATGTGAAGATTTCCAACAGTGCAGCTAAAAGATAGATATATACCTACGGTTTTGCTTAAATCCAGTCGTCTGCTCTTCGCTGTGCCCTCACCGACGGTGGGCCCACGAGAGACGTGCGCGTGGTCAAGCGACTGGATTGAAGTCACTATATACTTAACGATGGAATTGAAAGTCATGAAACCACGTGAAACCATATTTTAACAATGAAATCCACCTCATCACGCTATATGATATCACATGAAACCACGTCGAATCATTCTTCAATGATGGGTCTAAATAATGAAACCAAACTTTGATTGTAGTATCACCCATGTGAGCCCTATAAAACCATACTAGCTTCGACTGTAGGTTCACATGATAAAACCATGATATTACATGAAACCCTATTTTGAAAATGGACCCGTTCTATGAACCACATGAAACCATACTTTGGCGATAGACCTATTTATTGGTCCTGCTTGATGAAACCACGTGATACTTGATGAAACAACATAAAACCATACTTTGATAGTGGACCCATCGGACAAAACAATATAATACAAGATGAACCAACATGAAACCATACTACGGTGGTGAGGCCATAGGATAAAACATGTATCATGAAGTATGGTATCATGTGGTTTGTATCATTTCATCGGTTGGGCCCCACCATCGAGTATGTTTTCATCTGATGGCAGCTGAAGTATAATTTCATATATTTTCATGTGGGTTTCATCGGTTGGGCCTCCCCATTGAAGTACGGTTTCATGTTCATATGATTTCGTCATGGATGCTCCATCGTCGAAGTATGGTTCTGATGGTTTTTGTGTGGTATCATGTTGTATTTATGTTGTCACGTGATGGCTGTGACAACATCGTTGCATCAATCCTTGCCATTGGCACTGTCCACACCAGCTGATACACTAGATGCTTATCCCGTTAGGTAGTCTAGAAACACTATCTCTCTGTGTGTATACTGGTTGGGGATGCAGCGTTGGGCGCTGGGGCGCGGATCGGCTCCAAGGGCAGCGGTGAATTAGGTGGCGCGGTCCCCTCCCACTAGGGACGGTGGCGGTCGGCACCGAGGTAGGTGGAGCCGGCGGCGTTCGAGGCGGCCCGAATCTGGGCAGATGCCGTCGGTGGCGGCGTGGACAATGCGAAGCCGGGGTCGGTGGCGGACGATGCCGAGGTTTAAACGGGTTTGATGAAAAAAAAATGTCTGTTTAGTGGAACAACCTTTAAAGTGAATCGAAGGCCGATCAGGAGGGGAGCCCGGACCTCGGGGAGCCCTTGTTATTTTTACTATATAGTGTATTCTAGTATTAGAGATAGCAATAAGAATGCTATAACGGTTTTCATGATTTCGATGGTTTCGTATTTTCAAACTGGTAACCGGTGTGAAGTTGTGAAACCCTCCTCCTAGCAACACCGATCAAATTAGTAAGCCCAAACGATCTGCCCTGCGGCACCATGATGCCATGGCGACTCGATCGGCAGGGCCGTACGTGCAGTACGTTATTAGCCCATATATACTCCATCAGTCCAGCGCGGTTTCCCCACAGAAAACGCTGGACTGTTGATCCGCGCCCGTACGTACGTGCTTGGACTTGACCCGTCCGGACGCCGCCGGACGGCTCAACGTCGGTGGCCGCTTGCCTGCAGCGGCGGTGCATGCCGTGGTGCTCTACTGGCCACGAGCTGCCACTACGCATCACCCCCCCTCTCCTACGTAGAGCTGGTCACTGCAGGCTAGCTGCGTAGCCGGCCGGCTCGCCTCGGCTTGGCTTTTGCCCTCCCTCTCTCTCATGCACCACCGAGCCGCGCACTGAAAATTAAGGGTCGAGAAATCGTACGTCCCCGTCGCTAATGAATGTGTCACGTCGATCAACAGGGGCGCGCATGCGTGTGGTGCGAGCTATGAATGCCGAACTGGGGGCGCGTACGGCGGTGGGCAATGAACGCCCGAGCCGGTACGACGCGCGTACGGCGCATGGTACGCGCCGGCCAGGACTCCACCGGCGCGAGGGCCAAATCTCTGGGAGGCAAGGCAACTGTGCACCGCGCGCGGGGCGCGAGATCAATGTGGCTATTAAGGGAGAGGCTAGAGCTGACCATGCATGGTATGGCGTGAGCACGTACCAGCTGCTGCTGCTGCGTACGTATGTACGTCGTGTATAGGGCCGGGCTGATCGAACGCATATAGCTACTATACCATACATGGTAGACATGAGACATGACGCATGATCGGGATATATGCGAGGTTTGGCGCAACAATGCTGGCTTTGGAGCATGGCGCGAGGGATTATCTGAGCACATGCCTAATAAGACTCAAATAAAAATAGAATAAAAAATGCTAAAGAATAGTGACTGAATAGTGAGCCTTTAGTTAGGTATGGAGATGGCCTAAGCCCCTTCTCTTGAGCTTATTTTAGATCATAATCCCAACATCTTATTTTAACTGCATGTATATAGGTGTGAACATATTGATTAATTAAGAAACTGACCCTTTAATCTTATTTCCTATCTTAATATTTTATCTTGGTTCATGTCTGCATGCAACACATAAATCTGTAGTCAAAGATAAAACGACGAGATAAGATATTAGAGGGAGTACTTTCTGAGATGGAGGGCGCCTCTTTTTTAGAGGGAGTAATTTGATATTACTAAATCAGCCACATACAGCTTGCATCATGTATAAATCTCACACACCTAACAACCATGGTAACACGAGCACACATATATAGTCCAACAAAACTAAATTGTATGTGGTGCATGTGTAAACCCTTCGAGAAGTCCTGGACTAAAATACTGAATACATATGTCCGCACATATATAAAAATTTCTGAGATGAGACCTGAGTTTGTTTCTAGATTGGCTTCTCGCACCACCACGAGTCCACGAGCAGATCAATCGAGCAACGCCAGCTGGGCGGTTCTCTTGGAACCTGAGACCCTGAGTAGACAGGTGAAAAATGCTTGAACGCACCTTGTAGAGCATCTCTGCCGAGAACCGGAAATCACTGTACTTTTTTTGTGATAGAGAAATTGATGGAGAAACAATTTTTTTTGAAAAATCGATCTAGTATAAAATGTGAAGAAAGTTTAGAGAATATGTACGAGGAAATCTTTACAGAATGTGGTAAATAGCTAGGTTAATAACACTGGATCAATCACAGAGGAGATACCGGAGATGCACGACGAAGCAAGTGGTGATGATACATAGGTTCCTAAGTGGACTGAAGGTGGAACGGACAGGAACATACCAGGGTGGAAGATAATTATCCTTATACTGTGGTCTATGCGCTCCTCCACTGTACGAGCTCTGTTTGGGATAGCGGAGGTGTGGAAACGTACGGTTTAGCTAGGTTGTACGTTCCTTCAACATTCAGCAACTGCCGTGTGAGCTTACTTCTCGATGAACTATACAATTACGTTACTGCAGCCAACGGAAATTTCCGTCCATGATACGGCTAGCTAGGTATTGAACTTCTTCCATCCATTATGGATGTGTTTGGTTCCTTCGTCTCGGACCGACCTGGATCATCTCGTATCGTTCGCTGTTTGGTTGCACATAAACCGTGCTGGATGAAGAGATCTCATGGTATAAAAAATTGCTGTCTACGCGGGATGAACTGGTCCGATCAAAAATGATGTTCTCGCCTCATGCTGGATAAGGCCAGGGTCGGTCTAGCATGGCTGAACCAAACACACGGTATGTGTCTCCGTTGGTTTCGAAAAAATTTAGTTGCATTCATTATACGCCAGTAATAGCGGCAACATTTATGCATGGTTAACCCCTAGTTATAATTTGCTAATTTAAGAATTATAGGATTATCTAACATGCTCACATATTTGCAACATGTTAATTAAACTATCGGGCACCCTTTGAGAATTCCCGATTTAGTGTGCATGAACCCCATTCTTAGCATTTTAATTGCCTTCTCAAGGACTATGGGTGGTGTCGTTGGTCCGAGCCAGACAACCTATTTCTAAGGGTTGTCTCGTGGAGGTATCATGTGAAGCTCATGAAACAGCTTAAGAAAACAAAGCGTGAGATCAAGTATTTTTTCTAGGAATTATTGCTTGCTTTTGTATTGCCCTGGCCTCTATTTATAGTGGGGGTGCATTTTTTACAACTTCCAGTATAGCCCCTCCGACCAGAGACAACGAGGGCCAAAAAGTCTGTTCTGCGAAAAGACTTCTTGGCTTCTCCCCTGCTCCCGGGGGCAAGGCCTCCAAGGGAAAAACACCCCATGGCTCGGGGCAAAGACCCAAATGCCCCCACCGCGATAGCTAAAACAGGGTTACAAAAGAAATTACAGGGACCCGGTTGTTACGGCCAGCTAACGTATCCTCCTGCCACGCGATACGATTCGACACTACCACAGACCCGTACTTGCTGTCCCCTGGTCTTCTTAGCGCCGACGAAACCTTCCTTCCTTCGAGCTCTGGCCTCAGCGCATTCGGCCCCTCCATAGGCTCCTAGGAGGCGATCCCTCTGCGCTGATCCCCTTCATTAATCCACCCTTGCCTCGCCATGAAGGGGTGAGGCTTCCTCTAGGTAGGCACCTCGTCTGACCTGGCTTTGCCTTGCCTCAAATAGGTGAGGCTTCCTCCGCGCAGGCATCTCCTCTGATCCTCCTTTGCCTCGCCGCGAAGGAGCGAGGCTTCCTCAGCCACAGCGCCGGTTCGTCGGCCCATGGTTCGTAGGGGGTGGGTGTTGCCCTGCTACAACAGGGGGTTCCCTTTTCTCTCTACGGTGACTCAGAAGGTAGTTTTATCTCTGGCCGGCATGGTTTTGGTTGGATCTCTCACTTTTGGTGGCCTCAACGTCACCGACAAGGAGAGGCTAGCCGGCTAGGCCAGGCGGCATGTCTACAAAAATAGGCTTTTAGGGTAGCTTTAGGAGGTAAGGTGGTTTGCTAATAGATTTTCCTCCTTCGGTGATGTTTTAATTGGGTCCTTGGTGGTGGTGTAGGTCAAGTGTCTTATGGGACATGAGTTCTAGAGGTGCACATCGGTGGAGAGGATTCCTGCCTAGGGTTAGTGATGCCGGTAGCAAAGCTTCAATGACTAGATCTACCTTGAGGGAATTTTTCTAGGGGAAGGCTCTAGGTGAGTTCCTATCTATTTCGTCAGGCGCTTCGTCAACAATGGCGACATTAGGGTCCTTGATGGATGTTCTGGAGACCTATGGTCATGGTGGCCTTTTTGAGTTTGTTGCTCGGAGGAAAGGTTTCAAATAAAGGTCTTTGTTTAGGGGGTAAGGGGTTAGTTTTTGGCTTGGGTTGTTTCTGCAATGTTAACTTCAATGTGTTCAAAGGTGATTTCATTGGTGCATCATTGTTCTTCTCTCTCTATGTGTGGTGGTACTACTCCTCCACCTCAAACCACAAAGGTGTGCTATATCTATTTATGGACAATTCTAGTTTTCTACGGACCTTATGTTGTTATCCTATAGTTACTACACCACGACACAATATTACAATCTAACTTTCAATCGGCAATAGCCTCATATAGTGTCTAATTGTGCGTCAGTAAAAAGTTTTGCTGATAGAAGAGTCAGTAAAAGTCCCATTGGGAAAAACTATTACCGACTAACAATGTTTTATCGACTGACAGTTAGACGATATGTTAGGAAACTTTCTGATGGAGAGTTTTTTGCTGATAGATATAGTTGCGTCGACGGACAATGTTTTCTAGATATATGGTCTATCGGGAATGGTAGTTTGTCGACACGCAGTCCGCCATTATAAAATCAGAACAAAAAAAATATAAAAACTAATTTGCAAAAATATTTATACAACTAATGACACACTTTTTGGTAATTCCATACACGTGATGTTACATTTTGGCAAATGTCACAACAATATCATCATTCTTTTACAAATTGAAAGAAGACAATAAATAGTCATCCAAAATATGCCACAACAATATCTTCAATGATCATCCAGTTTACATAGACAATAAATAGTTTTGTACTAAATCATAAATCAGAGTAAAGCAACATAAGGTAACAACGATATCCAATTGGCCAACTCGGAATGCGCAACTAATAGTCCTCGTTACCTTGGAAAGGATCCTCCTGATCCCAAACTAGACTTGAACCTTCACCTGAGTCAAATTATCCGTGGTCAATATAATGTATACACGGCTATCCACCAAGCAGTTCTTAATATAAATACAAGTAACAAATGATGGGGATGGTTGTTCAGCTAAACGGCACATGTATACTCAATTTGTTGTAAAAGCATCATTATGAGTTGAACATAAAGTGCTCCCTCTAATGACACGAGCTTAGCCAAAGAAGTCTAAATGACTCAACAGACACTTCTTGACACTAACAGCACGAACTTAAGCAAAGGGCATTTAAACAGCTTAGCAGACACTCCCTGTCTACAGTAATTCAACAAATTTATTTATTAACTACGATGAGACTATCGTGTGAAAACTTTCTTCCCATCCATAACCGTGTCCATATCGTGAGACTACAGAGTGTCCTTGCGATCGATTGATAAATTAAAACACGGATTTAGTTAACCATGAGATCTGTCCACAGCGAGATGAATTAAACAATTTAGTTAATCTGTCTTTCCGGTCATGTGAGAACGATGCGTGCTATAGTACTAGTCTTGTCCTTTAGTGGAAGTACACAATTCGCCAGCCTTCTCAGATTACCCGGGTGATTAAGGTAAAAAGATGATGGTGCTAGCAGTGAAAGTTGCTCCGTATCTCTCCGCAAAGCGGAGACGCGCTCGTGCCACACGGGAGACTGGAATATATATTCTGCCGAACCGTGTGGTGACCGCGTCGATCGCGTGGTCTTGGCACCCTGGGAAAGATGGATAGATCATAGATCCAGACATCCAGTAGTCTCCGTACAGGTCAGGGCATGATCCGAAGAAAGACGCCAGGTTGCGCAGGCCACACCTCCGGAGACCGTGTTGAGCAGGGACATGTAACAAGTGGAACAAAAAGATGCCATAAATAATGTATGCAACTGCGAGCAACTGTGCTCCATTCTCTCTTTATTTATTTATCTATTTATTTATTTATTCCTCTGAGAAAGTGCTTCGCCATTATTAAAGTTGTATAACTCGTACGGGGTAGAACTTCTCCGTTTCCTATAAACCCATCACCCATGCTCTTTTTTCATGTTTCATGTTTCATCTATTTAATTTCAGTTTAAGTTGCAAGTGCTTACTTTGTTTGTTACTAGCTATGTGTTCTCTAAGTTCAAATGTCATCATTAATATATAAAATAAGTCTATTTTACACCCGTCCATCAATTTAAAAGTTTATTTAGCCTGCTTAAACTATAAAATAACCCATTTAATTCCCAAACCGGAGCAAGTAACGTCCAATGTGATATTAACTGTTTTTGTACATTCTAATACAAATATTTTTAAAAATCTAATAACAGTAAACAAGACAATATTTTAAGAATTTTTTTAATTATTATATACAAAATTACACGAAATATATGTACGGTGAGGATATTGATAACACTAATTTGCTAGAAAAGCATTTAGAAAAATAATGTTTAAAATAGATTCAATTTCTTTTAAAAGTCACACAAAACTTGATCATTCAAATAAATAAATGGAAAATTTAATGTGTCATAAATCCTCAAACTACGAAATTTTGAAATGTATTTACTTTTTCATGTATTCTTTTAAAAAGATATTTTTGGCGCGGCCTAGGCTTTATTGCACTTTTCGATAATTTGACAGGGGTAGACTTATTCCAATTAGAAACAACAAAACATCGTTAAACCACAATGGAGTTACTTGCTCTAGTTTTCACAAGGCGGGTTGGATAAATGGAATGTTTTATAGTTTACGATTTAAATAGGCTTTCTTGACAGCTCACTGTGTAAAAAAAACTTATTTCTTAATATATTAGACTTTTAGCTTATTAATATTTAAAATAATAAATAAATTAAATAAGAAATGTTAACTTAATGTAATGCGAATAAGTTCACTAAATATAGACATTTATTTTTAATTGCTTTCTCTTGCCCCATGCTTTCTATTTACAACGTATGTGGAAAAACCAATTGTGTTGTTTAAAAAATGAACTAAACCATGATCGGGTTCGTCCCGATCAATCTATCTATTAAATTAATAACTAAAACACGATCCAACATACCATCACGACAATCGGATAAATACCATGTAAATTAAAAAAAGAAAATATTTACACCATTAATTAAAGTGGGACTAGGTTATAACCATTTAGATTAAAAAGAGAGAGTAAACAGTCTATATAATGAAAAATAGTAGTATTAATAAAATAGAAACAACTTAAATTTGGAAGAAAAATATAGAAAATGAGCATGTATCAACCGCGAGACTAGAAAACAAGTCCATACCCATGTACAATGAAAGAAATAAACAAATAAAACATAAAATATAAATAATAGAAAAAGAGTATGTACCAATTGGTATTTGGAATTATGCCTCCACAGCGAACTTATTTCTTGGTTTGGTGAAGTCAAAAAACCCTTTCGTAGAGAAAGAAATGACATCTTAAACATGCGACCCTGGGCATATCGATGATTTTTTTTTTATCTTGTTTTAGGCCTCATGAAATAGGGGCAATAACCCTACATCCAATGTATATGATGATAGGGAGAAGATATAGAGTGTTAACTACAAGATATCAAAGCGAAAATGTATTGATAAAACAAAAACAAGAGCTAAGTGCTTGCGGGTATAAGAGGGATTGATGAATAAATTTCCAACGATTACTTGCATGATGTAGGAGTGTGTGTGTGTGAGAAGCAAGGCATGAATATACTTGGTGATGCTCTCTCCGAAGTGTGTCATGGTGTTTATATAGCACACTGGGTCCACCTCGGACTAGGGCTGGACCAAAAGCTTGGGCTCGACGAGCTACTCGAGCTCGGATCGAGCACGGTTTGAGCTCGAATGCTAAACGAACCGATCTCGAGCCTGGTCCCAAGCTCGAGCTCGATCCCAAGCCTTCATCGAGCCCAACCGAGCCTGAATAATTATCATTGCATAGCATATTTCTCTCTTTAAATCTAATTCTTCAACCATTTCGAGCTGAGCTCGAGCTTGAAATCGAGTCCAACCGAGCTCGTATAGTCACATCTTCCCCTTAAAACAGCACTAATCCCATCATTCGAGCTCAACCGAGCCGATCTCAAGCCTAGTCGAGCTTTCATCGAGCTCGATCTCGAGCTTGACCCTAAGCTCGATGTTGATTCGAGCCGAGCCCGAGCCGAGCTCGAGCCTAACCGAGCTTGAGCTTTGACAGCCTAAGCTCGCTCAGGATTGACTCGAATCCACCACTACCTGGGACAAAATACACTTCATTCTCAGGTAGATTTGAGTTTTGTCCATCTTCTCAAGTCTCAACGGTCAGAACCAAAAGTTATGTCCCTTTTTCTGCTTGCCATGGATCCTTGAGAAGCTTTTGGCGTAAGGAAGTAGGAAGATGTTTCATCATTTTGCTAAGCATGTTAAAGGGTATCGGTCGCCTATGTGGCACATGGTAAGAATGCTTAGTGAAGGCATACTAAGTATTGAAGTACCATTAGAGGAGCCACGAATCGATGGAAGGAAATTTGGTGGCACTCGATGACACACAAGGTTTGTGACACCCAATTCTATGCCCCTCTCTCTCCTCCTCTCTCCCTATCTCCTTTCCTCTCTCTATCTCCTCCCGCTCCTCTCTCCCTATCTCTTTCCCGTGCCACTGTGGCACCCGGTATCATATAATTTCTATCCCTAATCGATAGGATGGTTTATTCTCCAATTTCAGAATTTATCGGATCAGATATTTTTATATCCATATTTGAAAACGGTTCAGGCTATATCCGACGGATATTCGGAACTATATAAATTTGGATCCTTAGTCGGAATTCAATCCGCCATTCCTATATAAATACCCAACAAGCAAATATGAAGTGTAAAGGAGGGATTTAACTATTTAAACGCATAACCAACTAGCTCTTGGCCCACCGGCCTATTCATTTAGTCCGATATACTAGTCAAAAGTGTAAATTATAATAACATTTTACTTAATTAAGTTGTTTGTGTGCTATAATTGATTTTGAGACATATGTTCCGATCAATATCTACACATATATATTCGAAGTGATCCATATTCGTATCTGACACCATCCTTTTTTGTGTTCGTATCTGGGCTATCCTTATCCATATCTGGGTTAAAAATTAATATAGATACATATATGGTTCAACCATAATCTGATCTGACATGACCCGGTTTCATGTACCCATGCTCACTTGTTGTTGGCCAATCACTAATATATTCGTTATATGTGGTGATTGGTCTAATTGAAGCCTCACGTGGATGGGTGACCCATTATTGACGACCAATTAAGGTGTATTTCTTCATGGTTTGTGCATGTTTCTCTTGTGTTCTTTGTAGACATGGAAATTATGAAAAATAGTCGATCAGGTGAGAGCAACAAGGGCAGGTTTGGAAGATACGAGTAATTTTGTTGCCACGTGGAGGTGAATTTTTCACTGATTCACCCAAAAAAAGGCCTGGCTAAAGAAGAGATTCTTTGGCGGTATATGTGAAGTCATTCACATGGTTACACCAGGATTACCTTCCTTTATATAGTGGAGGCCTGGATTGAGTTCGACTCTAACTCTAAACCAACCCTTCCACGATCTATCCGACATCCTTCCGCACTTGCCAGTCTGTTCGCGAACGCCGAGGTCTTCGCTGTCGCCTGCCGACCTTGCCGACTACTTAATTTGTCAGTCCGATCGCCACGTCTGGTCAATCCCTGCCAACGGTAGCCCATCGAACGGTTCGAGTCTCCTGCCCGAAGTGTCCGACACACCGATCGAATCACCGATCGCCACCATGCTCCACCTTGCGCTGATAGGGCGTTTTCCACGGCGCCCGTGTATGCATAAACCTCGTGTCTCCTACTAGATCTTCCGCATGGCCAACCACGCCAACCAAACTCTGATACCACTTGCCGCCATGTAACCTACTCGTACACATATTCGACACACACTACTACGGAACGGGCGTTCAGTCCGGTTCATAATACCTTCGATCCGGTTTCTAAACCGGACAGCCTGAGATCGATGCTCGCTGCCATCACCCGAGTTACAGAACCGGACTAAATCTCTTCTCAACAAAGCCGCTCGAAGACACGTGGAGCAACGATTCTTGTTAGTAGTCGGTTTTACCTACCAACCGGACTAAAATGTGCACACGTGGCGTCGGGATTAACTGCTGGGGACACTCTCGGTCCCGTTGGTTTTTCCAACCGGAGTGAGGTGTGTATTAGTCCCGTTTTAAGTACCAACCGGACCGATGTGCTCACACGTGGCGGAACAGGTGCCTCTGGTGACACTATTGGTCCCGGTTGGTTGTTCCAACCGGGATTGAGCGTATTTTTGAATGTTATGCTTATTTAGTCACTAATTAAACCACATTTAACACAATTAGCGAAATAGCATTAAATATTACAAATATGTATTACGCCGACCGGCTCGACATGGTAAGGAAATCATCCAACCATACCGTGCGATTACAAATATTCGAGTTTACAAACATGTTTTACAAATATTACACTTTCTCCCAATTTGGCAACATCGAGCGGTTGCTTGGTGTTTCCTTCCTGAAATGGCTAGAAACAAACAGTCCCAAACGTGACCATGGCAACAAAAGCGGGGCCACAAATTAAGAAGACAGATATAAGCATAGAAGAGGATATATTGAGCATGGCCCTCATTCTAGCATCCTTGGCGCTTGGCACCCATCGCCTTCTCTTGGTACTTAAGCTCAATCCTCACCAAATGTCAAGACAAGGGCAGCAAGGGCAACAAATGTCATGAGCCCAAGAGTAGAATACAAGATGAGCATCGCCAGAGCAATCACACGAGGAATGCCTGAGCTCATGCTACGTTCTCGGCGTCGAGGCCCGCCACATTGATCGCCTCCCAGCTTGAGCGTTGACCCTAGCGACCTCCTCCTACAATCCAAATTAAACACTATTATTTATCAAAAACAGTAGAAATAGCAACATGCTAGTATTTAAAATTTGCCGGAACGAGAATAACACCACGAAGCCCACAACATAACGGATATATAAATTTGATCTTTACCTTCTATCTTGTCGATGTCGTCAAGAACATAAGCGGGAAGGGCGCTTCTCAAAAGATAACCTTCCAGCCCAAAGACTCCGTGACTCCACGCCATGAAATCTTCATTCGCTCCTTTGTTAAACAACAAATATGTATTAGGTAGCTAGCTAGACATAAGTATCATACAATGTACACAAGGCACATACACTTTTATCCGGATCTTTTACGCATCGCTCCTCGACGGTTGGCTAGTATTTTTGAAGGCTCGAATCTTATTAAGTATAGGGTGGTGATGCTCGCCCATCGGATTTATGACCTCATCTAAAAGGAAGCCGTGATTTGCTCTTGAATTGCTTTGACACGCACCGCGATAGTTCCTGACCTTTTTCCAAACCTTTTTGCCAACTTTAGGGAATCTATCATTAAATAGGGATTAACTTATCAATCTATCAAACTATACAAAATGTTTGCAGAAGCTACCTAGGCGTTATTAAGGTAGTAATTATATATTACTCACCCCAAACCCTGCATTTTTTCTTGTATACTCAGCGGTGCCCCCGATGAAGTTGTGCATCATCTCGCACACATAGTATCCACATAAATTGTTTGCAGGTGGTTGATACAAGACCTGTGGTCGAAGAGTTGAAATCGTGAAATAGATCATGGAAATTACGTTAACTAACAAAATACTCTAATATGATATACATACATGTTTAGCGATGTACAAGTCGAACGTGTCTTGAATGTTCCCACGGTATTCTTGCGAACGCTATGAAGGCACTCGCACATTTGATTACAAGTTATATATAGTTGAGTTTGTTTGATATGGAGAAATGTAAATAGTAAGATATGAATGGAAGAGCAATGTACCGTTGAGCATGGCGAGGAAGTCTTTGTAATTTTCAACTGGTCCCCTTTTCGAGTCCATGATCGTGATCTTGCTATGATTTACCTCTATAATAAAAAGGATCCATGAAATCGCACATATATATGTCAACGCGGTTTACTAATTAGTTCCAACAAAGTGTTAACAAAAGGAATTAAAATAAGGCGATGCGAAAACACGTACTTAAATTCGTAGGGTAGAAATATATATCTTTTGTGTCGTTGTGCCATTAACCCTTCAGTAAATGTGCGTCTCTCATTGGTTGTGGGCTTAGGTTAGCCATGTACTCGTTAATGACCAATGGGTCAAGAAAGCCAAATTCATGGATTCCTCCATTAGCATCTTTTAATCTCCATTCTACATAAGGAAAATTGATTTAGGCCTCGAAGTTAGTATAATATACTGGCTGGCACGATCGAAATTTACAAAGAATACACTTACAGCTGCCAACAAACCACCATGGCGACGTCGACCGCCAATCCCTGATATAGGTAATACAGAACCTCAAATTGAATCAAGAATTCAAAGTCCCCGCGGTAGAAATGGTGTTGCTTGAAGACGACGCCGATCATTTCCATACCATTTTCGTCAAGTACAGAAATACCAATCATGGAGTTACCGCAGCTTCGTTGTTAGGTGGGAAAGCTCCTCACGCCTTACGAGCGATCCACCTTTCACATATTTCCATTGTACCTCTGCAACGGGGATGTCCTTAAGGCCTAAGACCATACCTGGATCAAGCCCAGCTTCAATGTAGAATTTCCTTTGCGCTTCCTCTTCTGAAATCTGCTCCTCTAATGTTCCCTTCTCAGATTCCTTACGCAAGATGCGCTCGTAGTCTGATACGGCTGGTCTTTCTGGTTTGTCGATCTTATCCTTCAACGATAAGATACACCTCTTGCCTTTGTGCCATTCGTCCGTACCGGGCTGGACCCTCGGTGGAGATGGTTTGTTCGCAAAATGTGCGGTGACCTCGCCTCTTACTATCCGCTCAGTTTCGTCTTCGGTCATATCATACGGCAGCTTGGAGGTGTTTTTTTCGGATGACCTAGGCCTGCCTTCTTGAGAGGTGAAGGCCCCCCATCACGCCGGCTTGACCTAGCCGGCACCTTCTTGGGAGCTATTTGCTTAGTAGGGTGGTCTGTCTTGGCCGGTGTGTTAGTTGGAGTTTCGTGTGAGAGGACTCGTTCAGGAGTTGATACAGGAGACCGTGGAGAGGACACGGCATGTTACCTTTGAAAATTATGAACCGCTTTGCGCCACACCCACGATGCTTGTAACGCTTCTCCTAGCTTAGTGGTCCCATCACCTCCTTCAATGTCGAGGTCTAGGTCCTCGCACTGCATACCTCTTCCACGGAGACCTTGGCGTAGCTCGGGGTATCTCATGGCCATGGATGACCTGCCTTGCCTCCATTGGGAAAGCCATGCCTACAAATGCGCCTTGATGGAGAGGTTCCGCTCAAGTGCAGCTCACAAGGTGTCGGCTGCGTGATGTCGCCCACGGATAGCGGGCCAAGTCTTCTTGGGTAGCCCACGGAAGCACAAATGCTCCGCCGCATGGAGGGGCTAATGACGTTGGGATTACCGGGCGGTTCTCGCCGACCGCCTCCGCGCTGGCTCAAGGCTAGCTGCACCTCTCTTCGAATCGCTTGTATGCTCGCTTTGTGTTGCTTGCGATTGCTCTTCAAGATCGAGGAGGTGTTGTGCTGTCGGCCCTTGCTCCTCGACCGACTCCTGTAAGTCTCGCCTCGCGGAAAACCAACCTTCCACGGGGCGACGCCAACGCCTGTACGCCCGTGGTGCTCGGGGTTCAGAGGGCCCTTGTTAGCTCATCGTTTTCCCTATTTGGCACGAAGATGCCTTGGGCCGACTCTTCGTGCGCCTCTTGAAGCCTTCTTGCAACATCTCGATCCTTTCACCAAAAATCGCCTACCGTCGTCGTCAAGGCCGCCGTCATGACCAAAGAACCAATTCCTCGATCCGTCGGACCATCTCATTGTTACGGGCTCCACACCTTTACAAGCGTGTCATGTTCCTCTTCTCCCATTTGGGTATCGCCTTGCGGTAACCACCGGGCGAGACGATGGTGGTATTGCTTCTTTGCCGCATTTGCTTATTCTTTTCACTCATACTCGACCTTGTTGAGAAGTTTTGTACCCTACAAATTCATCCCAATGATCTTGCAAACTTAGGGTATTTATTGAAGTCGGGAGTACATTATTCTTAACGTACTCGTTGTTTAACTTCTTCTTGAACGTCCGGAATGCCATTGCCATCTTCTTCATGTGTAACTCTTCACCTTCGCTCGGTCCCTTGGGAAGGTGAAAACTTGTTTCATATCGGTCCATAAGGTGTTCTTGAGGTCCGCAGTACGTCGTCCTATTTGACAATGCTAATGGGCACATGGTCCCTAACAATCGTTCGAAGTCGATCTAAACGCCCAATCGCCGATGTCGGCTTCAGAGGCTCGCCTTCCTCGCGACTTCGGTGATTATGTGCCTTGACTTCGGCCTCTTACTTTGACCTCGCTGACGTGACTCGGTACTGGTTTGACCAGACCGGGTGGCTTCTACGGCCTCGGTGGCTTGTACGGCCTCACCGGCTTCCTCATCGGCCTCGGTGGCTTCTACGGCCTCACCGCCGCCGCAGTTCAACTCATCATCCGGATCATCCCAAACATCTCCATCAAAATTCTTCATCACCAATCCCTCCGCCGCCATTGTAACAAATAAAGGCATCGAAAATACAAGTGCATCCTCACATAAGGCATCGATAAATTGCTTGCAAGTTTTAACTAACTTGTGAAGCTAAATCGGATAGTGAAGCTAACGACCCTACAAACATTATATAAGCAGAGATGCTTAATGATCATTTTGAGGAAATCAAATAAGCACCGCAATGCTTTAGGTCACAGAACAAACAATTCAACAATGTCTGCAGCGAATAGAGGCTAGAGCAATGTCAGATGTGAAATAGGTCGAGAATTAACAGCGACACGGATGACCTCTCGTCGGAGGGAGTTGTAACGGCGGCGACGTTGGAGAGGGTTGTCGGGCGGCGGCGATTTCACGGGGCGCGTCGGACGATGTAGGCGGCGGCGACCGGACGGTGCTTGTCGGAGAGGTTGTAGGCGGCGATCGTGGCGGCGTCGTCGGAGGGGTTGTCGGTGTGGGCGACACGAGCGGCGGCGACGTCGGAGGGGTTGTCGGCGGGGCGACACGAGCGGCGGCGACGTCGGTGGAGTCGTAGTGGGCGGCGACACGGCGCCGGGCGACGCCACGGCACGTCGTCCGAGGGTTTGTAGGCGGCGGCGGCGGGGACGGTGGCGTCGGAGGGTTTCTAGGCGGCGAATCCGGTGGCGGCGGTGTCGACCTAGGGTTAATTTGGCGCGGTTTAGGGTGAGTGTTTTGAAGAATTGGGGAAACGGACATATAGGGCATCAATCCCGTTGATTCTAAAACCGGTATTAACTCCACTATTAATCCCGGTTGGAATATTAAACCGAGCAATGTAGGCCTTCATCCCCGTTGGATTACTAAACCGGATTAATGATCCTTTTTCCCAAAAAATTTTGTGTTGCGAGGCGAAGCGGGGCTCGAACATGGCGGGCACAAATGAGCCAGCGCTTTCGCCTCATGCCAAGCTAACGATTGGACGCTATACGCGTCTTTGCAAAGGAGTGCATTGTTTAAATGGATTGAAAATATGTATTATGAGAATTTCCAGCAAATGAGGTTTCTTTTAATATTGTAAGTATTGTTCAGTAAATAGTTTATTATCACTCATCATACGAAATATTATGAAATATTCATTGTAATGTTTAAATTCTGTCGTCACTAGAAATTACATTAAAGAGTATAAAATTCCAGTTAATTTCGTTTAGTAGAATAAATATCAAGAAATTAAATTAAAATTATCACAGATACATTTTGGACTTAAAAAAGAAGATTCGCATGAAATTAAGAAAACTAAAACTACTACATAATGTCTAATCGGCGCCGCCGCCACATCGCTATCCTCCTCCTCGCCGTGCGTAAATCATTGCCACCCTCGTCCCATTGTCGTGGTCTCGACGACGAGCCATTGCCGTCGGCTTGCTGCCACCGCCGAAGTTCGGGTCGGAGTCGTCGGCGCCCTCCGGATCATCGGAGAGATCGTCGTACATGTCGTCGTCGGACCACCATGGCGCCTCATCCTCTTCCGAACTGGTACCCTCTGAGAGATGCCACCCAGGGGAGTGGCAAAACTCAGAGAGCCTCCACCGCTTCGGTGGTGGCGACGCAGGCGGCGATGAATCAGAGCTAGAAGACATGGCGGCGGAGGTATAAGCGAGGAAAACTAAGCTCTGTGTGTGTGATGTTGATTCCGCCAAATTTATAAGGGGCCTGACTGATCTTTCCATTTTCCCTCGTGTGTTGGAAAATGTAGTCAAGATGTGGCTCGCCTCCCGATTAATTACATCGGGAGGCGAACAGAGCGACGCTTAGCGAACCGTAGAGGAAGGGAAAGAAGCGACGCGTGGGGCGCGAAGCCTTTCACCCGGTTTAAAACACCCACCGAGATCCGATAGAGACAATCGACCAGGCCTGCATAACCGATGGTCACAAAATTTACGCCTATCGGTCCGGTTGGTGGTTTAAACCGGGCGTAGAGAGCGATCAATCCCGGTTAAAAATAAAAGCCGGGATTAACGTTTTACTGACGCGTGGGCCCAAGTTTTCTGCTATGCGTTGGTGTGCCTTCATTCCCGGTTTGTGGTTTAAACCGGGAGTAATGGTCCCATTTTTCCAAAAAAATGTGTTTGTAGGGGCGAAGCGGGCTCGAACATGGCGGCACAATGAGCCAGCGCTTTTGCCTCGCGCTACTAACGGTTGGACGCTATACGCTAGTCGGTATAAGTGGGGGCGCATTGTTTAAATGGATTGAAAATATCTAGAAAATGAGGTTTCTTGTAATATTGTAAAGATTGTTCGTAAATAGTTTATTATCATTATAACATACGAAATATTATGAAATATTCACTGTAATATCTAAATTCGTCATTACTAGAAATTACATTAACTAGTATAAAATTCCAGTTAATTCCGCTTAATAGAATAAATATCAAGAATACGCTTTATTGCTGCTGCTACTAACCAATGGACGCAAAACGCTTGTTTAAAATGAGGTGTCTTCGAAAAAATAATTTAGTACATATATGATTATCAGAAAAATAATGATAAATAGTACATATATGCAACTACTTTGTTTTTACAAGTAATCCTTCGTTGTGGTCATGGCGTACGTAAGGGCATCGCCATCACCATTGAGGATAGTAATGTCTACATCCACCGAGAAAGGCGGCACTCGTTGAACTGATTATACTCTTCTTCATCCGCTACGCCTCAACTCCGACAATCCTTCTTTACCGGGAAGAACAACATGGTGTCTTGGCTTATCAAGATACAAGTATTATCCTTCGCCTTTTGGTACTCCGTCCCTTTTGCATTTTCGGTTTGCTATCCATGTCAATCACATAGAAAATCTGTGTGACATCATTGGCGAAGCACGAACGGTTCGTCCCTCAGAGGCCACTTGCTTAAGGTCCACGGTTGTCATCCGTATCGTCAATCTGGACAATTGCCGGTTTGACCCATTGGCATCGAAATAGAGGGACTTTCAAAGGTCCGTACTCGAGCTCCCAGATTTCTATAAAACCATAATAGGTGTCCATGTTTCCATTTTTGTCCAATGCATCAATTCGAACACCGCTATTTTGGTTCGTGCTCTTGCTATCCTAAGATGCAGTGTAAAATGTGTATCCATTTATCTCATACCCTTGCCATGATACGATTGTCATTGATGGTCCCCGAGCTAAGAGTTGCAATTGTTCGTGGATACCCTCCTTGCCCAACAGCTGCTTTTGTAGCCAACCGCCAAAACTCTCTACTTGCTTGTTTGCGATCCACTTTTCTGACCTCCCTAGGTATTCGCCTCGTAGAATCTTCTCGTGGTCATCGACATATGGAGCCACTAAAGTCGCTTGCTTCAATCTTGTGAAATGTGCTTGTCTAAATGATGATATCTTTGCAAAAGGATTCTTTTCTCCCTAGAGTGCCTTTTCCTTGTAGCCTCCCTCATAGCGTGATACGTGCACGCCAATCGGATTCAATTCATTAATGTAGTCGATGCAAAACTCAATCACCTCTTCGTACAACACCGGGCAATGCATCCTTCAGGCGAGACCGTTACTGAACATATTTTTTAGCACACCCATGTACCTCTCGAAGGGAACATGCTTGTGTAAGAAGACGGGTCCGAGAATTTCTAACTGCTTTCACCATGTGAACCATGAGATGGACCATCATATCAAAGAAGGACGGAGGGAAGATCATCTCAAGGTTGACCAAAACAAATGACAATATCATCCTCAGATTACATAACTTATCCGGATCTATGACCTTTTGTGATATGGCGTTGAAGAACGAGCACACCTTCACGATTGTCCTCGTACCTTGTCCGCGTAACACCTCTCAACATCACCGGCAACAACTGGTCATCAACACGTAACAATCATGCGATTTCACGCCATTTATTTTATTCTCTTTTGTGTTTATAAGTCTTCTTATGTTCGACGACTATCCGGAAGGGACCTTAACATTGTTTAACAACTTAATCATGTTCTTTTTCTTTGCTTGGAGTGTAGCTCGCAGGATAGAGGTAATGCCCTTTGTCTCTTTCTTGCGGATGTAATTCTGTCCCGAGTCCTAATAGTTGTAAGTCCTTCCGTGATCGAATAGTATCTTTTGATTTGCCGTACATATCTAGGAATCCTAGCAAGTTCACGCAGACATTCTTCGTTATATGCATAAAGTCTAATGAGTGGCGAACCTCTAAGTCTTTCCAAGAAGGCAAATCCCAAAAATTGATTGCTTCTTCCAACTAGCCTTCTTCTTAGCTTCTTCAGAGGGAGTGATGGGACGGGTTTGCTACCATGACCCTTTCCAAATACGATTTTCAGATCCTTCACCATGGAAAATAAATCGCCCCCTTCGTGATGCTTAGGCTTCTTGCGGTTCTCTTCCGTCCCATCAAAATTAATAAGTTACTCCGTAACGGTGCTTCGAGTTTAGGAACCCACGATGACCCATGTATACAACCTTCCGAGAGTTTGTCGTACTTGTCTTCCATATCGCCCAAGCACTCGATGCACCTTTATATCCCTTGATAGATAGGCCCGACAGTTACCAAGTCTGGCTACCATTGATGGTCACGAATAGTAATGCACGTGGGGTGAAGTACTCTTTTGTATTCATCCCATACACGCACACCATCGCTCCATTAATGTTAGCAGATCTTCGATCAACGGTTTTAGGTACACATCGATGTCGCTTCCTGGTTGCTTGGGGCCTTGGATGAGTAATGGCATCATAATATACTTCCGCTTCGACACAACCAAGGAGGAAGATTGTAGATACATAGAGTCACCGCCGTGCATCGTGATTGGTGCTCAACTCGCCGTAGGGTTCATCCCATCGTACTCAACGCAAACCGTATGTTCCTCGTGACGCTTGAAAACTCCGGTATTTCCTATCAAGTTTTCGCCATCGCGACCCATCTGCGGGATGTTTTAACTTTCCATCAACGTTACGAGCATCGCTGTGCAAACGCATCATCTTCGCATGCTCTTTGTTCGCAAATGACGCTTCAACCGAGGAATTATAGGAAAGTACCACACCACCTTAGCGGGGTTCTCTTCACCTTACGTGCCCCTCTACCTCACCGCGTCATCACGCTTGGTCTTATACCGCGATGTTTTGCACACCGGACAAAGCTTCCAAATTCTCACACTCATTGCGATAGAGGATGCAATCGTTCGGCATGCATGTATCTTCAGACCTCCAAACCCAAAGGACAGAGAGCTTGCTTGGCTTCAGACGTAGTTTCGTGCAATGTGTTACCCTCTCAAAGCAACTTCTTCATGAGGCCTAACAACTCGTTGAATCCTTATCGACAATCCATTTGCCGCCTTCCATTGCATTAGTTCTAGTGTGGTACGCAACTTTCGTGCCCCCCGTCTGCAGCTTTGATACAACAAAGTTTCATAGTCCTCCCAAAGGCGCCAAACTTTTCATAATGCCTTTATCAACGTATTCTCCTCTCCATCAAGCAAAGATCTGGTCTATATCATCGCCGCCAAAGTCCCCCGCATATGTTCAAATAAGCTGTGTTGGCCAGCGTCGAGATATTATCGCCCACCGTTCTTCTTCACCCGTAATCTCTACTTCGCCGTGCTTGGTCCAACAGTATGATTTTCCATAAAACCTCTTGAGATCAAATGAAAATGAATTTGCTCACGCTTGTCCACCCTTTTGATTCTTGCAATCAATACATGGGCAACATATATAGTCTAAGGTAATATTGGTTTCAACATGACGAATAAAAGTTTCTAAACCCTCCACGAACCGCGAGGAACATCGGTCCATGTACATCCATCGCCGATCCATCTGCATTATACATATTCATAGCATTGAGTGTAACGCTACCTTGTGATCAAATACACATATTGATACCATACAAACAAACATCTTGCAAGGCTAAATACTCTGGGTGAATCAAAGAAAGATCATCCATCATTGATACTATTAGGAATTTGGTGTAGATATGTGGAATTAAAAATAATAATATTTTTAACATCCATCATTCATGAAATACCCTTCCCAATCCTTGTCCCCTCCATTAATCAATGCTAGTACACATGCAAACATGATTTAACAATATACATACAAACATAATCCGATACTTCAGATACAAGCATCCAATGATAGTACACATTAAAATGCATCAATAAACATACAAAGTCTGCAGAAGACGCATAATTATAATAATTGTTCGACAACAACAATTCTTAAATGCATAAAAATTAAATTAAAAAGTACAACATAGAATGTGATCTCGATGTCTCAATCACACTCTATGGGAACGTGACTTCCCCTTACCCTTGCCCTCGCCCTCGCCCTCGCCCTTGCCGCCCTTGCCCTTGCCCTTGTCCTTGCCCTCATTACCACCATTCCCGTTGCCATCGCTGTCGCCATCGCTCTCGCCTCGCCTCGCCTCGCCCTCCTCATCACCACCGCCACCGCTATCGCCGCGACGTGGCACATCATTGGTCGCTACGTATTTTTTGTCTTTTGCGCTTTTTACAGGTATTCCTTCCCCACAACAAGCAATGGTGGAGGGCAAAACACTTTAGAAAACAAAGACATTTTAGACCTAGTTGGAGGGAGCGTGGTTTCGATGTTAGTGGCGTTGTCACCGGTCCAACAAGACATCCTAAATCTGGACGGAAATTTAATGGAAAAACACGCATAAAGGTCGGCATTTGTAGTTGCGCCGTAGCGATGGCGGCGGTGGCTGCGGCGGCGGCGGCGATGGTGGCGGTGTGGGATCGAAACGAGGACGCGATGCGGTGGATAAATGTACCTCAGGCGGCGAGCCGGAGAGGCGCCGACGAATGGGCGGAGCGGCTGCGACGACGAGAGCGGCGAGGTCGGGTTGTGGTGACGACGCTGCAAAGCGGCGCGACACGGCGTTGTTCGATGATGATCCGATCCCTTTCACCGCTTCCCAGTAGCGGCGAAGAGAGGCTCCCCACTCCTCCTTGTTCTCGCCTCGCAGCTCCTTGCTCCTCGGCTCGGTCTCCGCTCCTTCCTCACAAGCGCGTCGAAGCTCCTCGGCAAGTGCGGCGATAAGAAGACGACGCAGTGACTTTTTGTTATCGGAGGAGAAATGGCTCCAATTATCGGAGCCAAGATAGTCCCGTTTGTAACACCAACCGACTAATAGTAAATATCGATCCCGGTTGTAACACCAACCGGCCTTTTGTGACAGGAGAAATGGCGCCAATTATCGAGTTTAAGTGTTAGTCCTTGGTATCACCAACCGACTAGATTCCCCACCGCCAACCAACCAACCGACTAGTACTCCCCACCGCCAATCCACGCTAATCGACGATTGGTCCCGGGTGGAACCAACCGCCTGAAACCGGCCTTTTGCCTCGCTACTATTGAACCGGATCGAAAGTAACCTCATCCGGTTTGATGGTAACTGACTGACTGATGTCTTGGGATGGAAGGCCTGTTCAGTAGTAGTGACAGTACCTAATAGTATCAACTAGGAAAAAATTTGCATATCAACTATAATAATATAATAAAATCTAAAATAAAATAATAGAAAAGGTATATCTCAACTATATTTTTAAAAAATATGTAAATTTATAATGAGATCGAGATTGGCTTATTAAAACATGTCATGATCAATACAGTATGAATGTTTATATGTATAAGCGTATAAGTTTCTCTTAAGGTCCGGTAAAAATCCAGCCACAAAAGTATGCCACACACACCCTACTTGTTATCTATTACTGGATAATTGTGATTTGACCCATCGGCCCATCCCATATGTATAGATCGTATCCGTGTTTCCTTATCGCGCAAACATATCTATGCCTTGAATCCTACTCCACAGCCTACACACAAAGTTGAGAACATAATTAGGTCATGAGATATCGCTGCTACAGACGTGGGACACTGCTCTCAAAAGTTTAGAACGCAACACGAGAAATAAAGAAAGAAGAAATATCTTAAACGCAATAGGGCAAAAGCAAAACCGAAATATATTGTTCTAGCTGCCTTTTTCACTTTCGGTATTCAAATTCAAGTTGATCTTCGCTTATCTTTATCGGTAGGAGGCAGTCTTCAACAAAGAAAGAAAACAAAAAAGAAAGAAAGAAAGAAGCACAAGAGTTTACGTCGAGCGCTGTGCATGCGCAAGAACAAAAAGGAAATGCTCAAATTTCTGCAGATCGGATCAGATGCTCTAACTGCAATAAGCAGTTGAGCACATACAAATTTGGTGATATCAACTTGGGGTCGATCGATTGGAAAACTTTCTCCACGGTGTAGTTGGGTCGTCATGCAAGGATTTGTAACACTAGTTTGGTAGATTCTTGTAATAGATGGCATATACGCTTATAGTATGATTAATATCTAATTAAGCGAGAAAAAGATCGACTTCAGGGTCGCCTGACCCGAGATGAGGCAGCACTGAACAGTACCAGGCTGCTGAGCCGACTGCTTTGTCTTCTTGTTGCCCTCCGTTGGACTATCCCCTACATAGTACAGCACGTACCGGATCGAACACTTAAAGCATCAGTAAAGCGCCGATAGAGAATAAGCACGCGGCAGATCGATCGACTTGCTCTCGGAAATTCCCGACACTAAACTTTCTCGACGAAGAAAAGTCCGGCTGGCCGGCGGCCGCGGAGGCGCCGATGTTGCTGGGTGGCGGCGACATTCTCCTCTCGATCCGTTGCTTAGCTTCTTACCTGTGATACCATCTTTAACTTTTTTCTTTATTTCATTTTTTATTATTTTCCTATATTTTTTTCATATAATTTTTAACGTCTTCAACCGTATCCTTTCTAAAGAAATTTATAAAGAGAATGAAAAAAAATTTTAAAAAAAAGATGCACGAAAAAAAATCTTACTAAGTGTCTGAATCTTTGAAATCGTATGAACGAAATCATATTTTTCTTAATCCTTAAAGAAACCCTGTCGGAGATGGTAGCACTAGGCTAGCTTGAATCGTCGTCGGGCCCAATCGTGAAAAAAGAAAAAAACGCGGAAGGAAAAGGGGGACAAGAAAGAATGAGGTGACCGGCGTCGATCCCACGCACGCCGATCGTGGTCGTCGGCGACGACGACAGGCTTAGGCGTTCGTACAAAGACACCGTACCGGCGGCTGTCCCATCCCGGCGAATCGGATCGCCGTGGAATTGTTCCCGTCATCGGTACGCAAGGAAACGCATGCGCAGGGAGAAGAGGGCATACATGCGCTGATACGCTAGTGCATGCAGGCATGCAGCACTCCACTTGTCATGTAGGGTAGTACGCATGCACTAGATGCTCTCCATGATCACGCCGATACGTGCACTCTTGTGTGCGGAAGTACGCCGTTCGTGCACGCACGTGCATGCATAGTTATATGCTGTAACTGGACCCAGCAAGAATTTAATCGATCAGCTGTAAAAACACCGAGCACTACTACTGCTATAGGAAAACTAATTGTGACACACTGACACTACACCAGTATGCATGAATTCGCAGCATTTGCCCTAGAGTGACCGGTATGTTGCATTGGGAAAAAGCTCTCGCATGAGTACATGCCGTCCCACGCATGTATGCGGTCATCGGATCCGTCTCAGAGGTTCGTGCTTAACACCCTCTCATACGTGTATTTTGAAAAATAAAATACTTAATTTTCGATCTTTGTGTTTTACCCCTTTTCTTTCTCTTCACGAGGGCTGAGCCAGATAATCCCCAGACACACCCCTTGTTGATGACCAATGCAGTCCCTATACTACCATAGAACACCTCTTCTATGTCATCTTATCAATATCGTTTCATTAAGAAACATCAGTGATAATCTGGTTTGTCTCAAAAATTATTAGTAGGGATGGTTAATTTAAAAAAACAGTTGTGAAATATCATTATAAATGTCAGTTCATGCTAGAACTGGCAGTTATATAAAACACGAACCGGTAGTGATAATGGATTGCAGCTTGTTTTTTGGATATCCATGACTTTTTTATACGAAATCAAATGAAGACAAAATTTTTATAAACATCGTATAGTGCTCAATGAGATCTACAACTTTTGCGGCTAAAAACTTTTCCATTTCAAGTTTTTTGAATGCCCAAATAATTGTCAAAATATTGGCATGATAAAGGTTAGAAGGAAAATATATCCCATTGTTCTCAGCAATTATTCATAGGTGAGATAGCAATGAAGCTTCTGGTGACCTATGAGGTCACATGTTCAACATCCACAAACTGCACTAACGTATTTTGGGACGAAATTGATATCCTTCTCACGCTACCGGTTACCTAGGGTTTTTTTTTTGAAGAAGGGGCAGGAGAACTGCCAACCTAATTCATTGCAGAAGGAGAAAAACAAAATGAAAACACCGTGCAAAGCACGGGGGGTACAACACAACCCGCCTCAGCCAAGACCGAGCACCGACGGACGCAGAAACGACCGCCCAAACACCGACAGCAAGAACAAGAGGATAGAAGGGAAGGGAGGGAGAAGGAAAGCTGGTCACCACCGACCACCGACGCACAGCTAAAAGGAAGGCACAAAACACACTAACAACCCCAAAGCAGCGCCAAAGCTGACTACACGACGCCTCCAACGAGGAAAACGACGAGGAAGACGCGCCATCGCCGAAGACCGCAACCAAGGCTTTCGCCAAATGGAGAGAACACGTTAAAAGCGGAGCCTCCAACGAGGGAACGACGCGAGAGACGCGCCGCCACCGCCAACCCAAGCCAAGAGCTGGGCAGGGCTTTCGCCCGACACACTCTCTCCAAACACCACGCTGAAAAGGTTGCAGAAGGAAGGGCCTGCTTGAAGAGCGGAGCTGCTGACCGGAGCGAAGCTCCTCGAAGGCACTGACCGAGCATCACTCCAACCGCAGAAGAGGCCACCAGCGCCACCCAGCACCTCACAAGGAGGGGAGGGGCGAAGCGACGAGGTGGGACCTTGGTCGGAAGTGGTTGACATCAACACCGCCAAAGAGAACACAACAGCCCACGTCGAAGATGAGGGAGGTGAACGGCACCCCGGCGAGCGAACCCATCGCCGACCAGAGTCGCAAACGGCAGAACCACCAACCGAACAACCAACAGGCTCGGAAGAGGCCGCCAGTGCTACCAAGACCCTCGCAGGGAGGGGAGGGACAAGGCGCAAGGGTGGAACCAAGCATAAAGGAGACGGACGGAGGAGATACCGAGAGGGGACACCAGACAAACGATGAAAATGCCGCCGGCCTCACACCCTGGAGCACACCGCTCCAACCGCTCCGGCCACGAAAGGGCCTCCTGCCACAGGAACTGGGCCACGCCGAGCGGTCCCCTCTCGCGCCTCCAAAGGCGGGCATAGGGGAAGGGGAGGTAGGGAGAGCGCGTTAACACTACACGCGCCATCGCCATCGCCACTCCGCCGCCGCCCCGCGACGGCCAGATCAAGCGCCGCCGTCCCCGCGCCGCCAGCAGCCAGCTGCTGCAGCCAAGAATCGACGCCTGCGCCGCCCCGCTCGCTGACCGCACTGTCGGCCCCGCCGGCCAGAGCCAAAGCACGCCACGCCAGCTACCTGACGTTCAGCGTCACCGGCCAGCCAGGCCCAAGCCGCCAAGCTGCTGCCGACGTCGGGACCGTCCGCCAACGCCCAGCGCGCCGGATCCGGTTGTCTCGCCGTCGGTGCCGTCGCGCCTCACCGGATCTGCCGCTTAGCCGCCGGATCCGGCCACATCTGCCGCCACCAGGTCGTCGGATAACCTCCAACAGACCGCCACACGGAGGAAGAGGAATGGGAGGAAGGAGATGGGAGGACGACCGAGAGAGAGAGAGAGAGAGAGAGGGAGGAGAGTGGTGGTGCCCTCCACAAGACCGTAGAGCCGCCGCCAAAGCAGCCACCATGCGCCATGCCGCCGCTAAGCGTGGCCCGCCATGCCGCCGCCGCCCGAGCGAGGGCGCTGCCACCGCCGCCGCCAGCGCAGCCGCCGCCTCGCGCCGACCCAGCCGCGCCACCGCCGGATCCGGCCATCTCGCCGCTGGATCTCGCCACCGAATCGGCGAGGGAACGGCTCCGCAACACAACACCATGGAGAGAGGGAGAGAGGAAGAGGAGGAAGCAGACCTCACACCACGGAGACGGCCTCCGCGCCACCGGATCCGGCCGCCAAGGCCGGAGACCGACGTCCACGCCGCCGGCCTTGAACAGAGCAGCCGCGCGCGAGAAACGGGAGGAAGGAAAAGGGAGGAAAGGAGGAGGTGGAGGGAGGGAGGAGGTGGCAAGGGAGGGCCGGCGGCGGCGAGATAGGGTTTCGGTGGTGGTTTTGGAGGCTGGTTGGGGCGCCGCCCGTGTCGCCCAGCACGGACGACGCGGGGGCCCGAGAGAGAGGTACAGCAAGTTTCGTCTTACCTAGGGTTGGTAATATCTAGGACGGAAGTGATATCCTTCTCATTGCCGGTTACCTAGGGTTATAATTGTCACTTATGCATTGTCGGTATGAGCTAACAAAAAGTAATATTCTTCTCACCACCATTTACATAGGGTTATGATTGACACTTACGCATTGGTACCATCGGTTATCTAGGGTTAATATTGCCGCTCACAAATTGCTAGTTCTAAACTGATAGTAAAGTTGTCTTTTCTAGTAGTGTTGGTCGCATCCATGTATGTTGATGCTCGCTCGAGAAACCTGCACATCATTCATAGATTCATGGCTCGGCTTAGCCATTAGCCGCGGTAGACACACGGCATGACAACACGAGTGTCCAACGACGTGGTTGTAGTTTAGGTGGACGGTGCTGAGTGCACCCCAAGCCTACTTGGCTGGGCAAAATGGAAGAGGAAGAAAGGAAGAGGGGGAAAAGAACTTAAATCTTTGTTTCTAAAACAGTTTTTTTTAAATAAAAATATGCGAGATTGAAAGTGCATCTAAGCTCCTAAGTTGATTTTAGAGAATAACATAAACGATTAGTGGACTAACAAAGAAAACTGGCAGTCAACCAAAGAAAAGTAGTAGAAAATAGAAAATGCATATTTTTGTCAAAGATAATAGAAAATCAAATATGATAAAGTTATTATGGTCTAATTAAAAGGCTAGGTAGATTGTCATATTAATGGGCGAAAATTTGAAACCATTAATATAGTAAATCTTTAATTATAATCGAATAAATCTTAAATATTTCTAGTTGAATCTAATGAAAAATTAACGCAATCAATTACAACGGTGTAGATTTATTTGTTGAATCTAATAAATTATATCCAACATATATTATTACAACTTAATAAATCTAGTTGCACAAAATACACGGGTCCCAATGCTGGTGCTTAAGTAAAAGTGATCCGTGCGAAACCGACGAAATACCAACACGCGGGTAGTGTATATAGTACTGACGCGATCCGGTACTACTTAGTACTTACACGCGCATGCACGTATGCCGGGCGCATTTCCCTTTTTTTTTTGGCCAGCCAGCCCTTTTTTTGCGCTTTTGCACTGTACCGCATCACATAGGGTCGATCAAGATCAGGGAGCTGGGAGTTTGATCTCGCGAGCGGGCGAGTCAGGAATGCGCGCGGCGTCGGCCAAGTGCGATGTGATCGAGCGGCCGGTTAGCTCCTGTAGCTCTCTCTTCTTGAGTCTTGGGCGCGCCGCCGCCGAGCGCGGCTAGGAGTGGCAAGTGGCAACGGGGATATTCTCCGGAGTGCCTCTCCATCCCATCTTCTCCATCTAAAATTTTCTCGTCCCTATCCTCGTTCTTCGTCTCAGGGATAAAATTCCCTGCCCCCTATCCTCGTTCTTCGTCTTAGGGATAAGATTCTTAGTCCTTATCCCTATTCGGGTAACGGGGCCGTCGGAAACTCATCACCGCAAAAATTCCACACAAAAAGGAAAACTAATATCACCATTTTTTTTTTTACCTAAAATCATGCTAAGTGGAAAGAAAAAATAGAATAAGTTTTTTTTAGCAAAGGGCAGGAGAGCTGACATCTATTGATTAAAAGAGAAGTAGTTTACAAAGTTGGGGGTTTTAAAGCCCTCCCGCCAAAAGGCGCACAAAGAATTAATAGATTACAAAATGCGATCCTGCGGTTGCACATAGCCGCAGGTCATCTATAAGTTGTCGAAGGACAACGTCCGGTGGCCGTTCGGACCAGCGAAAAACACGGTCATTCGCTCAAGCCAAAGATGCCAAATGGTGCCGATGACAATGAAAATGGTTGCTTTTGGGTTGGCACCCTGTGCGACATCGATTTCCCACCAAAGTGCCAACTCGGATTTCCATTGCCAGTGTGACAGGTCCAACGATGAAAGTTGAACCGAAGCGGCAAGACGTGTCCAGATGAAGAAGCTGAAGTTGCATTCCAGGAAGAGGTGATCTGGAGTTTCCAGGTTTCACAAGCAAAGGGGGCAGAAGTAAGCGTTGGGCAGTTGTCGTTGTAAGAGTGAATCGGCTGTCCATATTCTCCTGGCATGCTTTTTTGTTTGAACACAAGCAAAGAGTGAATCCAGATCTGCCAGACCCTGCGCTGAGAGGAGATTGCGCAACGGCCAATGAACTGCATGTTGTAAGCAGTTTTCACGGAAAAAGCGATCGTCTGTGGAAAAACGTCAGGTGATCTGGTCATCTTCGACTGTTAATGACACCTGAGCGAGGTGGAGGAGAAGCTGGATGAGTTCTGTCGACGATTGGGATATTGACCCCAAGTCAACTAAGGTTTTTTGAGAGAGGGAGATAGAAGACCTGCCGAGCAAGGTGAACAGCAATCAACGAGCAACAGGGAGACACAGGGTTTTTATCCTGGTTCGGGCCTCTCCGGGGAGATAATAATCCTACGTCCAGCCTTTCTTTATATCAAAGAGGATCACAAGGTGGAACTCGACGAGACAGACAGATCTGGGCGAGTAGTATGCGACAATACAATGGTGCTTGGCACCTCTACACGCCATAGGGGCCTCATTTATATAGTGTTGAACAACCGACCTACCAAGGGGGATAATCGGGCCGGGCTGACCACGAGTCCGTAGCGAACTCGATACATGCCAAATACATCCCGAGGTAGATAAGGTATACTCCAATTCTTGGGGATCACGACGTCTGTTCCAATCCGGAAAACCAACGTCCGAGTCTTCACGTAGCCGTGCAGAACTCTTGCTCGAGTCGGACTCGAACAGGAATCCTAGGCCGTTACGCACCGTGCCAGCCAGGAAGCTGTTCGACAGGATGCACATGGGCCTGATAGAACCTTCCAGGGAGCTAGGGCCCTAGGAGGTTGTTCGGTTGGGCCATCAGGGAGTGGGCCATGGTAATGGGCCGTGATTTTATCCCCGACAGCTAGCCCCCGAGACTCATGTGGAAGGACTCACTAGAGTGGGTCTTCCTCTTGAGACTCTAAGTCACGAAGAGGGTATTTTTGCTGTTACAAGGACGTGCAACAGGCAACTGAACAGATTATGGTTCAACCGAACAAACTCGCCCGGTGCTGAGCAACTCTGTTGCGTCGAACAGGGAACGACATCTGTCCGAGCAGAATACCCAGCCTTAAGTAAGATGAATCATCTCCTTGAGGCTGAATGTCATCAAGGAGGGATTGGATTCTTGGTAGTGAGGAGTGTACTACCGCATCCGGTAAGATCAGATCTTCCGAAAGAATGAACATGGCAAGTCGTGAGATGGACTTGTGTTGCTGCATCTAGGTATGAAGATACCTAGGAAAGCATGAACGGAAATAGGGGAATCACCTCTCGGGCCAGAGCTTGTCCGAGGAAATAAAAATTGCGCTTTCGAACGAATGTGATGTGCCCCCAGACGTAGATCGTGTACCAGGAGTAGACGATGCATACGAGAGGAAGGTGGCCCAGTCCTCGAACGTAGAGCTCGTCAAAGGAACCAGGTAAAGAGATCCAATCCCCAAGCACGGAGCTCGTCGCAGGGACCAGACGCGCGCTCCGGGCGAAGAGCTACCCGGTGCGAGGTGATCCAGCCCCCGAGCATGGAGCTCGTCACGGGGACCAGATGTGCGCTCCGAGCGAAGAGCTGCCCGGTGCGAGGTGATCCACAACCCAATGCAGTCAGAGCCGCAAGAGAACGTGTGAAATCAACGCTTTACTCATGACGTATTCCTTGCGACAGTGTAAGCGTTGTCTTGATAAGTGCAGAACCGACGTTTGGAGTGCCCGCTGCGATGAAAATCGGCTTACGATAGGCTTGCCCGTTGCGATGAGAATCGGCTTACGGTGGGCAGGACTCCGTTGGTGGCGCACTACCTTGACTTAGCCGAACTGTGAAGGTCAGTGCCGGGCAAAGGTAAGAAATCAAACACGGGTGAGGTGAATCAGTCCCTGGGCATGCGCGGAGCGTACCCGGAAAGAGAGGGATGCAGACATCGGTTTTGGTGGGGGAAGCCTAGAACCTCGCCGCGACCATTACCGGCGTCTGAAGTTCCCCATTCCTGTATTTCCTGCAGAAGACAAACAAGAAATGAGCCAGCAAGAGAAAAAAGAGAGCAACAACAGGCTCTAAGAAGAGCAAAGCGAGTTTTGAAAAACACGCAAAGCACGACCTACCCGCACAAGACATAATTTTTTCCTGTAAGTCCCCCGATAGCGTTAGTGTCACCTCGGCGAATGCGGAACCGACGCTAGGAGTGCCCGTTGTGATGAGAATCGGGTTACGGTGGGTAGGACTCCGTAGGTGGTGCATTGCTCCGGATTACCGTGCCAGGAAGGACGTAGCATGGATAAAAAAGACGTGTGCGGGTAAGGGCAGCCCCGCTGTGGCTAAGACCGCTAACCAGGGAAGGCGATCGGGACCTTAGCCGCAGGCAAGACGTGCGAGGCGAAATCTTATCCGGGCATGGACCCGTGTAGCTTTGGTGTCGCCTTGGCGGGTGCGGAACCAACGCCAGAAGTGCCCGTTGCGATGAGAATCGGCTTACGGTGGGCATGCCCGTTGCGATGAGAATCGACTACGGTGGGCGTAACTCCTCGGTGGTGCACCGCCGTTAACCGGGCTGTCTGGTCGTTGCGGATAAAAGACATGCTCGCGCGCGGGAGTGCTACGGGAGCGAAAGACCGGGCTGATTTGTCCCTTTATTAACCAGGCAGGGGTACGGAAATGACCCTGGGTTTATAAAGAGCTAAATGCGGACCCGAGCAACGAGGTTTTGAAAAACCAACACTGAGGAAAGGAATTGAAAAACTGGAAACGTACCGGGGTTGCCGAAATTCGCGTGCAACAGCGTCGCCCATAAGGCGCGAGGTTGGCCTGGTTGGTGGATCTGATCACCGTTGCCATGGCTTGAAGTCATTCCCGACTCTGCTCAAGGGGTCCTGGGATTCCTGAGGCGTCCGCGTTTTGCCCGACCGGGGTCTGGTTACGCGGGGATTCGACCCGAGCAGGTAGAACTTCTGCCGGGGACTTAGCGTTGGTGCGCGAGGCGGGTCGCGTCGTTATCGCTCGCGCTGATCACGAATCTGCGCCAAGGTTTGGTTGATTGAGGCGTCTAGACTGCGGTGAACAACTTCGTGTTCGCGAACAGCCAGTGCAGCCCATCTTGTTACCGAGCAGAATTGGACTGCCCGATCTCGTCGGCCGCCGCAGCCCGCGCAGGATCCTCTGAAGTCTCTGCGCCGGCCATGTTGATGCTGCGGCGGCCATGTGTTGGCACGCTAGACGGCGTCATCACTGTGTCTCCACAGGAAGAATCGACCGGCATAGCCTTGGAATCCGATAGACCTAAACCAGCGTAAAGATCGTCGGTTCCGTAATCATCGTCAATGACGGGAGCCTGATCTAAGACCATCTCCGGAGCATAGCCGGAGATCTCTGTCTCGGATCTGGAAAGCGATCGAGATCGAACAGATCGATCCGATCTGATAGAGGAATTGACATCCTGTCCTTCTGAGTCGTACCCTTCAGGAAGATTTTCCTGGTCGCTGAACGAATTCGACATGTTCGAACAGGCTTGATCTGCGATTCCCACGGACGGCGCCAACTGTCGACGATTGGGATATTGACCCCAAGTCAACTAAGGTTCTTTGAGAGAGGGAGATAGAAGACCTGCCGAGCAAGGTGAATAGCAATCAACGAGCAACAGGGAGACACAGGGTTTTTATCCTAATTTAGGCCTCTTCGGGGAGATAATAACCCTACGTCCAGCCTTTCTTTATATTAAAGAGGATCACAAGGTGGAACTCGACGAGACGGACATATCTCGGTGAGTAGTATGCGACAATACAATGGTGCTTGGCCCCTCTACAGGCCATAGGGCCTCGTTTATATAGTGTTGAACAACCGACCTACCAAGGGATAATCGGGCCGGGCTGACCACGAGTCCGTAGCGAACTCGATACATGCCAAATACATCCCGAGGTAGATAAGGTATACTCCAATTCTTGGGGATCACGACGTCTGTTCCAATCCGGTAAATCAACGTCCGGGTCTTCACGTAGCCGTGCATAACTCTTGCTCGAGTCGGACTCGAACAGAAATCCTGGGCCGTTACGCACCGTGCCAGCCAGGAAGCTGTTCGGCAGGATGCACATGGGCCTGATAGAACCTTCCAGGGAGCTAGGGCCCTAGGAGGTTGTTCGGTTGGGCCGTCAGGGAGTGGGCCATGGCAATGGGCCGTAATTGTATCCCCGACAAGTTCAGTCACGAGAGAGAGATCCATATTGCGCATAAGATCGATTAGCCAGTTGTTGTTCTCAAGTGCCTACATGATGCTTCGCCCTTTTCTGGTGGATGCCAGGAAGAGCCGCGGCGCCAGTTCCTTTAGCGACGAGCCAGCAAGTCAACTGTTATTCCAAAAGGATAGCGAGGGCCAATTCCAAAGCGTAACTGAGCATCCGGCGCAAAGGAGGGCTACATCAGCCTTTGTGGGAGGGTCTAGCTAGCCCACCCAAGGCCAAGAGGGCGATGTTAGCTTGTTGAGCCACATCCAGCGCAGTCGAAGAGCCCGACTGAAACGGGATAAGTTCAATACCCTAAGGCCCTCGAACTTGGTAGGCGAGCAGACCAAGTCCCAGTTGACCCTAGGTGAGGCCCCCAACGTAGCGGATCCGCTCTAAAGCCATGCTTTTCTTATCTGGTCAATTTTCTTAATGACGGAGACAACATAGATCGGCAGGGCTGAGAGAACCGCTTTGAGCAGGGTAAGCCTCCTTCCCTTAGACATGAGAGGACCCCTTTGTGAGCATTGTTGAGCCCTAATTTTTATTAGTGGCATTGATGTCAAAAATATTAAATATTTAGTGCTAGGGGTTTTTTGGATTTCTCGGAACCCTAGCGAAGTCTCGGCTTCTCGCGAAACCCTAATTTGAAGCCTCGACAAATTTGTGAGCTGCTCCAAGGTTCTAAGTGCGTGACAGGGCAAGAGATGAGGTCACGTATAGATTAGGAGTAGTTAGGTTTTTAATTCCTGTCTTTGTCGGATTTCAAAAGGGGTTTGAATCTCTCGGATCATGCCGGATCTTTGCTACTTCTCGAAAATTGGTTTCCGTAGTCCAACTCTTCCAAAAATACCTAAAAACATTATTGTGAGATTTCTAGAGAGAGAGAGAAACCCACCTAAATTCTTCCACATCTTCTAGCACGATTTATTCTCTGTCGGACGGTGTCTGGGAACAGCCGGACAGCGTCCGATCAGCAAAACCCATGCACAGTGCACTCTGTCGGACGGTGTCTGGTCGTGACCAGACGGCGTCCGATAAGCAAAAACCAGTGAGCATTTCTCTCTGTCGGACGGCGTCCGGTTGTTACCAGACGGCGTCCGATGAGCTGAATTTCAGTGAGCATTTGTGGCTGTCGGACGGCGTCCGGTGCCCGTCGGACGGCGTCCGATAAAGGCTAACGGCTAGTTTTTTTGTTCCCTTCCGGGGGCAACGGCTAGTTTTGCTCTAGGGGCTATAAATATAAGTCTAGTGGCTGGCTTCTTTGAGGTTTGCTGCTCTCTTCACCTACTACAACTTATTGCTCATCAATTAGGTGTTCTAGAGTCTTTCCTCCACCCACCAACCAATCCAAGCCAACAATCACACAACCCCAATACCGAGCTTCATTGAAGTCCTTCTATCCGGCATGATCGGAGCGTTTCGGGTCTATTACTTTTGAAGTCGGCATCCTTCGTGGAGGCGTGGGCTTGGGAGTAGGCCTTGGCGTGTGGCTACTCTCAAGTCGGTGTACGGGTGATGGAGTCCACCTCGCCGGAGTGGCGGAACGACTACCGGGGAGTAAGTGAGGCGATAGGCTCGAGAGGGAGCCGGTCCTTGTGCGCAAGGGGTAGCCTCAACGGAGAGTAGGAGTTGCGGCTCCGAACTTCGGTGAAACAAATACCGTGTCACTCTCTCTCATTTAATTTTCGCACTTATTTCCCTTGCAATGCTTGTAATGAATTGTGATGCCATGTCTTAGTTTTCTAGTCACTCGCTTTATCACTTCCGCTCGCTTGATCATTGAAACTAGGATTGGGTCACTTTTAACATGATGCTTAATCAAGAATAATCGAAAAAGTTAAAATTGCCTATTCACCCCCCTCTAGGCCATATGATCCTCTTTCACCCTCCCCCAACATTCCAGCAGATTTTCGATTTTATCAATGAGGGAATGAAAGTGAACGTGTCGTAGTCTTCTGATGGAAAGTGGGATGCCGATTTAATAAGTAAAGACGCCCTTTCAGCTGGGAAGTCATGTAGGATGGTGTCGAGATACATACTGCATCTGATGGGGGCAACCTGGGACTTAGAAAAGTTTATTCGAAGGTCGGAGATGTTGCCGAACGTCTGAAGGATGCACGCCAAGGTGGAGACATCATTGGCTTTAAGAAGATGGTGGCATCGTCAGCGAATAGTGAGACTCGACAGTTGTCTTGTAGTACGTACAATTTCGGGTCTCCAACCGGGTCCCTGCAGGAAAAATAGGATAAGTGAATACATTGAAAGTCCGGTCACTACATATATCAAAAAAATATGGATACAATGGGCTAGATGACATGTTTGTGACCTAACAATTTTAATAGACAAAAGTATTTTCGGATCTCCAACCGGATCCCTGCAGGCAAAAAATTCCCTGTCCCCATCCTCAACGGAGGATGGTTTTTCTCCTTTTACATACTCGTAGGATAAATTTCTTCCCACCCCTGTCCCCTAATTAATTCCGCGCCGGGATGGATGAATGAGTCCGATTGCCACCCCTACGGCGTGGCCCTGTTAGTTGGTGCCGGCCACCTGTCTCCAACTCCTATCTAGTTCACCGCGTAATTTGATCTACTGATCGATCTGCATGTACGTACTACCGGCTGCAATATCCTGTGTTAATTACCTCGCCACCACGGTGGCGGCAGTATACAAGTATAGGTTTTGTGCGGTCACATGCTGCATTATATTTTGGGGCGATCGGTCTCTGTGCGTGTGTATCTGTGTATATATATAAATTGAACTTTGCATGCGTGAATTAATGCACGGCTTCCACGTACGTACGTAAAGCATGCATGCCCGCGACGTCATGGTAAGCACATTGAGCTAGGTGCATATCCACTCGTGATTCCTCCGTAGCTACGTGCATGCTGCATGCACACGAACGAATACGGGAGGCGGGAGCCGGCGATCAGATACGGTATCATCACAGCTCAAAGGCCCGCCGAAACCATAGATATGCATATGCATGCGACGCATTACAAAGCTCCCGGCACACCCGGACCCGGATAGCGAGACATGCATTAATTTGTGCCAATAGCGATACACCCACGGCAAGATATGTGCACTTAATTAGGTCCCAGTATATAATCTCTTTTCTTACTTGATCGATCACCACATGCACATGATGCATGCGTGCATATATATATATCCATGCACCGATCGACCCACCTGGCGTGCGCAATGAATCTGAACCACCCAGACTTAGGCCTTGTTTGTTTCAGATTAATGTAGCGTTGCGTTTTACTGTAGCAAATTTGTGATCTCCTCAAAAAACGTCTTAACGAGTTCAAAAAATTATGAAAAAAATATTTTACAAACTTTAAGAAGTACTATTTAAAACCCCACAAGAATGACTACAAAACATTACATCATTTGGCTTATACAAAAATAACAAATTTTCATTTAATTTAATTTAATTTAATTTAATCTAAAACAAACAAGGCCTAAAGCCTTACGTACGTGTGATTTCCATTACGCATCGATCGATCCATATATGATAACCCCCTACGGTTTAATTAATCTAGTTCAAAGCATGTAAAAGGCAGGGCAGGAACCTAATAACCTAACTCGCCGAGGTGAGCATCCACATGAACACCATAAGCACACTAGAAGATAGAAAAAAAAAGTAGTTAAGTAAAGCAAGCGCGCAAGCGTCTAGGCCACAAGCTTTGATCCATGCCGGGTCAGTTTCGGTGCGTGTCTGGGTTAATTGGCTCACCCACTTTGGGAGGGTTATTGCGGGAGAGCCGGTACGCCGCTGGCTATCGCATTCGGGTCGGGTTCACGCCGCCGCCGCGTGACCCGTGACCAGTCAGGCACAGCCGCACAGCATGCGATCTACCGGACCGTGCATGGTGCCTCGGCCCTCGGTCCAACGAGAGTGACTCCTTTCGGCGCCTGCGACGAGTGGTCTTTTCGCTATATACAGTATACATGCTGAAATGAAAAAAAGGTTTTGCCATAGCAGTCATCTGTTTTGTAACTTTTGGACAAACAACTATTTTTAAATTAGTCTATGTTATTTTTTTGCTTTGGAGATAGTTTTTCAGTTTGTATACTCTATTTTTTACGCAATTTTACGGTGGAAACTTAGTTATCTTGTATTGAAAAAACTTTAATATGTATGCTTACATTAATCTTTCAATTTTTTGTTGATATGTTGTTTTCAGATAGAAATTTGATCCGTAAGTTTTTAGGTTAACTACATTTAAATATTTTGTTTTTTTATTTGTTTTATCTGATTATTAGCATGTTGGTGCCATAAATCTGAAAAGCAATTGTCTGCCACTAAATCGGCCCCGAAACAAAAACCATGATTTATTTCCATTATCTAAGATGGCGGGTCGGATCCGATGTTAGCCTAAACGGGTAATGAGTGGGGATTGCACGTAAACCAATGAGCTCATAATCTCGGTGGCTGAGTGGCGCCTTTTTGTGCATGCTGGCTTCCTCTCGTCCTGGGAAATCCAGGCCGGACCGGACCCGCCATGACTACTCACACCGAACCCCTTTTCTCCCTTCCCATTCCTCGCCGTCGCACCTGACGCAGAATTTTACTCATCGATCGACGGACGCAAATCTTTCCGTGCATATGCGCCACTAGCTCTTCCCTTTGTACCCCTGGAAATTCCCCCTCGGCTCCCTGCCACCCACGACCGGCCGACCTGCCTGCCTGGCTCGCCACAGCCCACTTGCGGCGGCTCGCTCCCGAGCCCGATCGCCCATTGGCGTCCGACGAAGTATCGTGCATCGTGCTCCGCCACTCGCCGCCAATAGCGCTGACATGTGATCACCCAATACCCACCCGTACGTACGTCCATCTCTGGCCTAGCTTGGATCTCTCCGTTGCGTCTCGCCATGCAGGGGCGGACGCAGACAAAAATAATAGGGGGTGGACCAAATGGCCAAGAACTAAATCTACGCCTGGCCTCTCTTTTTTATATTTACACTAAAAATTATAGGGGGCTAAGGGGGCTCCATCATATATATCACAGAGTGGTGAAGCCCCCAACCCCACCGGTAGATCCGCCCTTGTCGCCATGCCCCGCAAGAGCTAGCACTGTATAGGGATGCAAATGGTCCGACCTTAGAGCCATCTTTGATCTTCTTTAGCTTATTTGTTTGTATTAAAAACTTGATTCCTAATCTCTTTAGTATAAATAAATAAACTAGTGAGGGCCAAAGGTAGCCATAGGGCCAACCCATTTTCATCCCTAGCACTGCACTGCACTGCACCATACAACCGAAGCCATCATGCGCGACCTAAAAACACTCGCTAGTTTTTAGCTCGGCTGATGTCGATAGCTAGCTTTAATTACGGTTGTTTTATTTTCGAGATCTCACGCGCCTCCCTATAAAAAACCACCGGGCCTCGCCTCCCCGGGGCTCAGAGGCACGGAGTGCAAGCAGCACTAGCTAGCGGCCACTACCACTGCTCCACTAGCTAGTTGCTACCGTACGTACGTGCCTGCCTTCGTCGCTTCCCTCTTCGACCAGCTCGATCCCATTGCTTGATCGTGAGTGAGATCAATTCGCATCGATCGCTTCGTTTCGGCGCCGTGGACGGGTCGCGCGTGCTTGGAAGACGCACGAACACCGCCGCCGCCGCCGCCGTGACACGTACGCCGGCCGGCAAGCTTGGATTGTAGCGGCCGGCCAAGCACTGGGCAGGTATGTATCGTAGCAACAATATACTAGCTAATAGTACGTAGTACTTCACAAGTTCAGGTCGAGCCGTCACTCGATCGTATGATATATCATATAGCTATAGATACGTGCCAATCGGTGGCTTTTGTTTATATATGCATGCGGGCGTAAGCGGCGCGACGCGACATGGACGTGAACGTCCCAGAGGCGCGGTACGTACGAGACAGGATCGGGGTGATTGCTTGCTTGTCGCGTACAGGTCCGGCTAAATCCGTTTTATTACTCTTCTCCTAGAAAAGAACAAGGTTTGGTCGATCGAGCTAGCTGTAGCTAGAGCTAGCAGTACCAGCGTGTTGTCTGATCTGTTTGTCTGCATGCTTGCTCGCTTGCTCCAGCTGAGCTCACTCAAATGCTGCTTGGCCGGCCCGGGACCGCGCGAGCTCTAAGTTAAGTGTGTCTTATGGCAAGTACTCTTTAAGATAATCACGGGTCGTGGCTGTCCACAACTGAGTGATGTGATGTACGTACATATATAGGATGTATATATGCTTATGTAGCTGGCGCATACGTCGGAAATTTCTTCAATTTTCTTAAAACAATGTCGATCGGGCTAGCTGTGAATGCATTATATTACAACTAGGTCGCCGGTCAGGTTTTCAGATGATGTAAGGAGGTCGATCGATCCGGATTTTTCTTGGTCGGGCTCGCCTGGTCAGGTTGTTTCTACATACGGTTGCAGGGTTTGATTAGTGATAGTGTTTGCTTTCACCAGCCAGAACTCTGAACTTCCTATGTGGATCCAGTTACTGAGTTAGAATAACTACTTGGTCGATCGTCGTCAGTATAGTACTCTCCATTGCACACTTTGGAGTCGGTCGATTTAGCTAATTATATACTCCGAGTACAATTCGATCTGGAAGAATTAATCGAATAGTTAGTAAACTAATTAGTCCATGCTGGAAGCGCAAAAGAGCAAATGAAAGTTGGAAAGCTGATGATTGGTCCAATTCGTCCAAGTGTGTTTGTGGCTTAAAGCATGGTAGGCAACAATTTTTCTTTTCCTTATTTTTAAAAAAAGTCGTATTAAATTCTGTTAAAAGAAAATTCATACATTGATAGAGAATCCATGTGCTCACCACTTGATCGACGACTCATTATTTAAAGCTTCTTGGAGTCTGACTGTGATACGGTAGTAGTATCCTTATGTATATATTGTTCGTCTGTTCTTATAAAAACACCAAGTATATAAATACGAGAATCACGTTGTGGTCAAACAATCTGTCTGCGTGTGGTTGTTCAGGGAGCACGCTAGCTGCTCTTCTTTTTTTCAAAAAAACAAAAAGTCTGATTCAAAGATAGATCAACTGATCTCATGGAGTCAGATGGGTCCTCCTTTCATATTTAAAAGTAATCAAAACTGGACCTGTCTCTTTCGAAATGGGCATCAGTTTGAGGTTAAATCTCAGTTTTTCTTGGCGGATTTCCACCATTGCTGCATTCCGAACAAGTACTAGTAGCTTTCAAGCTCCTATAACTTAACCAAAATTTTCATACTAGCTAGCAAGTACAAGCTACTGTTTCCTTCTTACGCCGGGCAGAAGACTAGGACAGGTTCAGAATATATGCTGTAATTGCTCGTCCGCTGTTACATTCTTTCGCTTGCTCGGCCACATATGCTTTCGACTGATTTGTTTCTCGCGTTAGTCGTAGAATCTCTATGGAGACAAGGGACACAAGGCATAGCATCTCTCTTAGAGATTTCAGAGACATGCTCACCTGTTTTTCAAGCCGTGATGTGATTTCCACACGCCGGCATATTTCAAGGGTGGTTCTTCCTAGGAATCCTAGGAGAAAAAATATTATGACTTATTTAACAAGAAAATGACTCTGGGACTTGCTTTTTTCCTCCTGAAAGTATGACTTATATATATGTGGAGATTCCCTTGATCGAACCTTAACATACCAGAATGCATAAAACGGTAATAAATGTCAATTTCTATGGTTTTAATCATATAGCCGTGGATCAGGTCTTAGGTTGTATTTGATTCTGGTTTAAGAAATGCATTAGGGATTTAACCTACCAAAATACTACTTAGTTAAGCATGGTTAAATTAATTTAGACCCTATTTGATTCACCTTAATTTTAAATTGAAAGTGATAACTAAAAATTTGTTATATTTTATGAGTTATAAGAGCAAAAAAAATTGTAGTCATTTTTTCTAGGACTTTAAGTAGCGCTTTTAAAAAATCTATAGAATATTTTTATATATATTTATTTAACTTTTTCAAGATTTTTTGATATATTTAGCATTAGCTAATTGTATGACCTCATGCATCTCAGGTTAATGCAGAGCATGAAAATTATTTCTATTATGTTAAAAAAGGCTGGCCAAAAAAGCCATAATAAGTTATCTCTCTCTACTAATCTTTACCCTTGCATGTCATACTCATATAAAAATTGGCATATGGATTCAGTGCCATGGGGCTAATTTTCTCCAAATTAACCTATCAGGTTAAACACATTATATCTGGATTAGTCCATAGACACAAACTTATATTGAGGAGCAGCCTCCGAGCTTTCCGGCATCATCAATTCAGCTATGGATCCTAATGTAAAGGCAAAACCACACTGTACTTTGCTTTTAGCCAGCGCGTAGCCCTAGCGCGCTATAGTAGCTCGTTTGGTTTGTTGAAACGGAGCGAAAGGAGGCGTGGTAGGCAGCTCGCCTGCCGACCGGCTGGGAGAGATCGAGCCATGTATGACGATGGCTACACGAGCCGTCCTGGCGCTGGTATTGATGGCCAGTTTGACATTGTTTCCGCGGGTACGCATGCAGGTGCGCTTTTTTCCTCCTCGACACCCCGTGATTACTCTGAAAAAAAATGGGAGAACAAATACAAATTAACTCGTTGGTAGGGATGGCAATCGGACGGGTATTTTCGTGTACACCTCTATCATACCCGAACCCAAAACCCGAAAAATCATCCATATCAGAACCTGAAAACGCTCGCAGGTACGAACCCATGTCCATACCCGAACCCGACGGGTACCCGATACCCGATGGGTATCCATACTTGAGATGAAAGGGAGGAGAGAGAGAGGTGACGGCATAGTGGCTACAGGGGGGCAGCTCGATAGCGGCGGCGGAGGGGTCTGAGGGGAAAGAATGCGACCGCGCCGACGGCCGGCGTGGAGGGTTCGAGGGAGGGGAGGAGAGAGAAGCTCACCTGTGAGTGCCTGAGTGGACGGTTGTGGCGGCGGCAGGGGGCAGCTCGGTGGCGGCAGCAGAGGGGTGAGAGAGAGAGAGAGAGAGGAGGGGAAAGGGTAGAGAGAGAGAGGGAGAAGCTCACCTTGGCCGGTGTGAGGGATCCGAGGGAGAGAATCTGGCTGTATATGGGCGACCAGTCAGAGTGGGAGTCTGGGAGAGAAGGGGAGGGGAAGAGAGGAGCGCACTGGGGAGATGGAGGGGCGGCTGGCTGTGTGGAGGGCTAGCGGAGTGGCAGCCGGTTAGGGTTACCAGGGGAATTTATATGATACCATATATGGGCCCATATGTTAGGGTTTTTTATTTTTATTATCTATCCGGGTATTCATGGAAACCTATGAATGTGAATAAAAATGCAAACCCAAATTTTGAAACTCATGAATTTAGAATAAAACCCATATCCGAATCCATCGGATAGGATAACTATGGATACCCGAACCCATGGGTAAAATTGACATCCTTACTCGTTGAGGCAAAAAAGAGAGGAGAAAAGGATGATAAAGATCTGTACTCCCATGGTGCAGCAAGGCGAGTTCAGACGCCCGTACCGGGCGGTACAGAGAAGTCAGAAAAGCATAGGGGCCCTCGTGGTCTCGGAAGTAATGCTACGGCCTACAGCACGAGAGAAGATGGGAGCGACTAGCGAGCGAGCACGCACGCACGCACGCACGTGTATGCGATGCGCGTTGCATCGCTCACATCGCATGTCGAAACTTCCGTTCTGCCATTGGTCAATGCGAGCCTGGGCCTGGGGCCCCCGGAGACTGGGAGAAGCTTTTTTTGACTCTCCAAATTTTCTGTTGATCTCCACTGCACTGCTCTGTCTCTTACAAGTATTCTGCAGTTCCTCTTTTTGGTTAAGAATGGGTAGTATAATCACTCACCAGTCACCAGTTGCCGGGCTCCGCCTCTGGTCTATATATACTCCCTCGACAGCCCTTGTGGCTACTACCTCCATCAGCACATTGACAGCTAGCTGAGTTCCAGTGCTACGTTGCTTCTACTTGCTAGCTAGCCGAGAGTGCTATTTTCTCTTTTCCGCAGCTCCCAGCTCTCTGTCTCTGCTCATCGTCTAGAGCTGAAAGCTTGGGGACTGGATACTGAAGAGTAGTCGTCTCCTAGCTAACGCGCGCGGCAAAGGTAAATGCTTGGGACTGAAGAGCATGCATGCGTGCACCCATGCTGCCAGCGCATGCGCGATTCTGAATGGTGGCGCCCGTGTTAAGGTGTCGTTTTCGTTAGTTTTTTGTGGTTGCAATCTACATGCCAGAGGAACTGAAGGGCTTCGGTGTTTTCTCTCTTTAATTTATCTTTCCTTTTTCACGTTTCAGTTTTCTGGAGCCAGTTTTTTTTTTTGTGGCTGCAACCTGCATGCTCAGTCACTCCGCTGGTCGATGCATGGCGTGGCTCAGTCCAGTCCAGAGCTGCACGTCGTGACTCGTGAGCTACAATCCTAGCATCCAGGCAAGACGATGTTGCGAGCTAGCTGTTCGGCAAGGTCACATCTTGCTAGTGCACAGAAACGAAGATTTGGCATGCATGTGCCTGCAGTCTACCTGATTCTACGGAAACTTTAACGCTATTGCAGCTAGACTGCGACACGCCTGATCTGCAGTTTAAGTTTCTATCGTAGTTTGGCCTACTGCCTAGGTTGCAAGATCCCAAGCGATGATTCTGGTCATGAAAACGCAGCAAAAGTCAAAGCGTCTGACGCATCAAACACATGTTGCTGGCCTCTCCGTGGACGAGCTTCTTCGCGCAGACTTCACCCGCAGAAAAAAATCGGTTTTGCTCAAACTCAGACGACTGAGCCAGACCGCGCGCTCGCCAACAGCTGGACTGTAGCAAGGCACGCGCGCAACTCAGGCGACCGGAGTGGAGCCGCTCCCAAAGAAAAATGAGCATATGGGTTAATTCCATTCCACTCCGTCGGTACGGCACTGTACCGGCCATGACCGTAAATATCTTTCTTCTTCTTGTGCGTCGCCGGAGGAGGAGGAGGGAGTGTCAAATTTTGACAAGTTCTTTAGTCTTTTCCACGGGCCGATGGCGACGGTGACGCCGACGGCGTACGCTGAACCTTCGCGATGTATTGCAGTATGGCGACCGCGCGCGCGCGGCCAGCATCTTCCCGTCGCCGTCGCCGGCCGGCGGCGTGCTCTGCGGTTCCACTGGCACGCACCACCCGCGCATGCATGCAGGAATTTTAACCTTTCGGGTTCCCACTTGCAGTCTATAAATCCAGCACCGGCCGCGCAAGGAGAGCCTAGACCTTCTGCAATTTGTGTGGGAGAGCAGAAAAAAAATTTCAGGCTCTGCCGTTTGATGGTACACGAACACGTAGTAATCGAGGTAAGAACTCGCGGTTAGTAGCTAGCTCTAAGTAGGATCGATATGGCAAGGATCATCACCATATACACGGGAATGCCCATGCCCAGCCGCGCCTCGGCCGAATTGGTGTGCCTGGTATTGCGATATTCTTGATGATGTTCTTGCTATTTCGTTTTGTTTTCTCACGCTATGCAGATCTGGTCGTATGTTGAGAGGCTTTGTGAGTTGCTTAGTGGGTGCCTTGTGTTGTTTCTGCAGGTTTGTTGGTCGGTATGGAGTTCGGCAAAGACGTTCGGATCGAAATGGCCGGCGTCCACGACGAGCATCCGTCGGGGGAGGCGGCGCTGCCGTCGCTCCTCATTCAGGTCCCGTCGCGCACCATCGCCGGCTTCGACTGCGTCGGCGGCGGCGACGTCGCCGGTGCCGCGCTGAGCGAGCAGGGCAAGGAGGTGCCGGGCTCGGAGACGAGCGTGAAGGACATTGTCATTAGCGTGCCGGTTCCGGTGGACGCCCCCGCGCCGGCGGCGTACGACGACAACGAGATACCTTACTCCGTCTCGTTCAGCATGCCGGCGTCACCGTCGGGGTTCCACTTGGCGCAGTTCAGGGCGGCGCCGGCCGGCCACCGCGGCGAGGCGCGCGTGGCGGCGGCGCCAGCCGGTGTCGAGACCAAGGTCCACGCCGTTCGGCCGATGGGGCAGGCAGAGGCGCACTCCTCTCCGCAGCTGTTGAAGCAGACGCGGTTCCACTCGCAGCCCATCCTGCAGCTGCACGCGTCCGGCCGGGAGCAGCCGCGGCGGTGCGACAGGCGGTTCGATCCCTTCAAGACCTTCTCCGGCCGCCTCGAGCGGCAGCTCTCCAACCTGCGCGGCTGGCCGCAGGAGCCCGCCGGCGGCGAGGGTGCCGACGAGTCCAGGATCTCCGAGGAGACCGACCAGGTCCCCGCCGCCGACCGCTACTTCGACGCCCTGGAAGGCCCCGAGCTCGACACTCTCAGGGTAAAAAAAAGTGGCCGACTCGCCGAACACATATGACATAGTCCTGTGGATTTCTCTGTAGATGATTTAGCCTAAAAATCGTTTTTTTTATGGTCAGGCGACGGAGGTGACGGTGCTGCCGAAGGATGAGAAGTGGCCGTTCCTGCTGCGGTTCCCGATCAGCGCGTTCGGGATGTGCCTCGGGGTGAGCAGCCAGGCGATTCTGTGGAAGACGCTGGCGGCGGCGGCGCCGACGGCGTTCCTGAACGTGAGCCCGGTGGTGAACCACGTGCTGTGGTACATCTCGCTGGCGCTGATGGGGCTCGTGTCCGCCATCTACCTGCTCAAGGTGGTGTTCTACTTCGAGGCGGTGCGGCGCGAGTTCTACCACCCGGTGCGCGCCAACTTCTTCTTCGCGCCGTGGATCGCGTGCCTGTTCCTGGCGCAGGGCGTGCCGCGGCCGGTGTCGGAGCTGCACCACGGGGTGTGGTACGCGCTCATGGCGCCCATCTTCTGCCTGGAGCTCAAGATCTACGGGCAGTGGATGTCCGGCGGGCAGCGGCGGCTCTCCAAGGTGGCCAACCCCACCAACCACCTCTCCGTCGTCGGCAACTTCGTCGGCGCGCTGCTCGGCGCCAAGATGGGCCTCCGCGAGGGCCCCATCTTCTTCTTCGCTGTCGGCCTCGCCCACTATATGGTCCTCTTCGTCACCCTCTACCAGCGTCTCCCCACCAACGTCACCCTCCCCAAGGAGCTCCACCCCGTCTTCTTCCTCTTCGTCGCTGCCCCCAGCGTCGCCTCCATGGCCTGGGCCAAGATCCTCGGCCACTTCGACTACGGCTCCCGCATCGCCTTCTTCATCTCTCTCTTCCTCTACATGTCACTGGTATGTAAGAGCATGTCCGCGTATGATCTAGCATAGTCTTTACATTGGTCTTCAAATTTAGAGACTCTGTCTTCGAGCCTTATATTTTGAGACAATCTCTAAATATGCGGACACTGACACTGGCGATGCCTGCTATATCTGCTGTGACACAGGCCGTGCGGATCAACTTCTTTAGGGGGTTCCGCTTCTCGCTGGCGTGGTGGGCGTACACGTTCCCGATGACCGGCGCGTCGATCGCGACGATCACCTACGCGACGGAGGTGACCAACGTGCTGACGCGGGCGCTCTCCATCGGCCTCTCCGGCATCGCCACCGTCACGGTGGCCGGGCTGCTGGCCACAACCGTGTTCCACGCCTTCGTGCTCAGGGACCTCTTCCCCAACGACGTTTCCATCGCCATCACCCGGAAGAAGCCCAAGTTCAGCAAGATCCTCGCGCACTTCCGCTCCTCCAGCTCCGACATGAAGGAGCTCGTGCTCTCCATCTCCAAGCCCAGCAAAGTCTACTCCATGTCCACCACCTCCATTGATTCCGACTCCTCCGAGACCAAAGGCGTAGCTGAAGAGCCTTAGATGATGATGACACGTTAGCTGTACATAATTCTTTTCTGCGTAAAGAGCAAGATGGAAGCAAGCATGCATATGCGCGCATGCATGTAGCTGGTCGATCCGTGTAATGACGAACATGGTGACACTGAGATCCTTGGAGCAGCTTTGTGATGATGAGGATGTAGTGTGAGGCACGTAGGTCGTTCGATCAGCGTGTAAAATCTACGTAAGGATATATATTTCTGTAAGCTGTGCCTATTTCAAGTAAGAATAAATCGTGGATGTCTAAAAAATAAACCGTGGATATTTCTTTTTGACTTTGCTAAAATGTAGAGGATTTCTCAACGATGGCCCGGCCCGAGGGATGCCCTACAGGCGCTCCCTTTACTTTTTGCGTCTTTGTTTGAATCATAAATAGTACACATTTGTTAGGGAGCTGCCCCCTCGCGCCACGTGGCTCGGCAGTTCTCCCGTCCCTCTCGCCACGTGTCCCATTTCCCTGCCCGTTTCGGCCACGTCGCCTCGAAATCGCACGCCGTCGGATCCGCCCGAGCGGTGGGATGATCAGCCAGAGGGCGTTTTGCAAAAACCCCAGTGCTTTTTGGTTATCGACCCGCGCTCCAAACCCTCCGAACCCTAGCGATGCCGGCCCGCCTCCCTAGTCAGGCGCCTCCCTCCCGCCGCCTCTCATCCCTAACCTCCTCCCCATCTCCTCCTTCGCCTCCTCTCCCCTCGGTCCCGCCTCAAGACCCCAGCCGCAGCTGCAGCGTGGCCGTGGCCTGCTGTTCCTCCTCCCGACGACGTCCCGCCCTCCTCCCCATCTCCTCCTTCGCTTCTCTCCCTCGGTCCGTCGCCTTCCCCTGCGAGGCTACAGCCCGCCGCCGCCGCCATTTCCTCCTCCCGGTGGCGTCCTACCCTCCTCCCCATCCCTCCTCCGCTTCCTCTCCCCTCGGTCCCGCCAGATTCCCTCTCCTCATGCGAGGTCTGCAGCCATGCCGCCATTGTCATTTCGTCCTCCCCGCGACGTAGCTCCATGGCCGGCGAGAGGATGGGGCGCCTCCCTCTCCCCCTCTCCTTTGCTCCTCTTGCTCTGTTCACGGGGCTGGTGTGGTGTTGATTCCGCGATCCACCAAGAAGAAGAAGAGGGTGGCTTCGACTTGTGGTTTCGATTTTCACCCTCGACCTATGGTTTCGATTTCTTGATTCATGTGATTTGGCTCACAGTTCTGATTGATCTGAACCTTTTCGTTGGCAAGTTCTTCGTTCTGGATTTCTCTTTACCGAGACGCAAAATAGCATCGATTGTTATATTTGTTACATTATTTAACCCGGCTCTGTTGATATCTGATTTGCTTTGTTCGAAAAATAGGAGGACTTTCGCAGTTATTGGAGGCGGCCGATCGTATCGGTATGGCCGTTTTTTTTTTGCAAGGTGCTTCCCATGTAGTTACATATTTTTCCTAATCTATCATGCATAATTTTCACTTTTACTATGTTTGAAGTGAGGGTATTTTTGGTTTCCTATATCCAAATTATGTATATGTATATTTGCAGGTATATATGGCATTCTGTTGTTTTAGTGCTTACTCTTAGGTGTTTTCTACTCAAGTCTTTTAGGCGCTTTGTAAAATACAGATTTTGTTCGGCTATGACCGCCTATCTCTACATTCTTTTTATACCTATGAGGATGTCAACAAGGGTGTGTATTTTGTATCAAAAAATATAGAAACCCTCTTATACTAAGTAATTTTCAACAAGTGACTACTTTAGGTTGGGACGCGTGTATTCGTGGTACCTTTCGATAAGAAATGATTGTTGCATACTCATATATTACTTCTTTATATACTTTCATTGTTTCATTTCACACCTTAAGCAAAGCAAAAAAAAAAAAGTGCGTATACCATACCTATCATGACGGATGGTTCGCGATACCCTTGCATAAAAAAAATCGTGGGATATACATCATTGTCTTATAGTTATACTTATTTCTATTGCTTTTCTTTTGTACATCTAAGGATAGTCGTGTGCCTCACCTTTCGAGATAGCTGCAAAGTGCTGGAATTGCATCTCATGAAATGCTCACAATTTATTTGGACTGTTTAACTGTTACAACACATATTATGCTGACAGCATGAATTATTTTAGTGCCTTTCTATACTTGGTAAAACTTCTTCATTCAAGACCCTCACTGCCCTAACTCCAGACAAAGCCTACGCTACTTCACCCATGCTTGGTCAGCGTATAACCTCTGCCTGTACACACATTGATGTTTGATGCAATAGCAGCTACTTTTGCCACATTCTGCAGTGCTATATTTGGTCCAAGAAGTGGATCAGCAACCTGCTATAGGCTACCCACATTTGGCAGGAAAGAGAGCTCATATGTTCTTGATTTTATTATACTTCATTACGTTAACAAGAGATGGCAAAGGCGTTTCGTGCATTGCAAAATTTCATTTTCCATGCTGATAGGACTAAAGCATTTTCACAATTGATCGATTTTGTTATGGCTATAACATTTCGTGGTGGATACAGGTTAATTCTCATGAAAAAAACCATCTTCAAAATGCCTTGCTCCAACACTAATTTACGCTCTTTTGCTATTATCCTGTACCTGAAAATGATGGACCATTAAGCTTCTCGACTTTCCAATTACGTCGTATTGCAGCTCATTCACTCTGCTACCGAACTTGCGAGGCAAGTTTTGCTAATCTCCTCGGCCACTCCAGTTGCAATTAATTTACTGTCTTCTGATAAGGTGATTTTAGTGTGATTTGAAATTTTTGTATTGCATTTGTAGGTCTGTTACTATGTGTTTACCTTGATGTTGCAATGGTAGTAGTAAGCCCAAGCAGTGAAGCCAGGTTTTCCTTTTTACCCCTTTTTTCAATTGGTTACGATAAGCTGGTACCATTCGATTTGATTTGATTCCTGTGACATATAAATAAATCATACCAGAGGATTTTATGTAATATGTGTGCCTTTGTTGACCTAAAAAATTATTTCAGCTACGATCATGTATATATCTTTTATGTGAGTTTAGTTTAGTTTAGTGGCGCACTTGCAGTTATTAGTACATATAATTAGTTGATTTACTTCTATTTTAGTCTATGTACAGCCCTGACATGCATAGATACTCCGGTTGCAATTAATTTACTGTCTTCTGATAAGATGATTTTAGTGTGATTTGAATTTTTTGCATTGCATTTGCAGGTCTGTTACTATGTGTTTACCATCTCGATATATCTGACTGGCATTAAGAGAGGTCTGATTTGATGTTTGCTAAGCTAATCTCATCCAAATGTAGTTTTCCTGCTTGAAACTGCTAACTATGTTGTAATGCCATGATATGTTTGTGATATACTATAGTTATATGTTTTTATGAGCCGTTAACAGCCGTGCTCAGGGCATGCCCAATGCTACATTCATTTGGCCCTCATTTTGCCTATAAAAAGCTGTAGCAATAGGGTAGCGAATAAAATATCAGAAAGAAAAATATAAAGAGAGATGAGATAATAATTGAACATTGAACATGTCCTTACAAGACTAACAAAAACTGATATGCCCGGCTGTCTCTCTCGGCGCGCCACGGGCGCGCCATCCCAACTAGTCAATTTCTATATGATTACTCTTACTTCGTGTTTTTTGTTTAAAAATAATGAGAAAGGTATGAGGATCGGTCTCTATCCCCAAAACTGTCCTTCAGGACTTCAATAGAGTAGTCATCTATAGATCACCTATGTAGTGCCACGTGGTGTGGATCACCGATGCAATGCCACTAGAGCAGCCATCTATAGATCCGGTGATGACCTATCCCCAAACTATGCATGCGAGTGGCGGTAGAGAGGCGCGCCAAGCCGTGGTGTGGTTGACCTTACATCGAAGCAACACATGTATACAAGTGGCCATACGGGTCGATGAAGGTGCGGGACAAACATCCGCATATCGATGGGTGGAAAGCGGAAGAGAGGGATGGGTGAGTATGGGTCAAGATCCGATTCAAGGTACTTTGATGCGCTAGGAGGCAAGAGGTGTCATGTATTTTTTTTAAAAGAAAAAACTCTTGATGCATACAGGAGCTCTTGGTCTATGTTTGCTAACAAATGCCACATGTTGTAGCAGGGGAATACCTCTTGGAGTACACAAACCGGAGCAGATACAACAGATCCAAGGGGTGGCGTCTCGAAAGGTGCTTCGCCACTCGAAGGTGAGGCAATGTCGAATCAGAAGGACTGCGATCCGTAGGAAGGCTTGCTCCCCATAGGCGAGGCAGCGGTAGACCTAGAGGATGGTGCCCTGAAGGAGGTGCTCGAAGCGGATTCGGAAGAGGCCTAGCTGCCCCACAGAGGCACAGACACAACATGAAGAGGCGGAGTTTCCTTAATGACCAAGAAGCTCGGAAATAGGAAGTACCGACGGTCCATAGGTGGCAGAATTTGTATTTGTGGTAGCAAGATACTCATACGACCTAGAACAACTCGGTCCCTCTATAATCCCCTTTGTAACCCCACTTTAGCTAAGGCGGTGGAGGCACTTGAGTCTTTGCTCCGGGCATAAGGGTGTTTTTTCCTCCAAAGCCCCGCCTCGGGGAGTAGGTCGGGGACTCAGGGGCCAAGAGGTCTTTCCCCACGAAAGACTTCTTTGCCCTTGATTTAGCCTTGGTCGAAGGGGCAATGTAGAAAATTGTAAAAGTCGATCCCCAGCTATAAATAGGAGGACTTGGGATAATGTAATAGGGGGAGAAAAAAATTCCAAGCAAGATATTGTTTGCCCAGTTCCATTACCCCTGAGCTGCTCCGCGGGGTTCTTAGATTACCCTTGCAGAGCAGCCCTCTACACACTCTGGTCGTTTAGCTCAGGCTAGAAACACCACATTTTGCCACATCTTAGTGAACAAACCACTTTGGGAACCGTTGTAGAAAATAAGAGTAATAGACTATTATGTGTGGGAGGCACTGGTTACCGCAAAATTTACGCATTCCTGGCGTTCATTCATCTGATGACAGCCATAATTAACAATCCATTCCATGGATTTTAGTCGCACCATGGGCTTGGGGGTGGGTGGGTGGTGGGGGGGGGGGGACAGGCTGCCTGCTTCTGGGTGTCTGGTTCAGAATTCAGACAGGAAGAAACCTGCGCAGTCAGCGGAAGGTACAGCCTGCGGCTACATGCCATTCTTGAGAAGCGCGCTACTGTTGAAGCGCCTGTTGACTTCAACTACAAATCCCTCGTGGAAATGCTGCACGAACCGATCGGTTCTGATCTGTAAAATGATGGCGCCGCAGTCTTCAGACAGGGACGTCCGGCGGCTGCATGCTCAGAGCTAGCCGGACGCTTTCTTCTGCGTGGTTATCCTCTCAGGGATGAATCTACTCAGCTTTCACCGTACTGGAGTATACGGCATTTGACTGCGCTGAGAAGTGCTAATTATATCTAAGATGTGTGTGTTTTGACGTTAGTTTGACTCTTGGATGTTTGCATCTACCTTTGTCCCTTGGCATGCTTTTTGCAAGCCAGCTGATTCATCTATCGTGCGCTCTAACCATTGATTGTTCAGTATTCCAAACATGTCATCTAGCGTGACTGTGATACTCAAGCGCAGGATGTTTCTTTTATACACGCATGTATCTACGGATAAGACACTATAATCCCACAAAATGTTGTTCATGAGTGATAAGACCCAGCTGGTTTCAGCTTAGGTACATGGAACATGACCCCTGTGCATTGTTAAGCGTAAAATCCAAACTGGTTTCTGCTTGGGTACATTGGGCATGGGCCCTGCACAATGTCGATCGATCCAGTTAGTGGCTAGATCTTTGCAGCATCCTAGGTGTATGCACTATTTTTTTATATAAAAAAAAGGTGTACGCAGAAGGGACTCAGGCTTGAGAAGTTGAATAACGTATGAAGAAAATGGCATGAGGAGACTCCTAATGATGTTGAGTGCCGATGGAAATTATCACCTTTATGGAGCAAGCGTCGGCCGCCAAGGCCCGATCTCATTATTGGTACCAAAAGTCGAATGGTCGGCCAAGCACATGGTACGGTTTAGGGTTTTCAATCCCGTCCCTACCGTAAATTTTGCTTGTAGGACATGTTAACCAATTTGACATGGAATTGGCAAGGTAACAAGATCAATCCTAAAATTATGTCGCCATCCGTGATTGTATAACGACGTCGCCACCACTTCCAATGACACACATTTGCTAGAAGATCTCCCTTTCATCCTCCAGTTAACGTAATAACCAATGCCGAAGCCAATATGTTGCCCTAAATATAACCTGTGTAAAAGAGCAATCATCTGTTTTGTCAAAAGCATATCACTGAAAATAAGATGAACTGACCCAAAAAATGATACAACACCCATCCAGATGTGTCCTTCTATACTAGCTCCCTCCGTCTTTTTTTATTTGTAATTGTTGACTTTTAGACATGTTCTTTTACCATTCATCTTATTCAAAACTTTAGTGCAAATATACAAAAATATAAGTTATGCTTAAAATACCTTTAATGTAAAACAAATCATAACAAAATAAATGATACTTAAATAGTTTTTTGAACAAGATGAATGGTCAAAGGGTGTGTATAAAAGTTAACGGTGACAAATAAAAAAAGAACGAAGGGAGTAACTTTCTAGAATAATATCGGTTTTGCTAAAATCCAGTGCCAACACCAGCCTCCAAATCAGCAAGCATAAAAGGTAGGGAATATGGCTGGTGCAAGGCAAAGAGCCTAGGCACGCTTCCTTGCTCAGTAGGACGCCATTGAGGCTAAGGCTAGATTCAAGTCAATCTCAAGAGAGCCTAAGTAGGTTTGGCTAGTGCTCTGTTGGGTTGAGCTTCAACTCAAATGTATATGGAGCTTCCATATGGCCTTGAGCTCGAGTTTGCAAGCTGAAGAAATTTCGAGGGCTCGGTTTAGTTAGGTGGCGCATGCGAATAATACATGGACTTCAACGATGATGGTTCACTAGGATGACAATGAATCTTCAACACGACATGGTGATGAATCTTGCAAGTTTGGTCAATGACACGATAGAGTTAGTTGCATTCAAAGAAGTGCTAGGAGGCAAGATGACGACACTTGATTTCAACAACGAGGTGAGGTAGTGGACAATGGGATCGAATAGTCGACTGAAGTGCCCTGGATCGATGGAGATAGAGCCTCTTTGGGTGAGGGAGAGAGGGAAGCGAGGGTGTTGATGGTTGGGCTAACGACAAGAGCTTGTAAGGGGAAACCACTACGACGGACTAGCACTACTGTGAATCGGGGCTTCCAAAGCGGCCCATCACAAGCGGTTCGCTTTAACCCGCTTGCGACCCGATCGCCACAAGCGGTTCGTGGCCAACGGGTGGGAGGGTGGCGGGAAAGGGCATATGCAAGCGGTTCGTGATAGAAACCGCTTGCAGAGATATCACACTATAAGCGGTTCGTATCACCAACCGCTTGCAATCCTCTGTAAGCGGTTCGTAATCTGAACCGCTTACAATGTAAATCTGTGCAAGCGGTTTGTATCACGAACCGCTTGCATATGCTTTTTCTTCCCGCCAACATTTAACCCTTTCTTCCTCCCCGAGCGAGCTCGCAGAAGATATCTGTGACGGCCGAAATGTTCATGCAGGGGAGGTGCTGCCAAAATTTTTAATTGGCTAATAGCTCCAAATTAAGGTTTCTAAGGTAAGTAAACATGGTCTCAACATCATTTTCATGTAGACATTGCTTATCTTTTTGCATTGATGTGGAGAAATATTAAATAATTTTGTTTGAATTGAAAGGTGTTTGTTTTGCTATAGCTCTCTCTCTCTCTCTCTTGATAATTTGAGGCAAGATGTAGATCTATTGGGGGTTTTAAGTCTCATATTAGTTTTGTATCCTTTTTTGATGATGTATAAGATGTTGAAATTAGTTGGTAGGGGTGATTATTTGTTTTAGAGAGCAAGATCTAGCTTGGTGCCTTAGCTGGCTCTCCCTTCTAGATCTTTTGAGGCAATGTGGTGATCTATTGGATGGTTTTAGTTTCACATTAGTTTAAAATAGTAGGTAGGGTGATTATTTCAATTGCTATAGAGCTAAATAGATGTAGGTTTTTTGCTAGGTAGGTAATAATTTATGGGAGGTATGAAATGTAATTAAAAATATTTTTGAAAAAAGTTTTTTAATTTGTGAGATTTAGTTGGTTTAGCTATAAAAATCAAGAAAATTTAGAGGTAATTAAAAAATATAGCAATTAGTTATTTCGAGTTAAATATTTCAATTTGAAAAATATAATAAGTGTTCTTATTAATTTAATTGGTACAGATGAACCGGCAATGGATGTATGCGGATCGTCGGATAAGGGAGTTCATCGATAGCGTGAATGCTTTTCTTGAAATCGTATTTCGAGACTTGTCTCCAGGAAGCTTCGTACGGTGTCCGTGTGTAGATTGCAGGAACGAAAAAGAACACTCAATGCGAGGACGGATACAGGGCCACTTGTTGATGAGAGGTTTCATGCCGAACTATACATGTTGGACTCACCACGACGAAGTAGAGCATACCAGCATAGAAGACGAAGAAGAAGCCGATGAAGAGGAAGTGACATATGATGGTATACCGGACGCGACGACATACGAGGACGTAGAAGATACACAAGGTGATCAGTTTGGTGTGGATGATGACCTGGACCAGATGCTGCGTGACGCAGAGGGAGATATCACAGAGGACAAACAATATAGGAAGTACCAGGGATTGTTGGAGGACCAGAGAACTCTTTTGTATCCAAATTGTGGTCAGGGGCACAAGAAGCTACGCACTACACTGGAGCTCATGCAATGGAAGGCTGTGAATGGTGTGTCAGATAAGAGTTTCGATGAGTTGCTGTCGCTCATAAAGAAGTTGCTCCCGAAAGATAACACCCTGCCAGAATCCACGTATCAAGCCAAACTGGTCTTGTGTCCCTTAGGATTGAAAGTACGGAAGATACATGCATGTCGCAACGACTGTGTCCTATATCGCGGTGAATATGCCGACTTGGATGCCTGTCTAGTGTGCAAGGAACCCCGGTATAAGACGAAGCGTGACGATCCAGATGAAGTAGATGGGATGCGTGTGAAGAAGAGAGTACCGGCAAAAGCGTTGTGGTATTTTCCTCTGATTCCAAGGCTGGAGCGTATGTTTGCAAACAAAGCGCATGCGAAGATGATGCGTTGGCACAAAGAAGAGCGTAAGGTCGACGGAATGCTTAGGCATCCGGCAGATGGCTCGCAATGGAGGATGGTCGATCGGAAGTACAAAGACTTCGCAGACGAGGTAAGAAACATAAGGTTCGGTTTGAGTACCGATAGGATGAATCCTTTCGGAGACATGAGCAGCAGCCATAGCACCTGGCCAGTCACACTATGTGTGTATAATATTCCTCCATGGTTATGCATGAAGAAAAAGTGCATAATGATGCCGTTGTTGATCCAAAGGCCCAAGCAACCCGGAAATGATATTGATGTCTACCTGAAACCTTTGGTAGAAGATCTTGAAACGTTATGAAACGGTGTAAAGGTCTGGGACGAATACAAAAGGAAGTATTTCAACCTGCGTACAATGTTATTTGTAACAATCAACGACTGGCCAGCGCTTGGTAACCTGTCTGGCCTAACTGGCAAAGTCTTCAATGCGTGTGTGCAGTGTTTGGATCAAACCGATGGCACGTACATGAAAGGCTCTCGAAAGATAGTGTACATGGGGCATCGCAGGTTTCTTGTTCGGAGCCACGCGTTGCGGAAGAAACGCAGGAATTTAACAGGAGGAAGAACATCGTTCCCGGTAGAGGCATCAAGTGGCAAGCGGTGTTTGCTATGTTGAAGGATCTGAAGGTAGTTTTGGAAAGGGTCTGGGAAGCAAATCATGTTTAATGATGAGGATGGCCATGCACCCATATGAAAGAAGAAGTCAATATTTTGGGACTTGCCTTACTGGGAAGATTTGGATGTTCGCCACTCACTGGACTTCATGCACATCACCAAGAACGTCTGTGTGAGCTTCCTAGAATATATAGATCTGTACGGGAAATCGAAAGATACAGTGAGTGCTCGGAACGACCTTGAAGTCCTGGGTATCAGGAAGGAACTACACCCTGAAAAAGGAGGTACGGAACAACTGTACCTACGGCCAGCGAGTTATACTCCAAGCAAAGAAGAGAAAAAAAGCGTGATAGAGTGTCTTAGCAGTGTGAAGGTCCCTTCCGGATACTCGTCGAACGTAAAGAGATTCGTTAATATGAAAGAGAACAAAATTGTACATCTAAAATCCCACGACTGTCTTGTCTTGATGACACAGCTTGCTCCGGTGGTTTTAAGAGGTGTCTTGCCCGAGTGGGTAAGGGGACAATCACAAAGCGTGTTCGTTTTTCAACGCTGCTTCCCGAAGGTCATCGATCCAAAATAATCGGGTGAGTTGCAGGTGACGTGGTACAAAGTGTGGTTAGCCTCGAGATGATCTTTCCTCCGCTTTTTTGATATCATGGTTCATCTCACTGCTCATCTAAGCAAAGAGATAGGTATTTTTGGGCCGTTTATCTCCACAAAGATGTTTCCTTCGAGAGGTACATGAGCGTACTAAAGAAGTATGTACGTAACCGTTCTCGCCGAAGCATGCATTGCCGAGGGTTATGTGACGAGGGAGGTGGTCGAGTTCGTGTGGACTACATTGATGATCTAGACCCCATCGGCGTCCCTATATCACGCCATGAGGGCGAGCTACGAGGTAAAGGGACACTTGGAAGAAAAGTAGTTGCATGCAACGATCTTGACATTTAAGCAAGCACATTTCAACGTGTTGAAGCAATCGGCAATGGCCGCCTCTTATGTCCTCCAACACAAGAATGCTCTACGTCTCCAGTTCCCAGAGAAGACTGATACGTGGATAACACTGAGACACATGGATTCTTTCGGCGCATGGTTATAAAACCATATCCTCAAGAGCAAGTCCAACAATGAACAGTTGCAACGCCTGGCTCGGGGACCATCCGTTGAAATAGTGAGATGGCAGGGGTACGAGATAAATGGTTACACATTCTACACAAGATCACAAGATAACAATAGCACAAATCAGAACAGCGGTGTCCGTATAGAAGCCGCCGACAATACAGGCAGGGTGGACACATATTATGGATTCATAGAAGAGATATGAGAGCTCGACTATGGGCCTTTGAAGGTCCCATTGTTTAAGTGCCAATGGGTAAAACTAAACGCAGGCGGCGTGAATGTCGACAAATACGGCATGACTACCGTCGACCTCCAAGAAGTCGGCTACTTGAGAGAACCATTTGTTCTCGCGAACGAGGTGAGACAGGTCTTCTACGTATTGGACATGTCAAGCAGACCAAAGAAGAATCAAATCAAAGATAAGAAGAAGGAACAGCCAAAGCGACACGTGGTTCTCCATGGCAAACGAAGGATTGTCGGAGTAGAGGACGTTATTGACGAGGAAGAGTACGATCAGTTCGATGAGATCCCTCCATTTGCAGTAGATGTTGACTTAAGCATCCTGGATGACATAGGCATGGATGCTCCGCACATACGTCGCGATCACGATGAAGGAAGAATTGTAAAGACAAAAAATATAAATGATTAGGATGACCTATGTGGTTGTATGAACTATGTTATCATGTAATAGCATTTTTAAGAATTTATAAGATGGAAGCAATATTTTTGGAAAGAATAATGGCAACATATTTAGAAATGAAAGTAATGCCAAAAATTATTTTTTAGTATTTTTGAAAAGAATAATGGGCTAATTACATATTAGAAATGAAAGTAATGTAAAAAAAATATATTTTTTAGTTTTTTGGAAAAAAAATAATGGGCTAAGTACATACTTAGAAATGAAAGTAATGCCAAAACAAATTTTTTTTAGTATTTTTGAAAAGATAATATCACCAAGCGGTTTATATCACCAACCGCTTGCAGAGGAATTTATTGCTTCGCGGGCGAAATTCCGAAAATTTAATTTCACGCTACCGTGTTCTACAAGCAGTTCTTTCTACAAACCGCTTGTAAAAGATATCTCTAAAAGCGGTTATTACTACGAACCGCTTGTAGAGGTTCTTTTCACAAGCGGTTTGTAATTAGCGAGCTTTACTATATAACTCATCTTCGTCGCCCTCTCCTTTCCACCCAAATTTTTCTAAGTCCCAAGCCATCGCCGCCGTCCTCGCCACCTCGCCGTCCCACCGTGCCATCCTCGCCACCTCGTCGTCCTCGCCACCGCGCCGTCGTCCTCGACGCCGTCGCCTACACCTCCGCGCCGCCTCCTCGCGCTTGGCGCACCTCGCCGTCGGCACCGCGTGGTGGCTCTGCCCACCCTCCGGCCGAGCCCTTCGGCCGTGAGCCCTCGGTCCCGTTCTCCGTTGACATTCTCCCCGCCGATTTGAAGACGAAGGGCGAGGTATCGAGCCCCTCTTTCTCCTCACCCCCACTTTCTGTGATGCACACATCTTTGTTCGACGGATTGCCCGGCCGCCTCGCTCCTCCCTCCCTGGATGTTGCTCTGTGATGTTTCTTTGGTGGATCACCGTGGACTCTGTGATGTTGCTCGTGATGTGATTTAGGGTTTGGGGATGCTGTTGGATGCTGCTCTGTGATGTGATTTAGGATTTAGGGTTTGGGAATGTGCATATGAACACTGTGTTGGGCTTTTGCTGGGCTGATTAAGAATATTTTAGGGACCTAGCATTCGTGCTAGGGGCTATTATCTTGATCCAGGACCACTGCACTTGTCCCTTTAATATTTTGCTCGGTGATGTTTATTAATTTTGAGGCTATGATGATCTGTTAACTAGTGATGCCTTAGGAGTATTTGTGTTGTTGCCTAAATTATTATCCCGAGATACACTTGCGTCTTGTCTTCTTTGTGTTCTTCCTTTGGGATCTTTTCATTGATCCGATTAGCATCTGTTTCAATGGGAATGCTCATTCAGTTAATCTTGTAATTGGCATCTAGTCCGATCAATTATTTTAAATGAAATCCACGATATATGATTGACATTAGGGCTAAAATTGATCTCTATGTTTACGGACAAAGAAAGACCTTTGTATGCTTGTTTTGTAGGAAATTGTATAATAACTTTGGGTAGCACTGATTCTCTTAGGTCTCTCTAGTCACTGATCTTTAAAAGCCTATGATAAATTGTAGATATTGATGTTGGATGGTAGTTTTATCTGCAATCCATCAATATATAAATCTGAGAGCAAAATTTGTTTAATTATGGCCACTATTTTTATCTATGTTCAGTTGTCCTTGGTTACTTGGCTTGATTTGCAATGTGCTTGGGATATGGGGTTTTAGCTAGGGTGTAAGGGCCGGATGGCCTCGGTTGCGACTCTAGAAATCGAAATGGCGCCAGGAGCTGGAGTAGGTTTTCTAGGAGCTCCCGACGGCAATCGCCAACCACCCTATCTAAGCTTAGCTAGGGTTCCTAGTTGGGTTTATGCACTAAAGAAATTTGCATGTGTATGTGAACTTGGTGGCTAAAAAGGTGTCTGTTAAAGATGACATGCACATGCTACATTTGAAACTTGAAAAATTGAAATGGAGGAGATAGATGGCTTAAGTATGTTCAAACCGATATTCAAGTTCAGATTTATTTGCCAATTTCGTGGAGGGTACAAGGAAATCATCGACCTCGCCATCGAGCATCTTTCATTTGTGGATGGCATCTAAAGGCTAAAACCTAGTAGTTTAGAGGGTGTCGAGATGGGTACATTGAAAAACTGTACATTCAAATATTGTATTCAAATATTGTACGTTTTGATGGGTGTCGAAATGGGTACATTTAAAAACTGTACATTCAAATATTGTATTCAAATATTGTATGTTTTGATGGGTGTCGAGATGGATGACATCTAAGAGATGTATATGTTGTATTAAAATATTGTATTCAAATGTTGTATTCAAATAAAAAGAGATATATATGTTGTATTAAAATATTGTATTCAAATGTTGTATTCAAATAAAAAGAGATATATATGTTGTATTAAATGTTCTATTATTTCGCGTGCATGCACAGTGATAGATGGCGCACTCCGGAAACGATGATCTTGATTTCGATGCGGGAAATGATTTTCTACTTAACGAAATCGCGATGGGCACTCTCATAAGCTACGATGAGGCCAACCCGGTAGATCCAATGGGTGATCAGGCCGCCCCGGCTCAAGCCGGTGATCACGCAATCCATGCTCAAGCCGGTGATCCAACCGGCCAGGCTGAAACCGGTGATCATCCATCCGTGCTCGCCGATGAAACTAATGTCGACGGTACCGTGAGGTATATATAGCTGGACACTAAAATAACTGCTTTCTTATCGTCTCATAGAAATAAGCCTCTGACATGTGTTCCTGTTTTTTTTTAAGCCAGAAACGTCCAACAGCCAATCCAAGCAAATACGAGGGCCTAACAAAAAGCCGTCGACAAAGTACGTCATTACTTAAGTTTCAGCCATTGGGAAGCGAAGCCCTATGTCGGCACTTGCCCCTTCAACAACGCTGCGAGTCATTGTGAGGATCACGTCCTATTAGCATCAAGACATGGCCCAAGGTTCCTACTGACTCTGAAAGAGCCGCTCTGGAAGGATATAAAGGAAAACTTCACGATTCAAGGCTTACGAAAACAAGTGCAAGAAATTTACTCGAGCAAGATGGCGTTATGCTTTCGATCGTGGAAGAGCGAGCTCGAGAAAAAGTACGTGGAGACCGGAACAACCCCAGACTTCAATAAGTATCCGGCTAGCGGATCACCGGCAAGCATTCGAGGAGTACAAGTCGGTTACCAAGGCAAGGCCATGAGTGAAGCGAGAACAAGGCCAATGCACGAAGAAAAATACCACCACCATCTCGGTCCGGTAGTTACATCAAGGCTATGCCAAAATGGGAGAAGCAGGAAGAAGAGCTTAGAAAAAAGGGTATAGTACCTGAAACAGAAGACTGGGAGCTCCGCCCACGCAACTAGACCTTGGGCCACAGAGGAAGGCTGAAGGATGATGGCAAGCTGGAGATGGCACCACAAGTGCAACCCGTGAAAGAAAGGATTGTGGAAGCCATCGAGAAGCAACGTCAGGATCCTTGGTGGTAGACAGGAGAATGACGAGCTTACGTCGCACTCGGGAACGCAGAACATCCGGGAAGGACACGAGGACTTGGCAAGCGTGTGTGTGGATGGTCGGCTTCTCAAATGATCAAGCCACATACCGGAGCAGGGAAAAAAGGAAAGTAAGAGAACACAACAGAGTCAGCAAAATCGAACAGGAGCTCAAGGAGCATAAGGAAAACATGGCAGAAATGCTAAAGCGGGAAGTACATGCTGCAATCGCTAGTCTTCAAAGACCAGGTGGGGTTATCGTTATGCCTCCGGACAACGTGGTTAGTCCCCCGGGCTCGGTCGGCGGGCGACTACTGCGTCAAACAACATGCCGACCGATGAATTGCAGGCCCGGTATCCCGTGGACGACATCACCGTGCCCCGCCAATGCGAGCTACGCGTCCAACTGCACAACCTCACCCTCAAGGTGGCTTACGCTTTGGCCTTCCCAGTGGAGTTGGGCCAGTCATTCCACTGTAACCCTATACCCGCGGGATACTCCAAGGTCACGGTTGACAAGGTGGTGGCTGGATTTGAGGATATGGAGCTCCATATTGCTGGAGGAGACGATGTGACCAAGCTTGGAGAGGCCGTCCATAACATCATCCTCTGGCGGAAGAAGTACATCGTGTTTCGATGGTGCGGAGGTGACTTCTATACCGAGGAGAACACTCCACCAAGACGGAGCTCACCTCCTCCACCAAGACAAAGCCACGCCACCACGCAACGCCTCGCCGGTGAGAAAGCACTCTACCACTCGCTAGCGCTATGCGCAGAAGCCCAACACCGCCAAACCCCTCAAAGCAAAATGAAGCAGCAGCCTCAGGAAACAACAGAGCCAGCATCTCCCCAAGAAGAAGCTTGCTAGCAAAAGAGCATTCCTGCGGCTAGAACGACACCAAGCAAAGGGCGGCGGTTTCCCATTCAGACAGAGAATGAAGGAACCTGAAAAACACCTTATGAGATGACGCTGAGGAGTCAAGAGCGAGTCGCAGAAAGTGTGGACGCATGGATACAGGGTATAAAGCTAAAACAAATCCACCGCCAAAGGAACGAATTGATCCAAAGATCGCGGACTTCTTCGCGACAACCGTTCAAAGACCGACCGCCTCTCATCCGACTACCAAAGAACTATCGAAAGCACATCTTCAAGAGTAAACAACCTCGGGGCACATACATGAGCAAGAAAGAACAGAGGAGGCAAAACGTATACAGATGGAGTATGACTTCATGAGGGAAGCTGGCCTTGATAACATAGAAGCCGCCCGTGGATTAACTGATGATCTTCCAACGGCACAAGTCAGGTGGCCATTTAAGCTGGGTCAGCCGTTGCTAGACCCTAAGGACATAAGGAAACTACCGGTCAAGATGCGACGCGCGCATGAATGGTACGAACACAGGTCCGCCAGGGGATATGCTCATTGTTGCGTCTCGTTTCAAGAAGAACATTTACATCGAGGGAATGATCAATTGATAAATCTTGAATTTGAAGACTGGTACAATGTGTACCATGCAGACGCCGTCAACGTGTCCTTCATGACCTGCTGGTGCCTGTGAGTGTCGACTCCACAAGATGTATATATATATCTATACATGCTGTTTGTCGAGAACCCTAATTAATTAACTCAATTAACCTATTTTCTGTAGAATGGAGATACAAAGACTTAGAAAGCAGAAGCCGAACTCGATTGGCTTCCTTGACCCTTGGTTGGTCAACGAGGAAGTCGGCCAATACCCTGGAAAACTAAAGGAAATCCACGACTACGTTGTACATGCACTAGTACAACAACACTACAAGCCATATATACTTCTGCCATTCAACTTTAAGTACGTGCTGATGTCCTCACTAACATCTCGTTCTTACATTGCTTAAGGCACCTGATAGCACACTATATATTGTTTAATTACATGTCATAATCATTGTAATATATAAATAGGTTCCATTGATCCTTATAATCATAAAGCTTGACCAAAGCATGATCATCGCCCAAGATTCACGGAGAAAACCGCAAAAGGAATACCGGTGGATAATTAACCTCCTTAACAAGGCGTTCTCGAGTTTTCAAGAGATTCGAAAGGACGCTTTTAAGAAGGAATTGATGTCAAGCTAAGCGGTAGATGCGCTAAAACGACATAATTGCCCTTTGTCAATTAATATTTCTTGTTATTACTGATATGTAATTGCCCCGCATCGACCATAGGTAAAACAACAATCTGCGGGAAACAACCTATGTGGCTACTATGTGTTCCACTATATCCAAATGATGTGCCACGGCGAGCTTGAGTCTCAAACTCCTGAAGAGGTTCGTATATATATGCACGCAACTATGCATCTAGTAACAACTTAATAACGTTCTTATGTGCTCCATTAATTTACATTATGGGTGCACGTATTTATTTATTTTTCACTTTAATTTAATTGGCAGCCCGACATGGATAAACACACTGAAGTATTACCACATCATCGGGTGCTCGCATTACGAGAACAACTATTCGGCTTCATTCTCGATGAGGTCATTAACCCCGTATGAGTTCCATTATCGAGATCCATATTCCAACACGGACGAACTAGGGACGACTTCTACGTCGTCAAAGAGCGTCAAGAAGAGTAATCTTGCAAGAAAACATTGAACAGCTTTTGTCCATTTTGCACAATGTATATTAATTATAAACTTTGTAAATTTGGTCGATTGCATATAAAGTGTACATTATTACATGTATTATCTAATATATTTAAGCTTGTTTGATCGCTAATTATATGCTCATCCTATATGTATTTAAATTTAAACGACAAATAAAAAAAACTCCTGCTGAAATATATATTTAAATATCTAATATATTTAAGCTTGTTTGATCGCTAATTATATGCTCATCCTATATGTATTTAAATTTAAACGATAAATAAAAAAAATTCCTGCTGAAATATATATTTAAATATCTATTTGCGCCAATACCGAAATGAACAGAGACGGTAAACGTTACACGTCTGCATGAAGCGTTTTTGAACCACTTGCGAGATACCACTCTACAAGCGGTTCGTGCCTCCAACCGCTTGCACAGAGCTCCCACGTGGCTGCCAAATTACCCATTGCCATCGCCTCGCGAACCGCTTGCAGAGGGCATCACAGCTCCTCGGGCATCGATCGCGGTTGCAAGCGGTTCTAAAACCGCTTGCATAGGCCTTACGAGCCGCTTGGGAAGTCCCGATCCGCAGTAGTGTAGGAAGAAGGGATGGAGGGAGAGTAGAGATGGAGGTAGCAAGGCTAGGGCAGACCAGAGAGTGGCGTGTAGGATAGGGTTGGTGGGCCTAGAGGGTGCTGGTGGGCTAGCCAACATTGTGAGAGGTGGGTCATGGGCAAAGGAGGTAGCAGGAAGGATTGCACACGGTTTGGAGGAGGTGGCTTTGTGAGCCAAATTCGAGCTCGGCTCGGTTCAATGTATATATAGCTTGGGTCTAGGCTCGAGCTTGGTTTGAATGCCATTTAAGCTCAATCTGTATTGGACTTAAGCACAGGTATCTCATCAAGCTTGATCTTACCTATTAGGGAGATATTAGTTTGTATGTTCATATTTGATACCTCGTATTGATTCTAGAAAATATAATGTTTATGTTCACACTAGGCCTTAACAAAACATAAACGTTCACTTTTACTAATCATCATGCGACTGATTTTTAGAGAAGTCACAACCGATTTCTCACATTTCTATATGTTTTCATTGGATCTTTTATGTGTCCTATGCAGGTTTTTGATATACGACCTAGAAAATCGATTGAGTTAAATAACTCTCAATCGTCTGATGTCAATCCAGTCCCATAAACACTACAGGACATTACACTATTTAAAATTTGATATTTAATGATACTTGTTGTATTGTTCGAGCGTTAAATAGTAAAAAAAAAAACACCTTATTGAGATTCTTGTCTATGGAACTGCTTGGGCCTTGTATTGGGCTGACAAGATTTTTTGTGCTCCGTTCCTGCATTGTTGCTTGCCCATTATTAAGGCCTAGCTAGGCAAGTGGAGCCGCAAATCCGAGTGCCTGAAAGTCTAAAACCGTGAAACGGGAAAACGGCAGGGCAGTAAACCGCATGGTGCTGGATTGCTGGGGTCATAGATGTCCTTGGTAACACTATAATATTACCTTTAATAATGAACTTATATACCACACTCTTTATGTACCACACTGTAAACGATTTCATTAAATTCATAATTTCAATTCCTGTAATAGGCTATAAAAATGGCAGGAAGTCAAAACATAAAAAATGTCACTCTGGCAGTACTATGCCATTTACAATTGACGTTCATAGGTAAAAAAATGTTTTCAGGATATTGTTAGGAGACAAAAGCAGATGAAGGAGCCCTAACACCGCAGTTTGCAAGCTGGACTAGTGGCATCGAGTCTTTATCTAGTAGAAGACGTGAAGGGCCTTAATTTGCGGGCCCAGCTAGGGACATCGACAAAAAAATCTTAAGACTTCTTGGCCCAACAACAGAGGCCTAGAATTATGGCCAGAAAGACAAAAAGGTCATTATGTTTACCATATAGCAAACCGTATATAAAGAGTCCTTGTGCACACCGTAAACCAAACCCAATCCTAAATACTAAAATAAATAGTATACCACTTCTAAAAAATCTAGCTCTAGTTTGTGCTCCCCGTTGCCATCATCCTTGTGGTGGATCTCTTCATCACCGCTGAAGTGCCCCGTAAGTGAGTTGTTAGAGGCGTCCCCTTGACAGTGTGTGGGGCGGTAGTTGTAAGCTAAGGCACATAATACTGCCAAATAAGATGGTGATTAGCGTCAATGCTGTTGGTGGCGAGCAGTGTTAAAGCTACTGGTGACAAGGCTTGTTCCGTCTGCACCATGGCCATCGACACCATACCCACAAAGAGAAAGAAGTCAGGCTACATTGCAGCCATGACGTGAGGCTAGATGGCCACCTTGCCACTGTTGTTTATCCCCAACAATGAGGAAGGAGAGTCCTCTTGGAGGGTATCACCAACATCTCGGGTGGGTGAGCACCCCCCTCCCTCGGCTAACGTCGGCATGCCACCTTGTTTTGGGCGTCAAGCTAGGTCTTTAGATGAACTCATGTCCTACATGAAAACTTGTGGGTTACCCAAACTATCATGCGATATAACCGTCATGATGGCACAAAGGTCAAAAATGAGAAGTACCATCTCCTTGTATATGGTCTTGCGGGCTATAGTATGCAAACCTCGTGTGCACCAAATCTTATTGTTCTTATGCCAGGATAGCATAATTGAGCTTCATAAGCCACTTCTAAAGTACAACTCATAGCTCTAGTGTGCTCCTCCTCAACCAAGCATAGAAAGATTGGCAAGGAGGTGGTGTCTAAGGAAGTCCAGTGCTTCCGTTCTGCTTATCGGTAGGATCAGATCTGCCCTAATTTTTCTTTTTTCTTTCATTGCCCGATTTACTTTTCTTTCTTTTTTTCTGGCCTAAGGCCCATTCTTTCTTTTTTTCCTTTCTCTTCTTTTCTTTCTAACTAGCTCGCGTCTCGGCCTGCTTGGGCAACCGAATCCTCTCCCTTCTTTTCTTGGCTAGTGAGCGACCAGGTGGGGGCAGTGGCCCATCATGATCGCTCTGCCTGTTGTAGGAAGATCTCCCCGTTCCCCCGAAGACCAAGGCGGAAATCCCGAAGATCTGTCTAGTGAGCCAGAAGATCCCAAAGATCCTGAAAACCCTGGAAACGTCTTTGGAAAAGATAAAAGTGCGAAGACGAGAGTCAAGAGGTGGCTGTCGTCGAAGTGTCTCGGACAGTGAAGTGTGTTCCCCCCCCCCCCCAAGGTGGAGGGATCACTGAGAGTAACGGGGTTTGGGACTGAAAACAGGAATGGACTAGTAGGAATGGTAATAAATTGCTCTGCTCCCCATCCAAGGGGAGTGCTCCTGTATTTATAGGGGTACTGGTGATTAGGGTTTACAATGAAAATACAAGAGGACCACTTTGCCCCCGTACCTGGACCGTTGATCACTAGATCAACGGTCTTTTACAATACCTAACCCCTTTTGGCGTACATGAAAAACCTCAGCTACCCCTATTACAACGTGGGCCTTGTGGGCCCAGTAATCCAAGTCACCACAGGCCCATTCCTTAGGAGCCACGATACAGAGACATGGCCCATCGCTAGCCGGGCTCTCGTCCCGCTTGATATGGGAAGAGGGCCCAGCGCTAGTTGGGCCCTTGTCCCCATTGGGTTAACTCCGGGAGCCTTTTTGGGCCTCATCAGGTATCTTCGGGTTTCTTCGTTGCCTTTATAAGGAGACCTCGGGAACATTTTTTCCTTGTCCCGAGGTTTTCCCGAGGTGTCTTCGCTCCCGAAGATGGCCAACATACTTCGGATTCCTCAGACTTAGCTTGCCACCATCTTCAGGATTCTCGCCCTTAACTTCGGGTAAAAACAGGGGGCCTCTCCCTCAACAGTGGCGTCATGGTGAGGATCTCGTGAATCCAAAGGCATGAGTGTCCGAAGACTTCCTGGAGCACAACCGAAGAAGGTGGTCTCTCTGGTTGAGGCGAAAGGGGCCCAATAATAGGGGAGTTGAGTATAGGCTATGGGCCCTGAATGCGAGTGCTCGTATATGGGCCCGTAAATAAGCCCAACACCGTAGTGGAGACCTTAAACAGTAAGATATTGTTTGAGCTGTATAGGGGTATATCAGGTTTTTCACATGAGCCTGTTGATTTCGTATCAACGGCTCAAGGGCAAGGGTAGAAGAGTCTTTTTGTTCTTAAAATGTAAACCCTAACCGTTGGTACCCCTATAAATAGAGGAGCCCTCACCCCTTGGGGGGACGATTCAATTTTTCCTAACCAATCATTTTTGTCTCTATTTCCAAAACCCTAATTTCTTTTAGCAATCTCTCCTGTCCGGGAGAGACGCTCAATGCACTGTCTGAGGCACGTCGACGACACTGCCTAAGAGTGGTAGACGTACAACATACAATAGATGTACGTGTGGTGTAGACGTACGTCTTCCTTTGCGCTTGCGGTTCCTCCTTCGAGTTTCTCATGCTGATGATGTGTTAGACAACCACATTACCGGATGTAGATCAAGAATGTTGATTCATAGACAAGCATACATGAAAAATGAGAACAATACACAAAATGGATATAACACATGTGTTAGATAACCACGTTATTGGATGTAGTCCAAGATTATTGATTCGTAGACAAGCATACACGAAAAAAGAGAACAATACACGAAATGGATAAACACAGATGTAGGAAGACAGACAATACTTTATTATTTTTCTCTTTACATACTAGTAACCCGCCCAAGACAAATTTCCCAACGGAGATTTCCCGTGAAACCAATTGAATGCAAGCAAATCCTCAGTTCATTTACTTCCTTTCCCTCCCCTTCCCGTGACCAACATTTAAATCCCCCTCTGCGTTCACCCTTCCACTCTGCCGCTGCCCGCCGCTGCGCCCTCTCCGCACGCTCTGACACTATAAAACCTGCGCGCTCTGCCACCCCTCTTTCCCTCCATTTCCAACGGTCGTGACACCTCCGATCCCCGTGCCTGCCAAAACCTGCTGGTTTGTGAGCTGCGATGGCTTGTGCGGCGTGGGTGGTGCTGGTCGTCGTCCTCGCCGGGGTGCAGTGCTGCCGGGGGGAGTTCACGGTGGTGCTGCCAGACACGTCGTCGGCGGCGGCGATGGTGGACGCGCCGCAGGCGGGGTTCTCCGACCGGGCGCGCACCGACCCGGCGGAGCAGCGCGCGGTGCTGGAGGTGATGGCGGAGACAGGGAATGGCTGGGCGTCGGGCATCGCCGACGTGTGCCGCGGCCGGTGGCACGGCATCGAGTGCGTGGCCGACCGCGGCGACGTCTACCACGTCGTGTCCCTCTCCTTCGGCGCGCTCTCCGAAGACACCGCCTTCCCAGCCTGCGACGCCGCCCGCGCCGCGCTCTCCCCCGCCGTGCTCGCGCTCCCGCACCTCCGCTCCCTCTTCTTCTACCGCTGCTTCGACGCCAACCCGCAGCCCATCCCGCCGTTCCTCGGCCGCCTCGGCCCCGCCTTCCGCTCGCTCGTGCTCCGGGAGAACGGCCACGTCGGCGCCATCCCGCCGGAGCTCGGCGACCTCTCCGGCCTCCGCGTGCTCGACCTCCATGGCAACCGCCTCGCCGGCGCCATCCCCGCTGCCATCCACTCCCTGACCCGCCTCCAGCTGCTCGACCTCAGCTACAACCGGCTCGCCGGCGAGGTGCCTCACCTGAGGTTCCCGCAGCTGAGCATCCTCGACTTCAGCCGCAACGCCCTACAGGGCGGCGTACCGGCGAGCCTCGGGCAATGCCGGTGTCTGCTGAAGCTCGACCTTAGCCAGAACCGCCTCGCCGGCGCGATCCCCGGCGAGCTCGGCGAGCTGCCGGAGCTCATCCTGCTCGATCTCAGCCGCAACGCGCTGACGGGGCCGATGCCGGCGGCGCTCGGCCGGCTGAAGTCTCTGCGGTCGCTGATCCTCAGCGGGAACCGGATGCAGTTCTCCACCGTCCCCGGCGGCTTCTTCGCGGGGCTCACGGCGCTGACGACACTGGCGCTCTCCGGCATGGGACTGGAAGGGCCGATACCGGAGTCGATCGGGGACCTGAGCCAGCTCCGGGTGCTGCGGCTGGACGGCAACGAGTTCACCGGCGTTATCCCGGCGAGCTTCCGGCTGCTGGAGCGGGCCAGCGAGCTCCGCGTCGACGGCAACCGGCTGGTCGGGCCGATACCGTTCGGGAAGGAGATGATGTGGAGGCTGGGCAAGAAGCTGCGCGTCGGCGGCAACGAGGGGCTATGCTACGACGCCACGCAGGAAGGGCTGGAGGGCGTCGTGGCGCTCGCCGGCGTCGCCGACTGCGACAGCGTGAGGAGCCGCACGACGCAGCACCTGGACGTGGCGACCAGCGGTGGCCGCGGCCATGGCGGCGCGGCGGCGGTGGCTAACGCGACCTCGTCATCTGCCTCCGGCCGCTACGGCGCCGGCGTGGTTCGCGTCGGGAGATGTTGGCACGTTTACTTGGCCGTTTTCATGTTTGTGCGGCTCGCATGGGTGTAGGTGTTGGGTTGTGCTTTTCTTTCTCACTCTCTTCATTTTCAGCGATAGGAATTGTACATGAGTGTTCTGGTTGATTGAGATCATAATTTCATATTCCGTTTTCGACTCCTCCCTTGCACTTACGGTCCCGTTAAATTTATGTCGTGAATCGTGGTATCAAACTTTCTGGAGTTTCTGCCTGGTCCTGGTACAATTGTCCATTGCTCGTTCAATTATCACAGGCATGTAGCCCTCGTGTCAAAAATGGATGGTTGTAAACTTGTAATAAAGGCTGAAGATTTTTGGCCCTACGCGAATGCTAGAACATGGACAATGCATATATTGTGGATTATATATCTAGCAGTACTGGTGTCGATGCTTGTCATCGGTAGGCGGTAGCTAATGGTAGCTCAAATGTTGGTAGACCAGGCCTTACAAAAGAAGAATGCTTTATTTTTAAAAAAGAAATGACAATGGAAGAATGTGCGTAGGTAGAATTTTTTAAACAGGTACTGGTACTTTTGCTGGACCTAAAAGAGCTCTCTTTAACCCTTTTGCAAAAAAAAAAAAATCTTTTAACTTGCTAATCATTTGTTTGGCTTCCACCGTCCACATTCTGAGGGTTTTAGTAGTTTGATAACTTAAATACAAAAACATTTAAAAGATGTATTGCAACTATTGAACATTCATTTTACTTGATTCATTGTTCCTTGCTATTTTTGCCCCCTATGTCATCGGAGCTTGGAGACCCTTGGGTATGTATTCCTAACATGCAACTTCATCTTCGCAATTTGGATAGGTATATTAATCTGCGTGCCCTAACTAGTTCACCCAAAAGCCTAAGCTGATGGGGAAGGGTGGGCAATTCACTTATACTTTCCAATACTCCCACTCACATGGAGCCTCAGGCCTCAACACGTGGAAAATAGGAGTGGACGACAATTGCGTCTAAACCAGGACCCGAACTCGAGACCTTTGACTTTGATACCATATTAAGATGCATGCCCTAACTAGTTTACCCAAAAACATAAACTAATGGGAAAGGGTGGGCAATTCACTTATACTTTCCAACAAGGTGTAATCAACCACCTTAGAATTAACACACTTAACCATAGCAGTTGGTTTGACGCGGACAATCTCCTTCGAAGGTGGAAAGAAGACATTTAGAATATGCAAACACATGCATGGACGAACTCTATCGTCATTGGGTCCTCAACATCCTGAATTGAGCATAACACCTGGACATTCCAACTTCTTGTGCGCCCCTTGGTCGTCCTACTGAACTTTGTCCTAGTCTCCTATATGACCTCCGCCTATGGGAACGACAAATGCTAAACTTATAAATTAGGTCCAACTATTAGCTCTTTTAAAGACTTAGCCCTACCCTTTACAATTTCATCTTAGTTATTAAATAGGCCGAAGCTCTATTGTCCTTTGCTAGAAAGCCATGTGCCTACAAGGCTACAACAAATCTCAAAACCAAATGATTTTTGTTGGTGAACCCTATCCCAACCTAGTAATTCTTTCGGTTCCATTTCTGTTCATGATTAAAGTCCCAATGTTGGGCTTTGACGGCAAGATTGTATTTCGCAAATTGTAATTTACTTCATAAAGGGACCAAGCACCCTAGCTGTGGCCTTGTTTGTTTCAATTTAAAGTTGAGTTGAGTTTTATTGTAGCAAAGTTTGAAATTGAGCTGAGTTTTACTGTAGCAAATTTGTGATCCCTCGAAAGATATTTTAAAGAATTCAAAAAATTATAAAATAATTATTTTATAAACTCTAAGAAGAACTATTTAAAACCCCACAAAAATAATAATAAAATATTACATCATTTGGTTTATACAAAAATAATAAATTTTTATTTAATTTAATTTAAATTGAAACAAACAAGGCCTGTCTCTATACGTATGTATCTCCAATCGGTGCAGAAGGTGAACTTTTTTTATTATTTAGAAAAGTTACCAGCTACGGAAAAACAAAAAAAACAAGCTGTTTCAATATTACTATCGAGTGTAGTTCAAGGTATAGCTTACACGAACAATCACATAGAAAGAGTAAGAACACAAGAGATACAGAGATATAGCGCAGAGATTCTCTTAAGTGTTGCTTAGAATTTAAACTAGGTCTGGCGTGGGACCCATCAGGAGGGGGCGCCGGCCCTAGGCCAGCCGAGCCCACCTCCTAGGTGGTTTCCCAACACAAGCAAGCGAAGAGGACGAGTGGCCGTAGCGAACGCACACCCAGATCGTCCAAATGAGTAGACAAACAAGCTATTTTCTATGGCGGCAAGAATCAAGATCCACCAGCCGAAACGAGAGAGACAGGCCGAAAAGCTTCCACTGGATTCCCTCTCCATCTGCGTGCGGACGCCGAGAGCGCCGAGCCGCCGAGCAAGCTCGCAGCTGCAGCCTGCCTCCATCACCCATTGACCCAAAACTTATGACCAGTGCCCAGTGGTGACCAGTGAGGCAGCGACCAGTGAGGCAGTGACCAGTAACCACCACCGCCCCGTCGCCATCCGCGCCCACCCCACCCCACCCGCCACCCGGCCACCCGCCTCCACTCCCCCTCCCAACCCCGCACAGACAGCGGAGAGCTGCCTCCAGCACGCCGCCGCGCTGCACCTGGCAGGCGAGCAAGGAGCATCGCTTCCTTGCTTCCTCCTCACGTGCCTTGCCCCCGGCGCTTCCTCCACCGCACAAGAAAGGGAGGAAGCGCGAGCGAGAGAGAGAGAGAGAGGGGAGGAGAGGCGATGCAGCCGCCGCCGCCGTCGTGGCCGGGGTTTGCGGCCGCAGGGCCGGACGAATGCCCCGCGCCCACCACCGTCGACGAGGCCTCCATGGAGCGCAGCAAGAGCTTCGTCAAGGCGCTCCAGGTAAGCGCCGCCGCCGGTTCGGATCCGGGGGGATCCCGCCGGTTGAGGGGTTCGTTTTCGCCTGAATCGGTGCGCAAAGTTCCGGGCTTCCCCGGCCGGGGAGCCGTGGCTGCTGCCTTGGGGTTCTTGGTTTGGTTGACCATGAGCTGTGTTTGTTGCTCGTGCAGGAGCTCAAGAACTTGCGTCCGCAGCTCTACTCGGCCTCCGAATACTGCGAGAAGTCGTACCTCCACAGCGAGCAGAAGCAGATGTGAGATTCTTTCTTCCTTTCTACTGCAGTTCGGAGTTCCAGTAGGCAATTCCGTGGCAAATTCAATCTTTAGGGTACCTAGAATTAGTGCGTGTACTTACAAAATCATGGATCACTTGTTGCTCCTAGACCACCATGGTTTATTTTGTGTGTTACAAGGCTATGGATGGTGCGCGGTAGGTCCTAAAGATGCATTAATTCAGAAATACTTATAGCATTCATCTACCTAGGAGTAGAGTTGGCAAACAACATCAATAGAGGGAGAAAACACTGAGGGCCTGTTTGGCAACAAAGTTTTTGAAAACCATGGTTTTGTAATACTATGTGTTAGAATGAGAGAAAGAGTGCTCTATTATTCCAAACCCTAGAAGGGTGGTAATATAGTAGAGTACATGGGCCTCTAGATGGGCCTGATACATGGGCTCACACACATACTCTAACACCCCCCGCAGTCTGAACTACCGACGCAGCGGAGTTTGAGACTGATGAAGAAAGAAAACACACATAGGGCCAAAACCCCCGAGCCTCAAAGACTAGCCACTACCGATGTTGAGGTGGAACGAACTCGGAGAAGGTCGAGGAGGCGATCCCTCGGGAAGATGTCGGCAAGCTGGGAGGTGGTCGGGACATGGAGAACCCGAACATGGCCGATGGCGACTGTCGCGAACGGTGCAAGTCGATCTCCACAAGCTTGGTCCGCCGGTCTTTGAACCGGTTGGTGGAGAGGTACACCGCTACCGACGTTGTCGCGATGAGACGCGTGCTCGGCGAAGCGGCGGCGGCAAGCTCACCAGAGCTGTCGGCTGCGAAGCCTCCGCCACACCGTTAGCGACAAAGACCGCGATTCCGCCAAGACTGGAAATGGAGACAACCGGCCGCTGACGACTGAAGACAAGGTTGCTTGGCCAAGAAGACGGCGTGGCCGGAGGTGGAAGCGGCGAGTGTCCGGACACCCGCCCGGCCATCGGCGTTGGTGTAGACGACGAGGTCGATGGAGGAAGATCGGAGGAGGAAGTAGTGGTCAACCGTGCACTTGAGGTAGCGGAGGATCCTCTTCAACAGATGAGTCGCGGCTCCGGGGATCATGCATATGAAGATAGACTTTGAATCGCATAGGTGATGTCCGTGGGGTGAAGGTGAGGTATTGCAGGCACCCGCAAGGCTCCTGTAGAGGATGGGTCGACAAGAATCGGGACCTCGACCTCGGCAGCCTTGGCACGGTGTCAATCAAGGGTGGAGCAAGGGTTGCGATCATGAATCTGCCCGCCCAGATATCGAGAGCATATCGCCACGCGAGGAGAAGCCCGGGCGACGGGGCTCAACAGTGACACCCAAGAAGCGGAGCACACCAAGGTCCTTCATAGCAAACTCTGCTGCCGCAGAGGTGATGATCTTGTTGAAGCAAGTCTTGATGGAGGTCGTGAGCACAATATCATCCACATAGAGCGCAGAGATATGCGCCTCATCCCCGCAGCGAGAGACGAACAGAGAAGTGTCGACGGCCTCGGTGAAACCCAAAGTCACCAGAATGTGGCAAACCGAGAGTACCAAGCCCGGCGAGCTCGCTTGCCGTAGAGACTTGTTGAGCCGCAGACCATCTCGAGCGGCCGGATCCACAAACCCCGCCGGGTTGGTGCAGAGATCGTTTCTCGGTCAGTGCCATGCGTAACGCATTCTTCACATCCACCGATGCACGAGCCAGAGGCGGGAGAGCGCCAGTGAGAGAAGCTGTCGATCAGAAAGGTGCTTCACCATCGGGCTGAAAGTCTCATCATAATCCACGCCGCATAAAGCGTGAAGCCCCGGAGAACCCAATGAGCCTTGTAGCGATCGAGGTACCATCCGCCGCCGCTTATGTGTCCAAATCCACTTGCCGGTGACCACGTTGCAACAGACGGACGCGGCACCGTGTCCCATGTCCGGTTGGCAAGAAGGGTCGTACTCTCTTCCATCATCGCTTGGCGCCAAAGAGGATCCGCCAGCGTCCGCAGACGGAAGAGGGTGCTGGAGAGATCCGCGGCTCGGCGGCGCAGCGAGAGGATCTCGACGAAGAACACCACCCTACCGTCGCGTCGCCCACAAAGTGAACATGACGAGGTCCCGATGGAGAGACGGTGGGGCGGTACTTGACGGCTCGTCGTGAGAGCCTTGTCGAGCACGGCAAGGCGGCTCGGCGGAGAGAGACACCGCCAGTGTCGGCGGCGAAAGGGCGCCGGGCGGCGCGGTAGACGCGTAACGCGCCGGGCGAAGGCGTAAGCGAGGCGCCGAGGACGACGGAACTCCGAAGCGTGGCGTGGAAGAAGAGGACCACCGGGCGCGCTCCGGCAGGTAAAGCGCCGCCAATCAGTCGATAAGCGTGGTGGCGCTGACGACGGTGGTAGACGCCAGCGACGGGTGGGCGTAAGCGTGGGAGGTGTCGAGACAGTGCCACGGGCAGCGCGTGGCCTTGAATAGCGCCGGAGCCTCGCGGAGGCCCAATGAGGAACGGTGTCGGCAAGATCAGAAAACACGCAGCGGAGAACTCGCAGAAGACTCGACAAGGTGGTTGAACCACCGGTCGATCGGAAGCAGGGACTCCACTCGAGGTCGGGCGAGGGGTGGAGGTGGTGGAGAGGAAATCCGACTGTCGAAAACAACGTCTTGGGAGACGAGGACCCGACGAAGTGAGGTCAGCGGTACCCTTGTGGTCGTGAGTAACCAAGGAACACACAACGAAGTCGAAAGGGGTGCAGCACTTGCGGGAGTCAGAATGGAGGTGTTAGGTAACACGCACACCGAATAGCTAAAACGTCGCGTAAGGGGGCGGCCAAGCGGTGCGGTGCCGAGTAGTGGAAGAAGTGGTGGCGGCGCAATGGACGAAAAGTGGAAGGTGATGCAATGGAAGAAGGAAGTCAAGAGTGTAAAGGGCCCGTCTTTATCACATCGGAGGAAATGACGCCGGAAGCCAAATCCTTCACATAAGACCAGAGGAGTCAAATTGACGTAACGAGAATTGTCGGTTGTAAATTGGCGAATAGAAAGAAGGTTATAAACTATGTTGGGGCAACAAGAACATTGGGAAGACGAAAAGGACCATGGGTGCCTCGACTCACGGAAGTGACAGAAGACAAGAACCATTGCCGACCATGATGGAAGAGGGCAAGAAGGATGGGGAGGTCGGATGGAGGAAAGTATACCAAATCGTCCGTGGTGTGGTAGGAGGCACTGAGTCACCCACCCAATCAGATCGATGTTGAGTGGTGTCACCCCATAGTCTTGAAGGACCGAAGCGAAGGTTCGGTCCTACCGGCAGCAGGTAGGAGGAGGCGGTCGCAGGCACCGATGGAGCCCAGCCGGCGGCGGCGTGGGGTCTTCGCGCCAAGAGAGGAGGAGCCCCCGTGAACATAGCCGCCACCGCTTCTTGAGGTTGAGGTCCTCTGGCTGGAATGGCCACATCGAGATCGCGCCGGACCGTGGGTTGGCGAAGATGGCGAAGCGCACCAATGGCAGAGGTAGGCGTGCTCCGACCGCACCACCCCGCCTCCCCGGCGACGACGCCCACCGCCACGGCCCTTCCACTTCGCTTGGCGGGGAGGAGGACAAGCAATGAGAGGCGGTGGGACGGTGGTGCTCTGTGGAGCGCGACGAGGGCCGTGAGGAGGAGGAGGACTGAAGTGTAGCCTTGGTGATCTCCTCCAGACAAGATCGCCCCAACTGCGGGAAGGAGGAAGGGCCGCCGGGCGATCCATGTCCGCAGCGGCCGGCCGCCGTTGAGGCCCGCAGACATCGAGACCGAGATCCGTCCTCCACCGCCAGCCAAGGTCGTGAAGAGCATCGGCCATGCCCTTCATCCGCCGGCAGTACTCACCAACGAAGAGGTCACCCTGCGAGAAGTGGCGGAAGGTCGCGTCGAGCTGGAGGGCGCAGGCCTCGGCGTTGCCAAGGAACTGACCCTCGAGGCCGCCAGTTCGACGCGAAGGCTGCCGCGGGTCGGACGATGTCCCGAGATCGAGAGAGGTCCCAACGATCCAGATAGCGACGCTGCCGAGACGCCGCCACGCCAGGCCGAGCCGCGACCGGCGTGTCGAGGAGGACGTGGTCGTCCAGGGCGTAGCGGCGGAGGGTGAGGAGGACCAGGTCCCGCCAGCGCCCGTAGGAGGACGACGCAGGGTCGAGAACGATCGGGACGGGGCTCGGATGTTCGACGCCAGCCACTGGAGGTGGAGCTGGCGACCATCGCACGGCCGGATCCGTCGGGAGAAACGTCGGAGCGGGCGGGGCGGGTGGGAGGAGGGTGGCGGCGACCTCGGTGTAGTCGAAGGATGGTGGCGGTCGGTGGAACGGAGAGTGAGCTCACGCCAGCGTCGGGCGAAAGCAATAGATCGGCCGGTCGCCACGCCCCAAACAAAGGGCGGCCGCGCACGCCTCTGGCGCGCGACCTCGAACTTAGCGGCGAGGAGGCGTCGGCGAGATGGAGTCGCTGCGGCGAGCAGCTTGCCGGCGCGATGTTTGCGATGGCGAGAAGGATCACGGAGCGCAGGACGAGGCGAGGCCGGCAAGCGGCGGGCACGGCCAACAAGACCTCAGCCGCGCCCGCCACCGGATTGAGGCGGCGAACAGCGGTGCTTCATGGCGGCAAGGCAGCGGCGGCGGCGGCGACCTCGGCGCTGACCCGCGGCTGCGCTGGCTCAGCGCCCCGGAGGCGGCTAGAGGCTGACCAAGCTGGCGCCAGCAGAGGCGGGCGGGCGCTTAGCGGAGGCCGCGGCGGCGAGGCGCGGCGAGGCCGAGGAGATGGCGCCAGCGGCGGCGGGCGGGCGGGTTGCGCGCGCGCGCTGGCCAAGGGCGGCGGCAGCGCGTCGGGCGCCCCACGCCGAAACAACACAAGGCAGGAGCCAGCACAGAAGCATGTGGCGGCGGGCGGGCGAGACGGCGCCAGACGGGAAGAGAGGAGGAAGGAAGAGGAGGAGGGTGGGGAAGAAGGCCATGCCATGGCGGCGGGGCTGGCCAAGGGCGCAGGAGGAGGAGAAGAGGAGAGGAAGTCTGATACCATGTTAGAATGAGAGAAAGAGTGCTCTATTATTCCAAACCCTAGAAGGGTGGTAATATAGTAGAGTACATGGGCCTCTAGATGGGCCTGATACATGGGCTCACACACATACTCCAACACTATGGTTTGTGTTTTGCTATGACCATGAAATACTATGGTTCAATACCATGGTTTGCTAGCACAAGTGAGAAAACTTTGGGTTGGAGTGAAGTCTACAATACTCCAAAAATACCATGGTATTGCCAATACCATGGTTTTCAAAACAGAGTTTTTGAGGTTGCTTCCAAACACCTCATTGTCAAAATACCATGGTATTCTCCAAAACCATGGTTTTGCCTCGAAACTATGAAAATACTTTGTTGCCAAATAGGCCCTCAATGTATTAATCTTGGGCAGAGAAGAATCTGGTGAGTTTTCTTGCGAGGGTCCATAGATTGTTTTGTTTCAGTCTATTTTGGAGGTTTTGCAATCGGCACTGCACCTGCTGTCAGTTACTTTGTGAATCTCACTGAAATGAGTGTGCCTATCTTCATTTGACAGCGCTGCAGAAGGATTCTGTAATGTTGAGGGACAAAAGGGCATAGCTAGTGGAGCATCCACTGAGAGATTCTCTGATACATTTTCACTTCTTTCTTGATGTCAGGGTGCTGGACAACTTGAAAGATTATGCTGTCAGGGCCCTGGTTAACGCTGTGGACCATCTTGGCACTGTCGCCTACAAATTGACAGATCTGTATGAACAGCAGGCTTCAGAGGTCTCAACCATCGAGCTGAAAGTAGCATGCTTGAACCAGGTACCTTCTGTCTTGAAACAGGAATTGTGTTGATGGACCAACCATGTTTAGACGTAAGATTGACATTCTTACTGTTAGCAAGTTCTTACCTGCCAAACTTACACGGATAAAGAAGGCCTTAGACAGCAACAGATGATGGGAGCTGGCACTAGGCACCATAAACATTACATTGTGCCATGTAAGGAAATTTAAAGCTAATTCTTCTTACTCATGAAATGATGAACATCTAGTTTAACTTATTCGTTCTCTCTGAGCTAGATGTTGGAAACAAAAGAATGCAGGCCTTTTCTGAGATGCAAACTGACGCTGAAATTGACCCACGGCCTCGACCTTATCCCTCAGGTGCAGTTTCTTCCTACTATGCACACAATTAAAATTTCAATATAAAGTATTCTTTATGCTAAACAATGTTTCACTTCAGCAAAGACCCTCTACTGGCATTTGGCTTCAGAGAAGAACTCTAAAACCAATGGAGCAAGCCAATCTGAATCTGTGTAAGTCTGTCATTTCCATTTTGCTCCAATCAAGCCAAATGTTCCATTCATTTGTTCTGCTTTACTTCTTCTGGTTTCTGTTTGTGAGGATCACCAAGTAATATTGATGCCGTCTGCTTTTTGCAGCCTAGGAGAACCAAAAATTACTAAACCTGCAGCAGGTGGTTTCCATCGTCTTGGTATTTAGTTGTTTTAATTGCTTTCAGTGCATGTGCATGTTCTGCTAGTACTATTTACTCATGAATTATGATCTGCACTAAAATAATAGGTGCACTTCATTAGGCAGATTTTTGCACACTTTACATAGATGCAACAGACTTACTGAAACTGTGTATATTTCAGCTACAGAATTGTCGTCATCTCCCTTGCCCAAGCATCTGCAGTCGAACAAGAGCAGCTCGGATATTGTTTTGCACAATGTTGGGATGAAGGTAAACCCCAATATGATGGAAACATGCGCTTCATATTAAAGCTAAAATTATATTTGAATCTAAAATTTGCAGGTATATTTTAGGGCATTTTTACCTCTGTTGTCTGTTTTGAAAAGCATACTATTTCACATCCAAGGCAATTTTCTCTTGCCATACTTAGAACATTATCTGGTTTGCATTTTTAGGATCAGCCTGGCGCAAGGCAATTATCATCATTTAGTTCTTTTGGCAACCCAAGAGGGCGTCAAATACAAAAGGCTCCCCTCCGCACAAAAAGTATGTTAGCTGCTTTCTTTGTCAAGCACAGGTCAGCAAAGATGAAAAACGTCTCTGTTCGCTGATCATCTGCAAGCCTTTCCAGTGGTATCACTGTGAACTACATGCAAGAAACCCAATTTTCATCTCTTATATTGTATTTGTAACTTGTATATTATTGGTCTAGAGAGAAATCTTTTTCTGATACCTTTTCATGTCATAAATGTCATCTTGCTGATGACCTATATGTGATGTTTTATATGGATATAGAATAACAGTTTATACCCTTGTATCATCTCACTAGCCAGAAGTTCAGTATAAATGGGATGCATAAACTAAGGTAATTTCCAGTGCTGAGTTCATTTTCACATATACAGATCATATGGTGCATTTGTTCAGAGAACAACCACGTAAATTTGCCCCTATTTGAAAGTTGGTACAGATTGCAGGTGGTTGCAACATAACATATGCAACATGCACTACTCTCTTTGCTTGAAACAGGGTGGGTTAGACCACTGCTACCTGTATAATGAGCTAGATACCATCTTATAGACAATGGTAAACACAGGAGGTGTTTTGCTATCATTTGTACCAAGATGGAGCCATGGAGGTGCTACAAACCACAATTCACAACCCTTCATCAAGTAAAACCAAGTGCTGTGACGAGTTGCTGCCATGTAGATTTGTCCTTTGTAGTACCACCTCCATTTTTCAGGGTACAACTGTTGTAAATAATATTTTTCGAGTTTCCATCTCTCCATTTTTCTGGGTACAACTGGTGTAAATGATATTTTTCGAATTTCCATCTCTCTCTCATCCATCCTCTCTGGGGCTGTTTGCGAACTCACTGTCGCGCCGCACACCAGCGTCAGCAGTTGCCGTGCCGTGCGCGCCATTGCCCTGCACTCTCTTAGTAGTCCAATCCTTTCTACTCTATTTTCTTGTATTTGGATTGGGATCTTCCTGTAAGAGCATACTTCACATATTAATAAAAATACGCATCCTTTCTAAAAACGTAGGCAGGACGATGAGTGCACGAGGTAGAGCTAACCATATGAGCCAAACATTTCAAATGTAAAGGAAACATGTTTCTTATTCTAGCAAACCACACACGATCAGCTAGATTACCTAAAACCTGAAGAACGTTGCGTTGTCGCCTGCTGCACTATTTCAGTGCGATGTACCACTTTCGTCGGCTTCATATAAAAAACGCTTCAACTTTTTCCTCAAAAATCTGTCACAAGTACGAGCATTCTTAAAATTTTCTTTTTTAGAAGAGGAGTAGGAGAACTGCCGTCCTATTTCATTGATCAAAACGAGAAATAAAAATAAAAAAACACATGCAAGCACGCGGTACAACCACAACACACCGTTGTAACCCTGGTTAAAGCCAGACACACCACCGGCCACCGCCAGAAACACTGTCTACAGAGAAGAAAGAAGAGATGCAGCCTACCGCTGCCACCTAGCCCAAAGACCAAACAGAAGAAAGATACAAGGGAGGGAGAAGGGAAACGGGCACCAACACTCACATAGCGACGAGCGACTCCAAGAACAGCCGACCCAGCAGAAACCCAAAGTGCAAAACGACAACCACGACACCTCCAACAAGGTAGCGACGGGAAAAACCCAGAACATGAGAAGGCCCGAAAGGTGACGCCTCCAACGAGGGAACGACACCAAAGGTAATGCCAACACCATCCCGAAAAGACAGGGCTTTCGCTTAATACCTGTCCTACTAGCGCACAAGGCAAGAGCTCCGATAGTCAATAACACCAGAAGAACCGAGTCGCCAGCCGAAGAAGCAGAGCTGGAGAGCGAGCATGAACGCCGCCACCCGACGCAGAGATGTCGCCCTCGCCGCCCGACACCTCAGAGAAAGGGAGGGTCAAGACGACGGGGACGGGGCAAGAGGCAAAGAATGTGGACGCCGTCAGAGAAAGATCGCCAGCCAATGCCGCTGGAGATGGGCCACCATGCTTGGTAGCCTGCACATGAGAAGCGAAAAAGACCAGCCGCTGCACCACCCAAGTAGCGCAAGCCTCGCCTCGCCACTAACCTAGAAAACGCCAACCACACCACCACAGGAGGAGCCTAGGAACCAACGGACACACGATCCTAGAGCCACCTGCTCCGTTCACTCTGGCCAGCTATCGAAGCGGACCCCCCTCCAAGCGGCCTCCACCGAGACGGGCTTAGGGAGAGGGGAAAGAAGGAGAAGATGCTAGTGCTGAGCTCCACGGAGCTATGAGGCCACCGGTCCCACGCCCTTGGGTCACACCCATTCCGACCGCTCCAGCCAACACACCGCCAGATCCGAGCCTCCTGCTTGCGGATCCGACCTCTCACAGAGCGGTCCCCCTAGTCGGTCTCCGCCAAGATAGGCTCGGGAGGAGCGGAATAAGGAAGAAGGAAAGTCGACGTTGATCTCCACCACTGCGCGCGAAGGTGGGGACGAAGAAGAAGGGAAGCGCGCCCCGACCGCAGCGATGCCAGCAGCGGCCCTAGAACCACACGTCGCCGCCGCCGATCCACTGCGCCATGAGCTCTACTGGAGAACCAGAGCGAACCGAAGTCGACGACGATCCTTAGCCACCGGAATCCCGCCAAAGCCATCGCCTTGAAACCGTCTTGATGCATCGGGGCTCCCACAAGGAGAGGAAGCCAAATGGAGCAGAAGAAGGACGACTCGAAGCAGCAGCAGCAGCAATGAAGCATAGGAGGACGAATGTCATCGATGCCACCAAGCCACACAAGCAAGTCTGGCCAACCTGCCAACAAAGTCGGGAGGGCCCGAGCCTGGAGGCGGCACCCCACGACCCAAGTAGCTGTCCACACAGCAGATCAGGCCACCCAACACCAGATCCAATTGCCCACGACCAGATTGCGCTAGGGCCCTGACACGATAGGCTCCGCCACCACCAACCCACACGCGTAGAGGTGGAAGAGGAGGAATGGGGAGGAGGGGGAAGGGGCGATGCCCCCACCGGTAGACCGACAGCGTCGACCGAGTAGAGTTGCAGTAAGGGGCCTAGCTAGAGTGGTCGCCGCCCGTGTCACCCAATGGAGGACGACGCGAAGGCCTATAAAACTATCCTCCATTCTTAAAAGCTTTAAGCCATTGTTCAAAGCGGTCAAATTTCAATTTCAGCAGATAATCAGCACCCCTCATTTAACTTAGAACTTTATTCTTAATTTCCGCCTCAAATGGATCTTGACAGAGCTGGCAGGCGCGGAACAGCATTTCACAGCTGGCAAATAGGGATGCAAGTGGGTTGTTTCGCAAATACCCATGAGACTGCTTGCTTCATTAAAAATACACTAAGCCTGCTTAGTGTACCAAGCGGTCTCGTGGGCACCCGCGAAACAACCCGCTTGCATCCCTACTGGCAAATTCAAGAACCACGTTTGGGTTGTGTTTATCTACATAGTTGACATTAGAAACTTCTTACTGATGTCTGTCCTAATACAAGAGATCCAATGGGTAGGTAATAATGTGGTCACATACTCTCGGTAGGGTACTAATTAAAAATTGATCATCTCACTGCTGATACACGCCAAATTGAAAGATGGGGAAAAAAGGGCAACGCAGCAGAACATCCCAAACACAACGAGACGAGACATTGCCGCTAAGAAATCCAAGACAGGTTAAAAGCATTAGGCGTGAAACATCGCGCACCCCATGAGAATAAACAGCTCCTGTGAACAAATTCTCAAATGATCAAGCCTGTCAATGGGTTGTCCTCAAATAAAATGGGACCAGAAAATGTCTTCTGAGTATTCATTAAGCAATTGCAGAAGACGATTAGAACATGCGCCGATGATTTGGAATGATCTCAGGGCTGTTGTTTCTCATCATAGCAACGAACTCTTGATAGTTAATTCTTCCATCCTGGACAGTAAATAAAAAGGGGGTATTAGCACAGTAAAATTAAAAACAAAAAATAATAGGATTAACAATCAATACCATTCTCCGTGAAAATGCAGGTTGGTCAAGCAAAGCTAGTCGGGATAATATGAGTTTGCTAATTCAACCCATTCACCAATTTAATCTTGTTAAACTTGCATATTATTTGTGGCTTATTTGTTTATTCATATCTACTTGTTTGCTTATCTCTATGTTTGTTAGAATTTGTGTTGAATACATGTATGAATTGGGTTATGTGGACTTTGTTGTAATAGGCATAGGAAGGTCATGTTAGGGTCGGACTCGTATCAATGACCTCCACTATAAATAGGGGGCATCGACATCCCTGGTGTAACCGATCATGACGACGTAGTCGTAGCACAGGACGTGCAAGTGTCATCGGCCGGCTTGTGGCCACGGCCCAGGTGGTCCGGTATGCTTATGCTGATTGGAGAGGAGCGCGCATACTCACAGACCCCCAGACGCAGGTAGGAATGACCAAATATTGTGCCTCATCTAGATCTTGCGTGATGATTAAAATCCTAACAATGTTCAAAAAGGCAACCTCTCTGGTTTGGGGGCACATCTCAAAGCTCTAATAAACAAGTAAAACAAAGCAGACCGGACCCCCTTGTTGCTTCTGGAAGCTCTCAGTTTTCAGCAAATAAGAAGATCAGCAAATCAGTCTACAGCTTGTGCTAACATCTTATCTTTTGACTAGGAAATGCATGTGTTGCATGCAGGTGTGAGCAAATTGACTAGGAGATGAAAAGTTAAAAATAAGATAAGTTGTAGAGAAGAGGCAAGCAACATGAATTCATTCAACTCATGCGCGGGCGCGCCCACCCGCCTGCCATACCTTTTGTTGTAAAAAAGGTGACTTTGAGATGTGGAAATTGAACTGATCTCACTGTTTGCATGATAAACTTACATGATCTGTATCTACTTCGGCGATGATTTCTTTAATTGTTTTATCATCCCCCATATCATATTTCTTCAGAGCTTCTTCCAACTCATCTACTGTTATGTATCTGCTCAACAAGATCCCAGTAATCACAACACCATGAAAACAGTAAAATATTTTGTCATTTTAAGCTTAGAGTTAAGTTACCCGCTGTGGTCTTTATCAAAATATTCAAATGCTTTAAGTATGTGGTCTTCCTTCTCCAATCTATTCATGTGCATTGTCGCTGATATGAATTCAGCATAATCAATGGTCCCATTTCCATCAACATCAGCCTGTTTGAGTAATGAAAGAAAAAGAATAAGGATGCAAAATGGCTTGTGCTAGAACTATCAAAACAGTTGCAAATCCCTTTTATGTAGTACAGTCAAATTCCTTCCCAAATTTCTTTTCAAACGAACACATTCATGAAAACATCATAAAGGAAGTTAAATGAAGGTAAATGCTGTCCTGTACTTCAAGGCTGGATAAGTGGTTTGGCATAGACATAAAATAAAAGTACGAGGCTGTTGAGTATGTGCATACCGCCTCCATCAACTGTTTAATTTCTGATTCAGAAATTTTTGTGCCCAGTTTTGGTAAACCAGATCTTAGTTCTTCAAGAGTAATTGTCCCACTGTTATCAGTATCCAAGGATCTGAACATTTCTTTCAAGCCTGTAATCTCTTCCTCTGACAAGTTCTCTGCAACGACCTGCTTATTATAAAAGAGCATGTCACAGTTGTTTGCTAATGGAACTCCAGTGCTTAGCAAAGTACTTAAATATTCAAAGCATTTAATATTACCTTCAATGCAACTTTCTTAAGCTTGTTCATTGCCCTGAACTGCTTCATTCTACTGATAACTGTAATGTCAAGTGGCTTATCTGGGGCCTCTCCATCTTCCCTAATCCAAGGGTGATCTGTATGTTTAGAGTATTAGATCAAGCAGCTATATTTGCAAACAGTATTCGATTGGATATTCAGCTCACACAGGATGCAGGTGGTGGGTTTTCAACAAAGAGAGTAGTTTCTTTTTGAGCTATTACAAGATGTTGTATTAAAAGGGACAAAAATGGAATAAATACTCAATTAATAAATTCAGTACTAGCCATCTATGCAAGTGCAGAATTATCTACAAATAAGAATGCCATATTATGAAATGGGAGTCTTCAATTAGACAAGAACAACAAGAGCAGCTGTAGACTCACTCAAAATTTCAGCAGCTGTCAGACGCTCTTTTGGGTCTTGACGCAGCATCTTCTTCACCAAATCTTTCGCGCCATTAGATATTGAAGGCCAAGGATCAGATGAGAAATCAATGTGACCATGCAAGACAGCCTCAAATATGCCATCCTCATTCTCTGAAAAAATGAAGGGATAAAAAGAAAAATATAACAAATGTATTAGGGCAACAAAAAATGTAAATACATGAGTAAATAATCATGAAATGGGAGTTTTTAGCAAACAGCACCTGCCCAAAAAGGAGGAACACCAGACAAAAGGATGTAAAGAATAACCCCAGCACTCCATATGTCAGCTTCTGCTCCATAGTGCCGTTTCAGTACCTCAGGAGCAACATAATATGCACTTCCCACAAGATCCTTAAACTGCTCGCCTACAAATCCATGGTACATCTTCATTTAGTTGGAGCAGGTCATGAATATAAAGAAAATAACAGCCAGCTTCTCCAGCAATTGCCCAAACAGCAAAACACCCTCCGCGCCACAACTAGGGGTGCAAACAAGCCAAGCCTGAGCAGCTCACGAGCTTCGAGCTCAAGTTCTGGTCCTAGCCACAACAAAACTGCCCAACACCACCATCGGTGTGCATGACGAAAAATCCTAGTTTAATCCAATAATTCTTTGGGGCCATTTTTGGCATTTGTGCATGCTTTTCTTTTTGCAGGTGTTATATGCTATGTCCATCACTTTTTTAGTAATGTTGGAAACAGTGAATGCCTAAGGTTAAATAGCGAAGATCTACAATGCCACCTCAGTATCCGTATCACTGAGCGCTGAAACCCACATCTTTGCTGCACGTACTATGGAGTTCGGGAGATCCTGATGGTAACAACAACAGCATAATAGAAAAAGTAGGGCTTTTATGGTACATTAAAAATTGATGTGATCCATCCGTTCTTCCTCATCCAATGGATTAGATTGGCAATGATCTATTTGTACTCTACCTCCCTGACCTGGGATCACCCTTGGATTAGGGAAAAAATAGTAATTGTATTTTGGTATTATATATTTTTTGTAAGGATAAAAAAGTATGATACATTTACAGTACATTAAACTCAATATGGATCCATCTATTTTTCTTGATCCAACAAATTATATTAATTAATTGGTATAGGTATTATAATTAATACACCACTGACATGGATAGTATTCCTTCTATATAGTATAAGCATGGAGGGAATTGAAATATCTATACTCCACCATTTCGATCTAGCTTGTCATCTTTCACCTTGACGGCTGGTCGGTCGAAAAGATGTCACCAATGAACTGAAGATGGTCTAGATAGGACAGTACCACAAAGAAATTCAATCACGTATGTAAGAATGGAATGACTGCATGTTACAACGGCGCTAGATTTTAGCCTTGCCGCTTTTACTACTTGATCAGTTCCGTGGATCCGCCTGAGTGTGTGAATGTCCTTTGTGGCATTGTGGCACGGCAGCCAGCTTCGCACCAGTAATGGTTGCCCGTCAAGGAAGCAGTGCTGGTGGATGTGCCGCAAGAATGCATGATCATAAACTTGAATCGAGTGGAATTGTGTGATTATGGAAACTAACTTTCATACAAGTACAAAAGGCTAAAATATCCTGTTAAATTAACTGTTAGATCTAAAATATACTAGTATATATCATATACTTTCTGAGTTAATATACCGTAAAATAGCCCAAAAAGTAACCACTGCCATATCTGGGAATGTCTAGGTGTGATATAACCATAATACCAACCATTGTCTTGCATCTAGGTCTAATTTAGCAATACTCAACTCTAAACTTGTCACCCAGCGTCCCAGCAAATCGGGCCAAGTCAAGCTAAAATCCACATGAAGTCAAGCACCGGAACAATCTCTCAACTTTCATTCCTCTCAACTCAGGTAGTGAAACAGAGCACTCACCGTGCTTGAAAAAAACGGAGAGGCCGAAGTCAGTGGCCTTGAGCGGCGAATCCTCCCTTTTATTGAGGAAGAGGAAGTTCTCGGGCTTGAGATCCCGGTGGAAAACCCCCATGGAGTGGCAGCTGTGCACGACGGCGACGATCTGGCGGCAGAGCGCGGCGGCGGCGCGCTCGGAGTAGTGGCCGCGCTCGATGATGCGGTCGAAGAGCTCTCCGCCCTCGCAGAGCTCCATGACAAGGTTGACCGAGTGGCGGTCCTCGTAGGCGCCGCGGAGCTCGACGATGTTGCGGTGGCCCGTGAGGTGGTGCATGATCTGCACCTCCCGGCGCACGTCCTCGATGTCGTCGCGGTGGACGAGCTTCCGCGTGGCGATGGACTTGCAGGCGAAGCGCTGCCCCGTGGCCTTGTGCGTGACGAGGTAGGTGACCCCGAACTGGCCCCGGCCGAGCTCGCGGCCGAAGGTGTAGGTCGCGCGCACGTCCTCCATCGGCCGCCCCAGCACGCGCCCCATCGCCGCCGCGCCCGCGTCCGGCGCCGGCTGGGCCTTCGGCTCCCGCTGTTCCTCCGGCCGCGGCTTCGGCTGGGGCACCGGCGCCGGCGTGGGTTGGGCCGGCTGGTCCGGGGCGGGGCGGTGGTGGCGCGAGGCACGGTTGCCCATGGCGAGGCGCGAGTCAGTGGAGTGGAAGTTGTTGGGAGGAAGACGGGGGGAGACCGCGACCTGGTGTGGTAGGCTAGCGCGTGGGGCGTGCTGCCGTGCTGGTGCTGGGGCGAGCCTGTGGGAGCGCGACCTCGCGGCGTGTGGATCTGCGTGGTTTGGGGGAAAGGGAAGCGCGCGGCGGGGAGGTTGCCTTGCTTGCCGGTGCCCGTGGCCGTGGCCGTGGCGGCGTGGGGAATGGGAGGCGCGGACTCTGACGCTGACGCGGTGGGGTCGTGGAGTCAGCAGCGCGCTGCTTGCTGGTTTTCGCGGCCCGCGGTTCGTGGGATATTTTTCGGACAGCTTTGGCGTTTGGGGTGATTGACTTGCTCATGTCGTGTCGCCCGGTCCGGTCCGGTCCGGTCCGCCGGCCCTGGACACTTCTGCGGCCCGTAACTGTTTGCGCGTCTCAGGAGGACTCGATTCATGACGCAACCCAGATCTATGGGCGTTGACAACTGAACTTGCTCTATCGGTAGCATTACGACCAGAGCGGCTCAAAAAATAAACGTATAAGCTCAACCACTAACGATGTAGAATTTTTCATAAAATAGTTAATAGCCCAATTAAAAAGAGGATGAGAGTAAAAGATCAAATTAACGACTCTATTCGTCGACTGATCGATGAGATGAGCGAGTCGGTCAGGTCTCACAGATGACGACGCTCCTGTGCTGTTACGATACCAATACGACGATGCATACGTACGTGGACTCCCATCTCCCGAGTGATCTATGAGACTACAATACGTCGATACCTATGTCGATTCCGTACTGATCTGCGTACATGGAGTTGTGGAGGGACTTTAATGGAAGCAGGCGAGCGATGGGCTTCCTTCTCATCTCCCACTTCTAGCTCAGATGTGAGATGGCTTACGGTAAATTGGGTTGGCACTGCAAATATAGTATATAGGGGTTGTTAGCGATTGATAAGTGGCCCACCCCGAGATGGGCCTTGGGCCGAGTCCGTACCGGCCCACCGCACGTACAGAAGGTACAAAGGGCCGCCCCTGGCTGTACTAAAGGAAGCGTCTAGCCCGCCGGGGTTTCCCCCGGGCTTGACCTGGCCAACCGCGCCTCCCTGGGTCCTCGCCAGGAGCATGGCGCGCCTCTCGGGCTATCCTTAGCCCGGGAGAGGGTCCCGCGAGTAGTCCGCCTGTCCGTGGGCAGGTGGCGACAACTGTCATGTCCCACCGCACTTTCCTCAGCCTTCACCGGGAGGAATTGTGTCTCCCCGGGAACCCGCAGCCCGGGGAGAAGCATGCGGGCAGCTCGGTTTGTCATTTACCCCTTTGGCAGGCGGCGGCGGTTGTTACGCTACACGACGCCCCAATGGGTGGCGCGAGGCTGGCCCGGTCCAGTTAATGCTATATTGGGTATAAATGGAAAGTGCTTTCCCTAAATAAGGTTTCTCCCCGTATAAGCGCTCCCGGACGAACACTTGTCCAGTACTAACCTGATCAGTTTCTCCCTGCAGGCTCCAGACCAGACAAAGCCCCGGAATGAGACAAGGGCACCGCCACTAAAGCAGAGATGGCCCGGGGCCCGCCACATCAGCTCCGGGAGACCCGCCGCGCCTATAAAAGAAAGATCCCTGGACATTCGAAGGCAATCAATCGAGCAATCACCTAAGCAACACACGCATCCGAAGCTTCCTTAGCAGTAGCCATAGTTCTTAGTCACCACCTTTGTAAGCTCGGGATCGGTGCCTTCAAGTCCGGTCTCGGCACCTCTTGTACTGTTTTCCACCATATAATCAACAAATCTGGAGTAGAGCTATTACCCAGCAGTGGGGGCTCGAACCAGGGTAAATCGCTTGTGTCTTCACGGCTTGTATTGTTTTCCCTCTCTCTTTCTCTCTTCTTCTCACAGTACGAAGGGTCTGTATCCGGATTGCCAAATCGCACTGAGCCTTGTCCGGGAAGACCGCTGACTGAACCCCGTAGGCTCGGCCGCCCCATGTTCTTTGAGAAAGGTGGTTGTTGGGCCTCATACCAACTACAATTCGCCTGCCGGTCCGTGGACCCGCTACCCTTCAGGGGCGCGTTTCCCAGACACCGATAGGGTTTATGCTGACTTGCGCTATGGGATAGGCTCCGGCCTCACCCTGAGCTCCACCACTGATTACATTCAAATATGTCATTCTTTATTTTAAAAAACTCCTAGTTTCTTGCGTTTGAGGTTCAACGATGACAGCACCACAGTAAATCCGGATAAAAATACAAAAATTAAGAATTCTCTCGGGATTAGTCATTTACCACTCACTTCATTGCATGGCCCACCATCATAGGTCACCACCAGGCTTGGAGCCAACATTTATATCTGGTCGCCTCTACTCATTATCGACTGCATCTGCATCAGATGGCAACCTTGGCCAAGATGACGACATGTCCACGAAGAACTCCCACCAGAGATTCATTGCTCTATCACGACCTTAGATGCAAGGATGATGCACGCCTCCCATGGATGAAGAACACCAAGACAAAAAAGCGAAACCAACTAAGTAGAGGCTCTCAAATCATTGAGCTCTCCATCGATGGTTGACCGATCGTCCTCCTCCTTCCAGCACCGGGAAGGACACCGGAGATACAAGGATCAGTTGAATCTAGACCAAGATTTGGATCTAAGATATTGTGTTTGGGGAATTAAAGGAGGATGGCGAAAAGGGAAAAGTGGTGGAGGAGCACGGGTCCCCTCCCTTTCCTCACAGGAGAACTGTCGTAGTGTAACACCCACAAATTGGCCCAATTTGATATCCATTCAAATTAGGATTTAAATTCAAATTCAAAATTATCAAAAATCGCTGGAATTCAAAAAATTTTAAGGAAATAGGTGAAAATCACCAAAGCTCTTGGATTGGGCTCCGTTTGGGCCAAATTTGGGCCGAATTTCGGCCCATCTTGCTCTCAGCTCTCTGTTCTCTCTCACAGCTCACTCTCTCTCTCTCTCTCTCTCTCTCCACAAAAAGTGAGATATTCGCGAACACACGTGCAGAAGCGTCAAGCCTGGCCTTGCGTCGCAACCAAGAACCAAGCGTGCCAGTCAATTTGATCTGTAAATTGACAAGGAATAAATTGTCAGCGACTTGGCCCTAATCGGTTTTTAAAAGTAGCCAGATCAGGTTATTTCGAATCGGCTTTAAATAATCCGATTGTAAATCTATCGGCTTAATGCCTGATAGAGCAATTAAATATAAATAAGCATTTGATATCGCTTTTTGTTATTTTATAAGTGAAATTAGCAATAAATCTTCAGATCAATTTATTAGATTAAATCAAGAAAAAGATTTAATAGATTGGTCAGGCCAAGACAGTATTCAAATCTAAATCTGAATGTAAACTGATAAACCGGTTTAAAGGTTTAGAACTAATATAGGTAAATACAATGTTGATCGGCAAATAACTACACATGTAAATTCCTAAAAACAAGTATACACAAGATCGATTGAACGAGACAATCACATATATCGGAATCAGGAAAAACATATAAGCTACTTGATAATCGGCATTGTAAGATAAGTACATATTACAGATCGATTGGATCGAGACAGTGTAACATACAAAAACATATTAAAGATCGATAAATCCCGAGACAGTTTAACATGCTTTGTATACATAAGGTCAAGATGATACAGCCATGCATACGGGTTACAAGGAGAGAATCGATTATCCCATCGAGATAGCTCTACCTGCGAGTTGAAACCTTTCAATGAGGTCGATCGGATTCGAGAAAAGTAATTGTGTTTGTGTATGATGTCTCTGATATGCATAAAATCTAAAGCCCTATTTATACTATTACAAAATCGATACCGATTAGAGCTATTTTACCGCGTCGCGGAATATATCTTTTGATCAGAGCGTAATTCTTTCGGAGTCTTGTTAGTATCAGTATTTCTCAATATGCTTCTCTTCTTTTCTTTGCTGATAAAGCCCATTCTCTGATTCGGCCCAATAATTCTGATATAATTAGCCATTTCGTAATATCCGATTTTCTTGTCAAATTTGGGTGTCAACATATGCCCCTAAGTTTGGCAATGGGTATTCTCATTAGCCGAACTTTCACTTGAAATCGGACTTTAGCTAAATTATCTTAGAACATTTTACAGTTTTACTCCCGCAATCTTCGCTCCGGACCCATTCTGAGAACACGTGTCAGCCCACTACGCGATATGGGCCGAAACCCCCCGGTAAAAACCCTAATTTTACCGCAACTATAAATATACGGTCACTCGCTGTCATTTTCACCCATTCACTTGCGCACAAGCCTCCTGCATCGGATTTCCGGAGCCCTTAGGATTCCCAGCGCACAGTCGCTTCCTGTCCAACCTCCAATCGGCAACATGTCTCAGGTACTATTCCGATGCTCAGACTCTGAAGCCTTGTACTCTTTGGGACCGATAGGGGAACGAGATCCATCAGATTTTATAGATCACTCAGTAGCAAGACTTCCTTTGTTTGCCGATGAACTTAGTATAAATAGCTGGAAATCGGCATTCCGATCCTGGCCTAACCCGATCAAGGGATATAAGGACTGGCTCTCTCGGGTATATAGGCAGAAAAAGGAACAATGGAATAAGTTAGGAATTGCTGATGCCATTCTTCTTTCCTTGCATCCTCCTCCAGCGGACGAACCGTTTATGGCGGCATCGGCATACTTCTGGTACGATATAGCGAAAGCATTCCTCTTCCCAACAGGACCAATCAGCCCTACACTCTTGGATGTAGCAATGCTAACCGGTCTCAATCCCGATGGCGAAATGCTATCGGCTTTTGATCTGTCTGCCACTCTGAAGTTAGTTCTCGAGAAAAACTTTGGATGTCACCGCTACATTGCAACTCATCAAAAAACGGGCGTCGTAGAAGATGAAGAACACATCGCTTTTCTGAATATGTGGCTAGACAGATTCTTCTTCTGCGGCCAATCCCTTAGCCCCAGCAAAGTTCATCAAGGTGTAGCTGAAGCATTGGCAACAAGGCAGAAACTGGCAATCAAAAAATACTTGCTAGGAGCAACCTATCGGATGATGCACGAGATCAGGGAACGTCTCTGCTCCAAGAAAGCCGATTACTAAGTTGGAAATCTAGGTGGTCCTTTCTGGTTCATCTGTTTGTTTTTAAAGCTCCAAATATACAACTCCATAGGAGAATTAGACGTCAGCCTAGAATTTCCAAATGAAGAAGAATCCGATGGCAATGAGCGCCCCTGCAGATCTTATGGAGAGATGACTTCAGTCAACTGCAATAGAAGACAGCTAAACCAAGAGGACCTCTCCCATTCCTTGGCTGCATTCTTCACAATGTCTGAGTCGGAATATGGTCCAGAGCAATTCAACCCATATACTGATTTGGACAAATATCCGGTTCCTTCATTTTTTCGATTGGACATCACTTTAAGGGGTGAAGCCTTATCGGCATATAAAGAGTTCATCTCTCCGAACATCTTCTTCGTCATCTTGAGTACGAGAACTCATACTAGAAAACCTTCACATGAGTTCTATCATCCTGCCATGGTTGCTCGGCAATTTAATCTGGGACAGGATATTCCTGATTTATTTATATACCTCCATCTAAATGCCAGAGAAGATCTCAACTCTCAATCGTCATATGGAATTTTATCTGCTGCGCACATGGACTTTGAAATGCCGACAGAGTTCATAATGTGGTCGACAACTTCTTCGAAATTTGATACTTGGTGGGAATCCATTGCCAAGAACATATTTGCCACAGAAGGCGGAGCTACAGCCTTAATCGAACGGTTCACTGGCAAGAAAGAGATCTACAAACCCAACTAGCCGAAGATTGCTGGCATCGCAGAACTTTCACCAGAATCGGAAGAAAGCAGCCCAAATAATACCAACTCTGATAATTCCGATGACGAAGGCAGCGATGATAAAGAGAAAAATTCTTCTGAGTCATGACCTTCTTCATCAGACTCAGATGAAAGAACAGAGTCTCAAAATCACGCATCGTCTTCTAACAGCGAGGTTACTAACTTGCGTGTGTTCACTAACTCATACTGTTCTCTTTTCCGATGACTAACCTTGTGCTATTTCTCTTTTCAGAGCGGAGACAAACGCCCCAGGGCCAAACTCGTTGGCTAGGAAGCCGGACGCCTTCACTCAACGGCAAAGTCCGTATTAGCTTTCACTCAAGGGTCTTCCCAACAGCCTAAGAAAAGAGGTACAATCGGCTTATGGTATATAATTCCACAAAACACGATTTCTTAATCACTTTTGATCAACAGGGAGACCCGAAGGTGAAACCGGCCAAAGGAAGAAATTGGCCGCAAAGAAGCCAAGACCACAAAAGGTGCGTGCATCCGATAGCACCGAGTCTGTATGTGACACAGTAAGCACTTGATTTTCCTCAAATTCTCATAACTTCCCCTCGGCTTTCTGCCTATCAGAATTTTGATTTCAGGACACTTCTCCGCCCGTAAGAAAAGGACACCACACTCGATCCTCTGCAAGATCGCAGACGCCACCAAATTTCTTCAACCTCAAGATGTAATCTAATATCTTATCTTCTCATAAAATTCTCACATTCCGATCCTTTGTAACTTTTAAAAATTTCTTTTTTAAGTATATGTTCCTGCCTCGCAGCCCAGTCCGAGTAACTATGGTATCCACGCAGGTGATAACATATGACGGGGGTAAAACCGATGAGCTGAATTTCGATCCGTCCAGCATGGACTGGCTGGGCGATGACTTGGACATTTTGTCTTCTCTGATCAAGACTCCATCTCCTCCAGTCGTCGCCATTGAGCTAGTTGCCGCAGAACCAGCCAAGAGCAATCAATTTCTGCCGGACACCCTCGCCAAACTGAAGCAGATGGGGGAACTGGTGGGCAACGAGTTGGCTTTTCTGGCTAATCCTTCCGTCATACGAGAGATAGCAGACTCCATCAAAGAAATTCTCCCGGAACAAGTGGTTTCAGCTATCCAAAAGTTGTTGCCTCTTGGGGAGAAGAAAGCCGACTTCGAAGCTGCACTAGATCGGCTTCATCAGAGGGAAGCTCTTAAGGACGCTGAAGCAGAGCTCAAGGCGCTCACTCAGGACGCCAACGCTCAAAACGACAAATTCCTCAAGCTGAAGCAAGACGCCGAATCGGCAAAAGCTGCGGCCTCCAAAGCAGTTTCAAGGGTAAAATCTTTGGAGCAAGAATTGGAGAAAGTAAGGAAAGCCGAAGCGGCTGCTCGCTCATGCTTTGAGGAGTCCAAATCGGCAGCAAAAGAGCAGTATAGCATCGTGAAGGCTTGCGGCTTGGCGGTATTGGATGCCAAGAAGAAAATACCGATTGTGCCCGGATCAGTTGAGGAGGATACCGACACTGTTAACCAGATCTGTGGCACAATTGCTGATGCCGCCGTAGCCATTCTTGAATTTTGTGATTAGATGGCCTGCGAGCCAAATCTTTTTAAAACATTATCATATGTATGAATCGGCAAATTTACCGATGTACACTTCTGCTCTGTCACTAAACATTCAAGGCCTTCGTGCCTTTGTAATAACTTTATTTTCTTTATGCATATTTCCTTTTGCTTTCGTCAGCGTTTAATCTATAGGCGATTCATCAGAATCGGCTTTTGCTCAACAGCAACGCCTTGAGTAAAATATTATCATCAATTTGATCGAATATTCGTCGACTTTTACACTATAGATGATTTATTATAAAATCGACTTTTATAAACTTCTCTACTCATGTTCCAACCCAAACATTCGGATAATATCTCTTCAAATACTTAGCATTAATCGCTTTACCAAAAACTTGCTCCTCTAGCGTCTCCAAAATATATGCATTTCCAGGCACAACTCGATTAATCTTAAACAGTCCTTCCCAATTTGGAGACCATTTCTCGTACTTAGGATCTCTGGAACCAATCGGTAAAAACATCTTCCATACAAGATCCCCCACTTCAAAAGTTTTCGACACAACCTTCTTATTATAATGTCTGGCCACTCTTTGCTTATCACGCTCATTGTGCTCCAAAGCTTTTAACCGAACAGACACCATATCACCCAACTTATCCACCATCAGATTTTTATAATCATCGGCTTTCACATTATATTGTTCCTCAACCCTTGTAGATCCGATGATAGCTTCAACTGGTAAAATAGCCTCATGGCCATAAACTAACTCAAACAGTGACACTTTGGTAGCTCCATGCTTAGCAATCCGATACGCCCACAGTGCATCTGCCAAAGTATTATGCCAACTCCGCGGTCTTTCATCGATTTTTTGCTTAATCAGCTTTATGGCGCTCTTATTTGAAGATTCTGCTTGGCTGTTGGCTTGAGCATAATACGGCGAGGAGTTGATCGTTGTGATTTCCAAGCTTCAAGCATAATCTTGAAATGTTTATGACATAAATACCGATCCCTGATCCGTTGTGATCGTTTGAGGAATACCAAATCGGTAAATTATGTGCTTTCTAACGAAGTCGATTGCTTCAGTAGCAGTTATTTTCTTCAATGGAACAGCTTCAACCCACTTAGTAAAATAATCTGTAGCTACCAAAATATACCGATTCTCCTTGGGCGAGGAAGAAAATATTTCTCCGATCATATCAATCCCCCATCCTCTAAAGGGCCACGGCTTCATGATCGGATGTAAAATAGATGCAGATGCATGCTGAATATTTTCAAACTTCTGACAATCTTTGCAGCCTTTATAATATTTAAAACAATCTTCCACCATCGTTGGCTATAAATATCCCACGCGGTTCAACATCCATCTCATCTTATATGATGATTGATGTATCCCATAAAGTCCCTCAAGAATTTCTTCGATCGCAACTTTAGCATCTTCTTCATTCATGCACTTAAGCAATAACCCATCAAAACTCCGATAGTATAGCTTGTCACCGATTAATACATACCTCTGAGCTCTTCTTTTAAGCTTCATATCGGTTTTTCCCTGAGGATCTTTAAGATAACCGATAATCTCTGTCTGCCATCCTATCGGAACTGGATTTTCAATCGGAACAATTTCCAACTTCATGATCGGTAATTTATACCCTGACACTTCTTGAGCTAAACCATTGGCTTCACAATTCTGTTCTCTCGGAATATGATGAATCGTGAATATACTGAATACTTAGCCAAATCAGAAACCCTTTCCAGATACTCCCAAAGCAGTTCACTATGGCATTCATATTTACCGACCATCTGGAAAACCACCAACTGCGAATCTCCAAAGACCTCCACAGCAATAGCTCCAGCTTGGATCAACCACTCCAATCTCTAAATCAAAGCTTTGTATTCCACCTGGTTGTTGGTTAATCCAAAATCCACAGTAACACTGAATCGGTAAGAAACACCACCAGGGAAAATTATAAAAATACCGATTCCACATCCCTTCTCACAAACTGATCCATCAAAGAATATCACCCAGGGTAATAGAATTGAAAGATTAATGTCTTGATGGTGCGTGATGAAATCGGCTAATACCTGCCCCCTGATAGCTTTTGGAGATTCATACGTTAAATCAAACTCGATGAGAGTATATGCCCATTTTTCAAGACGTCCTTTGATAATTAGAGTATTAAGCATGTACTTGACCACATCGGTTTGGCAAACCACTTTGCATTCAGCACCCAACAAATAATGCCTCAACTTAGTGCAAGCAAAGTATATAGAAAGGCAATATCTCTCCACAACCATGTATCGGGTTTCTGGATCCAACAACTTTCTGCTTAAATAGAAAATCGCATGCTCTTTTCCAGTGATCTCTTGGACCAAAACTGCCCCTATTGTCTTATCCGATATCAATAGATACAACATAAATGACAAGTCTTCTCTCGGAGCAACCAGAACAGATGGATTTATCAAGTACTCTTTGATATTATCAAACGCTTTCTGCTGCTCTGGTCCCCAAACAAACTTATCGAAATTTTTTAATTTAAGCAATGGAGAAAATGGGATGATTCTTATCGATAAATTTGAAATAAATCTTCTTAAGTAATTAATCTTACCGATGAGCTCTTGAAGACGAACCTTTGAATCTAGAGATTTAGTATTCAAAATCGCCTTTACTCTATCGGGATGCACTTTGATTCTTCTCTGATGTACCATAAACCTCAAGAATTTGCCGGCCGATACTCTAAAAGCACACTTCTTTAGATTCATCCCCATACCGTATTTCCGAAACCGATCCAATACGGTCACAATATCAGCCAAGTGTTGTTCTTCTTCTTGAGATTTAATCACCACGTCGTCAATGTAAATTTCAACCATTTTACCGATTAAATCATGGCAAATCAAGTTCATCCCTCTTTGATATGTAGCCCCAGCACTGATCAGCCCAAAAATCATCACAACCCACTCAAATAAGCTGATAGACCCAAGACATCTAAATGCAGTCTTGTTCACATCTTCTTCGGCCATAAAAATTTGATTGTAACCAGCATTGCCATCTAAGAAACTGATAATCCGATTGCCAGAAGCAGCGTCAATTAACCGATCGGCAATCGACATCGGATATTCATCTTTGTACGTTGCCTTATTTAAGTCCCGAAAATCAATGCATATCCGGATCTTATCAGAATCTTTCTTGCCCACTGGTACAATATTGGAAATCCAATCGGCATATTTACATGGCCGAATAAACTTCGCATCCAATAACCTTTGAATTTCGGCCTTCACTTGATCATAAATTTTCTAACTAATTCTCCTCGGTGATTGTTTTACTGGCCGAAATCCCGGCTTCATTTTAATCTTATGTTCAACTATAGATCGGCTTAGGCCAGGCATCTCATGATATTCCCAAGCAAAGCAATCAACACGATCTTTAAGAATTTGAATAAGCCGATCCTTATACTCCTGCGACAACTGTTTACTGATGTAAGTGGGCCTCTCTTTACCATCCGTTACAATATCGACCTTTTTAAGTTCATCGGCCGATATAAAGCCTTGGCCCATCTTATACTCTACTTCCTCTAGAGACGCGGTTTGCATAAAAAACCCTCGTGTCCTTGAGTTACCGATTGCGCTTCCAATGTTGTCGGCTTAAATCCCAATTTACTAACACTGAGGAAATCATATTCCTCCAATGGTTTTCCCGATAATGCTTCCAGGTTGTCATGGATTTCAGCACAATCGGTTTCTGCGGTTAGAGATTCTCCTTTGACCACTTCTATCTGCTCGTCAATCCACTGGATCAAAATCTGATGCAATGTCGACGGAATGCAGCAATTGGCATGTATCCAATCTATTCCCAACAGCACATTATAACTTCCCATTTCTTCAATTATGAAGAAAGCTGTTGGGATTGTCTTACTCCCTACAGTGAGCTCTACCACTAGAACTCTCTTTGCTTCAGTCAGATTCCCATTGGAATCGCTTAACACCATGTTAGTCTTAACAAGATCTTCCGTAGATTTTCTAATTTTTCGACACACAGAATATGGCATTAGATTCACAGTAGCCCCACTATCCACCATCATTCTTGAGATCGGTTTTTCATTCATATAACACATGATAAACAATGGATTCAAGTGTAATCGGGAATTCTCAGGTTTCTTAAAAATAGCATCTTCAGCCCCAATTACCAACTCTGCGGCAGCCTCTTCATAATCACACATGAATTCCCGTGGCAATACGCAGACCATATTAGTAGCAATCGAGACTTCATCAGAATTAGCTTTAGTATCGATAATATATAATAGCCGATCTCAGCTTGGGCCTCCATTCTTGTCTGCTCCTAGCTGGTCTCATCGGCTTTACTTGCTCCAGCAAAGCATCTCTGAACTTTTCAGCTTCTGCCTCCTTTGCCTCAGTGTTTCTCATCCGCTGCAAGCGCCGCTTCTGAGATTTTATGATTCCACTTGGACACCACTGCGGCAATGGCACTTTGGGGACCGGTGCACATCGGTATTTTTATTTATCGAGATATCCTTGGCTTTCTCACTAGGAAACACCAGCCGATCCTTTACCGATGTTCTCTTGGGTGGAATGAATGCGTGATTCATGGGACAATTTTCTAGAGTAGGCAACGACATCCTTTCTTTCCAGCAGTATCGGAAAAAGGGACAATCCCAATGCCCCATCTCCCAATCTTGATCCTTTGAACTCCTCTGAATAGGCTCACACTACAACACGAACCGGTTCTAAGGGCGCCTATAAATGCCATAAAAACAGAGAAACGCCCCCAAAGATCTTTTCATGGCATTTATGTGGCGTCAAGAAAAGTGCCGTCGGGAAAAGTCATTCCCGGCGTTTAAACTTTCCACGGCGTTTAATTGTGCCGGGAAAACACACCTACCACGGCGTTTTTAAACGCCGGGAAAACTAGCCTACCACGGCGTTCAATTGTGCCGGGAAAACACACCTACCACGGCGTTTTTGAACGCCGAAAATCGCCTATCACGGCGTTTATATGCGCCATGAATCCAATCTATCGCGGCGTTTATATGCGCCGTGAATCAAAGCTAACAATGGCGCTTGTATACGCCAAAATGCACATACGACGGCATTTGCGATTGCCCCGCTTGTATATAACGACGTTTAGAGAACTAACCGTGATTCATGATTACTTGTGACGATCAAATCATTTCACTAGACCCAAATCATGCCCACATACATTACAACAAAGCACACTTCGAGCATCACACAATATTTCCCATGATCATGACATATATAATTTTTTTCATAATATTTTCCTTCCATATATATCGTTGTTGCATGTGGCATTACAAGTTTACAATGAACAAAACACGCATGTTATAGCTGTGGGACCGAATCATCGGATACCCGCAGATCGCTAAAAATGAACAAAACTTGCCTAATCAACTAAAGAACTAATTTACAATGAAAAATTCTTTCCTAATCAACTAAAAAACAATCAGTACAAGTTAACACGCCACAATAACTTCAAACTGCATGCTCTTCTCATCTGACCAATATTTCTTTGTCACCATGGAAATCTTGAGTCAAACGGTAAATTGTAAGTAATCGTTAATTCAAACGGAAGAAACAACAAACTTTTATAAAAAAAGAAAATACAAATACCATTATAAATGAATTGTAGATAATTCACTCCAGATAATATAAGTAAGTTCCTTAGTATTATCAAAACTAATGGACTAAGATCTGCATTGGTTATTGTCAGGGTGAGTTGTTGAAGCAAATGAATTTTTTTTTCTACAAATCTATTTGTTGCCAGAAGTAATTAAACACTTATCATGTCGATATGCTCAAAGTTGCCATGTAAATTTGTTAAACCCTCTTATATGTAAGCAGGTATGAGTGATCTTTGCTCGCCAATATCAATTCTTTTGGAGCATGAAGCGGATGCCTTTTGGTGCTTTGAGCGACTGATGCGCAGGGTGGTAAGCTTTTTTGCATCCTTATCCTTGTTAGAATAGATACTTGTCTAGGGGTTTCTTTGCATTTTTCCCTTCTCCCCTGTACATGTATATACAGCCCATTGGGCCCATTGGAAGAGACAAGCTGCATTCCACTCTCCTAACAATCCTGCTATTCATCAAAGAAATACCTGGATCCTCTACAGTATCAATTTCTTAGGGCTTAGGCATCCTACGCTAACATTTATTGTAATGGTGTTGGTAGTATAAGATTCAATTTGAACTTCTACATTTATCATTATAAATTTTAAAACTGTAAAATATACTGTGTAAAACTGCAGTTGAACTTCCAGTGAACAAACAAATTAAGGCTAATGCTGTGCTTGCATGATATTAGGACTGTCTGAACTCTGAACTCAGCCACTCGACTACTCGAGTTTTGGGGATCTATTTGTTACTTTCAGCTTACCTCATCAGCTGATTTCGTGTAGCATCTACTCTATAATGAAAGATTTCACTAAGCACAATCATTCATCGAGTTGGCGAACCTAAAAGTAAACATCTCATGTATATAGATAAAATTAATGAACTATGAATATGTAAAATTCTGGCATTCAAAGCATACCATAATGTTTAATGCTCAACCATGCCTAAGTGCCAGTTCCATGTTACTGTGCATAGATAATGGTGTATTTTGGTTTGTGACAGAGTTTGTCTTACCATTTTAGCCATGAAATTTGACCAAGAAAAGGAAAAATGCAGCTATTTGATATTGATATGAACAGAAGACTAGGGGAAAATTGTAACCTGCTTATGTACTTTTGAAGTGAAATTAGCTTTTTTGCATGTGAATCTATCTTCACTAATATTTCTTATAGTACTGGAAGCTTCTAATTTAGTTTTTAAATATGCAGAGAGCAAATTTCATGAGTACTTGTACTTCCATTGGAGTTCGACCTCAATTGACCACCTTGTCATCCATAATGAAAACAGTTGATCCAAAGCTACATGAACATTTAGGTAGAGTTGTTTCAAACCAAATGTTGTTTGCTGAACTGCTTAAAAAAACTGTCCTTTGCTTGCTCAATTACTGAACAATAGCTTTCAATTTTATATTGCCTGATGAAGAATTCATTTATGCAGAAAATCTTGATGGAGGAGAATATTTGTTTGCCTTTCGTATGCTGATGGTTCTTTTCCGCAGGGAGTTCTCTTTTGTAGCTACATGAGTGGGGCTGCACATAGTACAGGAATTAAATTGAAAAATAGCCAAATCCCCTAAATTCCCCACTGTTCTCATCTTCTCCACTGTGTTCCTTGTGTTGTACATAGAGAGGAGAGGGAGAGGAGAGTGTGAGAGAGAAAGAAGAGGATGAGGGCTGACCGGGCATGGAGCTCACCGACGGCGTGGCCAGCCACAGCTGCTCAGCCGCGGCGACGCGACCGCCGGGAGCCAGCCAGCGGCGCGGCGCAGGTGATGGTGCGCCGCCATGAGGGTGGCACCGCTGGTCGGTCCAGCCAGGCGGCGCTGAGGAGGCCGTGGGGGCGGCGAGGGACAACGGCGCGACCAATGGGAGATGCGAGATGGGGCAGGGCGGACCGGTGTTGGCGAGGGACAACGGCGGCGATCGATGGGAGATGCGAGGTGGAGCAGGCGGACCGGTGTTCGGTGAGGGACGGCGAGTGAGGTGGCTAGGGTTAGCTACCGCCAAGGGCTGGATTTATCGGGCGGCCCAAGACTTCGTCGACGTTATGCCATTCCCTGCTTCTAATAGCCCCGTTAAGCGAATTTTTCCGCAGATAAACGTCGCCAGATTCCACATAACCCGCGTTTAAACGCCTACTAAACCAATATATTATGGCGTTTACGATCGCTTTTGTATAATATAACCCGGCATATGTATATGCCATCAAAATAAATGTCCGATAATAACATACCGGTTAGACTATTTTCTATGGCGTTTAGACTATATGCCTCAAAAAATAAGCGCCGGGAAATCCAGATTATCCTATAGTGTCAGGAGTGTCTAATTTGATGCTCCTTCGAGACGTAACCTTAGCCATCCGGTCATATTTTTCCAACAACTAATTAAAAGTTGGCTTTGGCCTCGGCTTGGAAACCGGATTGCGATTTTCGTCGCGCTTTACCTTGCGCCACTCGCCAGTTCTTCCACTACCTCATCATCTTGCTGATCGGAATTTCAATTCCGGCTTTTCTTCCACCATAATCCTCTTAGAGCCAACGAGCACTTTAAACTGATTGCAACTCTCGGAATCATCGGCTTTTCTTTTGGCATCAACCATCCCAACAAAACCGACTGGAAACAGTTCTGTATCAATCTGTGAATTTTTACCTTGATATCGAAGTTGTCCGCTCTCGATCGCTTTTTGCACCACTTGCTTGAATACATTGCACTCATTGGTAGCGTGCGAGTAAGAATTATGCCACTTGCAATATTTTTATTTCTTCAGTTCTTTGAGTGGAGGAATCACATGTCCCTGCTTAAACCGAATATGCTTTTTTTTGTAGTAGATGATCAAAAATCCGATCACACTTGGATGTATCGAAAGAATACTTGCCCTTCTGGGCATTCTTCGGCTTTATCCATCCAAACTCGAATTCTTTCTTATTGGTCACCCATTCAGCAACATAAGCGCCAACATCCTCAGCATCGGAATCATCTGAGTCTTCAACCTCATCAGCATCAACTACATTGATAGCTTTGTCTTTACCCTTATTATTGTTATTGTTCCGATACTCCTTTTGGCCTGAATAGGAATTGTCAGAGAATCGGCTTTCGTACAGCGCGATTTTATGGGCCAAATGAGAAATATCTGCAAACTCCTGATTGCCCACCTTCTTCTGATTGACAGGTAATAAACCTTTGAAAGCCAATTCTGCTAACTCATTGTCAGGTAGTGAAAGGCTGTAGCATCGGTTTCTCACCTCCCTGAACAGACGCAAATAATCATTTACCGATTAGCCAAACTTCTGCTTTATCATCATAATATCAGTAATTCTTGCTTCGTTTTCTTCAGAATAAAAATATTCATGGAATTTCTTCTCAAGATCCGGTCATGAGGTAATACTGTTCGGAGGAAGCGAAGTAAACCAGTTAAACGCCGATCCCGATAGCGACAGTGGGAATAATCAGCATTTGAGAGTATCCTTAGACGCAGCCTCTCCGCATAGTGCAAGAAATCTAGCAACATGTTCGTGCATAGAAGTGTTATTGCTTCCACTGAATTTGGCATTTGCGAAATCAGGAACTCGATACTTATGAGGAAACTCTGTTTCATTGAAAGCCGATGGATACGGCATAGTATAATGCGGAGCAATCTTGGGAATGTTGAACCCACACTGCTTCATCATGTTGTACACCACGTTCCTCGTCACCTCCTCTAGATTCTCATTCATCCCATAGTTAACCGGCTGATAGATCGGATCTGGTACCGAAACTATAGCTTGATTACTCGGTATTGCCTGAATCGGATTCGAGTTAATTGCCCCTAGTGTAGGATTTAAAATTTGGTTCGGGGCAGCCGCCAACGAAGGATTTGGCTGAAGAGTTACAGCATGAGACGGTCCTGCCGGGGCATTCCCGATCTGGGTATACATTGGATATCGGTTTCCAAAATTCATCCCTTGCGGATTATTCCAATTCCCTTGAGGAGCCTGGCCAGTCACGATATTATGTAAGGTAGCACTAGTCCCCTCTTGCACAATCCGCCCTAAAACCGATGATTGATCCAGCATCGATCGGTATACAGAGCTATTAATCTGATCCCTTATGACTTCCGAAAAATCACCAGTGAGCAATGGATCTCTAATAGAAGTTTTTGTGATCTGGCCACTGCGAGTTTTCCGATAGCCTGTTAACATCCTTTTCTTGTTTTCTTCATGGATCTCAGCGAGCCTATCTTCAACTTTCTTTTTCTGATCAGGGCTCAATTCATCAAACGTCACTGCGTCAGCAGCGAGCTTGAGTGCCTCCAACGCCGCCTCGACATCGGTGCGTGTTATCCTGTTGATTTGATTCTTGGGGTCCCACCGGGCGTGCCAAAAAGTATGTTGACACAAAAAGTGAGATCTTCGCGAACACACGTGCGGAAGCGTCAAGTCTAGGCTTGCGTCGCAACTAAGAACCAAGCGTGCCAGTCAATTTGACCTGTAAATTGACAAGGAATAAATTGTCAGCGACTTGGCCCTAATCGGCTTTTAAAAGTAGCCAGATCAGGTTATTTCGAATCGGCTTTAAATAATCCGATTGTAAATCTATCGGCTTACTGCCCGATAGAGCAATTAAATATAAATAAGCATTTGATATCTCTTTTTGGTATTTTATAAGTGAAATTAGCAATAAATCTTCAAATCAATTTATTAGATTAAATCAAGAAAAAGATTGAATAGATTGGTCAGGCCAAGACTGTATTCAAATCTGAATCTGAATGTAAACTGATAAACCGATTTAAAGGTTTAGAAATAATATAGGTAAATACAATGCTGATCGGCAAATAACTACACATGTAAATTCCTAAAAAAAAGTATACGCAAGATCGATTGAACGAGACAGTCGCATATATCGGAATCAGGAAAAACATATAAGCTACTTGATAATCGGCATTGCAAGATAAGTACATATTACAGATCGATTGGATCGAGACAGTGTAACATGCAAAAACATATTAAAAATCGTTAAATCCCGAAACAGTTTAACATGCTCTGTATACATGAGGTCAAGATGATACAACCATGCATACGGGTTATAAGGAGAGAATCGATTATCCCATCGAGATAGCTTTACCTGCAAGTTGAAGCCTTTCGACGAGGTCGATCGGATTCGAGAAAAGTAGTTGTGTTTGTGTATGATGTCTCTGATATGCATAAAACCTAAAGCCCTATTTATACTATTACAAAATCGATACCGATCCGAGCTATTTTACCGCGTCGCAGAATATATCTTCTGATCAGAGCGTAATTCTTTCGGAGTATTGTTAGTATCAGTATTTCTCAATATGCTTCTCTTCTTTTCTTTGCTGATAAAGCCCATTCTCTGATTCGGCCCAATAATTCCGATATAATTAGCCATTTCGCAATATCCGATTTTCCTGCCAAATTTGGGTGTCAACACTGTCCCACCGCTTAACTCTCTCTCTCTGCCGACGCCGGCTTGTCTTTGCTTCGGTGTCGCCTACTCCTGCATCCAAGCAGCGGTGGATCGAGCCACTATCGCCACGTAGCTCTCCACCGCTTATGCGTGCCACGCCGGCGTTGCCGTGCTTATCTCCCGGCAGGTATAAAAACCGAGTCGCCGCCGCCTCCTCTCTCTTTTCTTCTGTTGAGTCGCTCCCGAGCGCTCTCGCGTGCTCTCCATTGTGTGCGACGTCTTCCGAAACCCACTGCTCGAAGCACACGTCGCCGGAGCCACCGTATTGTCGGAATTTTTCGTCGACCCGAAACCCTTAGCGAGTGTCTCTCCGTCGATTTCTTCCTATTCGGTAAGCCTCGGCTCGATTCCTTGCACCGGTAGAATCTCCTCCACCTCACGCGCATTTCCCCTCTGTTGATTTGGCAAGATGGAGATGCAGTGTTAGATACCGGCCAGATATAGGCTCTCCTGTAGTCCGGAGGTCACATACATAGATTAGGATCTTCACTTAATATCATGGTGTAGCTTCCGCCTGAATAGTATCTTTACTGTAATATAACTGTCTATAAGACATTCCGATGTATTTAGTACCAGCACTTGGAAACCAAGTTCATCTTGTAATACATTTCTTTCAATATTGTATGTGATGATCTAGCTATGTGATGTGTGGCACTAGTGTACTGATCCAGGGACTAATGCTGTTCCATAAGACGGGTTTCAAAGGTAAGCAAATTTGAGGCCCTATCAGAGCTAGTATCAGAGCATGCGACTGTAGAAAACCTAGACTTGGCCGGTGAACTAAGGATTTGAGCTTACACTAGATCACTCTCAAATTTGTCCATCTTATGGTCTTGGTGTTTGACGTGAAAATTTCACCTTTTTTTTAATGCTGATAATTTATTTATCGCATTATTGAATAATTGATCGGAATATAATTATCAACGAGTTTGCGACGGCTCAATTTATTTTAAGCACGTAATCAAAAATAAATACGATGCTTATCCTCGATAACTAACGTGGACTAGCCATGCCCCATTTTCATGCTAATCGGTTAATAAGCTGATGACCGTGGGCTCAATCCTGATTAAGAAATTCTGTTATCTTGATCCTATTTATTTGCTCATCGGTGGCCTATATAAGGCACCCATCATCCTCAACATCGGAGGGGTCTCTGAGGCACGACACACACAAATGGTCTCTTCTGCAGGTTGAAGGCATGGAGACTCTCTTCTCCACGACACACAGTCTTCTTCCCTGAAGGTCGCACGCATGGGACTCTCTTCTGCAGGTGCCACGTTCTGGAGGTCGAGAATTCTTTTGCAGGTGGATGCAAACCGCGCCCTCTGGCAGGAGGCTCTCCACTATTTTTCTTCTGCAGGTTGCCAAGAAGCACCTTCGTTCTTTTCCTTACAGGTTGCACACGGTGTGTTCAACGAAATCTGAATCAGAGAATAAGCAAGGAGATGGAGAATGGGATTGCAGATGGATGACCATTCTATTGTTAGAATAATTATGGGGTTGACCCATTTAATTATTTTAATAGAAATTCCAAGAGGCCATTTAATACTAGGAGTTATGAAAACGGTTTAGTACCGTACGGGAAATTGGGAGGAGAATATCTAACTTAAATAGTTGGATTGTGGTTCTCCCAATTAGAAGAGTGAGAAAAGAGAAAGGGCATGCCACGTGCGCGCTAAGCCGAGTCGAGCTCGAACCGAGATGTGGCGTAGATTAATGACGTCTGTTACTAGTGCTTGATGGCGTCCTGGCCAGATTAATGACGTCCGTTACTAGTGCTTGATGGCGCCTATAAAAGCATGAGCACCTCGCCCTGTGTATGTAGCTCTCGCCTCAAGAGCTCTCTCTCCGCACATTCCATTCTTCCATCCAGAAGGCCGCTGCTTTGCATTCCCGCCTGCTTTCTTGCGCGCACAAGGAGCTCTTCTTCCATCTCAGAAGGCCGCTGCTTTGCATTCCCGCCTGCTTTCTTATACAGACAAGGAGCGGAGAGAGCTCTCTCCCGCACATTCCATTCTTCCATCTCAGAAGGCCGCTGCTTTTGCATTCCCGCCTGCTTTCTTGCGCAAGACAAGGAGCGGAGGAGCAGTTTTGAACCTCGCCCTTCTCGAGATCCCGCCGGATAGAAGGTCGATAAGGACAATGAACAAGTCATTGTTCCACTCTGCCAGTGTGCCCAGTGGCACCTACCAAGGGTATATTCACTTATACCATGTCTTTATTTGGTCTTTTTCTTGTTCATTAGCCTTTGTGTATGAGATAGATAATTCGTTATTATCTAGTACCTTTGGTTATGAATTTGAAATATTCAATTGGTTAATCATGATTTATATAATTTTGTGGATTAAAATATTAAGAAAATTCCTAATATTTAAAACATCTATTCTCCTCCTATCTATCTTCTTCAATGTAGGGATGGGTAGGGACTCCAAACCGCGAGAAATTTGACTTTTTGCCCCAAAGTTGAGCTGTCTTTGATTTTTTGCCCTAAGTTGGACTGCCTTTGATTTTTTGCCCAAAATGGATCAACCCATTACTCTTTTCATTCTGGGGGTTTATTTGCAAAGTTGCCTCTTCGTTTCCTCTTCCTGAAACGAGCCTCTCAACGAGGGCATAGCCACCGCCGGCCCCCCAGCCGACGCCGCCGACGCCATGGCGGGCCCCTCCCCACCGCCGGCGCCCTCTCTACCCAGCGCCCACTTCTGTTGTGTTGGCTATTTTCTAGAGAGATCCTTGAAACAAAAACTATATGTGGTTGGTTCATTTGGGGCAAAAGATTAAAGGCACACCAACTTTTAGGGTAAAAAATCCAAGCAGCCCACGAGTCGCCGCTGTTTGCCGCTGTCCCCAAGGCGCCACCTTTGCCAGGTGGCGCAGTCGGGTCGCCGTGCATCGTTGCCATTTCTTCCTCAGGTTTTGAGGATCAATTGAAGAAGGAAGATGGAGCAAATGCATAACTTTGCCAAACTTTTGTCTTCAATGTAGGGAAGAACAGGGAGCCCGTCGCTGTGTGCCCCCCACGCGCTGGTGCTTTGCCATGCCCCTACCGTCGTCGTGCGCCGCCCCATGCTGCCGTCGGGTCGCTATGTGCCGCCGCCGCCATCCCTAAGCCGGCGCCGCTCCTGGCTGGCACGCCTCCATGGCCGACGTCGCCACTCCTCTCCTCTCTCTACAGGTTTCTCCACCGCGAGGCCACCTCACAGGTCGCCACCGTGCGCCGCCTCTTGCCGCACGCCACCCCGGCTCTGCACCTGGCTGCCGCCGCCCCATGGCCGGCGCCGCTCCTAGCCGAGCGCGCCTCAAGCCGGCGCCTATTGCCGCCGTCCCCAAGCCGTCGCCGCACCTGGCCGGTGCGCCCCCACAGCGCCTTGCCCTTGGCTGCGCCTCCAGCTGCCGGCGCCGCCTCTAGGCCGCCGTCCTCGCCGACGCGCCCCCATGGTCGGCGCCGCCGTGTGCCGCCCGGCCGGCCTCTTCCCTTCTCCTCACTCACTCTCTCTGTGGGTAGGAGGAAAACACGATGGGAAATGAGCTGTGTAGAGAAGATGGGGAATTTAGTGATTTTGCAATTTTGCAATTTAGTCCCTGGATTCCATGTTAATTTGATAAGGGACAATATATTTACGGTTTAATCCTTTGCATATGCCATACATGCATTAGGGTGCTTTACTATCCTGATTTAGCCCCTTTCATGATAATAAGCTATTTAACTTATCTGCTTTCAATTTCGCAAGAGTGTTAATAAATCTTGATATAACCCTTGTTTCTCATATTATCTTTCTCGGTCATCCATCCAACACAATCATATTTGCATTAGGGCCCTATATTGTACAATATCATGTCATCTGCTACTTTTAATCTTTAAGGGAGCTTAACACTGATTTAGCCCCGTATTCACCCATGTTTCAAATCTTGGCACTGATTATCATGCAGTATCAGTCGAAACCCTTGGGATTTAAATAAGCCCAACATGATTTCATTTGGGAGCTGGAGGCTTATAACTAAGCCCCTTCATATATCCTCGAAAAGGTCATCGCTACATTCCTATGATGTGAAGAATGGGAGCTACAAATCTTGAATGCCCCATAGTTACATAAACATCAAATAAGTGATGCGTTTTTACTTGATGCAATATTTATTGTGATCTACTGCAGGTCGTTGATACATTTTCATGATGTGCCAAACGGGAGCTAAAAATCTTAAAATGCCTCGAAGATACATAAAATATCAAAATACAATATTTGTTATGTTCTATTGCAGGTCGCTAATAAATACATGTCAATATATCTTGCAGATCTATTTTGCAGAATTATCCAACCCGACGAAGCTGTGTTATCTCCCAGTTGGTCAAGCCTAGCATATCTATGCATGTTTTGATTTCAGGTTATACACATATCCCAGTTGTGTCGTTCGAGACTGATGAGGCCGGACGACACAGGCGGGCGAAGTCCATCATATAATGACTTCGCTGTCTTCGGCGCATGGTCACATACGACCATGGTTGCTGCCGACGCCACTTACTTTGTTTGTTATCTATTTTCTCTGCATGCATAGTGACTGCAGGCGAAGACCGATGTCGACGATAACACAGCTTAATCGGAGGTGTTCTGTGAGATTTATCTTGCAGATGTAATTAACCAGGAGGCCTTCCGAGACCCCGGGAACAACGACCTTGCAATCGCCCATGTTAGATGTGCCTATCTACAGGCTATGGAGCGCAAATGTATCGGGAGACTGTATTTTATTCCATTAATAAAATATCTGATTTCCTGTATTTGTTATTTATTTTGTGTATTTATATACACTGGCATGCCCGCATATTATTTAATTCTCACCCGTGGCCGCCGAGATGTTTCGCGTTGCGCATAAGCCATAAGAAAAGGGAAAAACGCCCGAAACAAATTGGCACGCCCGGTGGGACCTGTTCTCCTCCCATCTCTGCTATGTTTTGGTTCGAAGTTCTTCTTCGCCTATTCTCTTTGTATGCAGATCGAGACCCATTGTTTATAGGTCTGGGGATAAAGTAGTGACTTCGGATATTAATGAACTTTATAAGAGAGTTATCCGTCGGAACAACAACCTTGCCTATCTATTAAAAAGAAGTGAGTTAGCACCAGCAGATTTAGTAATGTGCCAAGAAAAATTGGTACAAGAAGCTGTGGATACACTTCTTGATAGCGGGTCCCGTGGGCAAAGTGGTGTCGTCCTAGTATGGATGCCCCTTATTCTGAAGGAACGTGGTGTACATAGATTATGCCACTGTTATTCTTCTGGTCGGCAGCTCTTTGCATGAAGCGCTGACTAGGTGTCATCTTGCAACCAATGAGGTGTTGCGAGAAACTTCTTCGCTATCTCCTTCCTTCATGGCGGCCAAAGGACAATTGTACTTGAATTGAGACCAATGGAGGCCCAACGTCGCACTGGTATGTTGCAATTTTGTTTATGATGTGGGGTTAGCTCAAAACTACAAGGTCCTCATGCTGTCTTCTGGAGTATCAGTCCCATGTCGATAAATGGGGCAAATGACACCATAACCATGCATGGCGGTCGACCAATGAAGCAAAGGGCTAGCTGCTGAAGTATCCACATTGAGATGATCAGCTGAGCTTGCAGCCAAACATGTGAAATCAACACTATATATGCCCTGGTATGTAGTGATTTTTTTATCTACTATATATACATGTAAGTGGCAGGGCACCATGAGAAGGCAGGAACTCCGTACTCTTTACGCCAACAAGGAACCCATCTATGATGTGAGCGTCCTTTTTCATCCTGCAACAAAATGCTTGCGTTGCTTGTTTCTGTCGTGCTCATGGTCAGATCAAGCACCCATAAAGAAAATAAAAAAATAATACAAGCAGTTCAAGATCGGAAGGTATTTCACATCAAAGAAAAGATCATCGGAGATCACCTGAGCCCTGGAAATGCTGAGAACTCAGAGGCAATCAAGTGGTGGTGATCGTCATCATCTTCTCATCGTTGTTCACCGGCGAATCAAGAACATGGCACGGTGATAGAAATGACAAGTGCGCTATACCTTCATCATCTATGAATTCCAATTTGCAGATTAAAACTATGCCATTATGCTCTCATCGCCATGAGCTGGTACTATCATCATGAGGCGCCCTTGGTGCTACATGCCAACATGATGCCCAAGTTGGGTCGTGCAGCTAGCCGTTCATCGTGCTCGTCATCGTGGCTTTCTTCATCTCTCAGTTGGCTGCATCTCACGTGCGCCGCTCGAGAGCCAATACAACCTTCGACTGCCTGATCTCTTGGCGTTGGTGCCTCTATGGCCAAGTTTCCTCTGCTCCAGTGACAGTTTTGCATGACTTTCTCTTTTTCCATTCCAGCATAGGCGCCACGATGGATCACTGGTGCCGGCGTCATGTGCCCTGGTTGCGATGTTTTGACCGCGCTTGGGGTTGGCCGCCTCTTGATTGATCATGGCCGCTCTCGCCGAAGCGCTTAGCTCGCTCGACCTCCACCATCGTGACTTGGCTGGCCAAGCGTCACTCTGCTGACTGCCATCGGCTCACCTTTTGTTGTACGCCCCATGGCCGATGTGCGCCGTCATGTCCATGGCCAACCTTGACGCCACCATGACTGACCCGGTCGTCGTCCTGCCACACCACCCTTCTAGGTAAATATGCCATTTGGTATTTTTGAAGATCAAATAATGTTGTCACATATGCAGGTTTTACTATGTGATTGCGTCAAGCTATTGCATACTTGGCACCTAGGACCAATGCTATTGGGCCTATCATCAACATGTAATATTTGGTTATGATGAGGAGTTCTTAAGTCATCATCCTCTGTATGTTCTAGCAATGCAATGATGTGTTTTATCACATTGCCATCTTGTTTTCATTTCCTTTGAGGTTGCACCTATCAATGAAAAGATTCCCGGGGCACCCAAACTAACCCTCGTATATGTGGGTGCCAAACACATGTTCATGTCGTCATCCCTGCAGGTTTCACCATCTTGGCTCGATTAAGCATCTTTTGTACCACACTCTTTACATGTCTCTATGCAGGGGCTTTAACACAAAATATTATGCGTCAAATACGTGCATGCATGCGCGTGCACCAAATCCGCAAGCGAAGCCCTGCACCACACATGGTCACATGTTTGGTGAAGAAGGCAGTCTCAATGAGAGACGCTATAACAAATCTAATCCACATCATGTGACACTAGTCGCTTGTCATCATCGACTCAAGCTAGGGTAGCACCAACTCTTATAAGGTGCCCCAATTGGTTTGTTTGTTGCCGTCTTCAACATGTCGCCCATGCAATAAGACTGGGGCATGCTTCACCTACGTGGTAATGAAGTCGAGATTGGCTGAAGTCACGACAGGCAACCATACATATGGGCACCTTATGCCTCAAGATTTCAATGATGATGCATGTGTTCATGGAGAGTAAAAGTGAATATGACGAGCCCCAAGATGTGCCCGAAGCCGCTTGTCATATGATTTCCGCAACGGCTGTGACCAAAGGGTAATTTTCACCTTATGGTCCTCAACTGCTTTGTCTCACCAATGAGCCTGTCGAGTTGGAGGAGGTGGTTGAAATTACTTCAGCACCAGAACAACTCGAAGATGGCAGGCAACCCACAATTGATGAGCTTGCCGAGATAAATCTTGGTACGCAAGATGATCCACGCCCTACTTTTGTGAGCGCGATGCTTACTGAGAAGGAGCGTGAGGATTACCGCCAGTTTCTAATGAAATTCAAAGATTGTTTCGCTTGGACATACAAGGAGATGCCAGGTTTAGATCCCCGTGTTGCCACTCATAAGTTGGCGATTGATCCTCAATACCGACCGGTCAAACAAACGCCACGGCGCTGCGACGTAATTCCAAAGAATGTAATAGTCAAGTCGATAAACTAATAACTGCAGGTTTTATCAAAGAGGTGCAATATCCTAGGTGGCTTGCCAACATCGTACCCGTGGAGAAGAAGAACCGTCAAATTCGGGTATGTTTCGATTTTCGTGATTTAAACAGAGCTTGTCCGAAGGATAACTACCCCTTCCCAATCACGGAGATGGTGGTCGATGCGACCACTGGCCATGGTGCTCTCTCCTTCATGGATGGATCATCGGGTTACAATCAAATCAAGATGGATCCCGAAGATGCGATCGACACCGCTTTCAAAACGCCAAGAGGTAATTTTTACTATAAGGTGATGCCTTTCGGTCTTAAGAATGCAGGTGCAACATATTAGCGCGCGATGACGCAAGTACTTGGTGATCTCATCCATCATTCTGTGGAGTGCTACATCGACGATGTTGTCGTGAAGACCAAGGATCGCGAACGGCATCAAGAAGATCTACGCATAGTCTTCAATCGTCTGCGTCAACATCAACTAAAAATGAACCCCTTAAAATGCGTTTTTGCTATCCAGTCTGGTGTTTTTCTTGGTTTTGTTGTCAGGTATAGGGGCATTGAGATCAAGCCAAAGGACATCAAAGCAATCATCAACATGCCACCTCCGGAAAACCTTAAGGAGTTGAGATGTTTACAGGGAAAGCTCGCTTATATACGAAGGTTCATCTCTAATTTGTCTGGACGCATCCAACCATTTGCTAAATTAATGAAGAAAGGTGCTCCATTCATTTGGGATAAAGAGTGTCAGGAAGGCTTTGATAGTATAAAGAGGTATTTGCTCAACCCTCCTGTTCTGGCTGCCCCGGTCAAAGGGCGCCCTCTTATTCTTTACATTGCGACGCAGCCTGCCTCGCTAGGCGCATTGCTTGCCCAACACAATGATGAAGGCAAAGAGGTGGCGTGTTACTACTTGAGTCATACCATGGTGAGAGCTGAGCGTAACTATTCTTCCATAGAAAAGTTATGTCTCGCCTTGATCTTTGCCTTGAAGAAATTAAGGCATTACATGTTAACACATAAGATCCAGCTTGTTGCAACAGCGGATCCAATCAGGTACATACTAAGTCAGCCGCTTTAATTGGGCGACTAGGGAAATAGGCTTTGTTAATGATGGAATTTGATATCACTTTTGTGCCTAAAAAGGCAATGAAGGGTCAAGCTTTAGCTGATTTTCTTGCAGCTCATCCGCAGACTGATGATTCTCCCTCATAACTCGATTTATTCGATGAAGAGATTTTCATGATAGATCATGAAGCTCCGTGGGAGCTCTTCTTTGATGGAGCCTCACGTTCTGAGACTAATGCAAACGGTGCTCTGAAAAAGAGAGCCGGGGCGGGGTTGGTGTTTAAGACCCCTCAAGGTGAAGTGATATATCATTCATTTTCACTACTAAAAGATGATTGTTCTAATAATGAATATGAGGCGCTTATTCTTGGCCTTCTTTTGGCGCTCACCCTCGAGATAGGTTCTCTTCAAGCTTATGGTGATTCTCAATTAATAATTCGACAGGTCAATGATATCTATGAGGTGCGAAAGCCGGAACTAATCCCATACTACAATACCGCTCGAAGGCTTATGGAGAAGTTCAAATAGATCGAGGTCATCCATGTCCTGCGTGGGAAGAACGCGACAGCGGATGCCCTCGCTAAACTTGCAGCAGCCCTTGTCCTCCCTGAAGGAGAACCTGCGCAAATCACTGTAGAAGAAAGATGGCTACTTCCTACTGTGTTGGAGTTGGTTCCGGAAAGGTATGAAGTTAGTGTGGTAATGACTAACGTGGTATGCGAAGATGATTGGCTTAAGCCTTTCGTCGATTACTTTAAACATGGCAGCCTACCGGATGATCCAGTCCAGCGGCGCCAACTTCAACGTCGACTCCCTTTCTATGTCTTTCAGGCTGGTGTCTTATACCGGCGTTCTCACGGACAAGAAATTCTTCTCCAATGCGTTAATCATCAAGAAGCCGAACGCATACTCCAAGAGGTTCATCATGGTGTTTGCGGTGGCCATCAAAGTGGCCCCAAAATGTATCATAGCATAAAACTTGCAGGGTATTTTTGGCTCGGCATCATGGCAGATTGTTTAAAGGTGGCAAGGTCATGTCATAATTGTCAGATCCATGGTGATTTCAAGCACCTACCGCCAGCTCGTCTCCATCCTACAATCCCTTCGTGGCCCTTTGATGCCTGGGGGATCGACGTAATAGGGCCTATTGACCCTCCTTCTTCGAGAGGTCATTGTTTCATTCTTACATCTACAGATTACTTCTCCAACTGGGCTGAGGCTATCCCACTACATGAGGTGAAAAGCGACAACGTCATCAATTTTTTGGAGCGTCACATCATCTATCGCTTCGGAATCCCACACCGAGTCATGTCCGATAATGGTAAGGCCTTTAAATCTAACAAGATGTACAGGTTCATGGAGAAGTACAAGATCAAGTGGAATTATTCTTCCGGTTATTATCCACAAGCAAATGGTGCGATTGAAGCATTTAACAAGACTCTTGGCAAAATCTTGAAGAAGACGGTAACCAAACATAAAAGAGATTGGCATGACCATCTCTATGAAGCTCTATGGGCGTACCGTGTCACTGTGCGTACCCCAACACAAGCCACCCCGTTTTCCCTTGTTTATGGGAGTGAGGCGGTATTACCTCTAGAGGTTCAGCTACCTTCCTTGCGGGTGGCTATTCATGAAGGACTTACCACTGATGAGCAAGTCAAATTGAGATTTGAAGAGCTCGATGCTGCGGAAGAGAAGCGCCTAGGCACTCTCCAAAACTTGGAATTATACAGACAAAACATGGTCAGGCCCATTGCCATGGCCTACTCCCTGACGGCCCAACCGAACAGCCTACTAGGGCCTAGCTCTCTAGAAGGTTCTATCAGGCCCATATGCATCCTGCCGAACAGCTTTTTGGTCGGCGCGGTGCGTAACGGCCTAGGATTCGTGTTTGAGTCCGACTCGAACAGAATTCTGCACGGCTACGTGAAGACCCGGACGTTGGTTTCCCGGATTGGAGTAGGAGCCGTGATCCCCAAGAATTGGAGTATGCCTTATCTATCTCGGGATGTATTTGGCACGTCGAGTTCGTCACGATCTCGCAGTTAGCCCAGCCCGATTATCCCTTGATAGGTCGGTTTGCTCTACACTATATAAACAGAGCCTCTACGGCATGTAGAGGAGAGGAGTTTACGCAAAAGCCATCATCTGATAGCGCACCTGATCTTTGCATCATAGCATATTGCTTCTTTGTACACCATAATCTCGCTGAGATCTGTTCATCTCGTCGAGCCACCTCTTGTATTCATCTTTGATATAAGAAAGGCTGGACGTAGGGCTATTATCTCTCCCGAGAGGCCTGAACCAGGATAAAAACCCTTGTCTCCCTGTTCGTCGTTGATTGTTGTTTGGCGTGTCTTCTATCTCTCCTTCCTAAGAACCTTAGTTGACTTGGGTCAATATCCCAACCGTCGACACCAATCCTGAGGTGAAGGTGTTTTATGTCGTTTCTTGTGTAGAGATATGACCCTGTCTACCGGGATGAACGCCAGTGACCAATGCCATCCGTGAAACGGCGATCATTGAGTTGGGTTAGGTCACTAGTTCGCTGGAACTCGAGAAAGATAGTGGTCCGCAATGGGGTTTGCCGACCCAGAATGATGGTGGGAGAAAGAAGATGGGACACGGGGAAAAATGTGCCTGTGTGGCAAGGGTGATGCCCGTGTGGCAAGGGATATGATTTTGTAAGTATTGATATACTCTTTCCTCGACATCTTTTTGGAGATGTCCTTTTGAAAATGGCTAGGTATAGGCTTTTATATATGTTAATTCTAAAATTGGCATTTCTGCAAAGAAAATAACCAACCTCCACTATACAGCCTTTATCACTATTATGCATTAAGGATGGTGTTAACTTGCAAGTACGGTTTGATTGCGCACTTACCCTCGCACCCACTCACTCTTTTAGATTATGGAGACCATGAAGATGTAGAATAAGCGTGCCGCGAAGATGGAGATGCAGTGTTAGATACCGGCCAGATATAGGCTCTCCTGCAGTCTGGAGGTCACATACATAGACTAGGATCTTCACTTAATATCATGGTGTAGCTTCCGCCTGAATAACATCTTTATTGTAATATAACTGTCTATAAGACATTCCAATGTATTTAGTACCAGCACTTGGAAACCATGTTCATCTTGTAATACATTTTTTTAATATTGTATGTGATGATCCAGCTATGTGATGTGTGGCATTAGTGTACTGATCCAGGGACTAGTGCTATTCTACATGACGTGTTTTAAAGGTAAGCAAATTTGAGGCCCCGTCACGGAGATGAAAAGGGAGGGGGCCAAGGGAGAGACGGGTGGGGAGGTGGCTTTGAGGAGGGCGTGGTAGGAAGAGGAGCACGATCAAGTTGATAGATGACAATTCCGAGGGAATCCTAGTTGGATCGGCTAAGAGTATACTTACCTGATAAAGGCAAAATGATCTTTTCAAGTGAAAAAGTAAAATAAGTTTATTGATATTAAAGTACCAAAATGGCATGATAATGTTATGTGATCCTTTATGCTAGTATTTTTGGTAAAATATTTGGTGCAAACTGCTCAATTCGTGCAAACGTGAAAACTTGAAACCAGAGCCGTCGGATCCGGTACGGGCGACCCAGATTGAGGCGGGATGGGAGCGGGCTACGCATCGGTTTTCTCGGGGTGAACCGCGCCACAGCGTCCCGATTGAGCGAACACAAATCCATCCATCCCGCCATCGTCCCGCCCCCCCGCACCCACAAAAAAATCATCCCCTGCTCTAACCCTAGCCAAGGGGCACCGCCATCTTGCAGCCCTCCTCGTCGATGCCACCACGCCGGCCTCCGCGCCGCTCTCCCCCAACGCCCCCACCCTCCTCGCCGACGCCGCCACGCCGGGCACCGCTCCGCCCCTCCTCGCCGACGCCGCCGCGCCGGGCACCGCTCTGCCCTCCTCCCCGACCCCGGCGACCGCGCCACCCTCCCCCCCGACGCCGCCACGCCAGATGCCCTCCCTCAACGCTGGCAACTCACCGCTATCCTCCCCGGGGCCGCCACAGCGCCGTCATCCTCCTCGACGCCGCCACCGCTCCGGCATCCTCCGCGACGCCGCCTCCGCGACGGCGCCACCGCGCCGGCATCCTCCCCGAGGCCGGCACGGCGCCGCCATCCTCCCCGACGCTGCCATCGGCCAGGCGACGCCCTCTCCCCGACGCCACCATCGATCAGCCACCGCTTAGCCTTCCTCCCTGTTGCTGCAAGCCTGGAACTTGTTCATGTTGCTGCACTTGGTAACCATTTACTGGATGGTTCTGTACAGATGGTTGTTGCTTCTGTAATTTACATGTAATTATGACAATTGGCATGTAATTGTGATAGTTGGAATGTGAATGTGAGAATTGTGATAGTTGGAATGTAAATCAGAAGCACTGCATCTAGTTGATGGTTCCTCTTGAATTTTGTCATGTGATTTAGCACTGAATAAGCTGTCCTTGACAAGCTGTCAAATTGTCCATGTTTTCTTGGCCAAATGCCTTGTAAATGATGGAATGGTATGGTATCTGCTTGCTGTAAAGTGGAGATTTGCTCTGTTTGGCACTATAATATATGTTGATACCCATTTTTAATGCAGGATTAAGCAGTCCATAACTAAAAACAACTACTCTGTTGATTCTAGCAATAATTTAATGAAGATTACTCAAAAGAAGAATGAAATAACTCTTGACTCATGTATCTTGATAAATGTAACCCATATTTCACAGAATCTGAAAGCAGACAAACTTCTGATGCATTCCCTTCTTGCACCTTCATGAACTACAGGAAAAAATGATCTAAAGCTCATTTTCAAAATTTCAGAGAGCAGTTGGTTTCATTTGTGTTTTTTTCGAAAAGTTCAAACAGAACCAAACAAATACTTGTACATATTTGTCACTTGATCATGAACTGTACTTGCTCCCAAAAAATGAATATTTGTGCCTTGATTTGTACAATCTGGAATGTTCATACAGTGAGCCTAAACACATATAGTCCCAGTAATTTTAACCGGCAATTACAAAAGATCATTGTCAGAATTGCATCTCAGAATTACAAAAGACACTAGATTACAAAAGTCATCGCAGAATTGCATGGTTGGTGTCAATTGGCATGACCAAAAGAGTAGTAACACCATATTGTGCAAATTTATAAGAGGAAGCATGCAAATTTTCTGAAAACTAACTACAAGCTCATACACAAGGGGCTCCAAAATGGTTATAAACGGGCATGCCCATTAGCATCCATTTAATCATATTTAGAACCGCATTAAAAATACAATTGCACTGAGCATTTTATTCTCATAAACTGAATAATCATATTTACAACTGCACTGAAAATACAACTGCACTGAGCTTATAAAGCTGGCATCTTGATTGGTATGTCCATAGCAGAAAGCCAACTCTGAACTCTAATTACATGTCATTTGACACAATGGCTGCCTTCCACAATTACACGATCTAATCTACTGGAGAATTGCATCACTATTACATGAGCAAAATCTCAGATATTGCCAAGCAGCAGCAGCAGCAGCATCGGGTAGGAGGGCGCAGCGGTGCCCGGCGCGTCGGCGTCGGCAAGGAGGGGCGGACAGGTGCTTGGCACGACGCGTCGGTGTCGGCCAGGCGGAGCGGTGCCCGGCGCGGCGGCCTCGGGGATGGCGGCGCGCTGGGGTCGGGGAGGAGGGCGGAGCGGTGCCCGGCGCGGCGGCGTCGGCGAGGAGGGCGGAGCGGTGCCCGGCGCGACGCGTCGGTGTTGGTGTCGGCCAGGCGGAGCGGTGCCCGGCGCGGCGGCCTCGGGGATGGCGCGGTCGCCGGGGTCGGGGAGGAGGGCAGAGCAGTGCCCGGCGCGGCGGCGTCGGCGAGGAGGGGCGGAGCGGTGCCCGGCATGGCGGCGTCGGCGAGGAGGGTGGGGGCGTTGGGGGGAGAGCGTAGCCCGCTCCCATCCCGCCTCAATCTGGGTCGCCCGTACCGGATCCGACGGCTCTGGTTTCAAGTTTTCACGTTTGCACGAATTGAGCAGTTTGCACCAAATATTTTGCCAGTATTTTTTGGGGGAAACTCCTTTAGATATTTTTTAAAAAACATGCTAGAGCATTTGAGGACGAATCATAGAGGAAGGTTTTGTCATATGCCACTCTCAAATTAGACAGCCAGCATTTGGAGTAACAAATAAACAGAATATTTCCTTTTAATCACACGCATGGATTTGAATTGGATTAAGCAGAGGGGGATTATTGGCTCTGGTCTAAAAAAGGATGAGGCTACGAGCACCCGGTATCAACCATACAAATCCTATCCCTGCACAGCCCCTCCTATTTTCTCCCTCTTCCCGAGCCAAACAATTCCCTATCCTCTCACTGCTGCTTCCCGCTGCTGCTACTACCACCACAACTGAGCCGCTGCTAGCCTACTCGAAGAGAGGGAAAGAACAACACAGATATACATATACCTGTGTTGCTAGCTGCAAGCATTGGCACAGGATGGCTCTGAGGCTGTGGGCTAGCTCAGCTGCCAATGCCCTCAAGATTTCATGCACTGGAGCCAGGGCTGCCCCTGCCTACTCTATCTCGAGATACTTCTCCACTGGTATGTAAAAATAGCTTTGTTAGCTCAAGTAGAATTCAGCAAGATGCCTTCCTCTCTTTTCTTTTGGAAGAAGGCATATATAGTACAGTGTTTCTGTTCCTGCAAACTCTTGCATCGTGCCATCCAAACATATCTTCTGCAGAACAGCTCTTTGCGGCTTCTTTAATTGTTCGTATTTTATCACGTATGTAGTTTCTACTTCCTAGAGTCTTTACTCTTGACTGGAAAAGTGAAACGAGAGTTTGAAATTCTTTGCTTGAAATACATAGGAAACTCCTGCAAACGAGGAGAACACTGTTCCTGCAAATGAGGAGAACACTGTTCCTGCAAATTTGGTTTTTTACTTTCAGCAATGCATGTGCCTGTAGTTTATGTGGATTTAAGCTATGACATATTTTGATGTGTGTTGCAGTTCTCGGTGGGCTGAAATACAGTTCCTCTCATGAGTGGGTCAAGAACGATGGGGCCGTGGCCACAATTGGCATCACTGACCATGCTCAGGTGAAGCAAAGCACAGTTTTCTTTCCCCAAACCTTGTATTAATTGTGCTAATATATCATTACTGTCGACCCAGCTTACCAAACTATAGGATAAGGATTGGTACATAGTGGTCAGTTTGTTGTGTTGTAGTAGTACAATGACATATCGTGCGCTGCATATATAATCAACTTAACTTTCGTTCTCCAAACTCTAATGGAACTAGCATGATAACATATCACGGCAGTTCTCCTGCCCCTCTTTCAAAAAAAAAAAAATCACTGTTTTGCTCTGGCTGCAGGGCCATCTTGGAGAGGTGGTGTTTGTCGAGCTGCCGGAGGCTGGCGCGAAGGTGAGCAAGGGCGGCGCCTTCGGGAACGTGGAGAGCGTGAAGGCCACCAGCGACGTCAACTCCCCCGTCTCCGGCGAGGTCGTCGAGGTGAACTCAAAGCTGTCCGAGACGCCCGGCATGGTACCGCACAGCAAACCTCTCGATTGGCCAATGGCCACCATTATACGATTCCTTGATGGCGATCACTCCTTCTTTGCTGCAATGTTAGTCTTCATGCGATGCATTGATGCTAGCTGATGCTAATCAGTAATCACATCCAGATCAACTCGAGCCCGTACGAGGACGGGTGGATGATCAAGGTGAAGCCGAGCAGCCCATCGGAGCTGGACTCGCTGCTGGACGCGGCCAAGTACACCAAGCACTGCGAGGAGGAAGACAGCCACTAGAGCCAGCCCCCTTTGGCTGCCATTTTGGTTGCTAGATATCCCTTCGCTTTGCTATGCATGGTCTACCTCTAATAACCAAACCAGCTGCCTTATCATGTCATGCGTTCAATTGTTCTTTCTTCTCTCTGGGATCAGTGTGTATGGAGCTGAGCGTCGGTTTGTACCTGCCGGTATCGGCCACCACACGAACACGATATGCTACGCTGTTTTCAGTGACCGTGACAGTACAGTCCCGTGCCCCACTTACGTTTACACATGGAAATTGTGGAATTAGGATTAATTAAGCCAGGTTTGACCATGTCTCGTATACCGGTAGATTTCGCTGACGACGTGTAACATGAAATCTGCAACGGAAACTTTAAAAAAATTACGAAATTCGGCGCGCGCGCGCGCACGCACACACACATATATATGAATTGGATAAAATCGGATAAACTTTTAAAAATAATTGTTGAATCTTGAAAAGCTACTGATTAAATTTCAAAAAGATTAGTAAAACATCAGTAAGTGCTGATGAAACTTGAGAGCGCAGTGAGATTTGGCTAACAATAATGAAACCCGGGAAAAATATTGATGAAGCTTGCACAATGTATTGATGATACTTGATGAAATAACCAATGAAACTGGTTACCTAGTGATAAAACTTGAAAATGACAATGAAACCTAACTAACTTACTGACAAAATTTAAAGAAGAACCGATAAAACTTGACAATGTACTAACGAAACCCTTATTGTTAAAAAATTCATCCCTGTGAAAACTAGAAGTCCCCTAAACAAAACCAAGTTTCAGCAAACAAAACACAAGTTTCATACGTACATTGTTAAGTTCCATACGAAAAATGAATGATGGATCTCCCAATGCAAATAAGAAAAGTTACACGAGAACAAAGATAAAGTTATGTACACAAAAAACCTAATTTTTACCCATAAATGTATGAGGTTCCATGCGAAAAATATTGAGCTCTTATCTTCCCTAGATCTGACAAGCCCTCACGTCGTACTCGCTACATCCGACCACCAAAACCTGTCTCCTCCACGTCCGACTTCCCTGTTAGCCGTAGGTCCATGGCATCAACATGGAGAGAGAGCGAAAAGGCATAGCATGTCTATGAGAGGAAGGAGGAAAGGAGGAGAAGCCGCGTTGGTGCAGACCGGCGACAAGTGACGTCAGCAAGGTGACTCTTGCCTCTCAAGTCTCAACCACAGCGGCGCATGCTTGCTCCACTGCGTCGGTCGCCGCACCTACGCCCCGCATGGAGTCGTCGTGCGTCAACCGTGCGGTGGTCGATGGCGGCAAAGGCATCGAGTGGTTGATGACTTGGGAGAGAAGACGAAGGAGAAGAACCCGATTTTGAGAAAGTTTTATGGACATTTATGTAAAAAGCTATTTGAGGGGTAAGAGGAGTTGAGTATGGATGGGGCAGTCATGAAGATGACCCAAAACAATGGGTACATGGGGAAAATCCACTGTCTCGTGACCAGCACCTTGCTCGTCACCGGCCCACTCTAGAGGCATAAATGCAGATACATCCGAGGAGGTAATTATGAGCTCTCTATGACGAAGAGCTAGTCGTTTCAAATAAATAGGAATAGACTATTAATTGATCAAAAAATTTTGCATCCTTAAAAAATTGTTTGGAAAAAAATTGTCTCTTGACTTGAGAGCATCCCAACAGCCCCTCTGTAACTTCATCTAAAACACTATCCTAACTGTTCTAAAAAAACTACCCTACTACCCTACTTGAAGAGACTGAATTATAGTCTCGTTAAAATTAATTTGCAGCTCATAATCAATCTTTGGACCCATATCCACTGAGGAAACTTATTGCCATCATATACCATCGGTTTATGTGTAGATACTAGTTATACAAAGAGCACCATGTAATCAGACACTTTGAATCTTCTAATGCTTATTTTACTGTCGGATCAAATTTAATAAGTGGCTAGTGTCATTGTGGCATGAAACTCACCTCGCCAGTAGCAGCTCGCATAGAAGTGATAAGTCGCATCCCGAAGACAAGATTAGATAAGCAAGATAACCACCAAAACCCACACCACGAAATCGCCACCGCCGTGATGTCCCCGCCGACCACCGCTGCTGCGGCGGCCGCCACCTTCCTCTCCGCGGCGCCCGCCTGCTCCTCCTTGTCCTCCACGCGCCGCCGGCGGAGCCGCCTCTTTGCCATCTCCGCATCACTCTCGTCCTCCTCCGGTAAAACAAGCTGCCCCTGCTACTCTGCCTCCCATTTCCGCCTTAATCTGACCCCCTATGATCTATCCATCGCATCTCCAGACGAGCCGCTGCTAGTGCGCGCGGCGAGGGGCGAGGACGGGCTGCCGCGGCCGCCCGCGTGGATGATGCGGCAGGCAGGGCGGTACATGGCGGAGTACCAGGCGCTGGCCAAGCGCCACCCGTCGTTCCGGGAGCGGTCGGAGACCACCGACCTCATTGTCGAGATCACGCTGCAGCCGTGGCGCGCATTCGGGCCCGACGGCGTCATCCTATTCTCGGACATACTCACGCCGCTGCCGGCCATTGGGGTGCCGTTCGATATTACGGACTCCAAGGGGCCGGTGATCCAATCGCCCGTGCGGTCGGAGGAGCAGGTGAGGGAGCTCGTCCCCATCGACCTAGATAAGCTCCGGTTCGTTGGAGAGTCGCTCAAGATTCTACGCAGCGAGGTAATGCATATGCATTTTTTTTTTATGCTAATTGAACTCTGTTAGTTAGTTTCTGTGACAAATTTGAATTGGTTTCATGGTGACCTGATGCTAGCTAATAAGAAATTTGAATTGGTTTCATGGTGACATGATGCTAGCTAATAAGCTAAGTATAGTTACATCAGGTGTTACGTGAGGTCGACCCTTGCCTTAGTTACCTAGGGATTTTGATTTGACTGGGAACATGTGTTGGTCTTCACATGATTCTTCAGTGTTATGTGTATGAAAATGCTACCATGGTGTGAAATTATTAGTTAATGTTGCTATTGTGGTGCAGCCAATAGCTATCATCAGCAAAAGAGTTGCTAGTGTCTGTACCTTCTTATTACCTGACCCTCCTGTTTTTTATGTTTTCAAACAGATGTTTATGGTAATGGTTGTTTCAAATATCCAGTTATTCATGTATCAATTAGACAATTTAATCCAAACCTTCGAGCAAGTAGTGAGTTATGGACCTTGTGATCAAGCACCAGCATAATGATACAACTTATCATATTTTTCTTTATTTCTTTGTTCAGAGTTCTAGTAATATGTTTTTCCCTTATCACATAATAATATCATAAGCATCACTGCATCAATAACTATATATAAGTACCCTTTGTGATATACTATTACAGCTTATCGTATTTTACTTGACTTCTTTGTTCAGAGTTCTAATCAGATGTTTTACCCTTATCACATAATATTATGGCAAGCATCAATAAAAATATATAACTAATATGTACCCTTTGTGAAATGAATGGGATAAATTTACTTAACTATTTTGCACTGGATTTCCTTTTTGATGCTTATACACTTCCTCCTCTACCCTATAGATTGATGGAAAAGCTGCTTTGCTAGGATTTGTTGGAGCCCCATGGACGATTGCAACTTATGTTGTTGAAGGGGGAATGACCAAGACTTATACAAATATAAAGAGCATGTGCCACACAGCACCAAATGTATTGAGGGGCCTGCTCTCTCACCTTGCAGAAGCAATATCTGACTATATCATTTATCAAGTAAACTCTGGGGCTCAGTGTATACAAATATTTGATTCCTGGGGTGGGCAACTTCCACCCCATGTGTGGGAGCACTGGTCAAAACCATATATCAAACAGGTAACTATTTTTTTTTCTCTCTCGCTCTTATGTGTTTCCTTATGACATGGTGGGTGGCATTTATGTATATGTTGGCATGTTGTATGGACACAGACATGCTTTGAACATGACATGGACATGGGGATTCACTATTTTTTTCCTAAAAATGCTGATGGGAATAAATACGTACATAATAATAATAACAATTATATATGTTGGCATGAAATGTAACAGGTAGAAACAAGGAAAATGTGCCTTACATATGATTAAAAAAAAAAGAGAATCACAGCAGTAGGCTAGTCGTTGCAAATGCACCTAGAAGTTTCTGAAGGATAGCTGCTGTCACCTTAAGTATCTGAAGCAAGTGTGCTTTAACTTTGATGTAGCTTCAATTGTATTCCTGAGTACAACACTTACGTCTAAATCGCATATTTTCTCCACCTGTTGCACCCTCCAGAATATTGATATAATTCCACAATGACCTGTTGTTTATGTCATTTGCTGGTACCACCTAAAACAATGACAGAGCAGTTTCATCAAGGAAAGGAGAGGAAATAGATGCAGGAGAAGGCCCGTGACTCATTATGGTTAGAGAGAATGGATGGCTGGTGGTCGTTCAGTGTCTGCATAGCCACAAAACGGAGGGTGGGAGGGAGGGAGTCTTTCATCTTTATGCGGAAATTACAGACACATCTAGATACATATTGGTGCCATAACACAGTCATGTCCATGTTGGACATGGTGTCCGACATGGGCAAGAAGCCTTTCCAACATGTCGGTGCATCGTACGTCTCTGTTGTCAACCAGGATGGAGCTGCGCTGTATAGTAGATCATTTATTGTCATTAATATTTTGAAGTTCATAGTCAGCCGAAATACTTTCTTTGTATTTGCACTCAAATACTTTCAGTATGACATATTACATTACACTTTTCAGCTGCCAGGATCATATTCACAGAGATTAGGTATGGATGTACGGTTATGATCACAAGTGCCCCCATAGCCCATGGAGGAACACATGATGCGCAAATGTCATACAAACGAGAGACAACATGCGATGTACACTCACCTTTTGTGTGCACAGATTCTGTTACGTGCAAGGCCCAGATGGCCCATGAACAGTACCCACGCGCTACAGGCCATCTGGGCCTTGCGCATAACAGATTCCAGTTTATGTCCCAATTAACATGAAAATCTACTATCTATATAAATCAGAGTTAAACGGAGCCACCACATTAATCCTAAAATCCTAGAAATTCCCACATTAATCGAAAAATAGCAGAAATTATCACGTTAATCATAGAAAAAGAAAAAATCTACATCGTTGAATATGGATATTATTATGTAAATCTAATGGTCAATGTTAACCTCTCGAAAAATAGTAGAAATTATCACGTTAATCATAGAAAAAAGAAAAAAATCTACATCGTTGAATATGGATATTATTATGTAAATCTAATGGTCAATATTAACCTCTATAACAAACTACTGAAGTTGATCTATATATTAGAGATAAACTCTAAATCTAATCTGATATATTATCTATATCTTAACATAAATCTAGCCGCGCAAACGCGCTGGTCACCTTGCTCGTTCCAAAATGATGATGTAGTCTATAGTCTATATAGTGTTCTATCACCCTATAAAATTTCAGCTCCAAATTTAAAATTTATTAGAAGAAACACAAAAAAAGATATTATTGTTATGACCTTTTGGTTTATAATTTTTTTATTTGTCAGCTGTTCTTTTTTTTTACTCTTAAGATAGAATTTATTTGAACCTAAAATTCTATATACTGGTAAATTGAATTAAGAAGGACATCTTGATTTTATTGGGAGGATTTTTTAATCAATGAAGTGCCTAAACTATGGATGATTGCATGAGTGAACCACATAGGGTGATTGGATGCCGCAGGTAAGAGGTTTTAATTTGATTTTTCAACTTGATAACTTGTAAAAGTAGCTGTAGTTAGAATCTACTGAATTTGTTCTTTGTCAGAACCCCATGAAACTATTTCATTTGCAGATTGTGAGTAAGGTCAAGACAGAATGCCCTCAAGTACCACTTGTGCTATATATAAATGGAAATGGAGGCTTGCTTGAGCGTATGAAGGACACAGGGGTTGATGTTATTGGGCTTGACTGGACAGTGGACATGGCAGATGGAAGGAGGCGCCTTGGTAATGGAATTGGTGTACAAGGGAATGTGGACCCAGCATTTCTATTTTCCCCATTACCAGTATTGAGTGATGAAATTCATAGGTTAGTTAAAGTTTCATCACTTACTTATTTATGCCCTTCTGATTTTTGTTATGGAAACACTTGTGAACAATTTATCAATGAGACCTTCAGAAGTTCTCTGCCCGTACTATATGTTTTCTTATCATTTATTCATGTGTGCTATTCTTTCTTAGTAATGCCATATTTGATCATCTCAGTTCAGCTTACTCTTTGTGCAGCTGACTTCATTCCTGAAGCTTGTGTTCAGTTGCTTACCAATAAAATCATCTCCAGTTTTGTTCTCTTAGTTGTAGAACGATAAATGGATGATCACATCGCATTAACTTAAAAATGCTGCAGTCCTTTTATGTATCTTGGTATTGGTCTTATGGAACATGTGTAAACATGCTGCTTTTAAGCCCGCATAGAATTGAAACAATTGATGAACAGTTATCCAAGTGTACTTCACTTTCCACTCATTATGTTCCATATACCTTTCTAGGATCAGCGCTAGGAACTGCTAATGATTGTACCACCTTATTTTCTATTCTGCAGGGTTGTGAAATCAGCTGGTCCAAAAGGTCATATACTTAACTTGGGTCATGGTGTTCTTGTAAAAACACCAGAAGAAGCTGTTGCACATTTTTTTGATGTCACAAGGAGCTTGAGATATGACACCCTTTTTCAAGGTTATGCTACTGAAGAAGTGCAGCCTGTTGCTTGATAATCACTATGAGCATTGTCATATATTTTTGTCAGCTGATCTGTTTGATCTGTAATTTATCTTCCTACTGTCTGGAAGCTTAGCACCTTCTACTTTTATAGAGCTATTCCTTTTGCTGGTGATGTCTTATAGAGATACCATGTCCAAACTAATGCAATTTTATTCATTGCTTATCTGCTTAAATCATTTATTCATCTGCCAGATAAATAAAAACATGCCAACTTGTTTTAGAAGGGAAGTGGATTCAATTGGATTGTTCAATATTTCTTTTTGAGGTTCTTGCATCTATCATATTCCCCTATGGGATGGTTCTATTGCCGGTATTGCAGTTTGCAAAGTTGTATATATTTTTTTTGTTGTGGTAAAGAGCATCATATTTTAGGTACTAAAAGATCATGATCTGGACTGGTACCAACGTTTTATGAACTACCACACTGCCGTGCTTTAAATTGAAACAGTTCTAGAAATATCTGGGAAGCTATTTGTTGCAGTGCCAGATAACCCATGTGCTGACATGCTGTCTGGGTTTTATTACATATTACAGATCTCTCTTTCTGGTCATCCGGCTGACCAGTTGGGTAACGAGGAACAGTGAATGCTTTCCCTCGACAAAATTTGTATGCCACTTGCATTATTGGTACATGTGGCCTCAAATTGAGGCCAATTACTCTATGGTTTCCATTCCTACCATGTTAAATTTGTGGAGTTTGTGTGTGTGTGTCTCTCTCTCTCTGTGTTTCTTATTGTTCTATGATTTTGTAATTGCTATTGTTGGTAGTCAATTTTCATATAGTGGGTTTTTTATGGAAGAGGCACTTGTCTTGCAAGCATTAAGGCCACTTTTGCAGCAGTATCCTTCTGAAAATAGGACACAGTCTGAACTGAAAGTGAGAATCTTGACTGGAAATGTAAATGAGAAGCATAGAATGGCCCTTGAGGTAATGAGTTAACCCTCTGCTGTTTTGCATTATTTAAATTAGCTATGCAGAGTCCATGCAGCTTTAGTTAAATTTCAACTAAGTGATCGGTACTGCTCTAATTATTACAGGCTGTTGCTTTCAATGTTGGCTTTCCAAGAGGTGGAGTAGAGCATGTTGCTACTGAAGACAAGGACAACCTCCTTGGTATTGCTGGCCTTGCTATATATGGTTTTTGCCTTGATGAGCAATCCTTCCCCAGTGTGCTAGTCCAAGCTATGAGCCTTAACAAGCTGGTTATAGCTCCAGACCTTGGGATAATTAGAAAATACGTATGTTTGTCCATGCATAAATTCAACTCAAATACCAATTATTGCATATGTTCCGATACATGAACTAATATAGTTGTATTGATGGCTTAGATTGATGATGGGGTAAATGGACTTCTATTTCCAAGAAAGAATATCGGCATGTTAACAAAAGCTCTGCTCCAAGCAGTATCAAACGGGAAGTTATCCATTCTTGGGCAGAAAATTGCATCGGTTGGAAAAGCGCATTCCAAGAATCTAATGGCTTCTGAAACCATTGAAGGTTATGCAGTACTATTGGAAAATGCTATCAAGTTTCCTGCCGAAGCACTAACCCCATTAACTGCTTGGGAGATACCTGTGGCTTTGAAACAAGGGTGGAAATGGCATCTGTTTGAGGATGTGAAGCATTTATACAATATGAATGTTAGTTTGACAAGCAACAAGATGCTCCAGAAGCTAGAGGAGTGGCATAGCAATGGAATGGAAGATCCTCGCAGTAGTACATCAAAGATTGATGAACCATTTTCTATTATTGCAAATGAGATCATGAAAATTAAAAAGAGATTGGAAGAATAGGAGGTAAGTAGATAATATTGTTTTAATTTTAAATTCAGCAGTTTAGATTTTCTAGAAGCAATGTTTTTTATGAGTGTGTTGTTACACAGTTGAAGGAAAGGAGTGATCAGCCTCATGGAACATGGGAGGAAGTATATAGAAACGTGTTATGGCCGTGGCCCACATAGCCATAAACAGTCACGCGGTACTGTAGCGCGGTCCTATAGCGCGTCCTCTCCTAGTAGTTAGGGATTAGATTAGATCTCCTAATAGTTGGTATTAGATTAGATATTGTTAGGGATGGGACAAGATTGCCTAAGTCTTTTATCTCTATAAAAGGGATGGTCATGTATCTATCTTTGGCATCTAATGAAATGAAATAAATTGAGAGTAGATCTCATAGGCGGTGGCTTCGATAGCAGCCAAGGTGCTAGCTTCGACAACAGCTCGTCTCGCCCGGGTTAAAGGCCGTATCAAAACGTCAAAAGGGTAGAAAGGTTGAAAAATGAATTGCATGTAAGAGATGACAAGGAGCTTGAACGGACAGGTCAGCTACTTTGTATATATGAGCCATTCTTTGGGGAGGGAGCGTGGCCCTTTCTACATCAAACCTCTCTCTACCGTGGAATTGGCCTGGTAAGCTGTTGTCATCTTCTTAGCATCAACTAAGTTACTCAAAATGTCAGATTGCTTGTTTCTTATGTTATAAGCTAATATAGGTCGAACAAACTGTTGCAAAATCAAAATTTGAAACCAGTAAAATGTTATGTAACTGTTATCATGGCTTGTTCATATTTGACTAAATGTAGAGCAAGAGTTTCCAACTTCCGATGCAATCAAGATTTCCATTGCAATAAGCCTGTGACATAGCGATACTTCTGAAAGGGGCAATTTTCTAATGCAAACCATTTTTAAGTTTTAACATTTAAACTGAATTTCTTGAGGTCAAACCCTTCATGATTTCTCGTTCATTGAAATATCCTGAAGGCTGAAGCTATTGATCCATTTAACCTCAAACCCTTAAAAAATTAATCAATCCAAATTTCATCTAACAATCCATGTGTTTACTTAATAAAGTTCTGCTATTGTAATGGATGTGGCTAGTCATATTTTTAAATTCCAAAATAATGGCTAGTCAGAATATAAATGGTTACTGCATTAAAAATATCCCAGTGGCTCACATTAATCACATAAAGTTTGTCTTTCATTAGTCTTCAAAAGGTCGAAGACCTGGAGCTGATGACATCGATGCTTCTTCTCGTCTTCCACTACTTAACAATGGGTACTACATAGATATTCTTGGTGAATTTGGAGCTTTCTTTGCTCTGGCTAACAGGATTGACCGGATACATAAAAATTCTTGGATAGGATTTCAATCCTGGAGAGCGACAGCAAGAAAGGTAATAAATCATATTTTTTTAGATTTTCAGGAGTTCTTTTATTCTGATCTTTTATGATGTGGGAACATTGATTTTCCATGATTACGATAGATGAATTATTAGGCAAGCATTCTTATAAGAAACTTGTGCGTTGCATAGTATCGGTTGTTTAACATACTGTTCATATATTCCTCTGAAGGATACAGTGCAGAGTTATTTCTCTTGCATAATGATTATCATCATATTTATTCTGATTATATCATTTCATAAATAGGTGAACTTGTCAATAAAAGCCGAATCTGCAATCTTGGAAGCCATTCAGACTCAAAAGGATGGAGATGCCTTTTATTTTTGGGTTCGGATGGACCAAGATCCAAGAAACCATGCGAATCAAGATTTTTGGTCCTTCTGTGATGCAATTAATGCAGGGAACTGCAGGTTATCCATTTAACCACGTTTCATAGGTTAAAGTTTAAACAATGCAAACGTTCTATTTTGAACATTTCTCTTTGGGTTTGACATAATTGTATTCTCTGAAATATTACTAAGTACTAACCACCATTTCTTTCAGAGTAACATTTTAAGAGTCCTTGTCTGCCTTGGGACAGTAGTTTACAGAACGAAGGAGCTATTTCCTTAATGCATACTATTTTTGAAGAGTGCTGGCTGCCTTGACTTGTGACCTGGGTTCACCAAGCCCACCCAACTATAGGGTCCGCACAACTCTTCACAGGGCCCTAAACTGTATTGCGTTTTTTTAATGATAGGACCCATTATCTGAGTTTTTTTTCTCTTAGAATCCCTAAAAAAAGAGATGCACCTATATAGGGCCTTTCTTGGGGGTGCTAAATGAACCGTGTGACAAGCTAAAGGACCCACCGTGTAATTTACTTTTGTAGTTTTGTGAATATCAATGTTCTAGCCAAAGTTGTTAGCTTCATCATTTAATTTTTAATGGTGCTGCCAAACTGAAGCCCATTTTTTCACAAGTGAGCTAATCTACTCCGTCTTTCTATATTGAAGGGTAGCTGTTTTGGAGGCTTTTCAAAGGATGTATGGCGTGCAGCTTAATGATGATTTAAATTCTCTGTCACGTATGCCTAATGATGGAAACACTTGGTCTGTGATGCAAAGTTGGGTTTTGCCTACGAGATCATTCCTAGAATTTGTAATGTTCTCAAGGTACGCAGTGATTTTGATAGTCATTCACTCATGCTAGCACATCTATTACCTTTTCCAACTAGATACACAAGACATCAGTGTTCAGGTTAGTTTATTTCCTATTGTATGCAAATGCTCTACCGACCACTGGATCATGATCACCAAAAGGTAGCTGATTTTAGTGTACGTATATCAGTACTGCTACCAATATTGCTCCTTTTTTTTGAAGTTGACACATTTTTTTAACTGAGCATGGGCAGACATTAGGCCAAAATCCAAACAGAACTCCTTTTATACTGGTGTCTGCTTTAGAATGATGGTAGACATCAATCCATAGGGAACTAACTTCCTGCCACCCCACCCCTCGTCCTCCCAATTGTTTGTTTGTACTGTTATGTTATTTCTTTCTTTTTTTTGTCATCCCACTACCCTGCTCGGCAAATTTGTGACCCTCAAAATTTAATCTCAAAAAAGTTTTAAGAAGTTCAAAAAATTATGAAAAAAATATTTTACAAAATTTAAGAAGAACTATTTAAAACCTCACAAAGATGACTACAAAATATTACATCGTTTGGCTTACAGAAAAATAACAAATTTCCATTTAATTTAACTTAATTTAATCCGAAACAAGGCCATAATCATTTTGACAGGATGTGCTTTTTTCCATCTTCAAGCCGTCACTCCACTGAGAGTGCCACCGATCCATTAATAGTTTTCTTGTTGCTCTGCAGGAACCGCGAGTGTCGGCAACTCGATCTGTGGTGTGTGGGTCAACAGCTCTGGTGTCTTGATCAATCAAATCTGCGTTGCTTTTCAGACACAGCTCGGTGAGGAGGATGGACCAGATATGTCATGCCGTTGATTCGAGTAGGGGGACATTGGCATGCTCCAATTGGATGGGTTCGGATCCTCTGCCTTTGGTTCACTACCGTCATGCTGTTAGCGTCCACTGTAGAAGAAGGCTTTCAACCTCGCATCGTCACTACTGTAGTGCTGGTCCATGCCATGGCACTCGCTAGCTGCCGTAAAATGATTGCGATCTTTGCAAACTCCGCCTTATGATTTCTCAACGGCTTTGAGCCGTAGCATGTGCACGCGGTGATTGTCCATGGGCTGATCGTTTCGTGCATCACATTTTGTTTGCTTGACTTTAAAGCGAGGTGATGGGATCCATCCTCTACAAGTAGTAGTGGGATTAAGCCACAGTAACAAACAGAGATGCAGGCTGCTCTTGAGGCTAAGGCTGGGCAGCTGCAGGTGTGTCTGGTTGATTATGCGGCTGATGTTGGGGCTGAGCAACCACGTCAAGCTGTGCTTCAGGCCGACTTTGTTGCTCGATTTGAGGCGCGACAGATATTGAGCAGGCTGTTTTTGTTGAGCGGAAATTAATTTTAAATGCAATGCTTAATGGTAAACTACTTGCACAGGCAAGTGGGACACACAAGTCCACAAAACAAGACGCGTGTGCTCGCAATTCACTCAGAAAAATTTCAGCACACTACTAAGATCCTCTACACCCAAGCATTACAGGAAAAGACCCTTTTTTTTAATAATAAATCATATATGCACGCCCTGCAAATTTTTTCTTGTCTTGAATTAGGTTTCACTACAATCGTAAACCTAACAAAACCAAACCACTCCCTCCTGTTACATAATACTTGTCATTTTGAATATTAACACGATCTTTGAAATGCAACTTGACCATCAATTATTGATAAAATATATCTATAAAATTCACAAAAATATGATATTATAAAAGTATTTTTCAGGATGAATTTATATTTACGGTTTTTATGTACATAATCCAAATAGTTTACAAAATTATAGATAAAGTTTTAAAAATTTGACTTAGGATAGAGCTAAAATGTCAAGTATTATGGAACCGTCAAGTATTATGGAATTGGAATGAGTATTTGAACAGTTGAATTCCAGGGGTAATTTAGCTTGTCCTGAGGATCAGCGCATGTCCCCATAGGTAAAAGTAAAACAGAGATGTAGCAACAATTCAGTGCTGGATTTAGCTAGTAAGCATTACATAGTATTGCGGATCACATTATTAGATTTAGGATTGTATGATTTTAACATGGTATGTTCACGTGAAGAGGAAAGCATCCAATTTTGATAAGAAGTCATGTTTTTTGTGTGAACAGGAAATCATGAGATATTTATAAAATCAGATGTTATTTCTGGAAAATCCACCGGATACCAGGACTCCAGGAGAAATCATTAGGTCTTACAAAAATAGAGAAAATTATAGAAAAATAGGAAAACACGAGAAAACTTAATTCACAATAATATGTTTACACATTACATAAAACCATAAGTCTGTAGATAAGGTCATATCACACATGTCATAACAAAGTTATCATATTTTTTTGTTTTGTTTTGCCGAATTCAAATTAAAAATTCCCCTTGATCAAAGCGTTGGCTTCAAAAGAGCTTCTGCCATGTCAATTTTTTTTTGCCATGTCTACAAATTACAACATGCTCAAAGCGGCAAGAACTTATTTTTCAAAATTATAAATTTAGTTTCTTAGTCTAGTTTCTTTTTAAACCATGAAACACCTTAAAAACTCTTTAAATAACATAAACTAAGTGAAATAAAGTTTAGCCAACTTATTTATTTCCCTGAGCCACTCCACGACCTTTTGCTTCAATGTGTTTCGACTCCGAACATTCAAATCCCTGTCTTGTTCCCGTTCTATTCCACAATTTCTTGCGGGATTCGAAACTTTGATGCCAGATGCTTTCTGAGCCAACTTTCACGATAGAAAGGGGAAAAAAATAGCTAGTATATTCTAGCGCTAGCCATAATAACTTATTAACTAAAAGGCCATGCTACTTTGCAATTTTGCCTACTCCGGGAGGCACATCCGCCTGATCATCCTCTGCCGCCTCTGCCGCCCCTGACGCACAGCACACGCCCGCGGCTGGAGCTTCCTTTCGGCCAGAGCCGGCCACGCAACCCGCAGCCGCAAGCTTCCTCTCCTCTTCTAGCTTTCGGTCTCTCCATTCCGTGCGGTGTGCCCCGCGGCCCCACCACGCCGAGACTTTACGGCCGAACGAATCAAGCCATCCTTTCCCCTCTCACCGCAAACCCTGCCACTTTCCATACTTAGGCCATGCGCATTTCGGCGTTGCGTCGCGTCGCGTCGCGTCGCGTCGCGTTCGCCGTGCGTTCAAACGCGCCGAACGCGACGCAACGCAGAAAAACGCGGTAATGAACAAGGCCTTACAGCATCGGCCACAGCAAGATGTGTGTTAGCGTATTTGATTGTTTTATCAGGTGAGTCTGATTTGTATCAGCTTAGTCAGACTGATGAGATATATATTGGTGGGATGTAAGAGATATTGGCTTCGTTGTTTGCACAAACCGAAATAGGATGAGAATAGAAGATGTTTGGTTGGGCGTATTAGGGGCTTGCGAAGTCGCACCAATTTAGTCCTATTTTCAGAGTTTAGCCCGAAGAGGGTAATTGCATCTGATGAGTCTACCCAAGTTAGGTGAGAAGATAACTAAACACACTACTTTCGTATCTCTAGATGCAAAATTCCTAGGATACAGGCAACCAAACAGCCTATATATTTCATTATCAATATCACTTCTTTAAATCACTATTAGTTTCCTATATTTATCAGCAGAGTCTTTATCCTCAAAAAGACATATAGATTCTCTACTCTAAAAAATATTAAAATTTAGAAAATTAGATAGAGACTATTGAATATAGATATAAAGACCGAGACCACCCACGAGTATTTTACGGAACCTTTCAAAAACACCTGCTGACTATGCTTAGTGTAGCATAGCGTAGCGTTTCAGTAAAATTTATCTTTTTTTTATAGCCTATTTGAGGTAATAATTTGTAATGATTTTTCTCTGGTTTTTAGTAGTTCTCTTAAAGATTCTAAAACTATTTTTAAATTATTTTTTATGATATTTAAATCTCTTTAAAACTTCCAATTTTCTTCAACGCTACGCTTATCTTCTGATGAGTTGAAATGTGCAAGGCATAGCCGACCACCACAAAATTCCGATTAAGTAGATAATTATCATTAGTATTTATCCCGTCCATGCCTGTGAGAAAAAAACATGGGATTACAGAAACGCCACCGGGAGCGGGGGGGCCCACCTGCCATGCACACGCTGGCCAGCGGGACAGCGCGTACGGCGCGTGGGGAGCCCGAGACGGCGCAAGCTAACGCCTCCCCGTCTCCCGAGGCACCGGGCCCCATGCTCCGCGCGGCGTCCTGGCCGTCGGATCGAGATCGGACGCTCGTGCGCAGCTCGCCTCGTCTCGAACGCCTCCCACGCCATCGCTGTCCTCCTCCCCGTCCTGGCGCATCCCCATCTCGCTCTCGCAGAGCGAAACAAACGCCGAGTCCTCACGAGTCTTCCGCCGCCTGCACGCGCCCGCACGCTCTCACTCCAGCTCTCGTCGTCGGCTGGCGGCTGCTACTACGCTTCCAATCGCTAGCTAGCCATGGCCATTCCCGCGAAACCCTAGGATAAGCCCCCAGCCATGGGCTCCCTCGAGGACGGCGGCGTGGCGGCGGCGGGGAGCTATAAGCGTGGTGGGGCGGCGCCGGTGCCGCGCGCCGCGGCGGGCGGCGGCGGCAGTGGATGCGCACGGAGACCGGGCGTGAGATCCAGGCTCGCGCGGTTCCTGCTGTTCGAGAAGGTGGACTACCTCCAGTGGATCGGCACCGCCGCCGCCTTCTTCTTCGTCACCATCGTCTTCGTCGCCTTCCTCCCCGGATCGGCCGTCGTCGAGCGCCCGACGATGCTGCTCCCCTCGCGGCGGGGCGGGCGGGAGGCCTCGCTGCCCCGCGGCCTCGGGAGCTTGGAGACCAGCGAGGGCCTGGCGTTCGAGCCCACGAGGCTGAGGGAGAGGTGGGCGAGGGAGCGGAGGGAGGAGGCTGAGAGCTTGGCGGAGCTCGGGAAGCCCGTAAGGAGGGTCGGGGTCCGGAAGCCGCGCCTTGCCATGGTGAGGAGTTGAGCTGCGCGCTGTGGGTGTTGGATTTGGGTTCCGTTTTCCCTCGATGTGGGGTTTTGATATGTTCGACTCGTGCGTTTGGAATATTTTGTGTAGGTGTTTGGGGATCTCTCTCCGGACGCAATGCAGCTTCAGATGGTTACCGTTGCCTCGGTGCTGGAGGCGATGGGCTACGAAATGAAGGTGAGTGGCTGAAACTGCTTTGTTCTGAATCATAAAATTGCAGCGAACTACTGATTGATCACTGTTTAGCTGCTGCAATTACATTCTATATCACAGAACAAGTCCTTGTATTCCCAATGAATGCACAAGCATTTTGGTGTTTGTTGAGCTTCTGAATTCGCAATGTTTTAAAAATCGGCCCTAGGCGGCGGCTGGGCGCTGGACGACCGCCTTGACTGCCTAGACGTTTTTCCCCTCTAGGCAGGATTAGGCGCTAGGCTATAGCCATCCGCCCAACTAGCGCCTAGCACCTTCCAAAACACTGTGAATTCCAACCTGTTAGTTCTGGTTTACATTCGCTGTTCGTTGGTAAAATGAATGCACAAGCATCTTGTTGTTCGCACTTCCCAGTGTGCAAGCATAGATATGGTGCTTAATATAATTATAGGAGAGAAAAATTAGGTGTCATATAGTCTTGCTGAAGTGCCCTCTAATATACTAGCCTAGCCGAGTGTATGTAGCACGAGAGAATCCAAATTCCACCATCAAGACTACAATTGAGCAGGTCATATGCCTTTAGCTTTTGCTCGGCCTGACACTTTGTAAGCAACCACATGAGTGTTTGTCATGGTCGGTAATTTTAGTGGCTAAAATGAATTTGTTGCCACATACATCATGGTGAGTAATTTTAATTGATAAGATGGAATGAATGGCATGATGGGTGATTTTAGTGCAGCGGATAATATGGATTTGCTGCAATGAATGCCATGGTAGGTAATTTTATGTGATGGATGGAATGGTGGGTAATTTTATGGAGTTGCTGAGATGGATGGAATGGTGGGTAATTTTATGGAGTTGCTGCGATGGATGGCATGGTGGGTAACGACTAACGACCACCACTAGAGGCTTTTTAATAGTAGAGACTATTTCGGGCCACTAGTTTCATCTGTTGATAAACTTGCCTCTGCAGTGTTTTAAAAATAATCACTCCATGGCTCATTAAGATGAAAGAAAGTCGCAGACATTGAATAAAATAACAATTTCGACTGCTTAAAGGATTCAATGCCACTGGAAGTTCTTGAAAGACCTGAGTGATCAGACTCTTATCATGTATATGAAGAAACGGAAAAAGGGCTCATCATGGTAGGATTTGCATAGCCTTTCTATGAATAAAATCTAACAGACTGAAAATGCAGAAGTGGATGGTCTGCTTTCCTCTGCCTAGATTTCTATATGTTCAATGGAAGGGCACTTGTTGCCGCACCAGTACTTTATCTCTGGGAATTCTATTTATCTGGATTTTACTACTATTTCTCTCCTCTTTGTCAAATACACGCTCATGCAAAATTGTGCATGCAGCACCTTTTTTAGTGCTTGCAAAATGTGTTATTTGCAGATGTGGTAAATTAGCAAATTGTTTTAGACCTCTACATGCACAAGAGGCATGATAGGACTATAATATACAATTTTTTTAAGTAATTTTGAATTTAACGTACTGGACACAAGTGGTGTTTGCATTGTTGCATTTTCTTGTGTTTATAGAATTCCGCCTTTGTTCGATAAATGTCTTAATCCTATATATCTTTGATGGATTTTAGTGAGTGCAGGATAGCTTTTGTGACCAGTGCTGGCCACAGAGGCAGGAACTAGCTCTACAGGCTTTCTTCATCCAGTTAATATTATTTAATGTAGGAGCTAGATGCTTGAAGTTCAATAGCAGTTAAAACTTAAAAATAGATGGATGCTAGAACCTGGATGTATCTCTTACAGTGTGTAAATTTTCTGCTCAATATCATCTTTTCCTGAGCTTCTGTCCAAGTTTATCCGAGCCTTTAAGATCTGAAGATTTGTATCTGCTCAGTAAGACCTCTATCTATTTGGATATATGGGAACCTTAAGTGGAAGATTCTTCATGGGGTGTTAATTGATTGCTTTTATATATTGTCCTCCCTTTTTGTGTGGATCAGGTGCATTGCTGTAACTGATTTGATCATGACAGTGATTTTATCTCTACGAACTTATGGGTATATATAAAAGAAATTCTAATGAATTGTATTGCTGGCATTGACAGTCCATGATCTGCTGGATGCTACTATCTGAGCCTACAGTTTCCAACACATATTCGATCTATCATTTTGCCTACAATGAACATGTTTTTTGATATCGCATTATTCTGCTCTGCGAATTCTCAATGCAGGTTTTCTCATTTGAGGATGGTCCATGTAGTAATATATGGAGGACTATTGGAATACCATTAAATATCTTACCTGTGGACAAAAAGTTACCTATTTCTGTAGATTGGCTAGAGTAAGTTTCTAAAGTATACCTTTTCAGCTGTTTGCTTGTATTACTTTCTGCACATTATCTCCTTATGTACCTGTATAATATTTGCCTCAGACTCTCTTCCTGATCATCTCCTCATTAGTTTTATTTGCATTATTTATGCAGCTATGATGGTATACTTGTGAATTCTATTAAAGCAAGACCAGTATTTTCAAGGTAGTTATGAACAAAGTATTGCATGACCATCTGCTTAAGATTATGATAGAATCTTCGCTCAAACTCAGGTGTTTGATTTAGACTGTGTCTTCCTACAGTCTTTTGCAGGAGCCTTTCAGATCCATACCCGTCATTTGGACTGTGCAAGAAAGTTCCCTTGCCCATCGTATTAATGAATATAATTCTAGTGGAATGATTCAGATCATAGGTGGTTGGAAAGAAGTCTTCTGCAGGGCAAATGTTATAGTTTTCCCAAACTATATATTACCGGTACTTACAGCTGTTCTTATACTTTGCTTAACAGTCATGCAGTTCATTTTCATTTGAATGTAAGCTGCTAACATAAACCTAAATATTTTAATGATATTTCTTTCCTGCAGGTGATGTATACTGCATTTGATTCGGGTAACTATTTCGTGATTCCAGGTTCTCCTGCGGTAGCATGTCAAGCTGATAGAATTATTGCCAGAAGTTATGACCAAGATGTCAGAACTAGATTGGGTTTGGGTCCAAGAGATTTTGTAATTGCTATTGTTGGTAGTCAATTTTCATATAGTGGGTTTTTGATGGAAGAGGCACTTGTCTTGCAAGCATTAGGGCCACTTTTGCATCAGTATCCTTCTGAAAATAGGACACAGTCTGAACTGAAAGTGAGAATCTTGACTGGAAATGTAACTGAGAAGCATAGGATGGCCCTTGAGGTAATGAGTTAACCCTCTGCTGTTTTGCATTATTTAAATTAGCTATGCAGAGTCCATGCAGCTTTAGTTAAATTTCAACTGAGTGATCGGTACTGCTCTGATTATTACAGGCTGTTGCTTTCAATGTTGGCTTTCCAAGAGGTGGAGTAGAGCATGTTGCTACTGAAGACAAGGACAACCTCCTTGGTATTGCTGGCCTTGTTATATATGGTTCTTGCCTTGATGAGCTGTCCTTCCCCAGTGTGCTAGTCCAAGCTATGAGCCTTAACAAGCTGGTTATAGCTCCAGACCTTGGGATAATTAGAAAATACGTATGTTTGTCCATGCATAAATTCAACTCAAATACCAATTATTGCATATGTTCCGATACATGAACTAATATAGTTGTATTGATGGCTTAGATTGATGATGGGGTAAATGGACTTCTTTTTCCAAGAAAGAATATCGGCGTGTTAACAAAAGCTCTGCTCCAAGCAGTATCAAACGGGAAGTTATCCATTCTTGGGCAGAAAATTGCATCGGTTGGAAAAGCGCATTCCAAGAATCTAATGGCTTCTGAAACTATTGAAGGTTATGCAGTACTATTGGAAAATGCTATCAAGTTTCCTGCCGAAGCACTAACCCCATTAACTGCTTGGGAGATACCTGTGGCTTTGAAACAAGGGTGGAAATGGCATCTGTTTGAGGATGTGAAGCATTTATACAATATGAATGTTAGTTTGACAAGCAACAAGATGCTCCAGAAGCTAGAGGAGTGGCATAGCCATGGAATGGAAGATCCTCGCAGTAGTACATCAAAGATTGACGAACCATTTCCTATTATTGCATGGGAGCAAGAGAGGGCAAATGAGATCATGAAAATTAAAAAGAGATTGGAAGAAGAGGAGGTAAGTAGATAATATTGTTTTAATTTTAAATTCAGCAGTTTAGACTTTTAGAAGCAATGTTTTTTATGTGTGTTGTTACACAGTTGAAGGAAAGGAGTGATCAGCCTCATGGAACATGGGAGGAAGTATATAGAAACGTCAAAAGGGTAGAGAGGTTGAAAAATGAATTGCATGAAAGAGATGACAAGGAGCTTGAACGGACAGGTCAGCTACTTTGTATATATGAGCCATTCTTTGGGGAGGGAGCATGGCCCTTTCTACATCAAACCTCTCTCTACCGTGGAATTGGCCTGGTAAGCTGTTGTCATCTTCTTAGCATCAACTAAGTTACTCAAAATGTCAGATTGCTTGTTTCTTATGTTATAAGCTAATATAGGTCGAAAAAACTGTTACAAAATCAAAATTTGAAACCAGTAAAATGTTATGTAACTGTTATCATGGCTTGTTTCATATTTGACTAAATGTAGAACTTCCGATGCAATCAAGATTTCCATTGCAATAAGCCTGTGACATAGCGATACTTCTAAAAGGGGCAATTTTCTAATGCAAACCATGTTTAATTGTTAGCATTTAAACTGAATTTCTTGAGGTCAAACCCTTCATGATTTCTCGTTCATTGAAATATCCTGAAGGCTGAAGCTATTGATCCATTTAACCTCAAACCCTTACAAAATTAATCAATCCAAATTTCATCCAACAATCCTTGTGTTTACTTAATAAAGTTCTGCTATTGTAATGGATGTGGCTAGTCATATTTTAAAATTCGAAAATAATGGCTAGTCAGAATATAAATGGTTACTGCATTAAAAATATCCCAGTGGCTCACTTTAATCACATGAAGTTTGTCTTTCATTAGTCTTCAAAAGGTCGAAGACCTGGAGCTGATGACATCGATGCTTCTTCTCGTCTTCCACTACTTAACAATGGGTACTACAGAGATATTCTTGGTGAATTTGGAGCTTTCTTTGCTCTGGCTAACAGGATTGACCGGATACATAAAAACTCTTGGATAGGATTTCAATCCTGGAGAGCGACAGCAAGAAAGGTAATAAATCATTTATTATTTAGATTTTCAGGAGTTCTTTTATTCTGATCTTTTATGATGTGGGAACATTGATTTTTCATGATTACGATAGATGAATTATTAGGCAAGCATTCTTTATAAAAAACTTGTGCGTTGCATATTATCGGTTGTTTAACATAATGCTCATATGTTCCTCTGAAGGATACAGTGCAGAGTTATTTCTCTTGCATAATGATTATCATCATATTTATACTGATTATATCATTTCATAAATAGGTGAACTTGTCAATAAAAGCCGAATCTGCAATCTTGGAAGCCATTCAGACTCAAAAGGATGGAGATGCCTTTTATTTTTGGGTTCGGATGGACCAAGATCCAAGAAACCATGCCAATCAAGATTTTTGGTCCTTCTGTGATGCAATTAATGCAGGGAACTGCAGGTTATCCATTTAACCACGTTTCATAGGTTTAAACAATGCAAATGTTCTATTTTGAACATTTCTGTTTGGGTTTGACAAAATTGTATTCTCTGAAATATTACTAAGTACTAACCACCATTTCTTTCAAAGTAACATTTTAAGAGTCCTTGTCTGCTTTGGGACAGTAGTTTACAGAACGAAGGAGCTATTTCATTAATGTATACTATTTTTGAAGAGTGCTGGCTGCCTTAACTTGTGACGTGGGTTCACCAAGGCCACCCAACTATAGGGTCCGCACAACTCTTCATAGGGCCCTAAACTGTATTGAGTTTTTTTAATGATAGGACGCATTATCCGAGTTTTTTTTTTACTCTTAGAATCCCTAAAAAAAGAGATGCACCTATATAGGGCCTTTCTTGGGGGTGCTAAATGAACCGTGTGACAAGCTAAAAGACCCACCGTGTAATTTACTTTTGTAGTTTTGTGAATATCAATGTTCTAGCCAAAGTTGTGAGCTTCATCATTTAATTTTTAATGGTACTGCCAAACTGAAGCCCATTTTTCCACAAGTGAGCTAATCTACTCCATCTTTCTATGTTGAAGGGTAGCTGTTTTGGAGGCTTTTCAAAGGATGTATGGTGTGCAGCTTAATGATGATTTAAATTCTCTGCCACGTATGCCTAATGATGGAAACACTTGGTCTGTGATGCAAAGTTGGGTTTTGCCTACGAGATCATTCCTAGAATTTGTAATGTTCTCAAGGTACGCGGTGATTTTGATAGTCATGCACTCATGCTAGCACATCTATTACCTTTTCCAACTAGATACACAAGACATCAGTGTTCAGGTTAGTTTATTTCCTATTATATGCAAATGATCTACTGACCACTGGATCATGATCACCAAAAGGTAGCTGATTTTAGTGTACGTATATCAGTACTGCTACCAATATTGCTCCTTTTTTTTGAAGTTGACACATTTTTTTAACTGAGCATGGGCAGACATTAGGCCAAAATCCAAACAGAACTCCTTTTATACTGGTGTCTGCTTTAGAATGATGGTAGACATCAATCCATAGGGAACTAATCTCCTGCCACCCCACCCCTCGTCCTCCCAATTGTTTGTTTGTACTGTTATGTTATTTCTTTTTTTTTTTGTCATTCCACTGCCCTGCTTGATATGGTATTCCTAGTAAACTTTTTTCTGTACATAGTACCTTTATTTTCTGCATTTTGTGTATACCTTGTTGATATTATTGATATGTTGTTGCTTTTCAGAATGTTCATTGATGCTCTAGACACACAAATGTATGACAGACATCATGAAACTGGTCATTGCATATTGAGTCTCCACCGGGTGAGTCCCTCTATTGCATATTTATTTTTCTATTCAAATGCGCTACATAGAACAGTTCTACATTAAATGTATATATTTAGCTCCAATATCTCATCAGCCAAACTTTTTCTAATAAATTAGACATCTTAGAAGAAGCTGTAACATACAGCTTTACCAACATCTGATCTCTTCTTTAAAAAAAAAAAATCTGATCTATTCTGATATGTCTTTGCGATACATGATACTTAACTATTTCAAATTCAAAAGAATCTAAGGTTACAACTCTCTGTTAATTTGTACAGGATCAGCACTGCTACTCTCGCATTCTTGAGTTGATTGTAAACATTTGGGCGTTCCACAGTGCACGCCGAATAGTTTATGTAAACCCAGAGACTGGTGCGATGCAGGAGCAGCATCCGCTTAACAGCAGGAGAGGTCAGATGTCAATTCAATGGTTCTCCTACCCTACTCTGAAGAACATGGACGAAGACTTGGCGGAAGAGTTTGACACAGATCACCCTGACAGAAGGTGGCTGTGGCCGCAAACCGGTGAAGTCTTTTGGCAGGGTCTATATGAGCGGGAGCGGAACATGCGGCAGCTGGAGAAGGAGAGGAGGAAACAACAGAGCAAAGACAAGATCCAGAGAATCAAGAACAGAGCTCGGCAAAAAACGCTAGGGAGGTATATAAAGCCACCACCAGATGACGCCAGCAGCTTAAACGATACGAGGACAGTAGATGAATAGGGTTTAACCACATACTTAGATTGATGATTCTTTCTGCAGGAAATTTTGTTCATTCTTTCTTTTGGCAAATGTCCAATCTGGCTGCTTCCTGATGGGGGGTGATTATTTTTGTCCAGTTTTGCCCTCTGCCTCTGGTTCTGGTGACCGAGGCATTGTAATATATCTAGCTCCAACCTTTGATTCCTAGGTGTAAATTGGCTCTAAGAACTGTGCTCTTGTGGACGGGAGACTGGAGGTCTGATTGAACAAAATGACCGATGTCCGATATAAATCATCAGTTCAGCTAACACTAGGAATTCCGAATACAGTTTCCAGACCACGCTTAGTGTTTGGAATACAGATTCCAAACCAAGCTCATATGTTCAGTGAAAGCCACAGGAGCGACAAGGAATCAATCAGAATGAACAAAGATGGTCATCAACACCACTAACCGCAGGGTGAGCAATTGTCATAATGAAAACTTGGTGTAATCTATAATAAAATAGTGCAGTTTCCCTGTCACGGCTAGCGACAATGTATTTATTGCTCATAGGCTCGTAGCATCTCTTCTAAAAAATGCACGCCCATTAGCAGATAGATTGCCATCAACATTTCTCCAATAGAGCAGAGCTATGCAATTGCTGATGATAGGTCATATAGAACTGTGAAGTGCCTGATTACATAAATTTAACATAAAATACGAACAGAGAAGACAGAAACCCAGGACACTCTTCAAGAGCTACGCCTTATTTATAGGACAAGGAGGGTAGGCCCTATCAAATCCAACTAAGGAAACCAGTTGGAAGTTTGAAAAAAAAAAAAAAGGAAACCAGTTGGAGAAATATGGAACACTTATCCCGCCACAACGAACTCTGTAAACAGATCAAAACTGCAAGCAGCCTATTCATGATGAGAATTTCAATCGCCCATCCACGGCCCCATGACAGAGGCAACATTCTCCGAGTTACAAGCACCTGTGTGGCTTCCACCATGAGCAAGTAGAGCCAACAGCCCGCCGCCATGCACTCTACCCTCAGGAAATGGATCCAAGGCTGACAAAGTCGAAGCAGGAGGATGAACCCCCATGGAAGCAGAGCTTCTTGCACAAAGTAGAGATCTGTCGTCGCCCCTTGTTTTCATTTCATCAGGTTTCATATCTGGTGCAAACTGGTAGACTGCAAGGCCCAATGTACCACCACCATGAACACAGTGGTCCTGAACCAAAGCGCTGTGAGCTGAGCAGAGACCAGTCTTGCTCCGAGAAAATTTCTCACACTGTTGCACACCATCGCCCAAGCTTGAGTCTGCCTGGCCCCATGAACAGCGTTTACCACCACCGTGTGCCTTACAGAAACTGGTACTCCCCTGTGCACTCTTCCCGCAGCCCTCAAACTTGCATCTCTTGCCACCTCCATGGCGTACACAGTACTCTGTCCGCCCTCTAGCGCTCTTGGTGCAACCGGTCATAGCACACCTCTTACCACCACCATGCGCAACACAATATTGTGTCCCACCATGCACACTCTTTGGGCACACACCACCACCCTGAAATGAACAACGTTTGCCCCCACCATGGCCCTTGCAAAAAGAAGTGCTACCTTCAGCTCCTTTGGTGCAGCCCAAGAATGTGCAGCGCTTTCCTCCACCGTGTGCCTTGCAGAACTTTGTGCCTCCCTGTGCGCCCTTTGTGCATTCCGGAAATTGGCAACGCCTCCCACCCCCATGAGAGATGCAGAGGCCAGAATGACCTTCTGCACTCTTGGTGCAGTTCTCCTTCTGACACCTTTTACCACCTCCATGCTTGATGCACAAGCCAGATTTCCCACGTGCAGCTCGGGAGCAACCTTCATGACTGCACCGACGACCACCACCATGAGCTATGCAGTGGTCTGTGCGCCCTTCAGCACTCTTTGTGCATCCAAGAAATAGGCATCTTCTGCCACCGCCATGAGCCTTGCAATAGATGGTTCTTCCCTCAGCACACTTCTGACAACCAGGTTTCTGGCATCGCTGGCCACCACCATGGGCTATGCAACGCCCTGATGACCCTCTTGCTCCCTTCACACATCCAGGGAACCGGCAGCTTTTAGCATTAGTATTGCGTTGTTGGGGGTTAGTTACCACAGAAGTACAGGCAACTGGACTTTTCACACTTGTTAATCTAGTTGACGATATGACTTGAGAAGACATAGTGGCATCAGCCTTCCTAGGTATCTTTGGAAATGGAAAGTCATATGTTGCTTCAGAAGCATATGATGATGAAACCACAGAATGCTCATAAACCCAATTAGAGGTTACAGATCCTATCCCTTTAATGGCAGGTGATGAGTTGGTGACTAGTATCTCGAAGCCATCCTGAATATTTGGTAACGCCATATTTGTATTGGTAACAGCTGATTCAGGTGAGCCAGTGGACAAACTCAACTGAAGATCCAATTTATGAGAGTCTGCAAATGAAACAATAACAGAACTAGCAGGGAATTTTTTTTGTGTGTGTGCAGCATCATTGCCAAAGCAAAGCTCAAAATTCAGGCCAAGATCAACTGATGACTCCTCATCAGCCTCTTTTAGTGAAGATGGAGACATTGCGCAACCTGTGGCAGAGCTTACTTTGCTATTGTCAGATGAACTTGGTGAACAGCCTAAACCCAGAGTGAGCAATGGATTCCCAGTGCCTTCTGCTCCAGCCATTGTACCCCACTTCCTTTTCAGTGCTTTTGACTTGGCAAGAGAAAAGCTGGAATATGCTGGTGAGTCAGGCCTAGTATCCTTAAGCCCACCAGTCAGTTCAACTGTGCTCCAATAGCGAGAAGTATTCAAGGAGTTGATACTATCACCAAACCCAAGGCCACAAGAAGTTTTGTCCATTCCAATGAAGAAACATCAAACGTCAACCAAATAGTAAATGAAAAGAACCAGTTGCCTGACTCCGATATCATAACTCTGCTACCATCTACCGGGTTAGAAAGCTCAGAACTCCTTGCAGCCCCCACTAACAAAACCAGCTACATCATCACGATCCATTTCTTGACACTTGCTCTATATGAAATGAGTATGATGAATTTGTGAACTGAGCTTCAGTTTCTACTTAAGAGTTGCAACTGTACATTCAGTAGAAACAAAAGCCAATGATCCTGCAGGTCAATAAGAAAAAAGAAGTCAGAATTTAGTAAGTACAATTAATAAGCTCATGGAGCATAAACACTAAATAAATAAAACACCCATAAGAGGCTGGCTAGCATTACAGAATCATAACAATTGCAAAAAGGGAATCAGGAGTTCAGGACAAACCGTCATAGCAAAATATAGTGAAATTAGGCAACTGTAAAGCGTCATCATGATAAATAGATCTAGCATGACACATGGCCTTTTATAATCAACTGACATTTCATTTCAATATCCGCAGATCTTTGGATCAACTTTTGATGTATGGAGAACCTTCTGCTACTCCAAATACAAATTTAATATCAAGTCATCCAAGTCTAACCATTTCGATCAGTAAATTCAATAGGCTCACTTGGCAGTTTATATATGTCATTTTGGACAAGGCAATCTCCATACTAGAGCATTAGCATTAACAATTACTTTTTACAATGATGATATTATTAATGTCACAAGATTACAATATTACAAGCATTGTTTCGATGATGAACAATTGGTACCATGTATGCCTACATTCTATGTCAACTTGGCAACTGAAGGGGTAACATAGTTCAGCTTGTACATTACTAGGTGTAGTTCAAGTTTGCAGCTCAAGCTAATCCTTACCATCTGTGTTTTACTTGAATATAAGCGCTTTGTTATCTTATGAACAAGTAGTAAAGCTGCTATTCCGTTCAAAGGATGTGCAATCTAAATTTGTATGGCATATAATGAGAAACCATGATTAAGGAACAATTGCAACTAGTAAAATGCAGTAGCGAGGCAGAAGAGGTCACAATTAGGACTATGATTTTTTCTAAAAAATATTAAACTTGATGAATGGTACCAACTAAAGCTGCGCTCTCCCAGGATATAGCTCCAGATAACAGACAGAATAACGAAAAGATCAACTGTATCCTGCAAAAACACAACAACGATCTTGTCAATATTCCAATTATCAAATAGAGGTTGTAGAACATGCTAAATATAACATCGTGTTGATTATATTGGAAAGCTAAATATATCAACGTGCCTTTTTTTAGTGACAAAACAGGTAAAATTGGAAAGCAACTGAGCATATGTATTTTGCTACACATTACAGCTTAAGATAAGTCAGAATATTTGTAGTATACGTTATGGCAAGTAACTGAGTGGAGTATTAGAAAGAAAATTAGGTTCTTCAAAATTCCATTTGCTTAACACGAGATCATTCCTACCATTTCGAGTTTGGCATATATTGTTTTCCAGCAAATGCTTGGTAGAATAGTGCATCCAGAAACAGACAAAACTGAGTTTTCTCTCAACACTCTAGTAATTCTAATAAGGGTTTTTATATACTTAGGGAAACCTAGATGATGTTGAATGAATATTGCACGCTATTTTTGCATAACTACAACAGTATTCAAATCACACTTCTTCTTGGTTGTTAAAACACCATCCCTAAAAGCAAATGAACAGGTTTGATGAATTTCTTTTCTTTTTCTTCGATTATTGTAATACCTTTATGCTTTTTTCCTCAATTAATGTGGGGCTCCTTGAGAAGCCTTCGATTAATAGACAAATACACAGTATGATAAAAAAAAATTTCTTTAAAAGGGACATAGGCACCACTACATAATTAATCAGGAAGAAATGTTTAGTTACCCATGGTAATTGGGCAACTCCTAAAACCTTGATAGCAACATAGAGTGTGTAATTGCATAAGATGATAGCCACTAGTTTTCACCGAAATTAATGGGAAAGAAACACTATTGATGTCCGACCTTTTCATTTCGCATGAGATGTGGAAATGTATATATACCCCCGTAGGCTAACATTGCATACAGAACATCAATTCAGTAATATTTGAACAAATCATGAATGGCGACGGTGAATACTTTCCATTTCCGTCATCAAATTAACAAAAGCAACCTCAAACAAAGAGATGAATCTGAAGTAAAGCAGTTCGCAAATAAAAAAAAAACCTCACACGTACTGCGTTAAAGGATCCATGAAAAGCAATCTGGAAAAACCATGACAAGCTAGGAGAAAACGAATAGGCTAACAACTTTTAATAGTGACCTGTTCAATCACCAATTGAATACTCTGTACACAAAACACCAACGAAAAAAGGCCAAAAGATTGCGTGCGAAGGGAATAAAGAGGAATAATGCATACAAACCATTCAAATAAATGAAAGCAACCAAATTTCCTTCAAAAGAAACAGAGAGAGAGAGAGAGAGACACACACACACACACACACAAACTCCACAAATTTAAAATGACAATAGAGATAAAAAAGTAGAGGAAAAGTTCAAATTTTTCTCCAGAGTCCAGAGGCACGCACGAACGACGGCAGAACGAGTATTCCACAAATCTAACGCAAATCATCACAAAACAAACAGTGAAAAACAGCAGCAGCAAACCTCAGCCGAGGGCATACGGGAGTCCGAGACACGAATCGACAAGAACCATCACAACGGACCGACCCAGCAGCACATCAAATGGTAGAAAGCATCGCGGCAACAACGCGACGAGGAGGGAATTCGCACCTGGGGGGAACCGAATGGCCCGGGGCCGATCCAGTCGAAGCTCCGGCTGGGTCGACAGGGGCGATGGAGATAGGGTTTTGAGGTCGTTGCGCGCGAGAAACCCGCCGCGGCGAACAGCGCCCACGGCTTGTAAGGAGGGGGAGAGAGAGAGTGTGTTGTGAGGTGGAGGTGGAGGTGGAGGTGGAGGTGGAAGCGCGGAGGAGAGAAACCGACAACGCATACCGGGACCGGGATGCTATAAAAGAGATTGAGCACGGGGCACCACGCCACAAATTGCTGAGGACACCCTCTCACTCTTTCTTAGCTAGAGTATCTCCCTCTTGGTTTGCGGTTGAGTTTGGTTTTGTTCGGTTGAATTAAAAATTAAAAACTTTCTAGAAGAGCTGTGAAAGGGTTAAAAAATTATTTTAAAAATGTGTAAGTAAAACTATACAGGGTTTCAAAAAAATTATTATAAAATGTTACACCGAATAGTCTGTGTAAAAATGACAATTTATCCCAACAAAAAAACCCGTACCCAACCACGAAGCAAATATGACCCAGTTTGATTCGTTGTTCGGTTTGGTTGAAACAAAAGCGTTTAAAAAGAGGCACAAAAGGGCAAAAAAATATTACAAAACATATTTTTGAGATCTTTGTGAAAAACCTCATAAAACCATGAAAAATAAAATAAAATATTTAAATGTATGGTCTATATAAAATTAACAAATTTTGGTTCAACCGAACAAAATTAAACCAAACCATGAATCAAACATCAATCAATGGTCGAGCTTTTCACAAGGCTCGATTCGCTCTGTTTGAGGAGGCTATGTAGCATCTCTATTAAAAATCAATACCCCTCTGTTTTTTATGCTTTTGACTTTGTACACGCCTTCCATCATTCTTCTTATCAAAACAAAAAATTTATAAATATTGTTATGATTTGTTTATCATTAAAGGTACTTTTAGCCTTTTTTTTCATGTTGCACTAAATTTTTTAATAAGATGAATGGCCAAAAGCGTGTCTAAAAGTCAAATGTGTCAAACAAAAAAACCGGAGGGAATAGTTTGTAAAAGAAAAATGTCTAAAAGCAAATGAGGTAGAGGGTTATAGAATAATGAAACAACAACAAACTCTCTTCAAATTGGGAACATATCCTTTGCACATATGCAAACATTAAATCTAGATAACCAAATCTCATCCAGATTCGTGCTCGACCTGTTGGAGGAGGTGGAAGAGAATAATTGCAAAAATACGGAGCATTACCTGTGCACATGGATGGGAGTTAGACGATTTAGATTTGATGTTTGCACGGGTGCATCAGTGTTATATGTGCACAAGATATGCTCCCCTCCAAATCAGAGAAAGATATGTTCTACTGATGATGGTTGAGGAGAGTTGAGAGGCAATTAGACATTGAAAAATGTTGATCCAATCCATTCCATCTCAATTTGGACCTTTGATGTCGATGCTTCTTGATTTGGCAAAGCTGCTACCAACACACCTAGATTTGACGTCACCGGTTGTCGTTGCACTCATATTTGACAGCTTCTCCGCTGTTGCGCCTCCATCCAGTGTTGACCGATGTCACTTCTTATGTCGCATAGTCATCACTTCCATCGTCACCTTAATACCTCAACATGGGAGCGATGCAGCCACGAGGGGGTAGGTACTAAGAGCACCAACGGTGGTGATAAGTAGAGGCAACGGCTGCAAGCAGCGATAGGGATAGGGGCTAGGCAACAGGGATGAAGCGAGTCAGTGGAACGTTGGGGAGGTAGAAGGATGAACCGTGGCCCATAGGAGCTGATGGGATGGATGGTGTGTAGGTATGGTGAAGTGGTGAACCATGGCCCGTGGAATTGATGGCTCGGATGGCGCTAGTTTTAGGTCCTGTTCTTTTGAGCTGTCTGAACGGCCGAACAGCTGAAATGACTGAACTTCGAGAGTTTCTCGAGGTAGTCTCGAGATTCGGATCTATTTTGTTTGACTTGCTTTTTAAAGCGTTAGGACCTATCTTCAAAACAGCGAAAAAACGGATCCAAAAAACTCAAACCATATGTCTTTTTGAAATGTAGATAACTCGTTAAGTTGTTAAGCCGTTAAGCTAAAAAGAACTGGACATAGTCTAGGCAGGTACGCCAACTATTCAAGATTTCAAGCTCGACTTGAAAAAGCTCGTGTATACGAGGCCAGGTTCGGTTCAAGATTGTTTAGATCTCCAGACGAGATTGAATCTAGTATATGGTGCATTCAGTATGAGCACATCGAGCTTTTTCTACTCCTACTTTCGCTGGGGGCTCGAGCTTGGGTGTAGCTGTGTATGTTAGCTTCTGCTCTTTGATTTCACTGTAGTTAACTTATTCGTTATCAATTTTAACATGTTTTCTACTTTGTTTTACTGCTATACAAGTGTGGTGTAGTAAACTTTGATAAGTTCAAAATATACGGAAGATAATAGAAGGAATGACGTTCAATGTCTTTTGACATTTTTTCGGAAAATCATAACGTTGATTGTAAGCATACACTATCATTAGGAAAGCAAAATATCATAGTAATGTGGCACATATTTTTTTTGAAAGGTTTTATTTAATTTCGATGGACTGCAAAACTATATATGAGCCGAAAACAAAAGGGCTTCTCGTTAAAAAACGGCAACTCAAATATAGTTCATATCAGACGTTAATGCAAAGCTCAGGTGGAAATTTTATGACTTTTAGAGACATATTAGTGCTATATAATATAATTCCCACCCCACTAATAAGGCGTAGCCCATACTGTCATTTGCAGCCTTCCCAGCGTGGCCACGTCGCCCGGTTAATCGCAGCCCTTGGTTCTTGCCCGCGTGTCTCTCTTCTCTGCTGTCCGATCCGGCCGGGCTGCTTTGCAAAAAACACCCCGCAGTTCGTGTTTTAAATTTTGCATCCCCGTCGATTCACTTTCGGGCCCCCAGCAGCTCTCCAAGACGTCGGAGGATTTCCGTTTCGCCCAAGTTTCGCGCCCGCCAACGCTGCCTTTTGGCCTTCCTATATACACCGTGTTTGCGGTAATTAGCCGCAATTGCCATCAGCTATAACCCCAATCCTTGCCCCGTCCAACCCTAGACCTCCTACCTGTCGCCTCCCCCATCTCCCTCCCTTGCGGCCCTCCGCCTCTCCCCCTCCCACCCCGCCGCCGCCTCCTCCCCGCCTTCGGCGCCTCCCTTCCTTGCTCATACGATCGAGAGCCGCCACCCCATCTCCACCCGACCGCCGCCGCCTATACATGCCCATCCCGATCCAGCCCCGCCATCGTCTCTCGGTTTGATCCAGCCGCCGCCACTGCCTCCGTCCACCCTGACCGCCGCCACCCGCCTGTGCCCATCCCGATCCGGCCGCCGCCACGGTATCCGGTTTGATCCAGCGTTGGGGCTACTAGGTCCTCTAGCATATTTAAAAGCATCTTGATTCTACCCTTGGAGTGGTTAGTTACATATGAACTTCTGTTCTTATTTGATTGTTTTCTTCGCTATGCAAAACTAAGCAATTTTTGGTGAGCCCTCCTATGATTATTCTTGCTTTCATAATTTTTTACATGCAAATAAACTGAATGTGCATGTGTTTTATTACGTACGAAAATTGCATATTACAGTCACCTTATTCCATAGCATATTACGGAGGCAAAAGTTTTTTTTTACACAAACTTTATTAGTACTATTGAACTAACATTTATTTGCATTGCCCTGAGCTAATTATGAAATATTCAATGCACCAATTTTGGGTGAAACCAATTTTATTTCATATACTTTGTTGATATCAGTTTTGTGTCGAATTAATTGTGTCATTTGCGTTCCTGTTTATTATGCTAAATATTTGCCATGCAGTTTGCTTCTCCGTTGGAGTAATACATATGAATATTTTTCTTATTTACAAAAGTTACATGATTATTTGATTTTTAGTCATAGTTTTCTCTATCATTTGAAATAAATTAAACAGAATTTATGTAAAGCAACACATCAGAGGACAAAGGAACAGATACAAATGATGGCAGAACACATGTTGTTCAAAATTGGTTAATATTTGCTCAAGAGGTAGTTCAGCTAGCAAGAGGAAAGCTTGAGAGCTAATTCTAATAGCAATATCTGGATGAAAATTTGGAATTATAACAACATCTAATAAACTAGAGAAATTCTTATGAAGGTTTTCACATAATACCTTGCTTCTTACGATGCAGAATAGGAGGGATGGTTATCTCAATACTTTATGCTTTGAATAATATACACGATGGAGTTGGAGGACATATAGTACTCATGCAAATGCCATGAGGGTCTGAGCTTTGTTTTTTTCTTCCAGTCCTGACTATATGGTCTCAAAGCAAACAATACTAATATAGATATTCAACCTCAAGTATGTTGCAGCTATGGGAGGTCTCTGCTATTACATCGTATATGCTACTGTTATTCACCATCTTTCAGTTTCACCTTTCTATTTGCAGCTGTACTTTGAAAGTAATTATTTAACAAAACACATATTTGTATGTTGTACCAATACTACAGCTTTCACATATGCATGCCGCCTGGACATGGGTTAGTAGGTCATAGATTCTCATGTCAGCAACGCGCTTGGTAGTTGCACAGAGTTTCATGTCACTGGGCTGCATTAGAGTTTTTTTAAATGATCTGAAACAAATCATTTGAAGAAAGGCAAAATTATGTTAGTTTTTTGCACAGCCCAATGTTTGACATATTAAACCAGTGAACACATAAACAATGCAGTGCATCTATTTGTTCCTTTCTTTTGTGTGCAATTTGAAATGCCCAGAGTTTTTCTAGGATATAAAACAAAGGCTAGCCTTTATAGAATAAAGGTTCTGACCTCATTTGTCTATAGAAATAATTAGTCCAAAGGCATATTGGAAACACCATTGGAATCTTATTAAAAATAGGAGTTACAGATATACATAATCCACGTAGAAACTGTTTGAAAACCATAGACTGTAATTTCCAAATTTAGATAATCTAGCATGTCAAAAGAACTATAAATTATAACTGATCTTTGTCACCTAAATGGTGCAGTGCATGTATTTGTTCCTTTCTTTTGTGTACCGTTTAAAATGCCTACAGTTTTCCTAAGATAGCCCTGATAAAAACAAAAGATAGCCTTATAGAATAAAGGTTCTGAGCTCATTTACCTATACAAATAATTAGTCCAGAGGTATATTACAAACACCATTGCATACTTATTAAAAATAGGATCGTTTCAAAATTTCTTAAAAATTTCAATTAAATAGATTTATAGATGTTTAAAACTGATACCATTCGAGGGTTCCATTCTTCAAAATTTTTCCGCTTAAAAACTGATACCATTCGAGGGTTCCATAAACTATAAAATTATTACAATTTTGAAATTCAAATCAATGAGGTGAAACATTTATTAAAAATTTGAATTCTTCAAATCTTTCCTTCATTCCATTCTTACAATGTTTTCAGAAATGATATAGCACGTGCAAGTGCGCTTATTTTAGAATAATGGTTTTCCTATGCCTTATAGATTGTCTTTGCTGACAGTCCCTTACAAAATAGTTGAACTTAATAGGCAATGCCCCAAAAAATAGCCCAATAAATATAATACATAAATCAATAACTGTGTCAGCCCAGCGCGCGAAGCGCGCTTCTTAATTCTAGTCTATAGTATATCCCATAAACTTAGGTGCATGCAAGCAAGACGCACGATAGGCGATAGGCCCCGACGATGGCTTGGGGACGATCGCCGGGTGACGCTACCAGTTTAGAGGAAAAGCCACCGAGCAGCCGCGTGTGCCCAGGACAGGTACACGCGCGCGCCCCTAGCCCCCCACAGCCGCAGGACCCGGTCCCCGCTCAGATCGGGCCCATCTGTCCAAGGCCGAGTCTCCCGCGCGGGAGACGTTATTATTCACGATCGTTGAATGCAGTTACAAGCAGAGGTAAGACATAGACCGTAATTTTTATTGATAGATCAATATTTATGGAAAAATTGCTGAAATAATCAACAATTAAATGGCAATTAATATAATAATCCACTGTGTAAACAAACTACCCTAATAGCAACGGGTCCCGCCATTGGGCTCGGCGGCCGATGCACGGCATGGCGGAGCCCGCGGGCGTGGCTGCGACTTCTTCCGCCATCGGGCGTGGCGGCGCGCTGCTCCACCACGGGCGTGGCTGCAGCTTGCTCCCGCCACCCCGTGTGGCAAAAGCAGCCGACAGCCGTGCCCGGGAATCTTTGCATGCACCAACACTGTTTTGCATGCGGGTTGAATATTTTATGCGGGATTCTTTGCATGCGGGTGTTAATTAGCAGAGTGATTAAGCCGTACCTACAAAACAGTGTTGGTTTTGAAATAAAATATTACTCCACCAATGCGAATATGTGGAGGAGGATTCGCCAACAACGCACGGTTGATTAATCGAACAGTAATCACGCAATTTACGCTAATTAATAGACTTTAGAAGTCACAATGATCATAAAATTCAGTGTATATATATTGCTGTCCTGCCCGCTGGAAGCCTTCACCCTCATCCTTGCCCAGCATTTACACTCATTCCTCACCCAGCCTTCACACTCATTCCTTACCCAGTCGAGCTCAAGAATCAATAAATCGCGTATTTTGTTCTAAGCATTTAATTATATATATGTTTTGTCTAATAGTTTATTTATATTGAAAAATTAATTAGTTTGATGAGGAGAAAAATGGCCTACAATTATAATTGAAGTTAGTGATTTATTTGTAGTTATTAACATAAATGATTAAATTTTAATTGCATGTATTGCGGAAATTAATATGTAATTACAGACAAATTAGAGTTAGCGTGCTAGAGTCAGGGAAGCAGGACCTAGCGCGTTTGCGAAGAGGAAATATCCCCGCTGCACCCAGTAGTATGATTATTGTGTAGCACAACTATGTTTTTAAATCTCCTAAGACATGTAAGTTTAATTATGATACACTACTATGGTAGATTGTTTTATGCATCATGCGTACCATTGCTTGTATCATGTAATACTAATGTTTTATTTTATGACTACAAAAATATTTATTTACTTTGGTTATATAAGCGCAAATATCTCTCGACAATTTACATAAAATGATACGTTATTATAATGCAAATAATTGATGACATGTATTTGGCGGTTTGACGGAAAAATGCAAACATTTATCGTCGCACCGTAATTTTTCGTGATTTTTTATGTTATATGTATTTTTATATAAAAATATTTTTTGACCTATATGCATTTCTAATTTTGTCAAGTTTTAGAATTCAAATTTAATCAACTTTTCATGTTATACGAATTCTAAAACTTGACAAAATTAGAATTGAAAAGTTCATTAAATTTGATTAAAATGCATTTGAATTATCCCGCCTGGCGGTTGGGACACGTGTCGCGGCACGGGGAGGTTTTGCCACACGGGGTGGCGGGAGCTTGCCTGTGCCACATGGGGTTGTCGGGAGCAATGGATTTGCCACACCCCGAGGCGAGGGCAGAGCCCCCGCCATCCTGTGCGTCGGTTGCCATGCCCAGTGGTGGGAGCCACAACTATTTTTGCAATTTAATTACGCAGTATATTATTTTATTAATTTTCTTTTACAAGATGATTATTTCAGCAATTTTTTCCAATATTTATAATAGTCTCTCTTCTCTCTTTTATATATATTATCCAGGCTATATTTGATTTTGAAAATGCATCTAGGCCCTTAAGTAGTTTTGGTGGTTAATGATTAACAATTATAGAGCTAATATTTTTCTATTAGAGAAGTATATACAGATGTTATACAGGTGAATTTATGAGGTACATGTTTAAATGTGATGGTGTACCCTCAAACATGGATATGTTGCAAGAAGGCATCAAGACTAGTAATTGTTTGTAAATCTTTATTTATTGAGTCATAGGTATGCCATACTATGAAGAGGGATGCAATGGAGAAGCATATAAAAGTTTCTAAGTGACCAAAATAGGTATTTCGAAATTCGTGTGAGTTTTTCACTCCAAATACACTATATACAAAACCTACACCATCAGAACATTCGACGAGGGTCGGAACATCCGATGGTGAATCCAGCCTGCCTGCTTTCAATGCACTCTAGTGAGCAGTCCATAGGAACATCCGATGCGGATCGGAACATCCGATGGCTGTCGAAACATCCGACGTGGGTTGGAACATCCGATGCGGGATCCTCTCCAGCAACGGCTACTTTTTATGATTCTCTATTTAAAGCCCTCTCTAATACCTGCCAAAAGGTTACTGACGCCCTGATTTGAATCTAATTCATATTCCTCATCATCTCTCAAGAACTCTAGTCTTTGTCTCTCTCTTGTTCATCTTGTGAGATTTAGATCTAAAGAGATCAATGCACCCAAAGTGCTCCACGAATGAGTCATCCAATTCTTGAGTACTTAGCGATTCCTAATTTCCTCATCGCATTTGTTACTCTTGGAGGCTTGAAGGGCTCCTAGACGGCTAGGTGTCGTCGGTGAGCCGCCGAGCTTTGTGTGGTGTGTCTCTGGAGTTTGTGAAGGTGTGAATCTGCCTCCGCAAGAAAAATGATTCATCTGGTGATTGCCGGTGAGTGTTGTGTGCATCGCCGGAAGGGGATTAGGGTCTTGGTGATCCGGGCTTTGTGCTTTCCCTAATGGTGAGTAGGATCTCCCTCCAAAGATCCGAACATCGGTAAACAAAAGTCGCCGTGTTCTTCGTCTTGGTCTTTAATATTTGTTTTTACTATTGGTTTTGGCTTGTTCTGAATAGTCTTGAGTGGATCTAATCTTGGTTTTGCGAGAAATCAATTTTTACTGTAAGTTTTCGTCATCTCCAGTACTGCCAGGATCGGAACATCCGACCCAGATCAGATGATCCGACGCAGGGCTTTCTGAACCAAATCGGAACATTCGACCTCCATGGAACATCCGACGTGCTGGCCACTGTATTGAGTTTATTAATTCCGCAATTTTGTTTTATTCGCCTATTCACCCCCCTCCAGACGGCATAGTGATCCTTTCAGATTTTGTCACCGTAGCAACTAAAAAACCCTAGTTAGGGTTGATCCAATTGATCTTTTTTTTTTCTCGTGGATTACAACACTCTTCTTTGGACGAAACCACGATATGGTAATGCTTTGATAAAATCTCGAGAAAATGGTATATTGCACACGCATACTGCACTGAGAAAGATTTTTAATAAAGCATGTTGCATTGCATTGCGTCATCAAAAACCTTATATGTGAAACTTTCAAAAAACTTATTTAAAAGAAAAGGAGTGCAATATTAAATTTTCTTAGATCATTGTGGGTCTTTGTTTAGGGACTCTCTTTATAAACCTTGCAACTCACGAAATCGCTTCATTCCAATTTCATAAACACATTTACAAAATGTTGAGGTAGACAATGCCTTTGTAAATAAAATTGACAGATTATTACACAGTTTCACCTGAACCACCTCTATTTGATCACTCTTCTAGAGCTCATAAGGGTATAACAATTTTAAAGCAATATACTTCATGATATTACTCTTAATGTAGCCCGTTTTCATTTGCATCACGCATACAAAATTATTCTCATAAATAATTATGGGGTATTTTCCATCTGCATAAGTATCCCATTTGTAGGTATTTCCCATCTTTGTAAGTTCTGCTGCGCAGTGTATGTGCGGATTTCACCACCACAACAAACCTCAATGGATCCCCAAAAGCTAAGAGGTCTATGTTAAATTTGATACTCCATCAATTATTAAATATTCAGAGACTATGTTCGGTGCCCTGCGTATAGGCATCAATAGTTTGTACGAAGTACTTCCTCCGGTTCCATAATACGTGTCGTTTTAGGTTTGTTTTAAGTCAAAGTTATAAAACTTTATCTATAAAAATCTTTTAAACTATTTGGATTGTGTACATAAAAACCATACATATAAATTTGACTTGAAAAATATTTTCACAGTATCATATTTTCGTGGTTTTTATAAATAAATTTCATTAGCAATTGATGGTCAAAGTTGTATTTCGAAGATCACATCAGTGAAACGACAAGTATTATGGGACTGAAGTAATAGTTGGACAATGCGCGCGCGTTGTGGTGTGTACAGATCAAAATTAAATAGCATAATGGAGTTGTTCAGCTCAACCAAAGCCATTTTAGCACAGGGTTTTCCTTAAACCGATCGGCCTTGAAACTACCCTAGTGCCCTCATGGATGACAGAGATTTGACCACACACACTCGGTAGAACACCCCGGGCATATTGTCCACATATTTCGATACATGTGTCCGCATCGGAACCATACACTTTCGATACAATTGGTTCTGACTTAGCTGCTAAGTTTTCGTCGCCCTCAGCTACCTGCCGAACCTCGGATCCTCATACCGGCATAAGTCCATCATCCACGTCATTTTTTTCATCTCCGTGATCCCTAAGTTCAGGTCTAACTATCTAGCACAACTTCCTTATCGTTCTGGATATTTGAACCACTAGTTCGCGTCCCAGCACTTTGTCAACCAAGGTCCACCTAAAACTATATCACAAAGATTAGTCCATCCAATAACACAAACTTATCTTGATCAACTGCATATTAGTCCACTTCAATTTCATCACGAATTAATTATTTGACACATACCAAATCAAAGGATTCACAAAATCCAACAAATATGCTCACCTGCACTTATTCTCTAACATGGCCGAATTTTTTAAACTTCAAATGAAAAGGTTATCAACACGAGAAAGATGAGTCTCGAAATTAACTTTTCGAGTATGGGAATACCTTCGAAAACACAATATATGGCTGCACATACAGGCTAATAGGGGTAGGTCCGGTGGTGAGCGGACCATGTCCTATGGTCACCAGACCAAGTCCAATGAAATCCAGTCTGGTGGGCACATGACCAGTGAACGACAAAAACCGAGCTCTAGACTTCGGATGCCAAGGGACAAGTCTGCTAGACCACAAAATCTCCCAAAAAACTAAATGCTAGACTCTGAACCCTACGGGCCATGTCCGATGGACCACACAAACTCTTAAAAACTGAGTGCTAGACTTTGGACGCCACCAAAGAAGTACGGTGACCTTTGGACCAAGTCTAGCGATCCTTTTTTTTCACTCTTACCTCATTTAATCCAACTCCGCAAAACAAAACCTTAACACGAGGAACCAAAAATGTTGCCAAATATACTCATTACAAAGTGAAGTGACCTTCACATGGTCTCTGAGTTAGTATTGAACCATATATGTATAGTACACAGTAAATAAATAAAATAAATATTGTCCGTATATAAATTATGAGGATCTAAAACGTTTAGTACGCTAAATAGATTTTCAGTATGCCCCCGTTAAGTATAACATACACAGACGTCATGCAGTACAGGAGTACGCGCGTACGCACGCGAATAATTCCTTGTGATCTTCCAAATGCACAATATAAAGTACTCCTTCTGACCACACCAATGGTCGCAGTTGATTGGCCATCCAGGGCCGCCCTTTAAATCTCTCCCCGACTACCGAACAAAGTCCTTTAATTAATTGTTCCTCCGTGGTCGAGCATGCACTCGTGAACCGACGAGTGATGACGACCTAGCTAGTAGCTATCACAAGTTCACAACATCAAGCCCGCGCTCTGATCCTAGCTAGCGTCAGAGTGGTTAGTTGAATGAATAAGCTGCTTAAGTTATTTGTGCATGTGGTTGAATGGATAAGTTCGATTGAACTAGTAAGTTTTAAGCCACCTTGTCGAATCCGCATGTGATGAGTATTTGCCAACGTTTGAGTTTGGTGTGCGCGTTCGGCTTTGACTCCAACTTTAAACTACTCCCTCCTTTTTTATGACACATATGCACTTCAAGATTCAACTTTGTAATCTTGACCAATAATTTATATAATATTACCTAGATTTATGATATAGAATTGGTATCATTGGATTCGTATTTTAAAATACTTTTAAATGATTAAATTTTATTAATACGAACAATATATGATAAGGGAAATCGATGATTAAAATATAGTTTAGGAGATTGTGCCAAGTCAAACCATGCATTATAAATCCATATAAAAGTTGTTGGTTTTGGTGGTTTAGTGCAACAATAGTGGTTGATCCTTTGCCTAAAGAGTCAAATAAGTTCTATGGGACCATGTAAGCATCTAGGCCCCATATAATGGCTCATATTGTTTTGTTGGTGATGATGATTGGTAAAAGGAAAGGGAAAGTCATGGATTTCTTGAATCTTTAACATTTTTATAGTTGATGGCATCCAGCGTTAAGGTTGAGGATAATCTAGAGGGTGGACCGAGAGTCAGGTTGGTTCACTCTTAGTATAATTTTTTTGCTCGTATCGCCACACTGTGAAAAGGGGCTCGATGGTTTCAATTTCTTTGGAACATGGTTTTTGAAAACACAACCGATCTTATCTATTTTCTTCTTGAGTTCTTGAGAGCCTAGGTTCAGTGTTAGAGGAGTTTAGAGAGAAAGGTGTGTGAATGTCATAGAGTTTAAGGTTTGGAGGTGACTTTGGTTTTCTAGATTTTATGCACTTCTCATCCTTAGCTTGTGGATTTAACCATGTGGATTGTGTGACCCTCGTTCTTAGCATTTTATAAAGTCCAAGATCACCAAAATTAGAGTTCGGAGCTAGAAGTTATGTGCTTTTTATCAAGAGGACCGAACTATTGTTCTTCGTCTACATACCCTTTGAACTATGAACCATGTATTTTAGCCCACAATACCGTGAATCCAATACAAATAACCATGTACACAGGTTTTGGAGGTAGTTTTGTCTATGTGGCGAGTGACGTGCAAAAATGACAAATAAATAAGAAAATAATTATGGGCCCCATTTAGGGCTGGACCAAAAGCTCGGGCTCGACGAGATACTTGAGCTCGGTTCGAGCTCGAATGCTAAACGAACCGATCTCGAGCCCGGTCTCGAGCTCGAGTCTATTCGAGCCGAGCTCGAGCTCGATCCCGAGCCTTTATCGAGCCTAACCGAGCCTGAATAATTATCATTCCATAGCATATTTCTCTCTTTAAATCTAATTTTTCAACCAATTTGAGCCGAGCTCGAGCTTGAAATCGAGCCCAACCGAGCTCATATAGTCTTAAAACAACATAAATCCCTTCATTCGAGCTCAACCGAGCTGATCTTGAGCCTAACCAAGCTTTTATCGAGCTCGATCTCGAGCTTAACCCTAAACTCGATGTTGGTTCGAGCCGAGCCCAAGCCGAGCTCGAGCCTAACCGATCTCGAGCTTTGACAGCCTAAGCTCGCTCAGGATCGACTCGAATCCACCCATAGCCCCATTTGTCATCCTCTTCTTCTACCTCTCCTCTCCTCTTCCCTCCTTTTCACTTTCCTCTGTATTTCTCTCTGGTATTGGCCAAGATGTACCACCCGTGTCCACTGCCCTCCTTGGCAGTGCCCTCTAGGAGAGGTTAAGATGGTGAGGTGCAGGGCCGTGTCCATGACAACCGAGATGATGAGACGAGGTGGTCAAAGTGGCAACCACCATGGCGACACAACGTGACGACCTCAATGGTGGCACGCCATGGTGGCATCTATGGAGGCACAATGCAGTTGTCCCCACGCTCAGGCCACGATGGCGAGGCAGTGCTAGTGCCGACGATGACATTCGTGGTGGTGGCATATAGCTAGGTCGCCTAGATGTGCCAAATCTAGAAGCAGGGAGGTAAGGTTGCGCGCTCGGGCTAGCGACAAGAAGGCAGTACCAGCAGCGGCACTCGTGTGCTGCTCCTACTTGGTGCCGTCATCTCCCCTAGTAAGTCATCCCACCCAAAGCACCACGAGACTGAGCCACTCACTCGGGATTTGGGGGAGGAGGAGAGGTGATGTGTCCAAGGCCAGGGGTAGAGGAGGGGTGGTCGGTGGGGAGAGTTAGGAAGAGGAGGGGTAGATGTCGGTGAGAGAAAGTAGGAGGTGAAGGGGTCGTCGGGGAGGAGGAAGGGATACGAGGAGGAGGGGCAACCGGTAGGGAGTGAGAGGAGCAGCAGGGAGAGAGGGAAGAGAGAGCAGAGAGCAGAGAGAGAGAGAGATGAAAGGAGGCAAAACTTACGTATAGCCCCCATACCCCCACTGCCACATCATATTCCATAGGCACGCATGCCATGTTGATGAAACCATATGCAAAACCATCCTCGGAGGACAGTTTTATGGGTTAAAATACCAATTTTCATAGTTTGAGGTCATGTACATAAATGACGATAGTTTGGGATGTAACATAGAATTTTTTTTCTAAAATGAAAAGCACTACTTTTTTTTTTGAGGGTTGTGGGAACTTTCCTATAATCCTATCCTTGCTTCCCATTGATATTGATATCGAGCATGTCATGGTGATACCAGGAATGTTCTTCACATCGGAGTAGATGACGGTGATGAATTGATTATTATCTCGATGTGAAAAACAGCAACAGCCATGCATGCAAATACAATTACCCGCGTCCGTCGTTTCTTCAGCGTTTCTCTTGGCCATTTCTTCGAGTGCCGGCATATCGGAGGAAAAGAATCGCTGAAACATTATAATATCTCTCTGTGTGTATAGAGAGAGACATTTAGGCTGTTTGGTCGCCTGCAACCAAAGAGTTTTACATCTAGAGATACAAAATTAGGGTGTTTGGTTGTCTTCTCACCTATCTGAACCAGGCTCTCTAGATACAATTACCCCCTTTGGGCCAGGCTCCGGATATACGACCAAATTGGGCATTTTCCGAGAGCCAGGCTCCGTGTATGCAGCAACACAACCACATGCGCAACACATTTGATTCATTTTTTGTTATATCTTTTGATTAGTATTTTCGATTACCGAATCGATTTAAAAAATGGGTTATTGATATTTTTTTGAACAAAATGAGACCACACTTGCCATATAAATTTTAAAAGTTTAAAATTTTAATTTTTGAATTTATTTATTTATGAGACTTTCTTTTGATTTTTTTATTTTGATTTTCTAGAATTTATTTTTCAATATGTTTCATCCCTCTTTTTAATTTCTCCATGCCATTCTCTCCTTAGTGCAGTCAACTAAACAATATCTCTACGCAGCCTGTACAATTTCATACACCTAACCAAACAATAACCATTTGCATCATCTCAGTCTGGCTCCAACCAACCTGGCTCAGCTTATACAGCCTGGTTCAACTAAGAAAGCAACCAAACAGCCTATTAACCATGGTCCCCAATTTTGCTTATTTTTAAAACCCACTAGTGCAACATTATTAGACCCTGGATCAATACCCATATTAAACAACCAGATAATTGCATACATACAAAAGTATGATGGATTAATTAATTTACATGGATGAAATTATGCGAGCAGGCATATTAGGTTACATCAAGGCCCATCTAGCCAAAATATTACAGTACCAAATATATCAAAATTTTTGTATTATAGCGAGAAACATTAAACCCAAAAGATGGTTCCCTTGGCTATCCATCCTGTGCAAGCGACTGTAGGGCACTCCAATCCCGCTCGTACTTGTCGTACTAAGGATTGCCATCCTCATGACAAACATAAGAATCTTCTACACCTAAAAAGGTGAGTGCGTGCGAGGGTAAGTGTGCAATCAAACAACACTTACGAGTTAACATGCGCCTAATAAAGGCTTTTTGGTAAGGTTAAGGTTACTTTATTTGCTCAGAGCCACTTTTGAAACATAGTAGTAATTAGAAAGTCTATACTTAGCCAGTTTCAAAAGAGTATCTTCAAAAGATACAGAAGTATGCATTAGTGCTTCTATAGTTTTGGCAATAGACCACCAGATTCCATCAACTCACAGACTAACAACATCAACCAAATTCCCTAAGCCATAACCTAGTCTTCCTCCATATATTCACCCACCATCTTATTCAAAAGTAGTCGTCCCGTTGTGAACCACACATATTATAAAGTGTCTGATCTTGCCTAGTTGGGTTGCTGGCCCAACCTAAACTCACAACTCCTAATGATGTGGGTTAAATCACCCTCGGTGACGACCAATGACAGTCCTTCGAGCTAGGCGCTATCAGAGGTGTGTCCTCTAGACCACGCTATTGGCCCCACACTTGTACTATTGCCCAATGGCCACGCATTGTGGTGTTAGGAGCCATCCCTCACGGGTAGATGGTCAACGACTTCTCGCTACACGTATACCCCATGCACCCATTTGGGTGAGTACACGCTCCAACCTAGCCTGTCCATCTATAAACTGGGTTCCTTCGGCACATCTTCCTTCATTCTCTACAAACACTAATTCCCATTCTGCAAACCATTCCATTTCCAACCCGGGCCTCAACGAAAACATACATCCAGATCAACTAGATCAAAGCAACACAACCTTACCATGATCATTCAGTTATCAAGGGGGATGTGTAATCTGGTGAGTTTTGGTTCATTGGACGGGCTTTTACTGTTTGCCTATAATATAAATCATGTTCATTACCTAAGCATGTCTAAACAATTTTTTATCCAAAACTAGAAAGTCTAAAATTCAAGTAGATTAGTGTACTAGCAAAAGGAGCATGATTACCAAGGCGATCAAGTACTCCATCCGGTCATAAAAACAAGTCGCCGGCTCGCAGCTGACTTTTGGGCATGCCTTTAACCATTCGTCTTATTCAAAAAACTATGTAAGTTATCATTTATTTTATTGTGATTTGTTTTATTATTAAAGGTATTTTAAGAATCATTTATATTTATGTATGTTTGCACTAAATTTTTGAATAAGATGAATGGTCAAAGGCATGTTCAAAAGTCAACGGCGACTTGTTTTTATGACCGGAGGTAGTAATATATACGCCTTGAGAAGATTGTATGGCGATGGTCCTATATATGACATATATACTACAGTTCATTTGATATGTGCCCGCTGGTATTGTTGAATGACACTTGCTATTTAGTTGTTTTTGTCTGCTTATCCAATCTTCAACGAATATGCTTAGGATATCTCTATCGTGATTAGAGGTAGGCCAAAACCGAAAGATGCATGGGAAAGAAAAACTCACACACGCCAATTAAGGGTCACTAGAGGGAACAGGGAAGCCGTGCGGCATCTGCACCTTGCGGAAAGTGGGCCACTTTATGCACATTATCGTAGTATCTCCAATGATATTCAGTTAGCTATAAGCATATCAACTCAACATTTTTTTTATATGAAAGAGAGAAAAAGAGAAGAGATATAGACTATCTACTAACGTACAATCAGTCTACGGTTCATTTCAATGTGTATGCATACTATGACATGTGGGTTCATATTAATTTTATAAACTGCTAATGCTATAACTAGTTCATTGGAGAAATTATATACGTACTATCTATAGATGATATATCAATTTTTTAGTTAATGGTAGCTACGCTGTTAGAGATGCTCTCAGGCTAGAAATCCAAATAAACAAATTGAATGGGCGAAGGGAGGCTACCATGCACGGCAGCACGGGCAACGACCATTTAATTTGCAGAGGAAAAAGGTCAAACTTGTCAGGTTGGAAAGTTATGTGATAGAATATGTTGCTCGTGTCAAGGTCTTAGTTTAGTCTAAAGATTTGAAGATGACGGGAAAAAAAGCTTGGTTCAATATCTTTAGCTGTAAATATGCATAAATTTCACGTTAGACACTGTAGATCTTGCAGTGGGCACACATGGTGGCTATCTACTGCCTGCTCTTTTCTCTGAAGTGGGGACAAGTGGTTCCCAGATCTTTCAGCGACTTTGCCAGTCGGTGAACACCACAGGGTTGGCGAAAATTTTCTCATGGCAATGCTAAGCTTTTAATTGTTCTTAACTGTTGGTTAGCTATTCAACTAGGGGAGCTTCTAATAACCGAACACTTTTAACTTCTTGATCTTTTTTCCCGAAAATCTCGAAGCAGTCGCTAAAAAGCCTCTTGAAAACAAATCGGTTACCAAGTGGACCTGAAGCTCTTAAAGTTCAAGTCCAGCAATTCAGCTTAGCCTTTTAAAATAGGCTGTTACTTATGCAGTGGTAACGCCTACTTCCTACCTAATGTAAGCAAATTCCAGTGATGCATGCAGCACACAGAGAGAAGGTAGGCCGGATCGTGTGGTCAGCATCGCGATGTTGCTACCACTATTTCTTGTGATAAGCGCAGCAGCTAGCTCGCCTTGTTCCCATCACTCTCATATATATGGAGTATGATCATACGCAAGGCTCACTTTGAAGTAGAGAAAATTCCAAAGCGGAGATCGATCACCAGTGTGCATCAGTACGCGCGCGCGTTCAATCAAAGGTGAGATCGATCGGGATGCTGTGCAAAGCTGAGCGAGAGCGAGAGTGGCGATCCCTGTCACTGCGATCGATCATGCATGGGGCGAGAGCCAACAGGAGCACACATTTCCATCTCCTCGATCCTATGGCTGCATGTATGCATGGCTCCTGAGGTTGGCTCGAAATGTGTTCACTTGGACCCTTTTTGATCGGCGATTATGATTTGTTTTGTTTGTAGTTGAAAAGGTTGAGTGCCTTTAAAAGGAGACTCGAAACGGTTAAAATTTTTTTTTTTTTTAGGATCTTTGAGGAACACCTCGCAAATCTTTAGAAATTTATTATAAAATATTACGCTGAATGATCTGTATAATAAATATTATAAATCAAATTAGAATCATATCAGAATCGCGAAGCAAAGAAGTGTCCATGTCCCGTTCCTTCGTCCCGTGCCATCCTTGTCTATGAAGGTGATGGATACGGGAGCATAAAAGTGGTATTTTTGAGAGCTGCTGTGGCCGTGGTCGCCTTCCCAGCTAATCTTCCTTTCCATTCTCTCTTTCAGTTTCAGAGCAAAGCTAGTAGAAGCTCTATATGGTGTTGTAAATTTGCAGCACGTATAGAGTGTCTGGTAGGTGAGGGAATCTTTTTAGAGTGTAGTGTAAAATCTGAAAGGATGTTTGCAGCAAAGCTGTAAATTTGCAGCATAGGAATTTGCAGCGACTTTTAAAGCTGCTGCTGCTTATGCTCTCATATGCATGCATGCGTGGCCCTTGGGCTCGTGGTAAGGCCGTCGCCTCGCTACCCTTTTGCCAAGAATAACTCTTTGGAATTTTGTGGCACCAATAGGCAGATATCTGCAGATCACGACGTAAGGTGAACTTTTAGGAGATCCATCTTTTGGTGACACCAGACGATTTTCGTATGAAAATTGTATTGCAGAGATTTAGGGTCTGTTTGGTTCACTGCCTAACATTGCCAGCCTAAGTTTAGGCGTGCCGCAGTGGCTAAGACAGGTGTTTGGTTCGTTACTAAGATTAGGTGCGCCAAACAAAGTTAGGCAGCTAGCAGTGCATTCTCTTCATGTTTTTTCGTCTAAGATGAGGTAGTGTTTTTCACCGCCACACATTTGCTAACTTTAGGCAAATTGCTAATCTTAGGCGTGGCAATTTTAATCACAAACCAAACAGGCCCTATTGATGTGTATTCTGTGGTGAACTAGCACCGGTGACGTGGCATTTTTTTTTTACTTGTTAATAAGGTACGTGGGTGCATGGTCTTAACAAACAACGCATGCGATCTTGTGGTCTCGTGTGCAGTGACGTCTTTGCAGGACTAGCCAAACACCAGTTCACTTTGAGTTCTTGTGGGATATTTATAAATTCATAGCTCAATATACTTCTCTAACAGCAAGTTGAGATCAGAAATGCACGAGCAAACGGGATCAAGTCCTACGCAGGCAAGGGCATGGGCTCGTTGCTATTAAACTAAATCAAATATTGTACTCTAATTCGAGAAGGGGAAATCAGAGGTGTCGAACTAGATCTAACAAACCTGACAAGTTGGTAACTATAGTGCTGCTCTAAAAGACTAAAACCTGGTTTAATCCATTGTGTTGAATTCAACTTGTTTTTTTTTTTACGGATACGCTCGGTGGAATTTGCACTTTGCAAGTTACTTGGCTTCTGATTTTATTATTTGTAAACAAACCGAACAAGTGGTTCGAAAGATACTGTCTTCGTTTCATCCGGACAGTGCAGCAGCGTACCATTGGCAGATATTTTACGAGAAGTAGAGCAGTGTCATCACAGATCTTTGGTGGTGTGCCAACTCTGAAATAGCTGAAAAGCTGGCCATATTCCATTCTTCTACTTATAACTCGCCCCCATCCATTGTCTCTCTCAATGTTTGTGTGTGTGTGTGTGTGTGTGACTACTGGCTACTGGCTTCTATTGCTAGCATTATTCCATATTCCAAAATGTGACATGATAAAAATAATAGACATCCCCTATTGTGCAAAGTCATGATATAGTCTGCATGATAACATCAAAATTCTAGAGTCGATATTGTATAGTTGCAATGTCATGTCGCTTCTTCCAGGTACAAAGCAAGAAAATAAAAGGACAAAATACAACAAAAGAATAATGTGTCTGAACTCCGCGGTACAAAATGAAAACATGAATTCCTTGAAAAAGGATAGCTATACAGTTTACAAGGAACTATCATACATGACTCCTGAATCATGATTTCTCTTTATTTGTAATCCTAGTTTTTACGTTACCTGTACATAAAAACAGAAAATGTGAGCATTCAACTGACAAATTATACACAGCTTGAGTCTGTAAGAAGCAACTCCAAATACAAATAGAAATGCACTGTATCCCTCTTGTGGTAGAAAAAAGACTATACTTTTGCAGCATTAAGTGGTTAAAAAAGCAGCAATAGCCCATATGAAGAAGGAATGAAGGATAGTCACATATGTACATTTAGGCCCTGTTTGAAAGTGGAGTTATTTTGTAGTTTCTATGCAAAACCATGGTTCTATCAAAAACCATGGTTTCTGAGACCATGAGGTGTTTGGAAGCAACCCAAAAACTCTGTTTTGAAAACCATGGTTTTGGCAAAACCATGGTTTTTTTGGAGTTTTGTAGACTCTACTCCACACCAAAGTTTTCTAACTTGTGCTAGCAAACAATGGTTTTCAAAACCATGGTTTTTTATGATCGTAGCAAAACACAAACCATGGTTTTACAAAACCATGGTTTTAAAAAACTACACTCCCAAACAGGGTCAGCACTGGCCACTGATAGTTTGATACATACCATCAACTTCCTCAAATTCAACTTCTTTAATCACTTCAGCAGCAGCATGGTACTCAAACCTGCAGGGAGAAGCTAAAGAATTGGACTAGCATACATTGGTTATACAAAGCAGTAGATTTTCTCAGGCATCTGATAATCAGAGCATAGGACCAAGATTTCTCAGAGAGAGAGAGAGAGAGAGAGGGTTGGACCAAGTTTAACTATCTAATATTGATATGCAACACAGCAGTGAGAAGGTCTGGAGGCTGCTGATGTTTTGAAGAACGGGAAAAGTAAGAATGGAAATCTTTTCAAGGGAAAAAAATTAAATTTCCCCCTCTATTTATGTATAGTGTTGTAGTGAAGATAATATATTAATGTATAGTGTTGTGGTGAAGGGACTGAGAGAGAATCAAAGCACCCAGAGGGAACCAGCGATGGGAGATTTAGGGCCACACGGAGAGAAATCAGCAATGGGAGATTAGCAGGTAAAGAGGGAGGGGCCGAAAGTGTCTTTTCCCATGGGTAGAAATTAGAATAAAAGGGTTAAACTGATTAAAAATACCCAAAGTGGAAAAAGTTGGATTAAAAATTGATTGAAATGGAAAATTTTAGATTACAATGAATAAGTGAGATTGGTGGATCTTTGAGTGGCAAAAATTAAATTCTCCCTTATAGAATCAATGAAATTCTTAGAAAATAATAAAATTTGAGTATTTGCCATTATTATATATGTTGTCAGCATAGGAGCTAACAGGAAAATGGGTGACCTATTAACAACCCATACAGAATTTTGAGGGTTGAAAACACTCAAATTACACTCACATTTTTTCGAATAAAAAGCTAAGTACGAGATACAATTATTTGACATAGATTCCATGTTAAACAGATGGACATATCAAATCTTCATAAAAAACAACTAACCTGTTAGAGGAAGCCACCTCAGGTTCATATTCTGATGTGCTCTTGATGGCCTTAACTACAACATCAACAATTTCCTTCTTTCTAGTACTGGCCATTAAGCAATCATACTCCTTTGGGACAATGATTGCGAAGAAATTATCGGTGAGGTTGCTTATACATAGCCTATCAACAGCTGCAAGAGCTATCCTCCTCTTCAATATATCTGCATCCGGATCAACAAGGTAGAGAGCAATGTCTGTTATCACCAGGATGCGCCTTTTCATCTTTCCTGATTGAGTGAACTTCAAGACCTTGTCCGCAAACAGGACCTTGTTATCCCCTGCAATATTATTGAGGATAGCTTTAGAAACTTTGGCTTTGTAGCTAGAATACTAACAACCTCTCAATGGCAACCAACAAGTGTCCATCATTAGCGTCCACAACTTCTACACTGACTTGGATCATGAACTAGTGTGTAGTTCAGTCGTTCTGTTTGTGACATTCAAGCATGCATACAAGGTATCATTAGTTACCTAATGTCACATCACGGTGCCAACCTGCCCTGAAGTTCAACTCAAGTTTTGTTTAGAGTTAAACTCACCTAGGGCAAATCATCAAAGGCCAATGAACTTTGATGATTTGTAAGTTTTCTCAAGTTTTGTTTAGAGTTAAACTCACCTAGGGCATATTATCAAAGGCCAATGAACTTTGGGCAAATTGGCAAAGGTCACCGAACTTCAGGGCAAATTGGCAATTCTCCCCAATGCAGGTATTAGTATAAATAGTTAGGCAATATTGAATGCTGGACGTACCAAGAACCAGAGATAAACTGCAATTGACCTATACTCTCCGCATTAATCTCTCGTAGATAAAATTCGCGAAGCTCAATTGCTCCGCTATGAGGGATAAACAAATGGAATTAACACAACCCTAGACGAATTTCACCATTAACAACTTCCACATCTTTACCACTAACAAACGCGGGAGGGGAATATCCATTTCACAGAGCCACCGCAACGCGCACAACCACCGAACCAATCGATCTCCCAGTACGATCATACCAGAAGCACACTGACCCGAGTTAGTAAAGATAGGGAGAATAAGGGTGCGGATTCGCACAGCGGCACCTTGCTTGGAGAGGATCTTGGTGAGGCAAGGGTCGTTGGGGACGCCGATGTAGTCGCCCTTGCAGTCGCGGTACACCGCCGCGCGCCGCCGCGCCCTGGCTCCCATGAGCAGCCCCGCCGCGGGCGCCTCCTCCGCCTCCCCGCCACCCGCTGACGCCGGGGGCGGGTCAGCGGGCTCGGGCTCCACCTGGATTCGCCTGAGCGGCCGGAAGCGATCCATGGGCGAGCTGGGAAGAAATGAACCGGAGACGCGGAAATGCCTCTGCTGCTGGCTGCTGCTTGTTGCAGCGATGGAGACCCAAACCTGTTAGAGCTGACGTTGTACTCTTAAGGTTGATGGCCCTTATGTTTTTTTGGAGAGGTAGGGAATAGAAGAATCGGAAATGCTCCTTTTCGGGCGTCGAACAGCCCAAGGCGCGGCCCAGTACCAGACAACGCGCATCCAGCTTTCAACACACAGCTGTAGCGACTAGAAAAAAACATGAGTTTTATTTTTGCCTATTAAAATTTTTCATTTTTGTCTCTATTTCATCTGGAGTCCGAAATGCATAGAACAAATTTCATAATTCATCTAAAATCCTAATTAACTCATTTTAAATACTTTTAAATTTTTTATTTATTTTTTATTAGCCAAATTGTTTCAACAGTATATATAGATTGTTTCAAATAGACTAAATTAGTTGTTTCAGCAGGCTAGACATATTGTTCCAATAGAAAAACTAATTGTTACACTTAGATAGACATATCGTTCCAGTATGCTAAACTAATTGTTCCAGCAGGCAAAAAATATTGTTCCAGTAGGCTAAACCAATTGTTTCAACAGATTAGATAGATTGTTCCAACATGCTAGACGTATTGTTTCAATAGGCAGTACAAATTGCTTCATCAGCCTAGACAAATTGTTTCAATCGGCTAAACTAATTGTTTCAGTAGACTAATCTAATTGTTCCAACAGACCAAAAATATTGTTCCAATAGGCTAAACCAATTGTTTCAACAGACTAGATAGATTGTTCCAACAGGCTAAATTAATTGTTTCAACATGCCAGACATATTGTTCCAACAGGCTAAACTATTTATTTCAACAGGCTATATATATTGTTCAATAGGCTAAATCAATTGTTTCAACAGGCTATATATATAGTTCCAATAGGATAAACAAATTGTTTCACTTGGTTGTGCGTCCACTAGGTAAAAGTAATTGTTTCAGCAGGCTAGCCATATTGTTTCACAGGCAAAATTAATTGTTCCATTAGGATAACAAATTGTTTCAGTAACATTTATATATCAACACTGGTCTTGTTTTGTTCGTAAAAATGAGAGGAACGCAGTGGTGCAAACAGTTCGTACATTGGAGCAACCAGTCAAAATCTATGGCCGTCGAAAGAGAAACCGAAAGGAATATTTTCGCTGACGTCATCACTGATATCATCGCATGCATGCAAACAGGGGCAGCTTTTTTCTCATTTCCATGAGCGCGCGTGTGTTGGGCTAGGCCAGGGCGCGTCCATCCCCAAGTCAGCGCCTAGCAGAATATATATATAGAGAGAGAGAATAGCTAACGTACATCCTCGTCATCGCTGCGCTGGGCGGGCCGGTACGACCTCCTTTTCTTCGCCGGCGTCGCATCCTGGAACCGCGCAAAAAACAGAGCCTAAGGACGGCTGATTGCCCGACGACCGGCCTACGTCGAAGGAAAAGGACTCACCTGTGTCGGCGCCATGCGTTTCCTCGCCAGCGTCTCCGCGTTTGCCTGTGCCGCGTCCGCCGCGGCCGGAGCCAGTGCCGGACTTCCCTCAGCCGACATCACCGGCAAGGCTAGGACACTGCCAGATGCCGCCGGCGATCCCCCCGGCGGCGAGCGCGTCGCCAGTGGCTGTGCGATGGCACCCCTGCAGAGCCTGAGGCATGCGTGGCCTCCTTGGCCATCTTCCACGTTCGCTGCAGATGATCAGCGCAAGCCGTCAAGACCTCAAGGGCACACGTGGCCTGGAATTCGATCGAACACCCTACGGGCACGTATCGCGGACAATTTATCCCTTGCGAATCTTCTGGGATGGGGATTCTTATCCATGGGCAACAGCATGCCCGCAAGAGTATTGAAGACAGTCACAATGTGCGCCGACCTAAAATCAAACAGAGCAGCACGGCAAGCGCTTACCTTGATGGAAATCCCGATCCGGGTCCTTCCAGCCGCCCATCTCGCTGACGCACCGCTCGCGGCGCCCCAACGGGCTGATCCGGTGCCAGACGAAGCTATTGACAGTATCATAGCCCGTCAAGCCCTTCTTGGTGAGCTCCTCGATCTCGTATGCCTTCACTTGATCCTCCGGCAAGGGCTCGCTGCGCGCGAAGATCGGGGTATCCGACGCAGGCGAAGCATACTCTAAGTTTGAGCCCCCGCGGTTCAGGTAGAACCACCGCCGGGCCCAATAGTCGACTTTCGTCCTGACCTCGTACTCCGGGTATGTTTGGCTCCCCCGGGCCCGGCGAGCGGTCAGGTAAAAAACCCCGTCGTTGCCCACATGATGGCCGACGGGCTTCAACTCGAAGTACTGTTGGAGGAGACTCACCGTGGGTCGCACCCCGTAGAACACTTCGCACAGGTGCGCGAAGATGGACAAATGGACGAAGCACTGCGGAAACAAGTTCTTTGACCGCAGCTCTGTGAAGGCGAAATTGCGACTCCGGCGTGCGGAACCCGCAGATGGCCGAGCACTCGAAACATAAACAGCTCGTCAGGCTCGGGCCTTGACTCCTGGTCTGCGCCAGGAAGCCTCCAAGAGCCCGGCTTCACGAAGCCGTCTCTTTCTAACTCCGCTATCCTCTCCCTCGTAAGAGCGCTATCTCCGATGAACACTATGGCGGCAGGAAGCAAGAAGGCAAGAAGCGAGATGGAGGGATGAAGACAGAGGCAAGGGGGGATGTTTTGCAGTAAGAGTTTACCCAGAGGGCACTGCCTTATCAAGGAAGGCAACAGTCGAAGCGGAGATCGTGGGAGTAGTGTCCAAGGAGGCGTAACTGCCCCACTTTTCCGTCAAATCAAAATTCAATGCTCGAACCTTTTGGCCCCAGCGGCTCCGAAAAACCCCAGCCAAGTTTCCCACGCGGCGCGTAAGGGTTGTTTTTTCTCTAAACCTCAGACCGGCTCGCCACGCGACCCACTCGAGGCTCGGGGGCTAGCTGTTGGTGATTAGTGAGCGGCCCACCCTGAGATGGGCCTTGGGCTGGATCCGTACCGGCCTGCCGCGCGTACAGGAACCCTGAAAGGCTACCCTCGGCCGTACCAGGAGGAACGTCTGGCCCGCCGGTGTTGCCTCCTGGCTTGACCAAGTAAACCGCGCCGCCATAGGTCCTAGCCAGGGGCGTGGCGCGCGACAGCTACCGGGCCCCACCATACTTTCCCCGGCCTTGATCGGGAGGAACTGTGCCTTCCCGGGGTATCTCTAGCCCGGGAAAAGGCACATGGGCAACCTGGTTTGTCGTTTGCCCCGTGGGTATGCGGCAATGGTTGTTATGCTACACGACGCCCCCAACGGGTGGCGCGGGGCTGGCTCGGTCCAGTCAATGCTATATTGGGGATAAAGGAAAAGTGCTTTTCTCCCTGCGCAGCCTGCTTTCCCGTATTGGCATTCCAAGACGAACATGTGTCCATTACTAATCAGACCAGCTTCTCTTTGCAGGTCATAGGCAGGACGGAGCCCTAGAATGAGACAAGGGCACCGCCACTAAAGATGGGCAAAGCAGAGATGGGCGCGGGGCCCGTCGTATCAGCTCCGGGCGACCCGCCGCGCCTATAAAAGGAAAGGTCCCAGACCCGGTTGGGGCCAAGCGATCCAAGGTGATAACAAGCAATCCACACAGCACACACATCCGAAGCTTCCTTAGCAGTAGCCGTAGTCCTTAGTCACTTCAGTGTCTGATACCTCCTTGTAAGCTCGGGATCGGTGCCTTCAAGCCCGGTCTCGACACCTTTGTACTGTTTCCACCATATAATTAACGAAGGCTGGAGTAGAGCTGTTACCCGGTAGTGGGGGCTCGAACCAGGGTAAATCGCTTGTGTTTTCACGCTTTGTATTGCTTTCTCTCCTTCCCCTTCTTTCACTCTCCCCGTACGACGGATCTATACCCGGATCGCCAAGTCGCACCAGGCGTAGTCCGGGAAGACCGCGTGGCCAGAGCCCCCGCGAGCTCGGCCGCCTCCCCGGGCTGCTGGGAAGGGTTGTCGTTGGGCCTCACTCCAACTACAAATTCGTCTGCCGGTCCGTGGACCCGCTGCCCTCCGAGGCGCGTTTTCCAGACACCGACACTAAGTATCCACAACCTTATGTGTAAAGGACACCCGTCCTATGCCTAGCCATTTCCCCGCCCATCGCCCGCCTCCTCCCCTCCGTGTGTCGCCCCAACGCCCATCCACCGTCGCCCGCGTAGCCCCTCTGTGTATCGTCCCTTCATCATCGCCCACGCCGCCACTTCGCCGAGCGTCGCCCCTCCGTGCGCCACCCACCACCTCCTATCCCTACCCCGCCGCCTCCGTGCACCACCCCTCCGCCGTCGACTACGCCTCCCCTTCGCCAAGTGATGTCCCTCCGTGCGCTGCCTGCACGACCCCTTCACGTGCCGCTCGCCGCCTCCGTGCATCGCCCCTTCGTCGTCACCAGCCCTGCCCCTTCGCCGAGCGCCAACCCTCTGTGCGCCGCATGCCGCCTCCTATCCATGTCGGTTCGCAAAACATTGTTTCTTTTTAAGTACCCACAATCATGGTGTTATGTTCTATTGTTGATAAGTTTGATGCCTAAAATTCTTGCTGACATGTAGAAATGTCGATGTAGATGTACCTGCTAATTTGCGTTGCATTTTTTTACTGGCTCTTTGTATCCTTCTTATTATAGTTTGAATCTGGTAAAAAACTGGCATGCACATAAAGTGTACTTTTCTTGTTTTATTTCATGAGAAGAATCGCAACATGTAAATGGCAAACTGGTAGTGCGCAAAAAAAATGGATTTAGATGATGACTGAACCAATCCTGAAGAGTAGATGTGTGCCAACCTCTGTGTCGAACTCGATTCTTGTCTACTCATATCCAGAAAAAATTAGGATAAAGTATGATATAGCCTACTACCCTGTCAATCATAATCAATCCATTTGTTAACCCCCATGGACAAGAAGATGACTAGGCCATCTATGTTATTCAATGTTTTGTTCAAGCTAAGTCTGACATATCCACGTCCACAATTGATAGCGTACTCACTGCATAACTTCAAATTTTGATTTACATCTGTCTAACCCCACAACTTCATATGGGTAAACGATTTATATATGCTAGAGATGCTTGTTATAAGTGTGGCCACCATCATGTCGTTTTTCTTTAATTATCTTTATATCTTATCTAGTGAACAAAATAAGCATGTTTTATTGGCACGTTATAAATTATAATTATTCATGAGTTTTATTTTTATTGAACATAGATAAAGAAAGTCACGTATGAAAAGTAGATGGATGTGAAATAATCGAAAAGAAAATAATAATATGACCGGACCCCAGTTAGAAAACTAAAACAAAGTATGAAAGTGACAAGAATTAGCAAAACATATTTTACAAAATTCTATTAAAAGTTTATAATTTTATAATATGAATAATATATATAAAGACGGTAGGAAAATGTTTCGCATCAAAGTATTAGAACATCTAGAAGCTCTTTTTATCATAAATATTATCTTTCATGGATAAGTAAAAATTGTCTAGATATTAGATAATTAGGTAAAAAGATCTAAATTGAAAATATCTTTATAGAGGTGATTCTAGATTTATGCTATATGGTGTAGATTTTAACACATGTTACGTTACAATAACATTGTAATAGTATAAATAGAACATTCCCCATTATATTATTGGAGGTCCCATTTTAATCATTATGTCCACTTAAACCTTACTTTTAAATTTAGGATGACATAAATTATACATTACATATTATCTAATAACATTACAACATCTTAGCAACAAATATAGATAGCGACATTTTTATTTCATAAAACTTCTATTGCAACCATTTTGTGTAACTTGAGTTTACTTTTAAGTTGTAAACATGTAATAGCGTATTCGGAATTGTAACAAGCTCTTCCCATGGGTTTTATACCCGATTAATAACTAGAAAGCTTCTCTGATCCTTCACTAACCGGGGCTAAAAGTTTTGAATCCAAAATAACAAAATAGGAATAAGGCTTGCTATTATTAGAAATGTCAAAAAAAATATTATATTCGTGAAGCAGAAACATAAAAATACTCTTATTAGTGCTGAATTAGTCAGAATGATGTATACATTAAAATGTTAAAAATGAAATATTTTGCTTACAAAGTTAATTTTTTTAGGGTTACGTATTTAGTTTTGCCCACGCTTCTGAAAATTTCTGCGTTCGCCACTGCAGCGAGCGATGAAGAGAAAGCCATCTTGAGCTGCTACCACTTCCGCCGCTCACTGACCCGATCGCCGCCGCAGCCGTCATGCTCTTCACCTTCTCCGTTGTCTCCCCTCCACGCCCTACCACCACCCACTGACCAGGCACGCTGTCGTGTTCACCGTCGCCGCAGTTGTTCATGGCGCGATTCAACAAAGGCGCCACTTTTCTTCGCTGCTACGCTTCAACAAGCGCGCCACCTTTCGCTACTATAGACACCATCCACTGACCGCCGTCTTCCCCTTCTCCTCTTCCACGGAGACATCATGGCGGAGAGGAAACGAGTTCTGATCGAAGTGATACCTTGTACAGGTCAGCGCTACGCACCCCTACAACTCAGACTGGAGGTAATTTTCAGTCTTCGCTCAAACATTCCAGTGCTCAACAGAGCAGTACTGTTGTACTCCGTATCTCATACTAGAATTGTTCACCTGACCAGCCAGGAGGTTATCTGTTGTGTTTTATTGCTAATATTCAATGACGAGCGCATTGGAAATACCTGACTCCGACAGCAATGTAGAATATTGTGTGTGCCTGCCAAGACAAGATTGGTTGATGAGTGATGACTCTAAAAGAGTTCTTTGTCATTGCCTTCTCTATTTTGTTGTGTCAATGTGTTAATCTAGTTGTCAACCTTTTACATTAGAAGATCATAGTCTTGTGCAATTGTGCCCTTTTATTTATTGCTTCTATCCCATTCCATGTTTTTGCATTGTAGGACATCCCTGTTATCGAGTATGCGCTCGATGGTGGGGTAGCAGCCTACAAGGATATGATGGAAAGTAGAAAAAGACGGGAAATTCAATCGCTCCGTCGCACTGTCACGACATTCCCATACGCCGCATGCTAATCCTCGTAGTGGAGATAGTCATCACATCGTGCGGCTTAGCATGAGGGAATGGACAGAGCGCCAGGTGGACGTGTTGATACGTGACATTGATGTTTACATGATTGCATTTCGCACCTCATCAGATGAAGGATGGAGTCCATGGTTTCATTTCAATGAGTTGGAAGCACCTGGATTTTTATGTGCAAAACCAATGGGTATCTACGTCCATCATATTTCTTCGTACGTATTTTTTCTTCTGTTGTGCACATGTTTTTTGTCTGTTACATGTTGGTCTTACTAACAACATCCATTCATCAATTAATCATGTTGTTTAGCTTCTTATTAACAACAACGTACCATGCATTATTCGTTTATGTCATTTAGCATCTTATTAACAACATCTATCCATCCATGCAACATTGATATATGCACAGCAACAAGAGTACAATAGGCGGCGCTCCATGTCTCAAAGATATGATCTTTGCCTTTCTTTCATACAATGAGACCAAAAGCGAGGATCAGGAGAAAGACTACAGCCATCTGCATCGAGGCGTGGCACGTGCACGCTATGCGAAGCCACAAGATTTAACTCGATACTGCAGGCGACAATTGATGCCATTGAAACTAACGCCGCGGAAAGAAGTGTGCTGGGTGGTCAAAAATGGCATTGCATACGGTCATGGGCGGTGTTTTCACGGTACCTAATGAAAATTGTTGCTTCTCCCCAAGCAGAAGATGACCAGAGGACGATGAAGGATTTTGATAAGCCCTATGGGATTCAGTCATTGTCACAACTGATCGGGGAGATGAGTCTTCTCCGTCGTGAAGATGTATATCTCATCGATCAGGAGGGCAACAAGAAGTACAAACATAAGCAGAAGCAGCGTCTCACCAGAAAGGACTGGGATATTCTGGAACCTAAGTTTTGAATCAGCAGCAGATCGAACCACATGGTGGATGCATTTTGTTTTTTCTTGAGTTGAGGTGAACAATGTACGACCACGACGACATCGACTCAACGGATCAACTTCTTTTAATTTGTTGCGCAGCCATCGCATGCAACCTTTTAAGTCTTAAGTTCTTTTATGTTTGGGCATGCCATTATTTTTTATTTTTTTTTGAGGAAACTAGCATTACTTGTGCTTGCTGATAAGTTTACTTGTCTAGTCATTTGGAATGAGCATGTGAATTAGTGGCCGATGTGCTAATTATTAGTGCTGGACGTATGCATGTAGTAATTACTAATTAGTTACTGTGCGTATGGTGCAGTGGTTGCTGATGGAACTCGGCCGTGTCGTCAGCAAGCAGGACTGATCAGTCCTCTTTTTTTTTTTTCCCCTCGTCTATGTTTCTTCCTCCATACTATGTTACTATCATTACTATTAGCATCGACAATCTGTGCATTTTCTAGGAGTTTTACGTGCCACCATATTTCATGGCAGTAAAGGATACACGACGTTTTCTTGCACAATTAACATGAAGACACACAAGCTGGAACACCCTTGCACACAACCATTGACGTGTATTCGGTGGCTAACCATTTCAATATTAATTCTTTTCTTTTCTTTTCTTTTATGATCTTTCTCTGCACATAATTTTCCATACACGCATGTTTTATCCATCACCCATCGAACACCATAAAATCCAATTTGCACAAATAAAACTTGTAACACTGCAATGTATACGTTATACAGTACATTGGGCATGCAAAGGAATAATTCAATCATACAAACATAAAATGATAATTTCATGCATGCTACATCTATCGCTGATCACGTATATGAAAAATGAAAAGCAACCGAGTTCTTCTTGACTCTCAATCCTAGCGAGAAACAGGTATCAATGTGACCAGCAGAATGTCTTTTGAACCAAGCTTGCCATCGTCTTCAAAACAGCAATTATAGAACACAATGTTATCTTCTCATCAGAATGTAACCATGTTGTGAAAAATCAGAACCTTGACATTTCAAAATTGCTCATCAGATGCATATCATGCATATCCAGCAATTATAACACATGTGCCCAAAGACATGAGAGTGTTGCACAAATCTGGAGTGCAGGCTAGCGTGCAAAACTATTTCTGAGCCACCACATTGTAGCTGTAAGCTTTTCTTCTCATATCACTCCCAGCATTTCATATTCTGTACACAGTTCAGGCCTTGAGCAACCTAGAAAAACAAGAGTGTCAGCAGGGGCGGAGCTAGGATTTTATCATAGGGGGGACCGACGCATAATAGACTAATTTGCAGTATGATCATATCATTATATTAAAAGCGAGCTATATGCAGAAATATTTCGTAAAAATATTGTTATGTTATACAACAAATTGAGTCAAATATGCCATAACAGTATATAAAGCAATGATAATCGTATCGTACCAAAAAGAGGTTGTCATGTGTGAGGACACTTAACCGTGATCAAATGGCACATTTTCTTCTTGCATATTCACATGACATTGAGTCAAGTTGTGTGTGGTGTGGCAAAAACTAAATAAATAAATTATATTTTATATATGTGTATATGTATAGCAAGTGTTATTCAGTTCTTTAGAATAAAGAAATATTACACACCAATAATACAATTATGTTCATATTGGACACGGTGATAACTAGCTAATAAAAATATTTCAAGTGTTTGAAAAGCAATATGAGTTACAATTAGTCAAGCCCAAATGTATATATTAGTGAATGTCAAGAAGCGGTCTCACTTAATTTTTGGTAAACTTATCGAAATATTGTACACTAACACTACTATTGAATATATAGTACGTAACTTAGTATATTTGCTATAGCATGTAATGTGCTTGGAAATATATTAATTCATAAATTAAAATCATTTTCTTTGAAAAGAAAACTTCGAAGAACTATGCTAGTCTTATAAAATAAATTAGTTGTGAGAGTATGTTTAATCAATACTAATAGCATACTTTTTAGAACTAAAATTAGTGTATATAAATTAATTATATGGACTTAAGTTTGATATAACATCCCATATACTACCTAGTGTTGCACATAGATCATAGGGGGGGCCAGGCCCCTGCCAGCCCCCCCTGTCCCCGCCACTGAGTGTCAGTCGATGTGTTGTTTACTGCAGAGTCTATCAGAAAATGTAAAAGCGCAATTCCATTTGTGGGCACCCCTACGTTGGTAAAAACAGGATCTTATATCGTATCTTTTAAACGCAGATCTTATATCATGTCTGAATATGACCAAAAAAATTTATTTTTTAACCTTTTTTAAAACATTATTTTAATTTTAATCCCCGGGCAAAAGAATTTGCAAATCTAACCCTTTTGGCCGCGCCACCGCTGGGGCAAAAATTCATCTTCTTGCATGGCGGATGGCGCGCAGAGGTTGCCATGTTGGCGGCCCGTGGCTATCGATAGAATGACAAGTGGGCGGTCTTGCGCGCCATCCCGCTTGGCAGCGGCAGAGATGTACTTGCCGCGCCATCCCGCTTGGCGCGGCAGCATAAATTTGCCGCGCCGGGTGGCTTGGCGCGGCCAAAAGGGTTAGATTTGAAAAAACTTTTGACCCGGGGTTAAAAATAAAATATCTATTTTAAAAGGGTTAAAAATAAAAAATTTGGCGAATATGACATACAAATTAATCTAAAAGGAAACCCAGCCAAACTTTTGATAATACTATTTTCAGTGCATGGAATTAGATAAGATATCTCAATGCAAAATTGGCAAAAAATGCAGGAAGGCAACAAACATTAGCACGCTAAATAACATCACAATACCATTATCTTGGGAGCAGGTTTAATAACCTCAAGTTTCTTGAATATACCACTCTTAGTTGCAAGGTAACTCCAGCATGATGCTTAAGGTGGGGGAACAATACGACAATTAAGTGGCAGAAACCCAGTATACGATCATATTATTTTCAAATAGGATAGACAATCTGAAAATTGCAGAAACAAAAAATATGAAATAGTGAAGTCAGCGTGCCCTTGGCGCGATGTTTTTGTCTATCATTTGCTTGATATAACAAGGATCAAAATCATGTTTTTATTTATCGTTTGCTTGATGTAACAAGGATCCAAATGCAATACTGCACGGAGTTCAGTATGACCGAAATAAAATTTGGAACTGAAGCCTATTTGTCCTTTGGAGCAAGTAAATTATGTAGGACATGAGAACTGGCACTAACAGGTAAAGCTTTCCAGCTATCCACATACAAAAATACAAGGTTGCTTTTCATAAAAATCATGCAGAGCATGCCTGTGCATGCAACATAAAGAAATCATGGACAAATGAGTAAAATACTCCACTTAGAACAAAAGTTCTTCAGTTCAGCGAAATACTTCACTTAGCACAAACAAAAGTTCTGCTAAAAACTAAAATGATGAATGATTACAGAAATTCCAACAGGGTCAGGATATAATGGATTAAATTGTGTCCGCTAGATAAAAGGAGATGGAAAAGCTCAAACATATTCTCTATCAACATTCTTTTAATGGAAAATCGATTAAAATAGTTTCTGTCGCATGAGAATGTGACGATTTAAATGTGCTGGAGAAACATAAAAAATGTTGGCAGATGAAAATGACGATTTAACTGTGCTGGAGAAACATAAAAAATGTTGGTTCACTTAACATTTGCCTGCAAACATGAAAGACAATTAAGATGATAAACAAAAGGAGAGGTGCGGTAACACACATAGATATATATGTATAGCTCGATTTCCTTCACCTAGACTATACTCGTCTCAAAGAAAAAAAAATGCGCCCATGTACTTGAAAGTCTCATGTTGTGATGGCTAAAATCAACAGAAGACATGCCGACATGGCTTCCCACATGATTTTCCACTCATTCTTGGGTTTACCTGTATCGATCAATCACTAACCTCATGATAGTAAGACACAAGTGTAGTACTAATGGCAGACACTGAAGGAAATGTAACCCCAAAACAATACCTTGTAATCAACTAAGTTAGAACCCTGTAATCTGACGGGCAGCTTTGCAAATGGGGAGCCCCCAGAATTGTGTGCAATGAAACTTGTAACAGCACACATGCTTATAAATATTACCACACCTGTATGACCATTCCTAGAAGTTGAGTATAATAGTATATAGATGATTTGAACAATCAAGAAAAATGCAATGAGAAATTCGTAGACCTGTCGATATAAATCTTTCGTGTTTGCTCCTGCCTGGTAACCTGAAAGTTTGTAAGGTGCACATATCTGCGATTTTCTCCTTCATTAGAAGACAACTTTATCTGATTAGTGACAAATGTGAAGTATTTTTTTTATTTGTATGGACTATGGAAGACTGGGTTTCACGAAATAAAATTTCAATAAGGAAAAAGGAGGAAACAACACAAATGTAAGTGCATCATATATATCTTTGTTTATTTATAGCCAACGACTAAAATATAATGTTAATCAACATTTTATCATGTGTACGGCACTACGGCGACATAGCATTAAGTTGGATAACAAATTATCTAATAGGTAGTATAACCTGACAAGTTGAGAAAGTTATATGGTTTTTTAAATGTATTGCTAAGTTATTCAATATAAAAGCGAAATTTGGCACAAAAGCTTATTTTGTTAACGAAAAAATGGCACCAAACGTAAGCTATAGTATGGCATAATTGCAGAAATAATCATTTTTTGCCTTAAGCAATAGTATGGCATAATTGAAGAAACAATCATTCGTTGGCTTAAGCCTTAAATGTTGCATTGTTGTATCAAAGTCCTTCGGATGTTTAGCTTGAGCTAATTTGATTGTGAATTTTCTATACTATCTCTTGATGAATGAACTAAGTAGTAATGGCTCGCCATTTTGACATCTTTGTAAACAGTGTCCAAATTTTAATAGCCCTAGCATGGGAGAAAGCACAACCAGCAATTAGTACAAGAAAACTGCCTCATGCATCCTACAAATCCGATGCCCAGCAGCCAAATCTAATACAGATGTCATGCACGGATGCAAAGGGTTGGACTTACCTGTGTGGATATGAAAGATGAAAGGATGGAATAGGGGGAGCACTGCCAGGGCCGTTCTTGAGTTTTTGAGGGCCCGGGGCAAAATTATAAACGGAGGCCCTTAACATAAGTATTAAAAAAATTATACTACTATATATCAACTAAAAAGACAATATTCAATGTATTATAGAAATTATACTGCTAAACAAAAATAAAAGTATAGAAGTAAGATGACCTCAAACATTTTGTAGAGGTCATCTTATAAATGTGCACAATCTAATAATTAATCAAAATTAGTTAATCACCTGGCAACTTACGTGTGGCGAATAATCCAAAGTAGATTAGCAACTAGAAAACCTATGATAGATTGGATCTACTATGAGTCCAATAACTACTAACCACCGTTGAACAAGGCTGTAGACATACGGTCGATGAGAGTAGAGATAAATAATCAATTATCAATAGGAAAATGAATCAATTTTTTTGTTTAAAAAGACGAGATCAGCTACCTTGATGGATGGACCGTAGATCAGGAGGACGACAGTAGGTGTGAATGATTCACTTATTCAGCTCTTGAAATTCATGGACAATGAACGACAGTGGTCATCTACATATGGGCCGATGTGTATCGGCTATTGGGCTATGCTTAATCGTTGGTTTGTCTGGCCGCCTGACGCCTCAGCACTTTGATCATCGCCAGCAGCCCAGCACCAATACGTCTAGACGCCAGCATCCATCGCTGTGCCGCCGCGGTGGAGTGGGGCCCCTAGGTTTGGGGGGCCCAGGGCGGTGGCCCCGCTCGCCCCCCTCAGGCACGGGCCTGAGCACTGCAACTTCCAAGGAGGTTATGGAGCGGCGCCTCTGCGGATCTGGCCTTCCCGAGGTCCATCGTCGCCGAATTCGTTCCCCCAATTAAATATTTATTAAATAAATGCTTTCAGATCATGCTTTATTGTAAACAAAAGAATCTACAAATAATGAAGCTTATTGAGCCTAAAAGATATGCAAGTAAGTTACCTGGCCTTTGCCATAAGTGTCAGGTCGATTAATTAGAGCCATGATGAGGAAGCAAAACAGCTAAAACCATCATCAGGACCTTGTACTTAGCATTAGCATGCTGGAAGAGGATGCACAATAAAGTGATGGTGTTGCTTTACTATACAGGACCTAGAAGCATTCTGTAAGAAAGTGAATACATCAATTCTATCGACCTTTATTTTTCACTGCATATGGAACCTACACATAAAGACCAAACTACCGATAACATTTTAATTTTACATATTGGCACCTGATTCTGCTTCATAATGATCTGACAGTATTTATCACTCATGAGTCCATGTATTATACATTGTGCATAGGTTCAACATTGGTCAACCATGTTTTGTTGAAGCAAAGCGACTTTATACACAATAATTCATCATTGGCCAGCCTTCTTTTTTTTTTTTAAGAAGAGGTAGGAGCGCTGCCGAAGCTTTATTAGATTAGAAACAAGGAGTCAAAAAACAAGCCAAACACTATGAACAAAGGAAGGAGAACAAAAGGTGCAAGCTGCACAACTAGAACAAAGACAACGGACTGCTACTGAACAGGCAGCAGTTTGAGCACCGGACACTGAAGCGAAGCTTTGGAGGCTGCGTCTATCCATGATCATCGAACTGGAAGGCGCGAAGCCAGTTGCCAATGTCGTTCTTAATGCCGTTTAGAACCTGGTCAACCGGAGAGTAGGTGAGGTTGAAAATTCGTGAATTCCGCTCTTTCCACACGTTCCAAACGGTGTACGCAACGATTCCATCAATTTGCTTTCGCCGCAATCTGGGAACCTCTGATCTAACTGCAAGCCACCAATCTCCGAAGTCTTCATGCGTGCTCGCTGTTCTGAGATCGAGATCTGACCATTCCTGAGAAATTTTGCGCCAAATAAATTTCGTGAAAGGGCAAAGTGCAAGAAGATGCCTGGCCGATTCCTCAGACTGTCCACAAAGAGGGCACATGACCGAGTTGGGCCATCCTCTGGCACGAAGACGATCAGCAGTGGGAATTTTGCGCTGCACTACAGTCCATAAGAAGAATTTGCATCTAGGCTCAGTTTTTGCTTTCCAAATAGCATCATAGAATTTGTCCCGTGTCGCACCTAGGAATTGTATTTGGTATGCCGATTTTGAAGTATACTTTCCATTGGCGGTCCATCTCCAAATTAAACCATCATCCATGGTAGAGAGGGTGGCTCCATTAACTTTTCTCCACAACAACATATACTGGCAAAGCTCGGCGGTTGAGGCAATTCCGCATAAGTCGGCAATCCATGAACTTTGATACAAAGCCTACCGTGATCAGCTTATTTTTTGCCTTTAGGAAGCACAAAGGAGCTATGTGCTGTGGTGCTTCCCCATCAAGCCAACTATCAGTCCAAAAGTGAGCAGTGAGACCATTACCAAGAATTATTTTAGAGCTTGCAGTGAATGCCGCCATGTCCACCCTGTTGCAAGGGGTAGGAAACCCAATCCATGGTTTTTGATTTGAAAACCAAGAGTGCCAGGGCCAACGCTGCCTTAGGGCGGAGCCAAAAACATTTAAATCTTTAATCCCTAGTCCACCTAATTGCTTCAGTCTACAGACACGCCGCCAATTGACCAGGGATACGCCCTTACAAGCAGGACCGCCTCCCTTCCAAAGGAAGCTTCTTCGGATTTTGTCAATTTGTTTGATAACCCACTTGCTGAGATCAAAAACCATGAGATGGAAAACAGCCAAAGAGGTTAGGACAGAGTTTATGAGGACGAGCCTGCCAGCTTTGGAGAGTAGAGGGTTCTTCCACCCAGCAAGTCGCTGTCTAATCTTTTGAAGGAGAGGCTGGTAATCCGACATGATCAATCTTGTCGGTCGCAGAGGCAAGCCTAGGTATTTGCAAGGAAAGAACCTGAGCTGCATAGGAAGAGGAGCAAGCACACTGTGAAGGTCGATGCTAGAGCACCTAATCGGATAGACCTCACATTTGTCAAAGTTGACCCTTAGTCCAAGCCTTGTTTTTTTCAAATGGAATCAGTCACACATATATTCAAGCAATAGAGTCAAAAAAATGCAGCAGTTGCTGCACCAAAATCTTACCTCTATGTTCTGCTCTTGCACATATAGTTGTTGTCGATCAACACAACCGCTGATGCGAAGCACCGCGATTAGAGATAGATTGAGGGGATTGAATGCATACCTGTGAGTTTGAGGGCCAATTACTAGTCTGATTGCTGACAAAGGAAACATTAATGTTAATGTAAAAGAAATGTTGTTTATTGAACTAGAACATTTCGTCTTGACTTCACATTTTGTTTGGAAAGCTAATACCTTCAATTCTTGTTGATGCAATGAGAGCTGCATTCAGCTCTTGACTCTCTTGCTGAAATGTTGTTGTATATGCAGCCTAACAAGATTGACTAGCTTTTCCTCCAGCTTAACACCGGCGGTCTATTCGGGCCAATTCAAGGAGAAGGTTGCGCATCAAACAAAGCATTTCATCATTAGTCTGGTCTACTTGTACCCCACCCGGCCACAAGGTACATCTTCGACTACCATAGTTGCCGGCTTCCCTCCTGTTAGGTATTGTCCTTACAAGAAATTCAACCTATTGCAACAACAATTTTTGTTGCATTAAGCCTAAAATTGTGGCAATATGTGCATATTGCAACAAAACTAAATCGTTGCAATAATCGCCGTGGTAATAAGAAGTTGCAACGATATCAAAATCATGGCAATAAGTTTCTTTATTACAACAATATAGTTGTTGCAATAGTATATCGCCACGTTTGTGAAATCGTTGCTATAACTTATTACAACAGATATTATTTCATAGCAATATCATAATGCAACAAAATGAAATTTATGGTAAAAACTTATTGCAACAACATATAAGTCACATAGAAAAACAAATACGTAGATTCTAGGATTCGAACCCACAACCTCTTGACTTAAAGTAATCTCATCTAACCAACTCACCTCGCATGACTACTTGTATAAAATATATCATGTTTTCATTTTGACCTTTTTTCATGAACATATTGCAACGAAATAAATATTGCAATATGCCCAATATTGTTGCAATATGTATATATTGCAACGAAATCAAAATCGTTGCTACCCACAGCAATAATCAACCACCTGCAATCGTTGCAATAGGTGAAATTTTTTTTGCAACAATATTATTTTGTTGTGATAGAAGTTAGTTATTGCAACAATTTATTTTTTGTTGCAATAGTAGCTAGTTAATGCAACAATTTCATTTTTGTTGCAACACATTCAATTTATTGCAACAAAAATAATAAATAATACAACAATTCACTATTGTTGCGATATAGGAAACTTATTACTACAAAAAAATATTATGTGGCAATAGCATTGGCTATAGCAACGAAATTTATTTTGTTGCAATCGCTGCGTGGCAATAGGTAGAATCCCTTGTAGTGGTGTGTCGAATATGTGTACAAGTAGGTTACATGGACTCTGTGTTGTAATAGGCAAGGTTGGATTAGTGTTAGAGTCGGACTCTATCCAGGCCTCTACTCTATAAAGGGAGGTAGCCCTGCTGTAACCATGAGAACGACTTCATAATAGTAGCATAGGCAAGAGGAGGTCTGCGGCCGGTATGTGCTTTGACCTGGTTAGCTGGTGTGCTGCGGTATTATGGATTGGGGAGGAGCGCCCATAATCAGAGCCCCGCAGATGTAGACGAAAGCTGAACTGCGTTACCAAACATCGTGTCTCCTGGTATCGTTCGTGATCTTGCATCGGCGGGTATCCTTATAAGTGATATCAGAGCCATGGTCGGTAAGTCAGAACGTCTCCACGAGATCGCACGGTGTAGGACAGATGGTCCGATGTGTGACGGGGAGATTGTTGAGTTTAGTCCCACATTGGTTATTGGTGATGGGGGAGCGCAACTTAAAAGGTGAAGGCACCCCTCTCCCACTAGGCTAATCTTTTGGGCTGAGTTGGGCCAGGACCTGGGTTGTGCTTCTAGTTGGGCCAATACGTGTGGAGACCTGGGCCCGAGACCAGGTGTTGGTCTCGGGGGGGAGTCGGATCGCTGGCGGGCCATGAGATGGCAGGATCGCAGCGGGCTCCTACAAGTGGTAGAGCCATGGTCGGTAACCTGGAACGTCTCCATGAGATCACACGGTGTAGGACAGATGGTCCGATGTGTGATGGGGGAGATTGTTGGGTTTAGTCCCACATCGGTTATTGATGATGGGGGAGCACAACTTAAAAGGTGGAGGCACCCCTCTCCCTTAAGGCTAGTCTTTTGGGCTGAGTTGGGCCAGGACCTGGGTTGTGCTTGTAGTTGGGCCAATAGATATGGAGACCTGGGCCCGAGACCAGGTGTTGGTCTCGGGGGAAGCCGGATCGCTGGCGAGCCATGAGATGGCAGGATCGCAGCAGGCTCCAACAAGTGGTATCAGAGCCAGGTTGGCGAGGTTGGCCACCATGCAGAAGATCTAGGGGAAAACATGAGGTTTATGCATACACGGGCTCCGTGGAAAATGCCCTATTGGCGCAAGGTGGAGCATGGCGGCGATCGACGATTCCATCGGTGGTATCGGACACTTCGGGCAGGAGGCTCAAACCGTTCGATGGGCTACCGTTGGCAGGGATTGACCAGACGTGGCGATCGGGCTAACAAAGTAGCCGGCGAGGTCGGAAGGCGACGGCGACGACCTCAGCGTTCGAGATCAGACCGGCAGGCGCGGATGGATGTCCGATAGATCGGAACGGCGGGAGCAGTGATGCGACCGAATGTTGCACAGGAGGTGCTGCATCATGACACTGAGGGCGAAGCTGTGTCGTGGATGCGGATAGCCAGGGTGCCACATGTTTTGTCGTGCACGGATGACGTGGTGTACGGTGGTGGGCTGGGAAGCCTGCTCGAGAACTCAAAGATTGGATCTAGAGGTGTAGATTCAAAGGGAGTCAAACAAATATCCAAAGGAGGAAGCAACCAGAGGCCGGGTACAAGGTTCGCACAAGACGCTGGAACGATTTCAATGTGGAGAGACCATATTCTACAAGGTGGAGTTTGTTAGGTATTGTGTCGAATATGTGTACGAGTAGATTACATACATGGACTCTGTGTTGTAATAGGCAGGGTTGGATTAGTGTTAGAGTTGGACTCTATCCAGGCCTCTACTATATAAAGGGAGGCAGCCCTGGTGTAACCATGAGAATGACTTCATAATAGTAGCGTAGGCAAGAGGAGGTCTGAGGCCGGCATGTGGCCGTGACCTGGTTAGCCGGTGTGCTGCGGTATTATGGATTGGGGAGGAGCGCCCATAATCAGAGCCCCGCAGATGTAGGCGAAAGCTGAACTGCGTTACCAAACATCGTGTCTTCTGGTGTCGTTCGTGATCTTACATCGGTGCATATCCTAACACCTCCGAAGCTAACTTGAGTAGAGACGAGGGTACGAAAGAATTGGTTGATGCGAAGCTGGCTCCGCTCCCTTAGGGACAAGGGCTCAACTTTCTCTCTCTCACCACCTAGGTATGGAGACCACACTTTACTTATGGCTTTATCTTATCATGTTTTGTAGCTTACCATGTTAAAATTATATTAAAGGCAATGAGACAAGTTAACCACGAGCATTTGTTTTGACTCGTTATTTAGCATATTCTATTGGGTATATTAATGTGCCTGAGAACACTGAACAAGAAAGAACAAGAAAGTTACTGGAATGTCTGGGATGAAATTACATATGAATTCTAAGTGTTATTGTATAATAGTTTATATGGTTCATATATTATAATAGATAGTGTCCTTTTATTTTAGGATTCCTTTACTAAAATTGGTATAGCGGGCATGCTAAAGGTGGATAGAAAAGGATTTGACCAGAAGCAATGATGATTTTGTTCTTATTTTTGTTCAAGTTACCTTGCTTTTTTTTGTGAGCCTTTGGTACTTGTCGATTAATTGACTGGAATGTTTATTACGGATTTGATAATGTACCTTGCTAATTTTAGATGGCTGGAATGTTTTGCCTTATGATCATACCTCAATTGATACTAGTACAATACCCGTGCTCTGCCACGGACCATAAAGAGATGAAAGAAAACATAATTCGTAAAAAATATATAAGCATTAAGGGTGATTTTAAGGAAAGAGAACTTATTTTAGATCGAGAATATGTCACATGAGGTAATGTATCTTGGATCATTTAGGTCGGATCAAAACATCGGGAATACTCTATCCATCAGCCCGTGCTTTGTTACGGACATTTAAAGAAAAGGGACGAATACATAAATGATAAACAAAATAGTAAATCCAAACATTATGTGACATAAAAAAATTTTGTCACCGACCACCATAATGTGTCATATTTTTAAGTTTTAGAATTTTTAGCAACTCATTAATTTATATTAGGTCATGAAGATATCAATCATATTTGTAAAAAACAACAAGCTATGATAAAAAATATTAATCCATAATAATATTTATATAAAAATATATTAGAAGAAAAATGTATCTATATCTATATATATATATATATATATATATATATATATATATATATATATATATATATATATAGAGAGAGAGAGAGAGAGATTTGCTAGCGTGAACTCCAGTTCACAGCCTCCGTGAACTTGACGGGTTTTGAAATCCGAGAACTTTAGTCATCGATCCAAACCATTGATCTTGTTCGTCATGTCAAAAGATAGCCACCAACCAAGTTTCGTATTTTTTCAAATTTTTTTGCTATTTGTTTTCTAATTTTGAAAATCAACTTTTTTGGAGGCTGATTTTCAAAATTAGAAAACAAATAGCAAACAAAATCAAAAAAATACGAAACTTGGTTGGTGGCTACCTTTTGACATGACGAACCAGATCAACAGTTTGGATCGATCACTAAAGTTCTCGGATTTCAAAAACCCGTCGAAGTTCACGGAGGGATCCGCGCACTCGAGTTCACGCTAGCAGATCTCTCTCTCTCTCTCTCTCTCTCTATATATATATATATATATATATATATATATATATATATATATATATATATCAGGCTGAACTTGGGGTCGGACGTCCGACCAAATTAATTTCAGTCGGACGCCTCGCCAAACCAAGCATAAGAAGATTTCACCAAAAACTCACGAACAATTCGCAAGATCGCCAGAACAATTCGCGTCAACACCCGGAACAACGCGCGCCTCCGTCGGAACAATTCGCAATGACGTCATCGCTTACGTCAGCGAAGATTCCTTTTTTCGTTTTTCTTTAAACGATCATAACTTTTGACTGGGAGTTCCAATCCACAAACCGTTTTCACCAACGTGTTCCTCGCATGTTTTTGAACAAAACAAGACCCATGTTGCTATAAAAATTTTACTAGAACAATTTATCTATATTAATGGAACAATTAATTTGGCATGTTGGAATAATAGTCTAATCTGATGGAACAACTTGGTATTTAGTCTGCTGAAATAATAGGCTGAACCCAATTGGAACAATGTATTTGGTATGATGGAACAACTTGTATAGCTATTGGAACAATGTATTTGGTCTGCTAGAACAATAGCCTAAAACCAATTGGAACAATGTATTTGGTCTGATGGAACAATAGGCTAAACCAATTGAAACAATATGTCTAGTCTGATGGAACAACTTGTATATCTATTGGAACGATGTATTTTGTCTGCTGGAATAATAGGCTAAATCAATTGGAATAATATGTCCAGTCTGATGGACCATAACTTATATAAATTTTACTGAAACAATTTGTCTATACTAATGAACAATTAATTTGACCTATTGGAATAATACGTCTAGTCTGATGGAATAACTTGGTATTTGGTCTGCTGGAATAATAGGCTAAAACCAATTGGAACAATATGTCTAGTCTGATGGAACAACTTGTATATCTATTGAAACAATGAATTTGGTCTACTGGAACAATAGGCTAAAATCAATTGGAAAAAAATGTCTAGTCTGATGGAACAATTTGTATACCTATTGAAACAATATATTTGGTCTGCTGGAACAATAGACTAAACCAATTAAAACAATATGTCCAGCCTAATGGACCACAACTTGTATAAATTTTACTAGAACAATTTGTCTGTACTAATAGAACAATTAATTTGGTCTATTGGAACAATACGTCTAGTCTGATGGAACAACTTGGTATTTGGTCTGCTGGAACAATAGGCTAAAACCAATTGGAACAATATGTCTCGTCTAATGGAACAACTTGTATACCTATTGGAACAATGTATTTGGTCTGCTGGAACAATAGGCTAAAACCAATTGGAAATAAAAAAATATCTAGTCTGATGGAACAACTTGTATACCCATTGGAACAATGTATTTGGTCTGCTGAAATAATAGGCTAAACCAATTGGAACAATATATCCAGTCCGATGGACCACAACTTGTATATCTATTGAAACAATGTATTTGATCTACTAGAACAATGAGTATAGCCTCCCGGACAAATCTATCTTGTCTGTTGGACCAATAAAGATAAAAAATAGAAAAGTATTTGAAATGAGTTCATTAGGAATTTACATGAATTATAAAATTTGTGCTACGCGATTTGGACTCCAAATGAAAAAGATACAAAAATGAGAAATCGAAAAAGAACATAAATGAAACGCACATTCGTTGGCTGCAAGCTAGCTAGCTAGCGTAGCCTGTACGTGCACGGGCTGGGCCGGGCGTCCGACGGATCAGACGCCTGGCTGCAAGCATTTCCGATATCTATATCTATATCTATATCTATACCTATATTATTAAAGCAAGCAGAGTTTCTTTGTTTCGTCCGTTACTTCGTCAAAATTACCCACCAATGTCACTTCGTCAAATTATCCACTAATGCCACCGCTCTGATCCTGGTTGTCCATATCTCCATCAACACTCCTCCACGTCGATCTGATGGTCATCTTTGATTCCATATGGAGATCATGGATTCGCACCCATGTTTTTAATCCGTATATGGTATACAACTCATCAAAGTCCAAAGTCTGTAGGATTCACATACATGTACAAAACTACCTCCACGTTTTCAATCCGTATGGTATATGACTCAAAGTCCAAAATCTGATTAATCCGTATTGAACTCCACTTGCTCGCTATGGGCCTACGACTCAAAATTGTTTCAGAATACAAACGACTCGTTAGGAATACAAACACATACGAGTACTCAAGTAGTACTTAGTGCGAAATAAAACTCGGACAGTACAATCGGTTTTGAGCATCGCACGAATCCTCCGCTCAACCACTATTGTCGCCACTAATGTCATCGTTACCGCCTTAGTCGCATGCTTTGCATGCTGAATATGGGCACTCTGCTCTAGTTTCGTGTTCGTGATCATTCTCTGTCTCCAAGAACTCTAGCCACGACACTACTTGGAGCCAGCGCCGTCAAGATTGCACCGAGAGGGATGCAACTACGTCATGTCCCTTAGATCTGAGAGCTCTATGACCATACCCTTCCAGTACTTGGGCAAAAAAAAAACCTAGTCACCATGGTTGGGTGGTCTGCCCCGTATTGTTGCGGGCGGCCTTCCCAGTTGCATAGGACGAGCCGACACCAACAAGAAATAGAAGAGGAAGAGGTATGGATGTATGGTCGGTGTTGTTGGGGCAACTTCTTATGAGTGCTGAAACACGAATATTCATCCGATCCGAAGCAATTGCTCAAGTTGCAGCAAAAGCATCTATTAGCAGCAGGGGAAGCTTGTGTTTTGTAATGAAATAAAGTGAATGTGCATACAATCAACCAAATTGCAATCAAGATCTCCGTTCAGATCTATGTACAAGGTCTCTTTATATCTGTAACCTTCAACTAAATTGCATTACCTATTGATTTCATGGCTATCCTTGAGTCGTATGTGGACTATTTTGGGCCTTGTCAAAACTATAACAAGTTTTGTTCCAATATATGCAGCAGCAGCAAAGTCGGATGCTAGAAGGCTTGGAACACACATTCTAAACTTCTATCTACTTCAAGCCATGATGAATTGAATGGATTGCTATGAAACAAAGATAAAGTGGAACATTGTCTTTTCTTTGTGATCGGAGAGTCTTATTAATTTCAACAAAATTATAATACAACAGTGCTACTTAAAAATTTAAGGCTTATTCGGATATTAGCATTAATGCATTATTAGAGATGCAATTTGAATGCGTGATAGGCAATAATCTATGTTGAATGTGAAGGGGTCAAGTGGACAACATCATACCTTAAGGATATATCAATGCAGGTTGATATGTTGGATAAAATTTCTAGAAACAAAAATCAAAAGCTTCCATGCAAGCTGACACAGTAATACATTTCTCTAAAACCAATAGCTGAACCAGCACATATTAGCATACAAATCTCAGATACAAGAATGACATTTCAGGGCAGATACATGATCCACATGGCACATGCTTCTGGCAAGAACACAAAAATATATACAACCAGTAAAAAAACAAAAGATTGCATGCAAGCTGGCACATTAATACATTTGTCTAAGACCAATAGCTGAACCAACACATATTGGCATACAATTCTCAGATACAAGAATGACATTCCAGGACATATACATGTGAGGAGCGACACTCCAGGTGGCTCGAGGTGAGGTGGCTCCATGGTTGGGCAACCTCACGAGAGGCTAGGGTTCTAGACTTCCACAAGGGCATGAATTTGGATATGGAGGGGATTGGAGTACTCCGCCTTGAAAATAAAGGCTAGAACCTGTCGACGGTTGGGATATTGACCCAAGTCAACTAAGGTTCTTAATAAAGGGGAGATAGGAAACACGCCGAACAGCAACCAGCAACGAACAGGGAGACAAGGGTTTTTATCCTGGTTCAGGCCTCTCAGAGAGATAATAGCCCTACGTCCAGCCTTTCTTTATATCAAAGAGGATTACAAGGTGGAACTCGACGATATGAACAGGTCTCGGCGAGTAGTATGCGACAATGCGATGTTTGCTCTCGGCCGTAAACTCGTGCTGGATTGACCAAGATTGGATGCTCGACGAGACGAGCAAGTCTCGATCTTCTGGCCCCTCTACACGCCGTAGGGGCCCTGTTTATATAGTGCTGAGCAAACCGACCTACCGGGAGATAATCGGGCCGGGCTAACTACGAGATCGTAACGAACTCGTACCGTGCCAAATACGCCCCACGGTAGATAAGGTAAACTCCAATTCTTGGGGATCACGACATCTGCTCCAATCCGAGAAACCACGTCCTGGTCTTCATGTAGCCGTACAGAACTCTTGTTCGAGTAGGACTCAAACACGAATCCTAGGCCGTTACGCACCGTGCCAGCCAAGGGCTGTTCGGTAGGATGCACATGGGTCAGATAGAACCTTCTAGAGAGCTGGGCCCTAGTAGGCTGTTCGAGTGGGCCGTCAGGGAGTGGGCCATGGCAATGGGCCGTGATTTTATCCCCGACAGCTAGCCCCCGAGACTCAAGTGGAAGGACTCACTAGAGTGGGGTCTTTCTCTTGAGACTCTAAGTCACGAAGAGGGAAATTTTGCTGCTACAAAGTGTGTAACAGGTGATCGAACAGGTTATGGTTCAACCGAACAAGACTTGTTCGGGACCGAACAAACCCGATCTGTACCGAGCAACTCTGTTCCATCGAACAGGGAACAACATCTGTCCGAGCAGAGTACCCAGCTTTAAGTGAGATGAATCATCTCCTTGAGGCTGAACGTCATCAAGGAGGGAATGGATCCTTGGTAGTGAAGAACGTACCACCGCATCCGGTAAGATCAGATCTTTCGGGAGAATGAACATGGCAAGTTGCGAGATGAACTTGTGTTGCTGCATGCAGGTATGAAGATACCTAGGAAAGTATGAACGAAAATAGGCGAATCACCTCTTGGACTAGGGCTTGTCCGAGAAAATAAAGATTGCGCTCTCTAGCAAATGTCGTGCTCAGGAGCGAAGGTGATGTGCCCCCAGACGTAGATCGTGTGCTAGGAGCAGACAATGCATACGAGGGGGAAGGCGACCCAGTCCCCTAGCGTAGAGCTCGTCACAGGAATTAGGTAAAGAGATCTAGTCCCCGAGCACGGAGCTCGTTAAAGGAACCAGAAAGTGCGACCAGGTGAAGACGTACCCGGTCAAAGATCATCCAGCCCCCGAGCACGAAGCTCGTTGCGGGGACTAGACGCGTGCTCGTGCGAAGAGCCGCCGGTCGAGGTGATCCGATCCCGAGCACGGAGCTCGTCGCGGGACGACCGATCGCGCCCGGCGAAGAGTTGCTGGTACGAGGTGAATCACAACCCGCTGCGCCGAGCCGCAAGAGAACGTGTGAAATTAACGCTTTACCCATGACGTATTCCTTGCGACAGTGTAAGCGTTGTCTTGGCAAGTGCAGAACCGACGCTTGGAGTGCCCGTTGCGATGAGAATCGGCTTACGGTGGGCATGCCCATTGCGATGAGAATCGGCTTACGATGGGCAGGACTCTGTTGGTGACGCACTATCTTGATTTAGCCGAACTGTGAAGGTCAGTGCCGGGCAAAAGCAAGAAATCATACGCGGGTAAAGTGAATCAGTCCCCGGGCATGCGCGGAGCAAACCCAAGAAGAAAGGGATGCAGACATCGATTTTGGTGGGAAGCCTGGAACCTCGCCACGACCATCACCGGAGTCTGACGTTCCCCGTTCCTATACTTCCTGCAGAAGACAAACAAGAAACGAGCCAGTAAGGGGAAAAAAGAGAGCAAGAACAGAAGAGCGAGGACAGGCTCTAAGAAGAGCAAAGCGAGTTTTGGAAAAAACGGTAGGACGCCAGCCTAACTCCCAGCCCCCGTTGTGCATCTGCTCGAAAACCTGAGATTGCGAACTCGAACAGGTGCACAAGCCAAAGAGCCACACCCTAGCCCTCGGTACGGACGATGCATGAAGACCTGAGTTTACGAATTCAAGCACGTGCGCAGAGAGATAGAGTGACACCCATATCCTGATCGACTCGTTCCATGAACTGCTCGTTAACGTAAGTTAGGCAATTCCAAAGGTAACCGAACAAGGAAAGTGCCTCTGCCGCGGAGGACTTACGAGAGCAGGCTTTGCAAAGTGGTCATGCCGTGAGCGGTAAGTGCCTCTGCCGCGGAGGGCTTACGAGAGTAGGCTTAACCGTGAGGCTGGATGCCGTGTTACGCAACTCTGAGTTTAGGAACTTGTTGAAATGAGATACGGGCAAGGAAATCCTGAAGATCGCGGAGCCAATAGTTCGCAAGACCGGCAGCCATCAAGTATTACCAGAGAGATATAGTCTGAGAAGACGAGTGGTGAGAAAGGACCGCAGGGGGCCGCGAACATTCACCGTTTATTGGATTGAACTTTGCATGGCAGCCCGAGAGACTTGGACGAACTAAGGCGCGAAGTTTGAGAAAAAGGAGCGGAGCTAAGGAAACAGACAAAAGACCTACACAAAGAACTTACCAAGCTGGTCGACGTTCCAAGTGCTGGTCAACTCTCTCCCGTCTTCCATTGCCAGGCGAACAGCCCCGGGCGAGCAGTAGAAACGACCGTAAACGGGCCCTCCCAAAGGCGAGTGAGCTTGTTGGTATTGGATAGGTTCTGGACACGGCGTAGAACGAGGTCGCCCGCCTGCAAAGCCCTTGGTCGAACTGATTTAGCAGCGTGCCGACGAAGAGCTTGCTGGTAGCGCGCCATTCTGACTTGTGCCCGGTCGCGTGTGCCTTTGAGGAGATCGAGTTAGAGTAAGCGCTCGTGCTCGTCGTCAACCAAGTTGACCGAGCTCGTGCGAGGCGAACCGAGTACTATTTCGGCGGGCAAGATAGCTTCTGCACCATAGACCAATTGGAAAGGAGTTTCCTCGGTTGCCCGGCTGGCCGTGGTGCGAACTGCCCAGAGGACGGGAGGGACTTCGTCGACCCAGGCTCTGTTGTGCTCGCTGAGAGCAGTAAACACCTGTCGTTTGATACCCTGGACTATCTGTCCGTTAGCTTGCTCGACTGCTCCATATTGCTCTGTGGGTGAGCCACGAAGGCGAAGCAGACCTTGGTGCCCAGCTGTTCGCAGTATTCCTGGAATAGCTCGCTTCTGAACTAGGGACCGTTATCGGTGTTCAAGGCAGGTTGACTGCGTTGCCCGGAGAAAGTGTTAACTTCACCTATGGACTTAAGGCCTTCAGTCAGCCGCATTAGGTGAGAAGCAACAGCATTGCCCAAGAGGACGAGATTAGCCTGGTAAGTGGATCTGACCACTGTTGTCAGGGCTTGAAGTCGTTCCCGACTCTGCTCAAGGGGTCCTGGGATCCCTGAGGCATCCGCGTCTTGCTCGACCGGAGTCTGGTTGCGCAGGGATTCAACCCGAGCAGGTAGAACGTCTGCCGGGGGACTTGGCGTAGTTGCGCGAGGCGGATTGCGTAGCTGACGTTTGCGCTGATCGCGAATCTGCGCCAAGGTTTGATTGATTGAGGCATCTAGGCTACGGCGAACAACTTCTTGCTCGCGAGCAGCTGACGTAGCCCCATCTTGTTGCCGAGCAGAATTGATCCGCTCGGTCTCTTCGGCCGCCATGACCCGTGCAGGATCCTCTGAGGTTCATGCACCGGCCATGTTGATACTGCGGTGGCCGTGTGTTGGTGTGCTGGACGGTGTCATCACTGTGTCGCCACAGGAGGAATCGACCGACATAACCTTGAAATCCGAAAGATCTAAACCATCGTAAAGATCGTCAGTTCCGTATTCATCGTGGATGACGGGAGCTTGATCTAGGACCATCTCTGGAACGTATCCAGAGATTTCTGTCCCAGATATGGAAAGCGATCGAGACCGAACAGATCGATCCGATCTGACAGGGGATGAGACATCATGTCCTTCTAAGTCGTAGTCCTCAGGAAGAGATCCCTGGTCGCTGATAGAGTTTGACATGCTCGATGTACTAATTCCCCACGGACGGCGCCAACTGTCGACGGTTGGGATATTGACCCAAGTCAACTAAGGTTCTTAATAAAGGGGAGATAGGAGACACGCCGAACAGCAACCAGCAAGACAAGGGTTTTTATCTTGGTTCAGGCCTCTCAGAGAGATAATAGCCCTACGTCCAGTTTTTCTTTATATCAAATAGGATTACAAGGTGGAACTCGACGAGATGAACAGGTCTCGGCAAGTAGTATGCGACAATGCGATGTTTGCTCTCGGCCGTAAACTCGTGCTGGATTGACCAAGATTGGATGCTCGACGAGACGAGCAAGTCTCGATCTTCTGGCCCCTCTACACGCCGTAGGGGCCCTGTTTATATAGTGCTGAGCAAACCGATCTACCGAGAGATAATCGGGCTGGGCTAACTACGAGATCGTAACGAACTCGTACCGTGCCAAATACGTCCCACAGTAGATAAGGTAAACTCCAATTCTTGGGGATCACGACATATGCTCCAATCCGGGAAACCACGTCCGGGTCTTCACGTAGCCGTGCAGAACTCTTGTTCGACTCGGATTCAAACACGAATCCTAGACCGTTACGCACCGTGCCAGCCAAGGGCTGTTCGGTAGGATGCACATGGGCCTGATAGAACCTTCTAGGGAGCTGGGCCCTAGTACGCTGTTTGAGTGGGCCATCTGGGAGTGGGCCATGACAATGGGCCGTGATTTTATCCCCGACAGAACCAATTTAGGCAAACAACAAACATTAGGTTGCACTTACCAGTGATAGCTTTCGTGGGTAAATTAGATTCTATCAATGGTAGTATTTAACAAGTAGTTCGATCGGTTTGTATTAACGTTAGAAAATAAGATAAGATTCAGTCGAATGATAAGTGTCTTCTATTTTATGTCTGGACTAAATTTCCATATATATGATTTTTTTGGTAGCACAATTTCTAATATGGGACCAATCTGTAGCCAAGAAGTAGCCCTTCTAACTTGCATGTCAGGAAGTAGAGATGTGTAACAACTAGAAAGCATGCAAAAATCTAGATTGCAAACTGAACCTGCATACAGAGCTAAAAAATGTATGTCAATAGTTAGAACATCCACATGTACACATCTCTATAAAAAAAGGCATGAATTGAAATTAATAACCACCATTGTGGGCATAGATGATTGGATCATTTGGCCATAGGCCACAAGCACGATTAGCTTTTAATCGTGGAGAAGGATAAGATGGCAGAATTGGAATGTCTAAATGTAGTGGGGGGGGGGGGTGCGGGCTAGGGAATAGGAAGCTCACATCTTAGTGCAGCGGCCAGCAGCAGGTGGCTGTCGGCGATGTGGACAAGGAAATGGTTTGCCCCATTCATCACGCTCATACCACGGTGCGCTGCGCCACGGAAATGGTAGCAACACATGAACTTATATAAATAGCAGCATCCTTGTCCTTGCTACAGAACTTTAAAGAGAAGAAAGAAAACCATAAATAGTAGCAACACATGAACTTATATAATAACCTAAGTGTATCGCAACACCATAAATAGTAGCAACACATGAACTTATATAATAACCTAAGTGTATCGCAACCTCTATCTCTCCCACCCCCTAACAATCTCGCTCTATCACTAAATGCACCAGTACTATTGAACTCCGAAAGAGCAACATCACAGATCATCAACATGTTCTACCAAAGAATCTTAAAAGCAAATGAATCATCAACATAGTTTATTATGAACTATGTTTCCCTTTCATCCCTTTATGATCCATTAATGTAAATCACATAATATACGATGGATATTATCTAGATAGAGGTTATACACATAAATGGAGAATAATAATGTATATTCTTCAAACTAATGGTTTAACACTTGGTTGTAAGTTAAAAAAACTTAATAATAATACAACTGGCATACCTCTCTCCCCCTCTCCCTCAATCTACCAACCCTCCATGGCTGCACTATCACCACAATGCAACTGGACCTCCCAACCACCACACACAAACCTTGTTGACGAATTATCCATTCGTACCATCTCTAGAATAATATCAGAAACTATCCATAGACATGTACATGTTTTTTTCCTGCAGTTGTAGATAGTAGAAGTGAAATCAAATCAGCAAATAATTGGTAAACAGAAAATAATGATTGAGCTGCTAACATGTGCAACAAAATCAATTGAGTTTATTCTCTCATAATATTTTTTTAGTTCAGCACTCGCAAAACATGGCATACTCATTATTATTTACTTGTAGTAAATTACAATGCTAACTACATGCATAAAATAATTTATTTATCCTCAATATGTACCATATCGCTTCGTCATGTGTATTGTCATGTAACTACACACGCAATACAGACATCTGAGCACACCCGTTATATTTTCTTAGGATGGATAAGTAGAGTGCACATCAATCTCCACCAATGCCTCCTCCCATGGTATTTCCTCCACCAGTGTTGCCTCCCTCACCGGCAACACAGTGCCATCGCGTAGACCGTTCGATCTTGAGGGAGACAATCCAGATTGTCCATCACACCTAAAGATTTCATGGGCCGGGTTTCGTTTGTCAGGAAGCGGGGGTGATATCGAAGATGTTTTCTTGGAGGGGGGAAGCGCATTTTGGTATTTTTGATAAACGAAAGGGGTTTTATAGTTTAAAAAATATATTTATAGAAAATGATCAAGGCTTTAGAAAATTATAGTAAATGGTAGGAATCTCAGAAAAAAAAAATGGAATCAATTGCTAAAATTCTAGGAAAATGAGTAGAACCTAAATATGGAGTAATATTTATTATTTCGGTTTTGCTGCTTCTCAGGCGACTGATTTTTAAATAAGTCTCAGTCGATTTTCAAATAGCTAGATTCTACCGTTAGATATTTTATATGTCCTATAAAGACGTTTGATCAACGGTCTAGAAAATCGACTGAGAGATAAATAACTCTTAGGCTCCTATGATAAGTCACTCCCTTATTATTTTACGGGATATATTATTTTAGAAATTTAGGATGATGTAATCTCTTTAAGGGATTATATAGGAAATTGACGCATGTAATTTTCAAAAATTTGAGATGACTATAGGGCTTAAATCATTTTTTGCGAAAAAATAATGCCAAAAAGAGAGAAAATTTGGATATGTCACACTTTCCTCGTTCCCACGCTCATTGGCCTCCTCACTCCCACGTGTTGCCAGCTTACTCCTCTCCAACTCTCCACAAACCTCCTCCTTCTCGATGGATGAGACGAGACGTAGAGCAAAGGGTCGAGAACGAGTAGAGAAAAGGTGAAAAGGTTGATGCCAAGGCTTGAGTGGTGATGGGTTGAGGCATGGGCCTATATAGGGGTGAGCTTTACAATATCTTGGATGACGATTGACGAATATATGTGAGGTTGTAAGCCCTCGCCAAGTTTTGCCATATAACATACTATGTGTTACCCATGGTGATTGTGGTAAAATCATCTCCTCTATTGATATCAATTTCTAGGATAGGACATGTGGCTTTTTGGTTTCTGAGATAAGTCGACGAAATAGTTGAGAACATAAAATATACCGTTTTATGCAAAGAAGGTGCCACACGAGACTACCCTTGTTCTACTGTGGATGTGCATTTTCTTAACCAGGGGAAAAAAATAAAAGAAGATAATGGATATCAGGATATGCATTTGGTCGCCCACGAAAAGGCAGGCTCTGCGCGGTTGGGCCGGTGACCGACCGGAGCAAGACGCAGCAACCACCGTCTCCGGCCGGCCCCCACTCACCATCACCAGTCAGTCACCACTCCCGCCTCCAAGTGGGGGGTGCGGGAAAAAAATTCTCTGCAACCCAGGTGTAAACCACCTCTTGTGAGGCCCGGCCCGGATGGCCGCCACGTGTCTCGGCGCAACGATCTCAAAGCAAGGAGGCGGGGAAAGAATCGGTGCGGTGGCCTGGAGCCCTGGACCCTCCCATCTCTCTCCCGATTCCCCAATTCCACCCTAAACAGGCCTAACACTAGCCATGGCATGGCCGCCGCCGCCGTCCCCCGTCGATCCGGTCGCCGCCGCCATCCCTCATCGAGCCGGCGGCCGCTGCCGTCGTCCCCCGTCGCACCGGTCGCCCCCGTCTAGCCGGCCGCCGTCGCCATGGAGTCCGAGGTCGCGGCCCCTGGTCGCCATCGCCGCCATCGCCGTCGAGCCGGCCGCCCCTAGTCCATGCTCCTCCCACGTTGTCATCCTCCACAGCGCCGCCCCTCCACCGCGCCATGGAACTGGCGTCCCCTCACGCGCCCCCACCACCTGCGCCATGGAGGCGCCGCCTGTGTGCAGCGCCGAGGCGCCGAGGAGCCGCCGCCACCGCCACCGCATTCCACCACCGACCCCTGCTAGATGACAGAGCCTAACTCCTATGGTGTCATTTTCAGAGGAAATACTTGGATGTATATGAGTTTTTTGTAGCCATTTGGATGAAAATTGTCAGATTGTATGAAATTGTTCAAATTGTGTACACGTGACCTGTAATTGTTCATAGTCTTGATGCATAGGTGTAAATTTTCACATTGTATGAATTGATGAGCCTCCATGATTTCAATGGTTTGTATACATGCTTCTCAATTTGGAGATAGGACAATTTTTTCAAAGGAAATGATGAGCCTCCATGATTTCAGATTGTGTACATGCTTCTCAATTTTGAGAGAGGATCACCACACCTGCAGTATGCTTTTAAGTGACATAGCCTCATTGCTTGTATACAAGAGTTAAAATCATACTATCACCTGCAGATGCAATTCCAATGGCATAAATCGTACTATCATACTATGAGAGTTAAAATCATTTTTAGTCTTTCATTTTGGTTGCTACTGTCAAATGGCATGAAACTGACTGAAACATTAATTCTAGCCAACTAGTATATTGTAGCATATGAATAAAAGAGATATTGTTCATGTATTTCGGATTTGGGCAATCAGTGAATAACAGAGCTTTCATAACTATTTGTATATGGTTATGCTTTTTGTAATCACCCCAAAACTGTTATGAAAAAGTTGTGCTTTTGTATATTGTTATGCTTTTGTAATCACCCCAAAACTGTTATGAAAAAGTTGTGCTTTTGTATGAAAGGGCTATATGATCAACATATCTCACTCTGTATGGAATGATATTCTTTTCTGGTTAAACATGTAACTATGTATATGCACAATTCAGCTTAATGCATAGAGCTTCTACTTCTCAATTTGGAAATGGGACGATATTTTCAAAGGAAATGATGAGCCTGCAGTATGCTTTTAATCAGTTTGCTCCATAGCTATTTGATGCATGCAAGGCTCTTAGTTTCTGTAGTGGTTTAGTACAATGATTTAGTTTGATCCAGATCGAGTTGCATGGAAGCATCACATCATCTTGCTTGTTTTTAGGCTGGACCTCACACCCCTTGAAGATCACTTGAGCAAAAATCTGAATTCTTATGGAAATTCCATGCTGGGATAAAATAAATTTATTTTGAATTATGGATTCTCTTTTTGCATGATTGATATCTAGTTGTTGAGCTAGTTTAGAAATCCTGCTGCCTTCTAGTTGGTAGAGCTCAGCAAAGTTCATGAGCTGTCCAGATTTCAAATGCTTCATTCTTGCCCCCATGAAAATAATCTTGAACAATATGCTAATTTTGGAAATTTCTCTAGCCCTGGCTGATCTATTGTTTATTATTGAGAGTCAATCATAATACTCTCCAATTCTCCATGTGTTGGGTTGGTTGTGTATTTGATCTGAAAACTGAAAGGCTAAAAGCTAGATGTTCACCCTAAAAACTCTCTTTGCATTCAATCAGTTTGCAAGTGTGTATTTAAAAATTGTGCAATTCCTTCAGTTTTCACAGAACCATGATTGACAACCATTCACAGAACCCTGAAAACTCTCTTAGAATCCATTCACAGCATATATTTCCATTATTTATTTACAAACTATTGTTTCAGTCAAAGGCTGAAACTATCCATGTCACAGAAGCCATGTCAAAAGCTCAATCTACCATTTTACACACTCTGAATCTCACAATTACAATAAAAAAAACTTGCTTCATACAACCAGTTTAAAATCACACTTGTAGAAGCTATCCATGGCGGCGGCGGAGGGCTTGACGGGGGACGGCCGCGGCGGAGGGCTTGACGGGGGACGGCCGCGGCGGAAGGCTTGACGGGGGACGGCCGCAGCGGCGACCGGCTCGACGGGGGACGGCCGCGGAGGGAGGGGGCTCGACGTTGGCGGCCGCGGAAGGCTTGACGGGGGACGGCCGCAGCGGCGAACGGCTCGACGGGGGACGGGGGCCTCGACGCTGGCGGCCGCGGCTGCTGTGACATCGACGGAGGGGGGAGCAAAGCCCATGACGGCTGGGAGGATTTAGGGTTAAGGGAGAGGAAATCGCGTGTGAGAGGAATGGATCGGGGAAATTATGCAGGAACCGCCTCCGTGCTTTGAGATCGGTGGGCGGGGACATGTGTCAACCATCGGGCAAGGGCCTCACAGGGTGCGGTTTACAGCCGGGTTCCAGAGAATTTTCTTCCGGGGTGCTCGGCCAAGCGCGCCAGGCTGGCAGCTCCGCCTTGCTTCCCGCGTCAAGTCAAAAGTGCAAGCTGAAGATTTCTCATCAGGTGTGGCGATGCAGCCGGCACTTGGCGAGGCAGCACAGAATCGGCAGCCCAAAAACAATAACAATACTGCGAGAAGCTGCTGCTCAGTGTCGCCAGCAAGCAGATTTTAAATCCTAGCAATCCAGCAGTATGTTTGCGTGCGACGGCAGATTGTGATTGGGATTGTGCATATGTTGTTCTTTCCTCTCTCTCTCTCTCTCTTTTTATTTTGCCCCAACTTTTGATTCGAATTATAGATATGGATTGCTGCCGCGAGCAGCGGCTCTCGTAGCTGGCGCGGCGAGGTGGTCAGCGCCGTGCCATCTCGTGCAGTGGTGGCTCTCATGGCGAAAATTCTCCTCTCGCCAACGCCCATCCGTGCCATCCGAGCGATGCAAGCCCGATCGGTCGCGACGACGAAAGCTGGGAATTTTTTTTTTTCAGGAGGAGAAACAGCGACAACATTTTCAGCCGATCTGCAGCAATGCTTCTTCTTCTTCTTCTTTTTTTTCTTCTTTTGAGACACTGCAGCAACGTTGATTGACCGGAACGAAGAGATCCCCATTTCCCTAGCAAGTAGCAACCGCCCAGAAGGCTAGAAATGGACCAGAAGAGGGTCTCTGCTGCGGTTACATTTTTGACTGGGGAGGAAGAGGCGTTGCCGCGCTGCACCCACAAGACCATAACCCCCTGCGGTTAAGGAGACAGCAGGGGCAGAGCATAGGAACGAGAGAGAGAGCGCCGCCGCTTGTTGCCGTCTTCTTCCTCATCTCGATCGCCTTGGAGGCTCCTCCCCATTTCTTGTCTCTTTGGAGGGATCGGCCCCTACGTCAAAGCCTGCATCCTTGAGGGGGAAAAATATCTCCTTTCTGACCGATTCTTGAAGCAAGTGGTATTGCCCAACCGTCTTCCTCCAGGGCTTCCTCGTTGCCTACCTGCTGTTGTGCTGTGTGTTTTTTCTCCTGGCGCAGCGATTGGCCGGAGACCTTCCTTCCTGCACTGCTCCAACAACATTGTAAGCTCTCTCTCTCCCTCCCTCCCTCCCTCTCTCTCTCTCTCTCTCTCTCTCTCTCTGTGTCTGTGTGTGTACCTGTGCTTGATAAGGTTTTTGGAACTAGCACAAGGCGTTTCGCCTGTTGATTTTGGTGTTAAACATGCGCTGTATCCTTCGAGTGGATCATTTCTATACAGACGGGTCAGTTGAGCGTTTAACTTTGATCGCTTGTGCTGCCGTTTTGATGATTTTTTTTTTTGCTCGGTTGATTCGGGATTTTCGGGTTTTTTGCTTCACGGCCAGTAATCCCCAAATGCAGAGACGGAAAGATCAAACAAGGAAGATACAGAGGTAGAGAGTCAGAGGGAGAACAACTGTACAGCATCTCAAAATTTTCCAAATCGGTTTCATGCATTTACTTCTTGTATGTTTTACCGCGCGCCAGACATTTACAAATTTTTACAACGAGGAGAAATCTCGATCTGTTCATACATGCGGCTCAAACATTTCCATGGGAATTTCACACGTTTCACATTGCCGCCTTCTTCCTATTTGCCCTTGCATCGGCAGAGGCTGAGGCTGTGACACCGATCCCAAGAAGCACATCGGGGAAGAAGCAGCCAAGAAGATCGCCGGCCTGGGATGGAGCAGCTCCGGCAGCTGGGCGAGGCGGTGGGCAGCATCAACGTTCTCATGGCGTTCGAGGACCACCTCCGCATCAACCCGCGGCAGTGCCGCCTCCTCGCCGACGCGTGCGCGCGTGCGCTGGACGCCGTCATCGCCGAGGTCCGCGCCCACCTCCGCTTCGACGAGCGCGGCGGCGCCAAGTGGCTCGCGCTCGAGCCCCCGCTCCGCGAGCTCCACCGCGTGTTCCGCGATGCTGAGGGATACCTCCGGCAGTGTCTCGTCCTCGACCCACGCGGCGGCGCCGCCAGCTGGTGGGCGCGCGCCGCCGCCATGGCGCACGGCACCGAGTGCGTCGAACACCACCTCCACGGCATCCTGTGGTGCGTCACCGTCGTGATCGAGGCCGTCGAGGGTGCGGCGGAGACCGCCGGCTCCGGTGCCGACGAGCTCGCCGGGGCGCGGCTGCTGCTCGCCAGGAAGTACGACGGCGACATGCTCGAGCCCACGCTGTTCCAGCGCGCGCACGGCGAGCTATATTTGGTGTCGCGACAGCTCGTATCTCGGATGAAGGCGGCGTGGAAGGAGGACAGGTGGGCGCTCGCGCAGCTGCTCGACGAGATGAAGGGCTCGCCGTCGTCGTCTTCGTCGTCGCTGGCGGCGGCGAAGCCCCTGACGAGGAGCGAGCACCGGCTGGCCGAGCTCCTGGCGTCGCCGAGGGGAAGGCTGCACCCGGCGTCCGTCCTGCTCGGTGGCTCCGGCGAGTACAGCGTCCGACGGCGGCTCGGCGGCCGCCTCAAGGAGGTGCAGTGGATGGGGGAGGGCTTCGCCGTGAAGCACCTCATCGGCGACGGCGAGGCGGCCCGCGCCGAAGTCGCGCTCCTGTCGTCGGTGGCGCACCCCAACGTGGCGCACGCCGCGTACTGCTTCCACGACGAGGAGAGGAAGGAGCTCTTCGTCGTCATGGACCAGCTCATGGTCAAGGACCTGGGGAGCTACGTCAAGGAGGTGAGCTGCCCGCGGCGGCGTGTGCCGTTCCCGCTCGTCGTCGCCGTCGACATCATGTTGCAGATCGCCCGCGGGATGGAGTACCTGCACGCCCGGAACATCTGCCACGGCGGGCTCAATCCATCCAATGTGCTCGTCAAGCCGCCGCAGCACGATGGCGGATACGTCCACGTCAAGGTCACCGGCTTCGGGGAACAATCGGGCGTCGCCGCCGGCGCAAAAGCTTCAGCGAATGGCAATGCCAATGCCAATGCCGACGGCGACGACAACAGCTGCATTTGGTACGCGCCGGAGTTGCTCAAGCCGGTGGGCGGCGTCGCGGCGGGGGCGAGGTGCACGGAGAAGGGCGACGTGTACAGCTTCGCGATGATCTGCTTCGAGGTGCTGACCGGGAAGGTGCCGTTCGAGGACAATCACCTGCAGGGCGACAAGACGAGCAAGAACATCGTCGCCGGCGAGCGGCCGCTGTTCCCCTTCCAGGTCCCCAAGTACCTCGCCGCCCTGACCAGGCGGTGCTGGCACGCCGACCCGGCGCAGCGGCCGGCGTTCTCCTCCGTTTGCCGCGTGCTCCGGTACGTGAAGCGGTTCCTGGTGCTGCACCAGGAGCGGCAGGGCCAGGCCGACGCGGCGGCGCCGCCCGTGGACTACTTCGACGTCGAGGCGCATCTGCTGCGGAGGCTCCCGGCGTGGCGGCGCGTCGAGGGGTCGCCGCCGCCGTGCGTCTCCGATGTGCCGTTCCAGATGTTTGCATACAGGGTCGTGGAGAGGGAGAAGGCGAGGGATAGAGCGCAAGCAGCCAGGGACAGGGCCTCGGATTCCGGCAGCGAGGGCAACTCACTGTACGGCGACGAGAACGGCTCCTGCTTCGGCGCGGTGTCGCCGGAGCACCCGTCCTCCGCCGCGTCCAACGGCGCCGCCGCCACCGCGCGGCCGCGGCCGGACGGCAGCGACGGCAAGAAGCCGCCGGCGGCCAAGAAGACGGATGGCAAGGCGTCCAAGCAAGCAGGTACGCCATTGCAAGCAGCGGCTTTTTAGCAATCTTGAATGGAATCATCGTAGCGGCGACATTGCTTTCTTTGCAGGGCCGCCTCAACAGAAGGCGAAACCAGTGAGCATGGCGAGGACTCCGCAGGCGACGGCGAGGCGAACGCTCGGTGTGAAGACGGACGGGCACCCGTAGCCCAGCGGATAGCACGGAGTAGGACTGTAGAAGGGAGGAGGAGAGCACAGAGATGTGAGCGGTAGTGGAGTGAACTAGTGGTTCGTGCGTCGGTGCATGGCTTGATGATCGAAGAGACGAAGACGTTTTTTTTTTTTCTTGGCTTGCCTAGGACAGCATGGCTGGGCAGTGCAGGTGCAGCTGCGGTGTGCGAAGGGTGGTCTCTCTCACACAGGATTTAGTCCTGTTCTTCTGGCCTTATATTATTTTACTTATCTACTTATTTGACTTATTTTCTAACTTTAATAGTTTTTTTTTGACATAACCTTGAGAATTGGATTCACTTCATTTGATTTGTGTTTTAGAGCTTTAAATAAGTCTTTGAAATAGAAAAATAGATAAAAAGTTAAATTACTTTTGATTTAAACAAAGATAAGTAAATAGACATATAAGTAAAAACAGGCCTATGCGATTGAAAAAAAAGGTTGATTTTCGCTTCTTCACATATCATCGTGAAGATTCATGTTTGAGCGATGGTGTCGGGGGCTAGGGATGGGGTTCATGGTACCCACCATCATAGAGGTCTCGATGACATAATGAAAGGTCCACGCCCACACTTACATAGGGTCGTTGAGGTGGCAATGGTGTTGCCTCGGCCATATGATCTTTTTGAATAGTAGTCGACAGAGTTGGCCGATGTGATATTAATGATAAAATTAGGGTTTAGCACGAAGGGAAGGTGAATCGAGCACCAACAGATACAAAAACTACTTAGACCGGGAATTGATCACATACTCATATGCTAAAAAATCGAATTGTCAGCGCTGAGAAAAATAATAAAGGAAAATACCCGCAGGAGCCACTCATATTAATTGGAGGATAAATGGGCTGAAGTGATCAACAAATGTTGTTCGGGCGGGCGGGCGCGCGCACACAGACCGGCCCACTTGAGGCCCACAAAAGTGGGGGTTGTGGCTGCCCACCAAATTTCCTTTTTATTTAGATGCAGATGGATGATGATTTGATTAGCTCTCTATTGTGATTCTATATTCGTAAAAAAAATTGATTTATTCACGGATGACACAGAAGCTCTGTGCATATTCATTTCGTACTATCTAATTTGAGACATGCCACGTACTTCGTACTTGTGGGCACGAAGCCTGGAAGGGAAAAGTTCATCCGTGTACATGGCATGGGCATGCATAGTTGTCCCGGCCAAAATCGTTCTGCAGTGATATGTGTTTGTGCTAGCAAACGATCAGTCGATCACCTATACAACTGGGATCCGAACCATCTAACATTACACGACAATGTTATGGGGTAAAATTCGTTCCATCTGAACCTTTCATATCGTATTCAATGGTTTTAGAAAGAGTCTTCTCTCACTTCACTTGGTCCATGACTTTTTGGCGGGCAGCAACTCCCTGTCTTCACTCTTCAGGTTAGACTGGCGCCATCTTTTCTTTTTACCGTGAGAATAATCTGAGCATCCACCTTCCTTACCATTTTACCACCAAAAACAATCTGGCCATACTCACACTACTACATAGCAAAACAAACATAGCAAAAGAAGGCTTTCTGCTGTGAGAGTCCTATTGTGATCTGCCTGCCAAAAAAAGCAAAGATCATTAGCTAATGGATAATGCCAATGTGAACGCTGATGACTTAGCAACCAAATCTGACACTTCTGCTAGGTAAGCAATACTTATACTCACAATTACTCTCTCACACACACATATGCAAATGAATTGATTTTTACCCCTTTTCCTATGCATTATTGAGACATGCTATATCCTTTCTCCTTCTCCTCTTGTGAACTGATTTTTACCCCCTTCACAAAGTTAACAATGGTGCGTATAAATATTTCTTTATAGGTCTAAACCAGTATCTAGTTGAGTATCCCAAATTGGCATGACATTTAATATTGTTATTGAGGCTAAGATTTTTTGGAAAAGCCGTAGTTATTGAGGCTAAGATTTTTTGGAAAAACTACGGCTGTCGAGTTGGTTTTGATGTTAGACAAAGATTTCTAAACACAAGTAAAGCAGACAAGAAGGTTACATATGTTGGATTAGTAAGCACAAAAGAAGGTTTTCGACCAAAGGACCAATTGACAGTCTTATCAACCAAGTAAAAGAAATAATTGAGAAGTCTTCACAACCAACTATAGGAGCAGCAAAATCAGCCAATGCTTTTCAAGGGAGCTTATTATGCAATGAACATAATTGATCTTATTGCAAAATCAATGTCTTACTTCATGGATTCGAGAGAATAGAAGAACAGTAGCCTGACAAACAGTCGGTTCAGCCCGATTCCGGTGCCAATTCAGGTGCCAAATCAAATAGAACCTATAGAAGCACATAACAACCACATATGTGTTGCTGGCCTCAAGAAAAAGGATACAGCTGATCATGTTTGCACCATTTGTTTTTTGACATACACCTTTGAGGCCTATTGGCAAGGATACAGCTCCAGGCTTATTTACATTTCTCAGAAGTGCTTCTCTTTTTAGCCCCTTAAAGGTGTCCTTAGTATTTTCCAGAGTGATGGAGCCATTTACTTTTTTGTCTTTAGTATTTTCCAAAGGTCTATGTATATAGTGTGCAATGGAGAGCCGTGTAAGCCAGAGAATTCTATCCCTATAAGGACATGAGCTCTAGATAAATATGAACTCTATTGTATGTCTAGCATCTTTGATGTTGTCTAATTGTCTTGGCATAGGTAAGAAAGTAAGGTGCACTTCAGTGTCAATACCCAATTGTTAATTATGTAATTGGCTGAATATATTTTAATCCCTTTCAAACGGCGCAAATCAGAATATTTCCGATGATTTTTTGTGGCTCACCGACTCATCTATTTTTTTGAGCAAATTAAAGATTTTTTCTTAGAAAAAATTTAACTATCCGTCCAGACCAGTTATGTGTTACCTCAGCACGTGTGAAATAAGCAGTTTTTATGCTGATGGTTTGCTTATAGACTTACTTATAAAGGATTAGCAAGAAGTGCTATTAGGTTCTTAGCGTTCATTGTCATCTAATATCTCAATATCAGTACTCCTGGATTTATGATTTCCCAACCTTATATCATTGTTTGCTATTATGTTTTCTAATATTTCTCTACCATTTTCCTATTCCTCTTTTGGTTTTTGGGATGTAGGTCTATACCGCCACAGACTGGGAGATGTTGTGAAGATAGCAGGCTTCCACAACTCAACACCAAAGCTCTAGTTCATTTGTTGCAGAAGTCTTGTGCTAAACATCAACATTGACAAGAACATAGAGAAAAACATGCAGTTAGCCGTCGAAGAGGCAGAGAAGCTGGATGTTGTGGACTTCACAAGCCTTGTGGACAGGACAAGTGACCCTGGTCACTATGTGATCTTCTGCAGGGAGCTGAGCTCTAATCCCAGTGATGATGTCCTCAGCAGATGCACAAACAACATGGACCTCGCCTTCGTGGATGCGGGATACACCGGCTCGAGGAAGATCAACACCATTGGCCCCCTCGAGCTCCGTGTCCTCCGGAAGGGAAACTTTGCCCAGATAATGGGCCACCACCTGAGCCTTGGTGGCACTGTGGGCCAGTTCAAGACGCCGCGATTTGTGAGCCCATCAAATGGCATGGTCTTGCAGATACTGAGTAGGAACGTCATCCAGAGCTACTTTAGCACTGAGTATGGGCTCTAATACTACACACTGGGCACTAGTATATGCGTGCAGTTGCCTTTTTCTTTCTTTGGTTTTGATATCCTCATCTAGCCTAGTAAAAATACTCTCTATTTGATGCATTTTGTCGAGCTAGACCGACAATACCCGGTAGTCCCTATTATCATTATCCTATGTAAATGGTTGTATGGTGGTGTAACGTAGGCATGTAGCTGTTGCTGCCACGCTCCTGTCCAGACATTATATTGAACAAGTACATAAAGTAGTACATTCTGTATGTAGTTGTTTATGTAGAAAGACCAGTGAATATAATGCCAAGTGTTGTGACATAACTATGTAAGCTTATCATCATATACATGTTAGGACCTTGTTTTCGTAACTTAGCTGAATAATAAGTTGACTGAGTTAAAGTGGGTTTTTTAAATGTCAAACTAGACTTCAAGATGTTCAAAAAAATGATTAAAAAACTGACTGAAAAACCCAAATCTTTTTCATTTCAATTAAGCTTAAAGCACTTTGAACGTGCTGTAATTCTTGCAATCCAACCACAGCCTTTTCATGAGAAAGTTTATATATCCTATATGTTTTCACAAACGTAAATCCAGAATCTGACAGACCCTGATCACACTTCCTGCAGAGATTTTCACCATTACATGAACAACAGACACAAGAAGAGAACACGTCATCATCATTATCACACACACACAACAAAAAAAACAAAAACAAAAAACAGAGCACCAAGAAAACCTCTGAGGAACAGAAGAGGAGCGGCCGATCAAGGTTTACAATGCGAGCTTGGCTCGAATTCAATGGCGCTGCTAGGAACTACACCAGCACAAGCACAGGCCCGCCCCTGCCTTGGCCTGATCGCCCAGGAGGCCACCGCTCTGAAGAGAGCCCTTAGCGTCGCCTTCCTCCGGCCTCTGCCCCTGTGGCCGCCCAACACCACCACCTGCTTCTGCTTGCTGCTACTGCTGCTCGCCCTATCCGTGGACGGCGGTGCGCCCGTGGGCCCCCCATGCAGGGGCTCGTCGGAAGAGGGCAGGCCGGCGAGGTGGCTGTCCAGCATCAGTTGCACGGAGGCCAGCTCGTAGGAGTCGTACAGCGAGCTCCCCATGTCCCATATCACCTTGCCATGCCCTCTCTCTGCTGCCTCTTGATCCCTCTGAGGCATCTTCTTGTGTTTTGTTTAGTGAGCCTGATCAGCTGGGGGCAGAATATGCAATGGAGGAAGAGGAGAAAATGGCAGCGCATGAACGTTTTCTTTTTTCCTATCTTCTTCTTTTTTATCGTGTAAAACATCCACCAGTTGTGTGCAGGTGCCAGGCAACAGAGACGGGCAGAGTCAGACGCCATGGAGGATTGGATTAATTTGGAGGTGTCGCAAAACGATACGCAAGATGGCAGCGGACGCGGCCGCGAGCTGGGAAGAAACGAGTCGAATCGGACACGGACACGGACATGGACACCCAACCCAAGTACCAAGTGCATTAAAAAAACGCCATTTAGATGAGCTGCACGGTGAGTTCTTCCGAGTCCGTCCTTCCCATTATCGTAACAAGCTCTGTCCTGTTGTTGTTGGGCTCGCACGAGATCGTTGCCTTGTTGATCGCTGCTGGGCTCGCCGACACACCACCAACCACGGCACGCGTCAGCGCGCACCGAGAGAGGCAAGCGCTTATTACACGCAGCCACGCAGGGAGATGTACTGTACGAGCTCTAGGTTCTGCTGCTGCGGTGCCAGGATCCCTTCCGACTCCGTCCACCGTCCCTCCCTTGCCATAGATTACCATCCACCTGCTCGACTCGTGAGTCGTGAGTCGTGACGTAGCTCCGCCTGCTTGACGAAGGAGTACTGGTCACAGTTGAATTTTGTAGGCATGTTTAGCCATTCGTCTTATTAAAAAATTATTATAAATGTGTAAAAAATATAAGTCATGTTTAGAATACATTTAATAATAAACCAAGACACATCAAAATAAATATTATTTTACATAACTTTTATGAATAACACAAATGATTAAATGTGTGTTCAAAAGATAGCTGTGACAAGTATTTGAAAACAGAGGGAGTATATCCCAGTGTCTTACCATATCCTTGGAGTGGTGTGACAACTTCACTCACTAGCCAGAGCGTAAAGCATGTTTATTACCCTCCGGTCTGAAAATTAAGGCTATAAAGAGTATATCCAAGCACATGAATAAGTAAAATTTAGAGTTAACGCTAGGTTTTGAGCCTATCAATAAATATGTTCTTAGATCATAGCCTTTACAAAGGTTTCGCCTTTGTTTTGATTGATCTAGTTTTAATTGCGTTTAATGAGTTCTAACTTAAAAATGTATATGAATTGCGAGAACGTGGGAGGATAATGGTGGGACGTCCTGCTTCCACAGCCCCCCACGGCCCCGTGCTTCTGTAATCTGTATCCAGTTCGGCCCACGAGACTTCTGCCCGGGGCACTGGGCAAGGCCGACGCATGATCACGGGAGTCAGGCACTCAGGCAGTGGGCCCCCGTGTTCTAGACCACCATTGCAACGGCAGGTTGCAACCGTTGGGGTTTTGGAAGAATTTCTGGGTGCTTGGTACTGCACCTCTTGGCAAATGGCAGTAGGTAACCTTGGGTTGTGGTACTGCATTACTGCGTGGCTTCTGCTTCTTTCTTTTGATGTTTCCTTGGTACACAGTACAGAGAGCTGAATCTTGCAAAGACTGGCACGTTTGAGACTCTCTTTGGACCGTAGAATATCTTGTGCTAGTATTTCTTAGATTGATGTTTTTTTTTTCCCTGGCTGATGGGATGATTCATGTGCCATGTGGTTCGGTTGCCGGTTGGTTTTGGCGAATGGGATGATGGTTCACGCAGTTGAAGCAACGTGCGTGCGTTTTTCTTTGAGGGAGGCAGGCATGTGTTGGGCGGACTTCAAATACTGTAGCCGGAGCCGCTATAAAAAAAAAGAAAAAAAGAAAATGCGTGCCCATAGTACTGGCATACATGGGGTTGGCGGTTGACTTGCGCAGTCGTCTCGTCTCGGTATAGCGTAGAAGCAGAACGAAGCAAGCAAGAGCACGGCATGCGTTGACAATCTCAGGCCGAAAAGGGATGCATGTGGCCGCGTGCCACGATGCCAGCGCGCGTCAAGGTAGGTTTGGAAACAGTGGCGGACCCAGGACTAAAATGTAGGTGGGGCAAGCCTAAAATTAGTTTTGTCTACCGTTATTTTAATATGCCGCATACTGGTTAAACTATATAAACACAACAATAATAAGCACACTATTTAATGATAGCATCCATTGGATATTAAAATTACTAACAAAAAGACAAGAAAACTTAAATATAGTTCGAATACATAGAAGTTAAGTAATAATACCAATTTGCCAAAATGATGTAGAAAACACCATGCCATGAAATCACCCATAGAATTCAATCTATAGTTAGAAAAATTGTATATTAGAGGCACATCAATTATATAAAATGAACAATAATTAGTAAATAGAAAGAAAGCGAGCATACCATTAGGATGACAATCTTGGCGGTGGAGGCAATTGCATTCTTCTAGTTTTGAGGTACCAAATCGTCGACTAATGGTCTCATCATCAAGTGACTTGAAGATTTCTCTCTCGTATAGCAAACCATTAAGTCATTCATCCAATCATTAGCAATCTTGTTGCGTAATTCGATCTTGATGATATTCATTGCGAAAATGCTCTCTCAGCGATTGCCGTTGACACGGGCAATAATAATGCCAACTCTATTAGCTTGTAGACTAAAGGAAAAACAATATGTTTTCCGGTTTCAACCATTTTATAGATAGAGATGCAATATCTTGACAAGCAACAAAAGAAGCATGCCTTCTCACATGGACAATGTATGTCTCAAGTTGATCTCGTAACATTGCATTCGACAATAGAGAAATCTCCATCATACAAATGACCAAGTCGAACAAGCTTCTCTAAATCAAACTTAGAAAATGAGTTCTTTGGATCAAGGCAAGAAAAACAAACTAGCAACTCATTAGAAACTTCATTGAAGCGATGGCATAACTCTGCATTGATTTTATCAAGAACAACAAAGAATATCTCGATGACGGTAATAGTGAAGGTTGGTGGCTGTGAAACCATCACGCCTTGAGCGACCACGGATTGGTACTTCTTCATCCATATCTACCACGGGAATACACATTTGAGCACAAAAAGTTTTCACAGTTTCAAAGAAAGTTGTCCAACTACTATCAGTCCTCATCATTGTCATTCGGGCTTTCACATCATCAAGTAACTCCATAGCGAGAACAATATTAACATCTTTCCTTTGTAACACAAGAAAGCTCATTTGTGACCGCAAACATTTTCAACATCAATTTTAGGATGAAAACAAATTTAAAACTCTCCATTTTTCCATCAATCCTGCGCTTGTGTTGGTACACGACCATCTTCATGGACAATTCTAAGAACATGCAACACCGGTCCCACATTGTCTCCAAACGGACTAAGGTTACATAATGTGAACCCCATCTAGTGTCATCGGGTCTAGCAAGGTTACTTTCTTAAGACAAACCTTTTTAAAAAATTTCACTGCTTTCTAATTTTTTCAAAATACCATGCTGATGTTTTTCTTTTAATGCATCCCTTCTCTTGCAAGATGATCTTGTGGTGGTCACAATTATGGTGATGTACTCAAAAAAGTTATGAATTGATTGACAACAACTGCTACTAGCAACAGAAACCACCACAAGTTCCAATTGGTGTGCAAAACAATAAACATAAAGCGCATATGGATTTTCATCCAAGATCTTTCTTTGCAAGCCATTATATTCACCTCGCATGTTTGAGCGCCATCATATCCTTGGCCTCTAAGTTTGGAGATAGATAATCCATGGTGATCAAAAGGCTAAAAGAGCTTCCTTTAAGGCATCCGATGTTGTCTCCGTGACATGTTTGAGAGCAAGAAATCGTTCCACAACTTGGCCTTTTTGTTAACATACCTACATTACAAAAGATAGTTAGAAAAGTCAATATGGAATGACAATATAAAAATTTAGAGAAAATAAAGTGATCACCTCAATATCACCGCCATTTGCTCTTTAACGATATATATCGCGTGATTCATCAATGAGAATTTAGAATTGTCTATCTTCAATTTCTCCTATGATAGTCTCCGTGATCTCTTGAGCACAACATTTTGCAAGATCCTTTTGAATTAGTGGAGAAGTCATAATGCAAGTTTTTGGAGCACGAACATAAGCATTCATCACTTCTTTCTTTTTATCTTTGTACCAATCGACCATCTCTAGGAAATTTCCTTATTTAAAGAACTAGATGACTCATCATGGCCACAAAAGCTAAGCCTTGCATTAGAAGATATTTTGCACATTCAAAGAGGAAGTCAAGCAATTTTGTATAGTTCTTGACCTCACGACTAGCATTAGATATGACAGTGAGAGATGCTTTGTCTTTGGTTATTAAAATCATCATAATGCAGTAGAGCATTGTTGTGGAAACTATTAATACCTCCAACATGAGCGGTCAACCTTTCATATGCATTTTCCAATTATCATACCCAACCTTGGTGAAAGCCTCGTGTCCAAATTTATCGGCCCTTCACGATTGTTTAAAGAAAGCAATAGAAACAAAATCGGCATCTTTGGACTCACTATACTCCAACCAATCAAATTTTTGTACCATTCTACTTGAAAGCTTCTCGAACTTTGGCCATATTGTTTGCGAGGATAATTCAAACCAATTGGTTGGTTTGGACCTTTCAAAATATATGCCCTTCTCACTTGGTCTCGAATATTTGCTTGATACTCTTCAATTTGTCTTCTTAATGCGGGATCCGCAACTATCTCATCCGGATTAAATTCTCTTCCAATATTTGGTTGTTCTACTCCCTCATTAGTGTTACTACCTTGGCGGAACCGAATTGGTTGAAATTGGAACTAAAATCTCCTCATATTATTTCGGATAAATAGTACCACTAGCAGTCTAGCACATCGCAAATTAAATCAAATAAGACTAATCACCGAACTAGTGAAATTTGCAGGCGGGCAATCTACCAAGATGGCGGGCGGGCGCATCCGGCAGCACCGCATCGCACCTTGATGGGCTCGCGGGTGGCGTCATGGCTGTGTGATGGCGATGGGCGTGGTGGCATAGCGCCTTGGCCTGCCGGCGTAGCAGTTGACCACGGCCTGGCGCCACGGCCGGAGGCGGCCTTGACCAGAACACGCGTCAGTCGTACACACCATGGCCGTGCGTCAGCGGTGGGCAACCCATTCATCGCGGTCGTCGAAAGCGGCAGCGGCACAAGCTGCGTCAGCGTCGGCGCGTGGGCCAAAGTCTGGCGCCAAGCGTCGGCGTCGTGCTGCGTGGCGGCGAAGCCATGGGCGTCGAAATCGACAACCGCAAGCAGAAGCAGGAGGCCGAGGCAGAAGGGGTGGCGTCGCCTAGGGTTAGGCGTTATGGTTAGCCCTTAACTGGCGTTGCCCAATTGGCCGGGCATTACCGGCATTGGGGATTGGGGTGGGCGCATGGCCGAGTCTTGGAGAGGCAGAGTCGGATTCTGCCCCACCTAGGACCTAATTTCCTGATATTTGCTCTACTCCAACATAGGTATAAGTAGGGTCAAAATTTTAGGTGGGGCCCCACCAGCCCCCATGGTGGGTCCGCCCGGCCCAATGTCCCTTCGCCTGCGTCTCGCCTACTACCACCGGCACGTAATGCTTCATGGCCGAGCCGAAATGCCTACCATTTCCAAACAGGCGGACCCACCATAATGGTGGGGCTGCCCCACCTAAAATTTTTGACCCTACTTATACCTATGTTGGAGTAGAGAGCAAATATCTGGGAAATTAGGGTCCTAGGTGGGGCAGAATCGCCTGGGCCTCCAAGACTCGCCCAATGCGCCCACTTAATCCCTCAATACGAATGGGTACGCCGGCTCAATGCCCCACCGCCAGTTAAGTGGCCAACCGCGAACGCCTAACCCTAGCCCTCGACGCAAGGTTCCCCCTCGCCTCGGCCTCCCCGCTTGTCTGCTGGTCGCTTCCGACGCTTCATGGCCATGCGCTTCGACGCACACGCTACGACGCGCTTCGACGCCGCGGCGACTTCGGCTACCGACGCTTCGACGCGCGATGGCTGCGCCTCGGCGCTTCGACGCCGACGACTGGCGGACTGGCCATCGCTGACGCTCACGGCCATGGTGTGCTGACGCTTCAGCAGGGTCGCCGCCTCCGCCTCAAGGTGGCAGCCAGGCCGCCAGGCTCAAGGCCACAGCGCTTATGGTTGCGCGCCACACGCCCATCTGCCATCACAAGGCCGACGCGCCACTGTGCCATCACAGGCAGCCGGATCACGGGCGCGCCACACGCCCCATCGGTAGATTGCCCGCCTCATTTCACTAGTTCAAGGATTAGTCTTATTTGATTTAATTTGCGATGTGCTAGACTGCTAGTGGTACTATTTATCCGAAATAATATGAGGAGATTTTAGTTCCAATTTCAACCAATTCCGGTTCCGCTCAAGGTAGTAACACTAATGAGGGAGTAGAACAACCAAATATTGGAAGAGAATTTAATCCGGATGAGATAGTTGCGGATCCCGCATTAAGAAGACAAATTGAAGAGTATCAAGCAAATATTCGAGACCAAGTGAGAAGGGCATATATTTTGAAAGGTCCAAACCAACCAATTGGTTTGAATTATCTCGCAAACAATATGGCCAAAGTTCGAGAAGCTTTCAAGTAGAATGGTACAAAAATTTGATTGGTTGGAGTATAGTGAGTCCAAAGATGCCGTGATTTTGTTTCTATTGCTTTCTTTAAACAATCGAAGGGCCGATAAATTTGGACACGAGGCTTTCACCAAGGTTGGGTATGATAATTGGAAAAATGCATATGAAAGGTTGACCGCTCATGTTGGAGGTATTAATAGTTTCCACAACAATGCTCTACCGCATTATGATGATTTTAATAACCAAAGACAAAGCATCTCTATCGTCATATCTAATGCTAGTCGTGAGGTCAAGAACTATACAAAATTCGTTTGACTTCCTCTTTGAATGTGCAAAATATCTTCTAATGCAAGGCTTAGCTGTGGCCATGATGAGTCATCTAGTTCTTTAAATAAGGGAAATTTCTAGAGATGGTCGATTGGTACAAAGATAAAAAGAAAGAAGTGATGAATGCTTATGTTCGTGTTCAAAAACTTGCATTATGACTTCTCCACTAATTCAAAAGGATCTTGCAAAATGTTGTGCTCAAGAGATCACGGAGACTATCATAGGAGAAATTGAAGATAGACAATTCTAAATTCTCATTGATGAATCACGCGATATATCCGTTAAAGAGCAAATGGCGGTGATATTGAGGTGATCACTTTATTTTCTCTAAATTTTTATATTGTCATTCCATATTGACTTTTCTAACTATCTTTTGTAATGTAGGTATGTTAACAAAAAGGCCAAGTTGTGGAACGATTTCTTGCTCTCAAACATGTCACGAGACAACATCGGATGCCTTAAAGGAAGCTCTTTTTAGCCTTTTTGATCACCATGGATTATCTATCTCCAAACTTAGAGGCCAAGGATATGATGGCGCTTCAAACATGCGAGGTGAATATAATGGCTTGCAAAGAAAAATCTTAGATGAAAATCCATATGCCTTTTATGTTCATTGTTTTGCACACCAATTGCAACTTGTGGTGGTTTCTGTTGCTAGTAGTAGTTGTTGCCAATCAATTCATGACTTCTTTGAATACATAACCTTAATTGTGACCACCACTAGTTCATCTTGCAAGAGAAGGGATGCACTAAAAGAAAACATCATCATGAAATTTTGGAAAAATTAGAAAGCGGTGAAATTTTTTCCGAAAAGGTTTGCATCAAGAAAGTAACCTTGCTGCACTGTGACACTAGATGGGGTTCACATTATGTAACCTTAGTCCGCTTGGAGACAATGTGGGACTCGTGTTGCATGTTCTTAGAATTGTCCATGAAGATGGTCGGTACCAACACAAGCAAAGCAGGATTGATGGAAAAATGGAGAGTTTTAAATTTGTTTTCATCCTAAAATTGATGTTGAAAATGTTTGCGGTCACAAATGAGCTTTCTTGTGTTACAAAGGAAAGATGTTAATATTGTTCTCGCTATGGAGTTACTTGATGATGTGAAAGCCCGAATGACAATGATGAGGATGATAGTGGTTGGACAACTTTTTTGAAACTGTGAAAACTTTTTGTGCTCAAAAGTGTATTCCCGTGGTAGATATGGATGAAGAAGTACCAACTGGTCGCTCAAGGCGTGATGGTTTCACACCACCAACCTTCACTATTACCGCATCGAGATATTCTTTGTTGTTCTTGATAAAATCAATGCAGAGTTATGCCATCGCTTCAATAAAGTTTCTAATGAGTTGCTAGTTTGTTTTTCTTGCCTTGATCCAAAGAACTCATTTTCTAAGTTTGATTTAGAGAAGCTTGTTCGACTTGGTCATTTGTATGATGGAGATTTCTATTGTCGATCGTGCAATGTTACGAGATCAACTTGAGACATACATTGTCCATGAGAAGGCATGCTTCTTTTGTTGCTTGTCAAGATATTGCATCTCTATCTATAAAATGGTTGAAACCGAAAGCATATTGTTTTTCCTTTAGTCTACAAGCTAATAGAGTTGGCATTATTATTGCCCGTGTCAACGGCAACCTGTTGAGAGAGCATTTTCGCAATGAATATCATCAAGATGAATTACGCAACAAGATTGCTAATGATTGGATGAATGACTTAATGGTTTGCTATACTGAGAGAGAAATCTTCAAGTCACTTGATGATGAGACCATTAGTCGATTTATTTCAGCGCTTCAAAACTAGAAGAATGCAATTGCCTCCACCGCCAAGATTGTCATCCTAATGGTATGCTCGCTTTCTTTCTATTTACTAATTATTGTTCATTTTATATAATTGATGTGCCTCTAATATACAATTTTTCTAACTATAGATTGAATTCTATGGGTGATTTCATGGCATGGTGTTTTCTACATCATTTTGGCAAATTGGTATTATTACTTAACTTCTATGTATTCGAACTATATTTAAGTTTTCTTGTCTTTTTGTTAGTAATTTTAATATCCAATGGATGCTATCATTAAATAGTGTGCTTATTATTGTTGTGTTTATATAGTTTAACCAGTATGCGGCATATTAAAATAACGGTAGACAAAACTAATTTTAGGCTTGCCCCACCTACATTTTAGTCCTGAGTCCGCCACTGATTGGGCCGACACTGTGAGGACACTCGAGAGCTGAGTGCGTCGGCGGCCGGCTGCGAGCCCCGGGAGGGCGGCGCTAGAGGACAGGGAGGTGTTGGAAAGTACGAGTGAATTACACATTCTTTTTCATCAGTTTAAACTTTTGGATAAACTGAGTATCTACTCCAAAATCGTATTAGTCATCAACTAATATGTACTATCCTTATTTGTTAAACCCGTAGTGATTTTCTAGTCTATCCTTTGTGTAATTACTTATATGCGCTTGGGTAAGTAATATGAGCCACTTTTAATAAAATTGCACATTGTGGAAATAAGGTTTTATGATGGTATCCAAGATAAATTTGGTCAACTAAAATTATGTGTTGTGGGGTTGCTATGGTGAAGGGCTATAATTTGTGCCGCATGACCGTTCCCTGATCATGTGTGGGTAGAGAGTATCCGTTGAGCTGCTCGACCTACCCTTGGTCAAGTGTGGACAGAGAGGGTGCGGCAGCTGTCGACTTCAAATCACTAGGAGGGCGGTGCTAGAGGAAAGGGAGGTGTTGGAAAGTATAAGTGAATTGCCCATTCTTTTCCACCAGCTTAGGCTTTTGGATGAACTGGTTGAGGGCATGCAGCTTTATATGATATCAGGGCCTCAGGACATGGAGCTTCAGACCTCAACACGTGGAAAATAGGAGCTGACGCATCGTTTAAACCAAGACTCGAACTCGAGACCTCTGACTCTGATACCATATTAAGCTGCATGCTCTAACCAGTTCACCCAAAAGTCCAAACTGATCAGGAAGGGTGGGCACTTCACTTATACTTTCCAATAGGAGGGAGTCTCGGTGCTTGACAAGAGGCGTAGAGGGCAACGCCGTAGCGGTCGACAGACAGGCAGATAGGGTGGTTGCTGCCACCGATGGGGGGGGGGAGGCGCTAGGGCATGGACAGGCGAGGTCGACGGAAGGAATGGGTAGGTTATATGTTTCATTAAATTGATTTTTCTTTTGCACTTGAGCGGCATACGTTGCAATGTCTTCATACAAAATTTTGAAGTGTTGCTCAATATTAAATAAACATTACCGTAAAAATATTGAGTGTCATTCAGCAAGGAAAAGCATACGCGCATGCGGACTCATATAATCCTATTATTTTTAATGGTTTATCAACATTGAAATAAGTGTTTGCTTTGTTGACTTCTATAAAATTGCGGTTCTTCTACACATGAACACATAAACCGTTCATAACTTTTTTGTTTATGGGTCTGACAAGTACGCTGCATCTACATATCCTACTAACATTATACCTTGGTTCTTTCTATAAATAGATCCATATATCCTTTCAGGTAACGAAAGATGTCCAAGTCCTTAATTCCTTACTGATGTCTCAATGGGTTATGCACTGTATCTTGCTAATAAATTTATGGCAAATACTACGTCAAGTTGTATGTTATTTGCTAAGTAAATGAGCGCACCAATTGTATTTAAGTATGAAAATTCAAACCCCAAGACTTCCGTCACCTCTCCATTAGGTCTGTACAGACCTTGGTCCGCTTGCAGTGACTTATATACAATAGGGTTTCTTGATGAGTATGCTTTAGCAAAACTAAACTTTTCTAGTATCTTTTGGATGTGGGCTATCTGATGCACCAATATTATATCCGGTAAATGCTCAATTTGTACACCTAAGCAAAACTTGGTTTCACCCAGGTCTTTCATTTCAAATTTTACTTTCAAATAGTTGCTTGCTACTTCAATTCATCATTTGTGCCAATGATATATTAATACCAAAGTACCGAGGATAGTTTTTCTCTTCACCACGACTCTGTATTGTAGCTCGATTAAAATGTTTAGAGTATCCCCAACAGGTGAATAGTGTTTTAGAGGGAGGTATAGAGGAACAACTATTGGGGAGGGGTGCTCTTAGAGCATGAGCAACAGCTACCCTACCAGCTACGCACATCAAACGGATGATGGAGGCGCGCAGGAAAAAACAGCGCACAACGGCAGGGAAATTCTTGGATGCATGCAACCGACGATTAAATTAATAATGTGCAGTTGCCCTAGTGGATGTTTGCAGCGGCAGGCAGGAAAAATGCAGCGGTGGGAAAATGGTCCTTAAGCTTACTTGCGTGCGCAAGGAAAAGATGGTCCTCCATATTACTGTAGCCACAATGAAATGCCGAGACTGATGGCCATGCTCTTAGAGCATTCCTAATACCCCTCTATCCCACCCCATAAAACACTATTCATATAGGGTGGGGTAGGGGCTATTGGGGATGCTCTTAGGCTCTCTTCAATAAGAATCCCTCAATTTTATCTCTTATAAGCTCATATATAGTCTTCCTTCAAAATCTCTATATAGAGAATTGTATAGAGAAATGAGCAATAATCCCTACATACAAGGGAATGAAGAGAAATTTTCTATTTTAACGAATGGAATAGGGAATGTTGTTGGCATACTTAAGGGGAGAATCCGTCCTCTATTTATGGCAGAGGACGTTTTAGCGAAAACTGTTGAAGGCAAGTTTTAGGCCGTCTATGGCACAACAGGATGTTTCGCCGGGAAGACAGTAGTCCTTGTACCAACTACGTACGGGCTTCGGACTATGACATAACAATAAAAACGACTCAATTTTTATAATTATTTTCAGCTCAAATCCTCAGAACGTATGTCGTCCTACCACACCGGCACGCTGGCTAACGCAAAGTTCGCACTAAGATCATCCATACGACTCTGACCAAAAGTATATACGCATTAACTTTAGACAATCTACGCCTCTTTACTGAGTATCGCAACAGATGCGCAACTGTTAATACGTCTCACGTCCCCGAAAGAACCTTTCGCCCGATTCGGAGAACCCTGTGGCGCTCGCTCAAAGCTGCCGGCCGGGACGAGAAATTCAACGAAGCGGGCTAGGCTGCTTTATTTGGCGCCACCTCTCACGACGCGTCCTCCTGCTCCCCCGCGATCTCTTGTCCCTGCGTTTTTGGCGCCATCTTCCTGAAAGATGCGGGGCTCGGAGGCTCGGAGCCAGCAGCACCAGCGCGGACGGGACGCAGCCGTAGCAACTAGCGAGGATGGAAACCGCACACGACACGGACGCGCTCAGCCCCATTGAGAAAAAAGCTTCGATCGTTAGCTGAGAGGACCACAGCTTGGGAAAAAAAGGAACCCGTTCTTCTAGAAGCCTGTACTAATATCAGGAGAATGCATCATGCATCAAACGAAAACTTGTTGTAAATTTGTAGTTTTTAAGGGGGGAGCACCATATTGATTTATTTCGTTAGGAGCGGTTTTGACTTAATCACTATGACCCTCTTTAATTCATGGTTGTGGTTTGATTTTGATTGAAGTTGAAAAGGTCGAGAGTCTTTAAAAAAACTCGAAAAGGCTAAAATATTCATTTAAAATTTTCTTTTAGGGTTAATAGGATATATGCCACAGCTCAAACCCAAAATTCAAGAATTGCCATCGTTCATTTGCTTATTGGATATATGCCATTACGAAAACACGTTTATTCAATATTTGTCACACACATGTGTTCCTTTTTTTTTGTAATGGAACGGTGACAAATCTCGAAAAGAGAGGTTTGTGTGGTGGCATATATCTGATTGAAAGTACAAAAGAAGGGCATGTGTCGCACAAGGTGACAAATATTGAATAAATGTGTTTTCGTAATGGTATATATCCAATAAGCAAATGAACGATGACAATTCTCGAATTTCAGGTTTGAGCAGTAGCATATATCCTATTAACCCTTTCTTTTAAGGTATTTGAGAAAAATCTCACTGAGGCTAAAAAATTATTACAAATATGATAGTGAATAGTACGTATAAAGATGATAAATTTTGTAAACTGAATCAAAGACGTATCAGAACTATGAAGTATGAACCAAAATAAAAACTATGTTTCGATAAAAGCACAGCCACCTTAGCCAGTCGACGCGCTCTCCTTTTCTTTCTTCTTGTCTAGCCAGACCAACCTACTTGCTCTCTCTTTCTTTGACCCTGTTCTTTTGAGCTGATCTGAACGGCTGATCGGCTGAACGCTGAAATGACTGAATTTCGAGAGCTTCTCAAGATAGTCTCGAGATTCGAATATATTTTGTTTGACTTGCTTTGTAAAGCGTTAGGACCCACCTTCAAAACAATGAAAAAACGGACTTAAAAAACTCAAAGCATATGACTTTTTAAAACTAGATAAGTTGTTAAGCCGTTAAGCTGAAAAGAACTGAGCCAAATGTTAAACCCAGGCGCCCGCGACTAATGAGCAAAATTGTTTTTTCTCCATGGAAAAGAAGCATCCATCAAACTTAGCTGTCATGTTTTAGTTTTAGGCTTTGTTTGTTTCAGATTAATGTAGCGTTGTGTTTTACTGTAGCAAATTTGTGATCCCCTCGAAATACGTCTTAACGAGTTGAAAAAATTATGAAAAAAATATTTTACAATCTTTAAGAAGTACTATTTGAAACCCCACAAGAATGACTACAAAATATTACATCATTTGACTTATACAAAAATAACAAATTTTCATTTAATTTAATCTGAAACAAACAAGGCCTAGCACATCAATGTTTTTTTTTAACCAAAGGATAAGAGCTCTGCTAATTTGTTCAAAGAATGAGTAAAATACAAAAAAAAAATGAAAAAACTTGGTGAAGAACACCAAGGCACAATTACAGCACAACTGCTACTACACGATCTAAGGCCCACCACCTCGCTCACATGGCTAGCAAGCAAGCAAACAACTCTGTGTCAACATAATAACGCCAAGCTTACAACCGGTGATCACACCAACTCATGCCAAACCCAAGAGCCAATCCAAATGAGGACCCATGACAGCATAGAGAGGACTGTGACGACGTCTTCAACATGGTAGCAATGGCAAAAACTACCCCTACCGTCCAGTTTGTGACCAGGGTTTTCACCAAAAGAGAGAGAAGGGGCATTCTCGGCGTTGCCTCCAAGGAGGATAGCGGCACCAAATTTGTCGCTGCCATCACCGACTCAAACAGGGAATCGCGCGCACATGACTTTCGTCCCAGCGCAGATGAACAGCTTGAAGAGCTTGGTTGCTAGCCATCGCCGACTCGACGCCTCCGACGGAAATAGGCATCCCAAAGTCACTTAGCTTTCACAAGGAGGTATTTTTTTTTCAAAAGGGAGGATCAAGAGAGAAATCCCCCTGCATGTGAGCGGGTCGACCTCAAACCCGGGCGATGGGCAGCGTATCCCTGGCCTCCACTAACTAAGCTACGCTCAGTACCCCCACAAGGAGGTAGATAAACAACGAAACCACATGTCGCACTTAAAAACCCCCACAAGGAGGTAGATAAACAGCGAAACCACGTGTCGCTCGTTAAAACCTGGGCAGTGCACCTCGCATAGTCGCATGCTTGGGTCCTCAACTCGACGGTGGACACCACGATCTAGCCACGGTCCACTAGATACGAGCACAACGCCGTCGAATTGGGGTACTTTGCACATCTCGACCCACATCCCGCTGAGGTCTGGATGGGAAGAGCTGAGGAGAGAAAGGAGAGGCTACAAGGCTAACGCACTCTGTCACCCGAGCGGTCAGCTCGAAGGTCCTAGCACAACGATGTTAGTTGCTAAGCAGACGGCAACATTGTAATCATCGCGAATCTTAAAGCACAAGCATAGTTTAGTGTCTTAAAACGAAGGAAACACGGGGAGTATTTAAGTCCCTCGTTTGGTGACAGGATGACAGCTTTTAAAATCGATATTTTAGAAGAAAGTGTACATACTTAAAACACATGAACGCACGGACGAGTGGACGACTATACAAGCATCATCTGAAAAGAAATGTAGTACTATGTCTTATGTATGGAGTACACTAACTCAAAATCAAGCCGTTCGTTTGGTAAAACATGTTCATTGTGATCGATACCCAATTATCCACTACTTTTCCTTGCAAAAAGGAAAAGAAAAGTCTCCACTGTTTTCTATGAAAAAAGGGGGAAAAGAAGAAAATCTACTGTTTCTACACACCAAAATGGTTCAATGCCACTGTTTGCTAAAAAAACCGGCTCACACAAAATTTATTCCCCCAATTTTTTTCTTAATTAAACACTGCCTTCAAGACCCAACGAACAACCAACACATGCATTCCTTCGAGTCCCTGTCACCAGGGAGCACCAATTATTACTCCCTTCGTTATGAAATAGTAGTCGTTTTAGACTTGTCCTAAGTCAAAGTTTTAAAACTTTATCCATAGAGAACTTTTAAACTATTTAGATTGAGAACATAAAAAACATATAGATAAATTCGTCTTGAAAAAAACTTTTATAATATTATAATTTTCAATTCATTATAAATAATTTTTTAGAATATTTTTATGGTCAAAATTCTATTTTGAAGACCGTGTCAATGTTCAAAACGACTACTATTCCATAACGGAGGGAGTATTTCTCTAAGCATCAACATATTTAAAAATATTCTTTTTTTCGGTTGGGACGTTTGGAATAACAATGGGAAAAAAATTCTAGTACTCCCAAACTAAGTAACTTGCGATAGCGACCATTAGCTATCCCCGTTCACACTCTGGGTAGGACGTTAATTACTTGCTTTTCTTTTGACGAGCCAGCTAATTAACTTGGTTAAGCTTAAGCAGAATTTAGGAAAGGAGACGGGGACGCGCGCGGCTCCCGCCAGCTGTAGCCTGCCCTGACCTCTCACCGCCATGTGGTCCCGAACCATTGACCCCCCACGTCAGCGGCGCGGCCAGATCATTCCAAAAGCGGAACGCATCCCCGCGCGTAGCCCCACCGCGACCGAACCCCCCGGGAGATCCTGATATCGCAGATCAGTCCCTGTGAGAGCCCGCCGATATATAGTAACTCTTTCACTTCGCTCCCTCGTCGTCTCCGTTACCGCACACGCTGCCACTCCCAGAGTTCCAGTGCCGTCTTTCTCTCTGTCTCTCTCTCATGGCGGACACCTCGAGCTGCTGCTCCGCGAAACCCTAAATGGCGAACCGGCGGCGCCTCCGAGCCCCAGTGCCGTAGCCTCGCCGACGCGAGCTCCATCGGAAGGTAAGCGCCGCCCCGCCCTCTCACCATCCCCGAACTAGCAGATCTTAGCCCCCATTTCCCTCCGCCTCTTCGATCCACTCTGATCTATTCCTCCACGCTTCCAACCCTGAACAAATTCCGGGGACTCGTGCAGGGAGCCGCCGGCACCTCCTCAATCCGGCGAGCAAAGTAGGAAGAGCGTTCGCCTCCGGGAGGCGCCATGGGGAGCGATCTGAAGGAGATGAAGTACAGGCGGAGGATTGCGGTCGACGAGCGCCCGCAATGTAGTGAGCAGAGGAGCGTCGACTGGGGCGCGCTGAAGCAGGATCCCGTGGAGCTGCTGCGCAAGCTGGACGAGCTGAGAGACCAGATCACGCGGTCCTGCCAGATGGTCGATCAGCCACGGGAGCACCGCCGGTTAAGCCGCCGAGCGCTCTCGATGCTCCCTGAGAAACCTGAGTCGCCAACTTTGCCGGGATATCATCGCTCACGGTACGCTGGCCGGTATGGGCATGGCTCGCCAGTGAGCCCGTATGACCCAGTGCGGCCTGAGCATGGGGAGCGCTATGTGAGGCAGTCAAGTGGGAGGTACCGCCAGTACCCAGGGAGGCAGTGGGAGAACACTGGGATTGGAAATGGGAATTACCATCATCATGCATGTGCTTGTTTCCATTGTCTGCAGGGACAGAGGGTTGCAACACAAGAAGAGCACATTCCGATGGCGAGATACTTTGCTGGACAGCATGAATGCTACCGGTTTGAAAGGACACCATCTGTTTCGTCAGATTATGACAGGTCTGTGGCATCATCGCTGTACTCACATCGGTCAGTGTCAAAGAAGAGAGCAGAGTATTTTAGGAAGAAAGCAGAACATCTCTGCCGGCCGGTGGATGGTGCAGCCCCTTTTGTTGTGTGCACCTCTTGTTATCAGCTATTGCAGGTGCCTATGGAAAAATGCATGGGGAGAAAGCAGAACAGGTTACAGTGTGGGTCTTGCACTGAGATGGTCACTTTGAGGTGTGAGGTAGAGAGGGTTATTCCCTACACACAATCAGCATCCTTTCCGGCGTCCAAAACTGAGCAGAGCTCAAATGACCAGACGCAACGAGATTTTGAGCATCAACATCATGACGATGTTAGGTCTGCGTTTTATAATTTGAATGAGCATAGCAGCATGCAGATCAACATAGATTTTGGTGATGATAATTCACTTTCTTCTACCGTCAGTCATGACAGGACTGAGAAAGAATGTGGATCGAGCAGGAGCATTCATTCAAAAGCAGATGGTCTCTCTTTGTCTCCAAGCAGGTCTGAATACATTGAGAGCCCAAAGGATATATTATGTGAAAGAGATGCAGACTGTCAGGTGGAACCTTCAGTAAATGGTCCAGTCAGTCCATGTTCCCCAGTTTTAGAGGACAAACTTGTTGATCCACTGTGCAGTCAAGAAAAAGATCATAACGGTGAGGACCAAGGCACAATTACTAGATCTGACCTGAATTGCAAAGGAGAATACAATATTAACGATGATGATGATAGTATCAGTATTATTATGAGAAGTGAGCAAAAGGGCAATGAAGATGATAAAGACATTCTTGAAGATGAAAGCATATGCAAAAGACATGAACAGAACAGCAAGGAAGATCACTGTTGTATCCTTGAAGACGTTAGCAAAATGCATGAGCAGAATAGGACAAAAGATGGCATCAATCGTCTTGAAGACATAAATGGAAAACATGAGTGGACAAGCGCAAAAGATGACGCCGACAGTATAAGCAAGGAGCAGAAGAGCAAAGAAGATGAAAATAGCAGCCTTGAGGATGAAATCATTAGCAAAGAGCATGCCGAAAATAACAAAGGAGATGCCAGCAGTGCCCATGAAGATGTCAACAGTTCCCTTGAAGCTGCAAGCATAAGTGAGAGATGTGAAGGGAAGAAAATGGAAGAAGACGATGTTAAATTGCATGAGCCATGTGTTGAAGATGTCAATGCTCTAGCGGAGAGCGGGTCATCAGTTAATGAGCGCACAAATTCTGGTTTTTCACGCGGGTCTTCTGAGGCAGGCATAGATGAAGATCAATCCTCAACTGGTAAGAGTGGGGATTCGTCATTTTTTGCTGGGTTCTTGAAGAAGGGTTTCAAGGACCTTTCTTTGTTTAATCAGTCCATGGACAGTGTTAAGGTTTCAATTAATGGCCATCCTATCTCTGAAAGAGCTCTTAAAAAGGCAGAGAAAAAGGCTGGCCCTGTTGAGCCCGGTTCATATTGGTAAGTGGTGGCTAAAGCAGCAAGCAAAATGTTTAATAGTTTGTTATGTTTGTTTTAGTCTACGCTGCACAGACTGGTTTATTTGGTTTACTTTGGTAGAATTATCCATCTGCTGTGTACTAAAATCAGGAGGAACAAAATCCAAAAATATTATTTTATTTACAAGAAGGAAACCTATTTTTATTAAATTAGCACTAAGGCAAAACACAGGAAACGATAAATCTCTAGACATGATAGGTTAGAAACATACTCAGATGGCTAGTATAAATACAGGGTTCTAGAAGGCTAGCAGCTTCTTTTGGAATTGGAAAATGTTTTGTTTTTATAACTTCATGTGGTTGTGCCTTTCTATCCAATCTAAAACTTGATCATTTTGGTACACCAAGTTCCCTTTTTTCGTACATGTGTCATATTTGATCACTAAGGAATATTTATTTGATCTGTTTGATGTTAAGAGGCTGAAAAGACTTGTGGAAAAAATTTGTTTCCAAGTCTATGCAATTTTGATCTCTACAATGGACTTTTACATGCAATATTTTCAAATATATGAAGTTTTGACCTGGCTTGCAGTTATGTTTTTTTAAAGGATACTAGAAAGACATCGAAGTAACATTAATCTGAATCTTGTAGTGTCAACTAATTAGTTGCTCTGTCAAGGCATTTGGTTGAAGTTTCATGATAGATGCTACTCTATGGTTGAACTTCTATCAGTGAATTGGGGATTTTCTTTTAAGACAACATTACAGTCTGTTTCTTCTGTTTGTAATACAGGTATGACTACCGTGCTGGATTTTGGGGTGTCATGGGGCGAGAATGCATCGGCATCATTCCTGTAAGATAAGTTCTTTGTAATCAAGGGTGCTCTTGGAAAGTTTTGTTCTAATGTTATTTTTTATTTGCAGCCATTTATACGAGAGTTCAATTATCCGATGGCCAGAAATTGTGCTGGTGGGGATACTGATGTCTTTGTCAATGGCAGAGAACTTCATCAGAGAGATTTTGATTTACTTGTAGGAAGAGGGCTTCCACGCATCAATGGGAAATCATATTCTATTGAGATTTCCGGAAACATTACTGATGAATCAACTGGCAAGAAGTTGCGCACCCTTGGCAAACTTGCTCCCACGTATGTTCCTTTACATGTTCATGTTTTTGCTAACTAAAAAGTTAGTTATTTATCTTATGTTAGTCTGTAAATGGTTTTCTTTTGTCTTTCAACATTTTTTTCTTTGTCCATTTGATTCTAGTAAATTATTTAATTATAAAGGAACTTAGTGAGGTATTTTTCTTTTTTCGTGATTTCATATAGAATAAGATTCACCGGATCATGTTATCAGATATATCTATTAAGTCTCTTAAGCAACATGGCTTTTTAGTTGTTTAGAATTCTTAATTAGTGTTGATTCACAACCTCAGTCCTATCACCACAAGTTTTTCCTTGCACTTCACCACATAATTACTGAGTCTGTGAGCCATGGTCTTCATGGTTGGCAATTAAAACCATTTTGGTTTGGATTTCAGCCAAGCAACTCAATCTTTGTATTAGAACACATATAGTCTTATCAATTCATTTGTTTTTGTGATGGTGCAAGATCATATTGCGTGCTGATGTTGTAAATATCAGAGTCATGTCTTCCAGCTATTTTTGAGAGGTAGGAAGAGCTGGCTACAGCATTTAACTTAGGTGGAGAAACAACTGAATGTCGTAGGATCAAACAGTCATACTAGGCACTAGCAAATTCAACATGATGGAAAATAATTCCATGCTTGGTCATGGAATCACGTCCTCAGCTGCTCAGACAGAAACGCTCTAATATGCCTTCCAGCTTTTTCGTTTGAACCTAGATTTGGTGGCAGGAATGTGTTAACTGACATACTTCACCAAAATACATTGGTCAGGTATCGTCATGATCCATGAAACTCCTATCTGAAGGCCCACTTTTTTTTAGAAAGGTACATATTTCATTGATAAGCAACATACAGCATGGCCCCGATACAAGCACAAATAAAACCCAGAATCCTTATTGGCCTGATTACAAGAAATTTGACTATAGCATCTGTGCTGTGATCGGAATCGCCAAGAATGAAAGCCAAGCACGACACTGATGATGAGCTTCTCCTCACCAGCCTGTACCCTAGTGACAGAAACAAAGAACAAATTCAGGGGTTATTGTTGTAGCGTTGAAGTCTGTCGTGGCCAGAAACAAAGAGGATGCCATTGGGATGCCGCCACAGGCCATCGTCATCGCCAAGAAAATAATCATAGCCAAATCGGCAAATCCTGCTCAGAACCAACCCAAAACTCTTCCCTTCCTCTATTCCTATTACTCCTCCACATGGGGAGTCTCTCTTACCTCCTAGCCACAGCACTGCAAGAAGCCGCTACCAAGGTTGTAGTAGCCGGCCACCTCCAGCTTTTTTTTGGATAAAGGAAGCTTTACTGATCTTAGACAATTACATCAAGGAGATACAATCAATCCAAGACCACAACCGGCCTCTGCATAGTTAGGATGCACACAGCCAAAAACTAAAAAAAGAAAAACGACAAGACGAAAACAATCCTGTCGCAGCAGGCTACAACACACAACTAAATCTTCAGAACCGAGCACTACCCAAACAACATTTAGACTACGATGAAGGCTCTCCAAAAGCAACGCCTCCAAGAAGGGAACGACACTAAGCATGCCGCCGTTGCCATGGTCCAAGCAGCAAAGATCAGGCCATAGGTTTTCACCTTGTAGAGCAAATTCATCGAACTCCAGACAATGCCTTCAACAAGAGAGCGACAGCGATGCCGCTATTGCCAGGTACAACCAGCTAAGGTCAGACCTAGAGATTTCTTCCCGGAGTCAACGAACCGGTACCCAAAAGCACCGCCAAACCGAAGTCCCCCAATGTTGCCTCCCTTTACAAACCAATCCAGCGTCGCCATAACGCCCATTCTTGACCAACTGCAAGCGGCCACAAACTTGTTGACAAGCATACCTTCTTCAGATAAGCATCCCACAACAACAGAGATGCGAGATAGCCAAAGGGCACACGTCTTGAATCTGCAGGAACCATCTGAAGGCATATGAGTCACCCAAATAAGCGAAGCCGTAAGTCGAAGTCAAGGTGACTTCTGCCACCGGGCCAACAGGACGACCACCGGAAAAGAAGAAGTTGTTGCGAGAAATAGCGCAAAGAAGCCACCACCGCCGAACGCGTGGATGCGGAGAAGCGCCTTGCTACTCCATCCCGATGGAGAGACGCCGGCGGACAGCGCCGTGAAGGCCAGCGGCAGCCACAGGGAACAACGGCGAAATCCGGCCGCCGCCGCCCGCCGCCGCCGCCGGGGGCTGAGCTTGAGGTGCTACAGCGAAGAAGCCGAGGTGGGCGTGGCGGGAGGAGAAGGAGAAGCTCGGCGGGCGGCGCTTGGCCGCGCGACTAGGGAGTCGCTTCGAGGCGGAGGAGGCGCTTCGGGCGGCGAGTGGAGGAGACGCAGGTGGTGGCGGCGGTCGGCGGCGGCGAGTGGAGGAAGCGCTTCGGGCGGCGGCGCGCGGCGCTTCGAAGGCGGCGGGCTTTGGTCGGCGAGGCGCACGGGGCGGCAATGGGGTGGCTAGGGAGGAGGCGGGCGGCGGGCGGCGAGGTGCTCGGTGGAGGAGACGCTCGGCGGCGGCGGCGGTGGGGGCGGCGGCGGCGCTTAGGCGGTGGCGGCGGTGGCGGCTAGGAGAAACCCTAGCCGCCCCATCAGGAAGTGATGTAAGGAGAAACCTCCAGCTTGGAGCAGTAGAAGACAGGCCACTCCCAGCCGCATCTTGCTGATGCAGGGTTGCCATGCCGCTGAGCACTCCAACACCGGAGTGCCTTTGTTGGCTAATACTACTATAGATCTACCAAACCTGTACACTAATCTCCATGGATCCAGCATCAACCCCCACTGCCAGCAGCCTAAGGCCACCGGCGACGACCAAATCCTTAGGGATTTTGGAATCGCCTTGCGAACGCCCTAGCAATGCACTGTAGCAAGTGGTAAGGCTCCGGTTGCTGTCTGAAGCACCACTAGGCGTACCACCCTTACCTATGACTATCAATTAGTTCTTCCCTTAATCACATAATTCCAGTCTTACCATCCCCTCAACATGAACTCCAATGTAAAGTTTTTTGGTAATAATTTTTCTTCAGATTTTATTTTAAATCTAGCAAAAGCTCTTACTGCAACTTAACTAGTATGCTGGGAGGTTAAAAAAAAAACCTAGTATGCTGGGGGCTACACTTTATAAATGTAAGCCCGTGGAACAGTTGGAAGTTACACTATTCTACGTAGCCTTAGATAAAAGGCAGATATATAAGGTTCTACATCACAAAGGCAGTCACACTAGACGTCTTCTTTACTTTGAAAATCCCACAAATCATAGCCAAGTTTTCACATTCTGCATCAAGCTACCAATCTTGCTCTGGTCTTCGTCCCACAAAAGATCTCATCACTGCTGTACTGCACTTTCAACAATTATAGATTTCTTAATTTCCCATAGTTATTGCTGGTAATCCTTTTCACATTTTTTATTATTTTTACACACTAGTACGCAATCACTATAAAAGACTCGTACCATGCATATACTAATAAAAAAAGAATTACATATTTAAAGTGCTTCACTGTATACATTGCCTGCAGCTTGCCCTTGCTACAGACCTTTATCTATTTAATTAAATATTGTCAATCAATAATCACATAATCAAACAAAGCAAGCTTACCTGTTTTGTATGGTTAATTTTAGAATAATCTTTCTATGTTGCAGTCGCAATCAGCTGCGCACATTCTGTTCTTTAATTATTGTTAAGTTCAGGACTCCAGGATCCTTGAGAGTTTGTGCTATCATTTCGTTAGAGCATGCCCAGGAGGCTCTCTGTCAGGTGCTGGCCGCTATCAAGCGATGAGAGAGCGGGAAAATATTTTGAACGCTGCAGAGAGCGCATGGCTGGGCGGGCAGGCGCGAGCTGTGTTAGCCGCTGATGCCGGCCGGTGACTGGGGGTCTCCTGGGCATGCTCTTAGGATCTGCATCCTGCAATTTCATCTCTATTCACACAAAACTTTCTTGATCATATTGCTTCAAATGTGGTAATTGTATCTACTAACAGGTAACACTGTTTTGGTTAAATAGGATTGAGAAGCTGAAGCGTGGTTTTGGCATGCACGTCCCCGAAGAGTTTAGGTAGTTGGACATGTAGTACTGGACTACTGGGTTCCTGCGTTGCTAATAATAACCCCTCTCGAAGCTGCCTATCAAAGGCCAATTTGGTGATTTCTACCAGTGGTGACACTGAAGTGTAGACAGCAAATGGTGGTACTTAGAAGCTGTCATCACATAATATCATGATTTATTATTGATGATCTTCCACCTACTAATTCCATTCCTCTACTGGAAGCAGTGTTTGGAAAATGATTCAATATACAAGGCAGCTCAAAGATTAATATGCTTTTGTATGTTGTTTCATATCTGTGATTTCGTCTTGTCGATACATTGCAGCACCGTAAAAACTATTATATATTCATGCAATTATCGGCTTGTCATATATTGGTAGAGTAACACCTTTCTAATATATATATGTAAATATTTACTTTTGAATCACCTTTTTTTGCTGGTAGTTTGGCTCCCCTGTGCTTTGTTTATTGCAAGTGTTGAAAAACTCCTGCCATACTGGGCAGTGAAAATTTCTGACATTTTATAATTCTAGTATGAAGAGCCAAAACCCTGACTCCCCTGCATGGTTGCAGTGTGGCACAGATACAACGGCGCTTCAACTACGCGAGTATTTTTATCCTTTCATATATGCTCATACGTTTTCTTCCCTCGTTGTTGCCAGAGACTCGCATGAACATATTGTAACCAGATAGTTCATTTGTTGAGGGAATCAATCAATTGATAGGACTCCCATCGCTTATGCAAACTTTAACATATTTTCTTTCAGGCAGCAATGCCAGTACATTGGTTCTCGCATCAAAGCTTGAAGCGTGCAGCGTGCAAGAACCTTGGCACTGATTGAGCCCAATCACTCAATCGTTCTACCTATTCAAAAAAAAAATAAAAAAAAATCAATGTGCCTGATAAGCCCTTGTCTCCCTTGTGCTTCCGTGGGATGCCGCTGTCATTGTCGCGAACCTCTCTTCCACCAGTGAAGTGGTTCGCGTAGCCGCGGAGGCGGTCGTATCACCTCGTTGCACAAGTAATCTTGCCGTTGATTTTGCACGCGATTGGGTCGGCAGAATCCTGCAAAGTCTGGGCAGGCCGCCGTAACCATGATTCATCAGATCCAATCAGCTGCTTTTTGGTGCTAAAGAATGCTGTCCGTGGAAACTAGAAAGAAAGGCGTCGCCGTTTTTCCCCGGATGCGCCATCAGTGGCATGCATCCATGTAGACGTAGTGCGGCTCGACTCAAAAAAAATTTAGGAGCGGTTCGACTCAAAAAATTGTAGGATAGATGTTATTGTAGAACGTTGATATTTGATAATTAATACCACCGCAAAGTTTTTATCTGAATATTTACCATTATAAAACCAACGGTTTTAGATAAATAACACTGCAGACGACACATGTCATTTTAATCGGTTGTGATCTCATCTTTGACACATATTTACAAAAATTGCCTTCTTCTCTTCTACTTCCATTCTCTCTACTGGAGAAGCCATGGTTGGGTTATCCATCGCCCTCTTCCTTCTAGAGCTCGCTGACGGCCTTCCTCACTTTCTCTCTCCCGCTTCTTTCTCCTATCTACTACTTCTCCCTAGATCAATAAGCTCATGAGAGGCGGCTCGATAAGCTCGCGTGCAGCAGCGAGCTCACGAGGAGACGGTAGGGCTGCTAATGGGTTTAAACCCAACCCATATCCACCCCACTCCATTTAATAAAACTATTTTTTTCTACCCACCCCACCCCCACCTCATTTTTATTTGAACCCATCCCACCCCACCCCATTTGTTATATAAACCCAAACCAATCTAACCCACACCTCTCATATGGGTTCAACCCCATTTCTCAACCCATTTGAACCCATTTCTCAACCTAATTTTATATAAAGATTAGATTTTATAAAGAAAACACCTTAGTTTTTTTTCTTAAACCTCACGTTCACACTATAAAAATCATTAAAATTGTTTGAATTTTTTTTCATGACTCTATACATCTGGACACAACTTTGTGTAGATTCGCATAGCAAACAGAATAGATGAGGCCAACATGTAAAATTTGGTACTTTTCGATAATGTTGATCAGTCCAAAGACCTACCTGTTTTCGGGTCGGGCTTGAAAAAGCCGGTTCCGCGGGACTAGGCCGAACCCGGTCCGGTCTGACATCTTTTTCCAGTCTCGGGCTCGAGCCTAGCCTGAAGCCCAGCCCAGCCTGAAGCCTAGCCCAACCCGAAACTCAGTCCGACCCAGTGCTATTTTGTTTTTCTTCGGACCCGGTCCCGCCCCGATGAGCGGGCTATAGATCGAAGCCCAAGCGGACAAGTCGACCTGGTGTACTCCTTAGATTGGACTGGCTTAGGCTGTCCATGGCTATTTCTATTTAAACAGCTCAGTTTTTTTAAAAACCTCGTGTTCACACTATAAAAAATCATCAAAGTTGTTTGATTTTTTTTTTGCTATAACTCTACATATCAAAAAGCAACTTTGTGCGAATAGGCAGGTCAAACTGAATAGGTGGGGCCCACATGTAAAAATTTATAATATATTATAGAGCCCATATGAATTCATTCAATACAAACCCGTGGGTTGAACCCAAACCTTTTCAACCCTACCCTACCCCACCCCAACCCATTTCAACTTAAAACCCACCCATCCCAACCCATTAGCAGCATCAATACCATTTCTACCCATCCAAAGCAACCCATTCTCAAACCCAACCCATTCCACCCCAACCTATTGGCATCCCTAGGAGACGGTGGCAATCTCGCGTGCGAGCTCACAGGGAAGCACCGGAGAAGTTTCTAGATTTTACCATAAAGTATGGAATCTCTTGTTTAAGCAAACAAAGGAGCCCTTTCCCACCAAAGAGTTTGCCATCATTATTTGCAATACGTAGAATATTGGCTTGTCAGTGCGGTTTGATTGTGCACTCACTCTCGCACCCATTCACTATTTTAGAAACAAATAGAGAATGACCCCAACAACTGCTAGCAGAGCGTGTCCTGAATTTCATTGCTAGTGTATAGGACAACCTATTTTGAACCTGTGTTGGAGATGCCCTCGAATAACCGAATCTTGAAGCAACACCACCCAATCACGCTAAGTGCATGCCTCGGCGCTGCTCCTGTCAACGGGAGCCTCAAGCTAGTGAGATTACGATGACTGTTTCTTGCGCCACCGGCGTCAGTTTGGTGGTTTGCGGTGAATATTTCCATTGTTTGAATGTCCAGCTTGGCTGTCTCATATTAAAGAGACGAGCAAAAGGAGGTTAGATGATCCGACGAGACGCGCCGCGATGTCAGGGTATAGAATGAGCAGGGATGGGGTTATTAGTTATTATTAGTTGAGAAAATTGCACTATTGTCTTCTAAACTTGTAGCGATTCTCACGTAACCCCATAGACTTGAGTTTTATATTCTCACCCACTAAACTTGCCTCTGTTTGCACAGTTACCCTACCGTTAGGGCAACCGTTAAGTGTATGACTTGCTACACCACCAAGCTCTTGTCCTGTGCGCCTGTGCGCCTGTGTGACTTCGATAATCGGACGCAGGCCCCATCCCATGCATGAACGAACATTGATCTCCCCACTAAGTATCAATCCACTGGCCCTCTTTAATTTACGGTTTGATATGATTTTGTTTGGTTGAGTTAAAATTTGTTATGTTATACAAACCATTCATTGCAATATATTGTAATAATTTTCAAAAATATTATGGGATTATTTTTAAAGATCTTAAAAAAATGTTTAAATATTTTTTTAGTTTTTTCATATTTTTTAAAGATCTTTATTTTTTAACTCAACTAAATTGAATTGAATCGAACCCTGAATTAAAGAGAACCAACATTGACAAGGGAATTCCTCTACCCTTCCATTCGGATAGCGATTCTCTCGCCCGCCCGCCCGGCAATCTCCCGACACGCGATTCACCGGGGGTGCAAAAAGGCAGTTCAGCTCCAAGACCAACAATAGCAGCAGCACTAGCAGCAGCGATGTACATTCGGATGGGGAGACCAGGCGCATCAGTTCCCGTTCGAGCGCACCAACGTAAACTGGGCTGATCCCAATCAAGGCAATCATCCCATCTCCACGCATGGAAAAAAATTTTAACTGTTTTCTTCCGTCTTATTGAGGACATTTGGTAAAAGAACAAAAATATAAAAAGCACATGAATTTTGGTCGAAATCTCGGTCATGTCTTGGTGATTTCCGATGGTACAGGTTCGTGAATTCATTTTTTATTAAAAAAATATTTTTTAGCCTCACCGTCCGTCCTTGTAAAAATTTACATACGGAAAGTTTTTTCAGCTTGGAAGTTTTTAGGCATTTTAAAAATTGAGAGGCACCGATACTCGGGTCTTGTTTGTTTCAGATTAATGTTGAGTTGCGTTTTACTATAGCAAATTTGTAACCCCCTCAAATTACGTTTTAACGAGTTCAAAAAATTATGAAAAATATTTTACAAACTTTAAGAAGAACTATTTAATAGCCCACAAAAATGACTACAAAATATTACATTATCTATCTACTATATATATAAATCAGAGTTAAACGGAGCCACCACATTAATCCTAAAATCCAACAAATTCCCACGTTAGTCCACATCATCCAGATTATCTCAACTGTTTGATCAACAGTGGGACCAAATTATAACGGCCTAAATCAATCAAAAAAATTCTCACATAAATCAAGAAAAAATAAAAAATCTATGCCGTTGATTTTTGTGGGTCCGTATTATAACGGCTTATATTAAAATTAAAAAATTAAAATTTCAGATTAAATACTAAAGATTATATAATATGGTTATTTTAGCCGTTCGAAAAAACGGTGGGACCAAATTGTAACTGACTAGATTAATCAAAGAAATTCTCAGATAAATCAAGAAAAAAAATATCTATGCGGCTCAGATTAAAAGAAAATATTGGAAATTCTGATTAAATACTAAAGCTGATATAATATATTAGAGATAAACTCTAAATCCGATCTGATATATTAGAGATAGATTATGAGTTAGAGATAAACTCTATATGTCGAAACAAATTTAGCTGCGCAAACGCGCGGGCCACCTCGCTCGTTATATATATAAAGGAGGGGGAAAAGAAGCCACCACGTTCATCCAAATTATTTCAGCCGTCCGATCAACGGTGGGACCAAATTATAACGGCCAAGATCAATCAAAGAAATTCTCACATAAATCAAGAAAAAAATAAAAGATCTATGCCGTTGATTTTGTGGGGCCGGATTATATCGACTTAAATTAAAAGAAGAATATTAGAAATTCGGATTATATACTAAAGATGATATAATATAGTTATTTTATCCGTTCAATCAACTGTGGGACCAAATTATAACGGGATAGATTAATCAAAGAAAAAATAAAAGATCTATGCGACTTAGATTAAAAGAAAATATTAGAAATTCATATTAAATACTAAAGTTGATATAATATATTAGAGATAAACTCTAAATCCGATCTGATATGTTAGAGATAGATTATGAGTTAGAGATAAACACTATATACCAAAACAAATCTAGGCGCGCAAACTCACGGGCCACCTCGCTCTTTTTTATGATGTGAAGGAATTACAGGATAGAATTTCGAAACTTTAGTTATAAATACCTTTTAAATACTAGCCGAGTAGTTCTGATTTGCTACAAACAAATATATATAGAGAGAGTGGACAAAACCAATACAATCAACCAAGCATCATGAATCATGACCCATAGTATTCGCTTCACATTCAACAGCCTTCCATTGCCAGTATAGATTTGACACACCTCAGAATCTATCTATCTACTATTTATATAAAGCAGAGTTAAACAAAGCCACCACATTAATCCTAAAATCCTAAAAATTCCCACGTTAATCGAAAAATAGTAGAAATTCTCACGTTAATCATATAAAAAAGAAAAATCTACATCGTCGAATATGGATATCATTATGTAAATCTAGCGGTCAATATTAACCTCTATAACAAACTACCGAAGCTGATCTATATATTAGGGATAAACTTTAAATCTAATATGATATATTATCTATATCTTAACACAAATCTAGCCGCGCAAACGCGCGGGTCACCTTGCTCGTTTAGATTATATAAGAGATCATCGTGATGGTGGGTAGAGTGATTTATGGTCTACGGATAAGTTCTTTTAGGTAACACCAATGAAAAATCATTCGGACCTCTGCACCAACACCATATATGTTTGCAGTCACATGTGGATGAATTTGAAACTGCCATTCTGTCGACGGTTGGGATACTGACCCAAGTCAACCAAGGTTCTTCAAGAAGGAGATAGGAGACACGCCGAACAACCACGAACGACAGAACGCAGGAGATGGGGTTTTATCCTGTTCAGCCTCTCGGAGAGATAATAGCCCTCGTCCCAAATTTCTTATATATCAGGGATGAATACAAGGTGGAACTCGGCGAGATCAGCAGGTCTCGGCGAGTAGTATGCGAAAATCTATCGGCTAAGGGTCCCTCTAAACGCCGTAGGGGCCCTGTTTATATAGTACGGAGCAAACCGACCTACCGAGGGAATATCGGGCCGGGCTAACTACGAGATCGTAACGAACTCATACATGCCAAATACAACCTACGGTAGATAAGGTAATCTCCTAATCTTGAGGATCACGACTCCTAATCCAATCCAGGAAACCAACGTCCGGGTCTTCACGTAGCCGTGCAGAACTCTTGTTCGAGATGGACTCAAACACGATCCCTTGGCCGTTACGCACCATGCCAACCAAGATGCTGTTTGGAGGGATGCATATGGACCAGAAGAAACCTTCCAGGGGACTGGGCCCTGGTAGGCTGTTCGATTGGGCCGTCAGGGAGTAGGCCATGGCAATGGGCCGTAATCTAATCCCCGACAGCTAGCCCCCGAGACTCAAGTGGGAGGACACACTAGAGTGGGGTCTTCCTCTTGAGACTCCAAGCCACGAAGAGGGAAATTTTGCTGCTACAGAGACATATAACGATCGACCAAACAGGTTAAGTCTCAACCGAACAAGACGTGCTCGGGTCCGAACAAACACCGCCAAATCTTGAAGCGGCTCATTGCGTCGAACAGGAATAACATCTATCCGAAAGCGAGCACCCACCTTCAGGTCACGGACACTAAAAAACTAGCTGTTAGCGGAACTCCATGATAACTTCCTATCGCCAAGCAGATGAAAACAGGTGACCGTTTTACCTAGCCGTTGCGGTAAAAACTAGCCGTTTGTGACAAAACCGTTCCAGAGCTGCCCATACGGGACTATAAAAGTACCCAAGCCGCCCGCGGCCAGCCACTTCTGCTCTCACGCCTTTCCTCTCTAAGCCCTAGTTCCAACCACGCTCAGCATCGAGCACCCAAACTCCACCACCAAACCTGCTTGTCCAACTCTGGGAACCGCTATGGCCAAGTTCACCGGCACTAGCTTGATCGAGGAGGACCTGAAGGCCTGGGAGGAAGAGGGCCACATCGACACCGGTAGCTGGAGGCTGCCCGGAGAGGAGGATACTCCGAGCCGCCGAGGAGAGTTTGTCGACTTGAGCAGATTCGCCTGCTTGGGTTGAGGTCTCCCGAGAGCGACTTCGTCGAGGCCTTCTTGAACATCAGCGGATTAGAGGTGGCGAACCTCAATCCGAACTCCATCCTCCAGATGGCTGTCTTCGCACACCTGTGCAAGGGCTATCTGGGCATCGATCCACCGGTGGGGCTGTTCCTCCACTATTACACAGTGACGAGGAGCAGCTCCGCCGCTTCAACTGCTGGTGCTACTACCTCAAGCTCAAGACCACCGACGACGCGCCGTACCCTCGCCCACCGCTGCTCGACTCGATGGGCGCATGGTGGGTGAGGTGGTTCTACAGCAAGCGGAGCGGCGACAGCAAACTCGTCTTCACCGGGAAGGCGCCGGCAAAGGGAACCCCAATGCCTCGGCCGGAGATGTCCGCCGAGGATTGGTACCTGACAAGGAAGATCGTCTCCCTCGTGAGCCTCGGGCTCACGGGCAGGGAGATCATACGGGACTTCACAGCGAACAGGATCTGTCCGCTGCGGAGGAGACCCCATCCCTTCTATAAGATAGAGGGATGTGAAGACATTTCCAGAGAGAGCACGGGTAAGTGCCTTTAAGACTCAACCTTTACATCGATTATTTCCTCCAAACAGGAACTAACAATCCATTCTGCTCGGGCAGAGAAGCCAACCGACGCATGGGTGACCGAACGGATCGACGCCATGCTGAAGGCGGCGAAGAAGGACGGGGAGGTTACCGGCTAGGTGGCGTACACCTGCCCGCGCAACGTGCTTGTCCGCACAGACGAGGTAAATCATTTACCCTCAGCCTATGTTGCTAGACTTGCAATGTTGTTTAAATGCTAATGTTCGCTTCTCAAAATGCGCAGGAGGACCAGCTGATCCTTGGAGGGATCGTAGAGGAGCTCTCCGGGTCTGAGAAGGAGAAGGCGAAGAAGGGCAAGGCTAAGATAGCCATTAAGCCTAAGGTGGCGGCTGAGCCGACGCGGAGCTCACCACGACACGGCGGCCGCCAGCCGTCGAAGAGACCACCTGCGGCGACGGAGCGTACCGAGCAAACCAAGCGGCCGCGCGGTCAGCCCAGTGGGAAGAGACCAAGCCCCTCCCTCCTCGCCGAGCAGAGTGACGAAGAGGTAAAGACCATGGCCCTCTGGCTTAGGCGTTACACGCAAGCTCACCCTGGCCGCATGGATCGGCTGCAGCAGGTCGCCGAGCAGAGGAGGCTCGAAGAAGAAGTCGCACGCAAGGAAAAACTTCTTGTGCTGCGCGAGAGGAGCGCCTTCGGCTTACAGGAGCCGAGCTCGTCGCATGAACACCCAAGGGCCAAGGCGGAGAAGCCACCAAGGAGCCCCCGAGGAAGAGACGGAAAATTCCAGCGAAGAAGATCAGGATTAAGCCTCTCACGGCAGGTATGTAGGAATCGATCTTTAGATCTTCCAACCTTCTGACCGCGTTAGACTTAACGATCATCACTTTTTCATCAGCTGCCCAAGAAGAGATCGCCACAGACGACGTCGAGGAGGCGCTCGAGCGGTCACTGCTGCCCGAGCATCTGCACGGTGCATCGCGGGCGGTGAGGCTAGCGTGTCTCAAGGACAAGCTGGCGGCATGGAGCCTGCTCTCGTCAGGCTCCGGCGAGCAGCTCGACGGGCTTAAAAGCGCTGTGGAGCGGCTGGAGGCAGGAGAAGCGGCGCGCGGCGCCACGGACAGCGGGGCCAAGACGACGGCTCCGGAAGCTGCCGAGGGCGGGACCGAGCAGCCGGTTCTGCCAGGCACTTCGTCGCAGGGACAGCTCACCCCCGAGGCGACGGGATTCTCCGGCGAGCAGGGTGAAACCCCAGCCGCCAGGGAACAAGAAGAAGCCCCCGAGCAGGTCGCGCAAGTCGTCCTGCCCGTGGGAACAACGGTGCCACCCGGCGGAGTGGCTCCGGCCTCGCCCGAAGACGCTCGGGTGGAAGAGAAAGAGGAAGAGGAGAGGGAGCGCGGAGACGAAAGCGCCGCCTGCCGCTTCCCGCTCCCGAGAAGATGCGCTCAATGGAAGAAGGAGCCGATAAGACGGCGATGGGAACAACAAGACTGTCTCTCATCCCAAGACGAAGGGGCTTCATGACGATGGCTCGAGGACCGCTGCGCCCATGGATCAAGCAACGACTCGGGAAGGTAAACACCAAGACCACGTCTAGCTCAGTTGGGTAGTTTTACCGCAAAAGCGGCTAACTAGTCTTCTCTCTCATGTCTTGAAGGACACCATGGAGGAGCTCGAGGACGGCGTCACCATCGAGCGGAGCGCCAGATCAAGGCGTCCTCCGGAAGCACCTCCGGACGAGGGAGTCCGAGGCGGGCCCTCTCGCACCAAAGTCAAAGCCGGCTTACCAAGGCGAAGGTGAAGAGGCTCAAAGTCCAACTGGCAAGAGAGGCGTTCTCACGAGTCTCTCTAGGAGAGGCCAAGGAGCTTCAGCAGCAAGCCATTAAGGCGAAAGCATCGCGGAGAAGAAGCTGGGCCCCACACGTGGCTCAAGAGCGCTTGTCGACGCTTCCCAACGGCGGGACCAGCTTATGCGCGGAGCCAAGAGACTCAAGGCCCACTCGCCAAGGAAGAGCGAGACTCTGCAGGTCTCAAGCAAAAATCTCAACCCCGTGGGCTTCACAGGAGAGATCGAGAGATCGCGGATGGCGGTGAGGGCGATCACCGCAGAAGAAGGTCAAGGAGTTGGACGAGCAGCTCAACGGCCGAAAGCAATGAGTCACCAGAGCGAGGCTCGACCGATCAACAAGGCCAAGACCGAGGAGGTCGAGGCCATCCGGCAGGCGGCGCGCAAGCCAAGCGGAGCAAGGAGGAGATCGAACGCCTCCGAGCTGAAACCCGGGAAGGAATCAAGGCTCGGGGCGAAGTCGTGCGCCTCAAGTTAGAAGTTGAGGAGCTGAAGGAGCAGCTTGCTCCTAAGTAGCGCCGCGGCTGTATCCCGAAAGGGCCTTGTACCTGAAACTTATGATTAATGCAAAAGAGTACTTACCTTTTGTCGGTGTAATAAATACCGGGGCACAAAGAGTCCTGAGAAGGCTAAGAGGGCCCCACGCGTCAGGTGGGCGGGCAAGGCCCAGTGGCGTGGATTTGAGCCCCTCGGAGGCCAAGAGGGCCCCACGCCGGCAAAGGGCGAGCAAGACCCCAACATACAGGGCGAGCCCTCTAAGGCCAAGAGGGCCCCACGAGTCAGGCGGGCGAGCGAGGTGTAAGGATCCTAGGCCGAGAGGGGGGGTGAATCGGCCCTTTTCAAATTTTACTTCTCTCGATTCGCTTGATTTACTTAGTCAAATTAAGAGTCCAAGCTATCGATTGACCTAGAGTCAAGTTATGAAGTGATCACAATAATGCACAAGCGACTACTAGGAGGCTCTATGGCACTCACATGCAAGCGATCAAGACAATATGCGTAATTAAACAAGTGAGATGAGGAGATGCAAACCGAGGTGTTTATCAAGTTCGGTGCTCAACACATGAGCACCTCGTCTCCGCTGAGGAAACTTCTCACAGAGAAGTCGGGACTCTCTCGCCCCTAGCCCTCAATCCACTCATGTAGCTCTTCACCAACACATGGTAGGCGAGCTCCAAACCTTCACACAGAGGCGAAGTTCTCTCTGGCGAGAGCACTCACACCCACCGCACCGACACACACCACCACCACCACACACGGTGGGTTTCGTCTCAACACATAAGACACCCCCAACACATGGAGGATTTGGCTCCGACACACGGAAACCGTGGCACCCCGACACGGAGATGGCCGCCGACACACGGCGGACTTGTGCCTCCAACGGATGGAGCGGATGTAGTCGTCACGGTTGATGAAGCCCGTGGCGTGATTTACGATCTCTCCGTGGAGAAGTCCCAAGAGCACAAGATCGAGATCGTCTCTCACCACTACCCCTTCTCACTCCCCATGAAAACTAGGGCAACAACGCCATGGGAGATGGGGCAAACCTTGAAGATGATGGGAGGAGGTAGGGATCACCTTCTTCTTCTCCTTCCTCTCTTCTTCTCCTCTCAATCTCTCAAGCACATGGAACCCTAGGTGGAGGTGGGTGCCATGGGAGGAGCTCTCATGGGTGGCTAAGGCAAGGGTGGTCGCTAATGATGGCTCTCTCCATTTTACCCGCACACCAAGCCCCTATTTATAGGCCCAAGACGGAACCCTAGAAATGGACGGCTCAGATTAAATCGCGAAGTTTCGGATCACTCTATCGGACGCCGTCCGGTTCCCGTCGGACGCCGTCCGACAAGTGGGTTTTGCTAAAATTTGAACTTGACCGACGCCGTCCGGCTGATTCATCGGACGCGTCTGTCAGTGAGCTAGCGTGCGTGTGAACAGTGCCCACCAGGTGTTTGGTCGCGGGATTAGCCGTCGTCGGAAGCTGTCCGGTCAGCATCGGACGCCGTCCGACAGTGGCTACTGTCGCACCCCGTTGACCAGACGTCGTCCGGTGCCCGTCGGACGCTCCTGAGAGATCTACAGTGAACTTCATCGGACGCCGTCCGGTCGCTGTCGGACGCCGTCCGACGATGGATCGTGGAACTCGGACTTGGCCAATTTTTGAGTTGGGTCGTTGAATCACTGCTTTGTCGGACGCCGTTCGAATACCGTCGGACGCCGTCCGGCGATGGAATGTGATTTTGGGACTTAGCGAAATTTGGCTTGTGCTCACGGACGCCGTCCGACGGCTATCGGACGCAATCCGGTGGGGCTGAAATTTTTCCACTCGAAGTTTTTGACTATACCGACTTCGTCCGACGCCACACCTAGGGTTGTTGGCCTATCTTGTCGACTTGTGGAATCGGCGGGAGGTTTCGCGCCTAAAGAAAAAAATATCCGCTTTGAACTTGGCGGCTACGAAAACCTCGATACCAGACTCCCGAACTCTCTCGAACCTCGGACACTGGCATCTCTAGAACCCGCCGAACTCACTCGGATGGACTGAATTTGTGCTCGATGGGACCTACAACCAGAGAGATGATCTTGCAGACATCAATGGGCCGGATGGGCGAAGCGATTTCTGCACACAAGGAAAATAGAAGAACTAGAAAATAACATCCTTAGCCTTGATGCGATCCGTCGAGGTTTCAGTTGGCATCAATTACCAAAACATTAAGCCCAAGGGAGGCTTGATCTTACAATCTCCCCCTTTTTGGTAATTGATGACAACACCTGCAAATCCAACATGACCAGGCAAACAAAATACAATCTCTGGTGCAATGGGTTAGTTCAGAAACATTGCACGCCATTGAACACATACAAGATACTAGGCCAATTAATAGAGTGTAATGTATGTGAGACTAGAGCTCCCCCTAAATTAATGCATACCACTTGAAAATTCATCACATTTCATGGAGCAAAGCATCTCAATCCAAATCTCTATCCTAGGAGCAAAGCATCGAGCAAAGCATCTCCATCCAAATCTCTATCCTAGGAGCAAAGCATCTCCTAAACCTACCACTTGTAACCAAAATCAAATCAATTCTCCCCAAGCATTTCGATTCTCACCAAGCATACCAAGCATCCAAAACATGTACATGGATTTGCTATTATTTCTCCCCCTTTGTCATCAATGACCAGAAAGTAGCAAAACAAGGGAGTGAAAACTAATTTAAGCGCTTTGAAAGTTATACTAGTGCAAACACGCCGATAAGTTCATCACACTCAAAATCTAGCCATCTCAAGGTCACAATGTCACAAGATCAATTAGAGCCAAATTGGTAGATGTGTAATTCAAGTTACTATTACCTAGAGCAAATATAAGATGAACAATAGCTAGAAGTATCAAGAGTTGCTCCAAAATTCAAAGGGAGACACATGATGCACCGTAGCACTAGAAGATGCACTCCAAGCTACACTGTCTATCACCAAACCTATTTGAGACTAAAACATTTTGGTTGAGCTCATTATTGAAAAGTTTCACATTTTTCATCTTGAATTTTCTCAAATTTACTATGTCTCAAACCATTGGCGACGCCACCCAGCATGACACTGAAGATGAGCGTCTCGATCATCCAAAGCTCCCCCTAAGTTCATCCCTAGTGCAATGGCAAGCTATCTCATCGAGGAGTCATTGGTGAGACATGCTTAATCATATTTTCGCACATTTTGCAAATATGGCTCAATATTTTCTCAAAATTGCTCAATTCAGCGAAGTATAGACATGTGCAAAATGGAAGAACACAATCTAGGCTTAGAAGCACATGATCAACCAAAGAGTTTAGAGCAATCAAATGAGACTAGAAGCTATAGCCCTCCTAACACAAGCTCATGGCTTTCAATTGCATGATATATTGAGTTAAGCACAGGTTGAGCTAGTAACAAGGTAAACACATGCTATAACTATCAATTTCATGTGATGAACATATAGGCAATGAACAACATCCAGTATAACAAGCAAAGCACCTAAATATTCAAACTGGCTTAAAAGATTTGCAATGAATGACATAGCCACGCGATCAACTCAGGCAATGTTTGACTTATCTAAGATATTTAACTCATTTCTCAATTTGCAGAATCGTGCCTCATCGAGTGGCTTGGTGAATATGTCGGCAAGTCGGTCCTCTGTCATACGTGCTCAAGCACAATGTCGCCTTTGTCACATGATCCCGAAGGAAATGATGACGGACATCAATGTGCTTGGTCCGTGAGTGTTGGACCGGTTGCACGCTATCTTCACCGCGCTCTCGTTGTCGCATAGAAGAGGCACATGGTCAAATTTAAGCCCAAAGTCAAACAAAGGATCGTGTCAAGTAAAACAATCGTGCACAACAACTCCCCGCCGCTATATACTCAAATTTCGCCGTAGATAGCGCCACGGAGTTCTGCTTTTGACGCCCATGACACAAGACACCTACCCAAGAAGTGACATGCCCCTAAGTGCTTTTGCGATCAATCTTGCACCCGCATAATCTGAGTCGAATAGCCTAGGAGCTCAAACCGCGACCTTCGGGAACCAAAGACCTATGCTAGGTGTGTGTTTGGTATCAAGTATTCGCTTCACAGCGATCATATGCATTTCTCTAGGGAGGCTTGAAATCTAGCGCACATGCACACACTAAACATGATGTCCGGCCTAGATGCGATCCAAGTATAACAAAGCACCAATAATGGAACGATAAAGCTTTTGGTCGACATGTTTACCTTCTTGATTGAGGTCGAGGTGGCGATTCGTCCCCATTGGTGTCCGGATTGGCTTGCAGGTCATCCATGTTGAAGCGCTTGAGCGGTCGTGGATGTACTTCTCTTGGCACATGAAAGTCCGGTCTTGAGTTGCTTGATTTGAAATCCCAGGAAGAAGTTTAATTCTCCCATCATCGACATCTCGAACTCCTTGCTCATCATGTCGCTGAACTCTTTGACCAAGAACTCATTTGAGCTACCGAAGATGATATCATCCACGTAGACACTGCACAGAATGCATCTCCATCCACCACCTTAGTGAATAGAGTCGTGTCGACCCTTCCGACTGTGAATCCCTTGCCGATCAGAAAGTCCCTTAGCCTCTCGTACCATGCCCTGGGAGCTTGCTTGAGGCCATATAAAGCCTTCGACAGTTTGAACACATGGTCAGGGCAATGAGGATCTTCAAACCCCGGAGGCTGCTCCACATACACTAGCTCTCCAATGTACCCGTTGAGAAAGGCACTCTTCACATCCATTTGTTTGAGGATGATGTTGTGACATGTAGAAATTGCCACAAGCAATCTGATAGCCTCCAGACGAGCCACAGGAGCATAGGTGTCACCACAGTCAACTCCCTCAATCTGTGTGAAACCCTGGGCGACCAATCTAGCCTTGTTGCGCACCACCACTCCAAGTTCATCTTGCTTATTCTTGAAAACCCACTTGGTGCCAATCACGTTGCAATCACTTGGTCTTTCCACTAAGGTCCGCACTTTGTTCCTCTCAAAGTTGTTCACTCCTCGTGCATAGCATTGATCCAACAGGTCACTAAGAGCCTCTTCCACTTTCTTTGGCTCAAGCTCGACACAAACGCCGTGTGCTCACGTAAGCTTGCCAAAGCATCGACTTCACCGACGCTAGTCGTCCTTGACCTTGTTTGCACACCTTGAGTCAATTCCCAATCACTTGATCACCGGATGATCACGGGCTATGGTGTGATGGGTCTTGATCAAGCGAGGTGGTAGCTCGGTGACTCTGATCCGCTCACAAGTCAGATCTGCTCTGAACGGCTCCACACTTGAGCTGTCTTGAGGCAATGCTCCCCGAGTCCTGCATTGGTTCGGGGTGAGAGGTGATGGAACTGCTCGGTCTCCCTCTCAACCTCTCATGGCCTCACATCACCAGCAGCATCTCCTCCACCGCTCTTGCCAACTCGCTCACCGTCCACATCATCCAAGTTCTCATGCTCTCCTTGGCTCCCATTGGATTCGTCGAACTTCACATCGCAGTCTCCTCAATCTGACCGCTCTCGTTGTACACCCGAAGGAAGACCCTCTGGTGAGTACCCCAAGAAGACTCCGTGTCCACTCTGCGCTGGAACTTGCCCAAGTGCTCCCTTCTTCTTGATGTAGACCTTGCGTACCAAAAACTCAAGTAGGAGACATTGGGTCGCCTTCCCACTAGCACTCGTGGGGCGTCTTCTTCAGAGCTTGTGAAGGTACAACTGTTGATGCAAAGGATGACAGTCAGTGTTGATCGCTTCACCCGAATGTATGTGAAGTCTTGTACTCATCCAACATTGTCCTCGCCATCTCGATGAGCGTCCTGTTCTTCCTCTCAACCACCCCATTTCTTTGAGGGTGTAGGTAGCTGAGAACTGGTGATCAATCCCTAACTCATCACAGAAGATCTCAACTGAAGTGTTAGTGAACTCCGTCCCATTGTCACTTCTCACCTTCTTGAGGGTACAATCAAAAGCATTTTGGGCTTTCTTTACAAACTTTTTGAAAACATCTCCAGTTGGAGTTTTATCAGGTAGAAAGAAGACCCAGGTGTATCGGGAGAAGTCATCAACAATGACCAAGCAATAGAGATTTCCCCCGATACTCACATAGGTAGTTGGCCCAAAAAGATCCATGTGTAAAAGCTCAAGAGGTCGAGATGTAGACATGACATTCTTGGCAGGATGTGAACTTGCCACTTGCTTGCCGGCCGACCAGCCTCTGCATAGCTTGTCTTTCTCGAATGTCACATCTTGCACACCAAGAATCAACTCGTTTTTGAAAAGTCTCTTCAAATTTGCCATGCCGACATGCCCAAGACGTCTATGCCAAAGCCAACCAAGAGAGACTTTGGCGACAAGACAAGTCGTGACGGATGCGGCAGGCTCATTAAAGTTCACAAGAAACAAGTTTTCAAAACGAAAGCCTTTGAACACAAGTTTTTCATTTTTGTTCAAAACCAACAAACCCTCAGGTGAGAAATTGCAATGGAACCCCAAATCACATATTTGGGCAACAGAGAGGAGGTTATAGCTCAAAGTTTTCACAAGTAGCACATTATCAATTGAAAGATCTCAAGAAATTGCTACCTTCCCAGCAAGAACCTTGCTCTTGCTTCCATCTCCAAAAGTGACCTTGGGGAATCTTGCCTTCCTCCCTAATGAGGTGAACAACCGGGGTTGCTTGGTCATGTGTTGGGTGCAACCATCATCAATGATCAATGGCACCCTCCACTCCGGTAGTTCACTGTCATAAGAGAAGATCACTTATGTGACTCGAGGGACCCACAGGGAGGTCCCCGAGGGTTAACCTTCAAACCGTAAGCAACACGAGCAAAGCGATCAATCAATGATTTAGGCACCCAAACATGTGCCTTGTGCTCATTCTCAAACTTGAGCCCAACAAATCTAGCAGATCATCCTACCACGATCATTTTTCTTGAGCAAGTATTGATCATACAACTCGATATGTGCTCTAGGGAATCTTGGTTGTGTGTGAATGGGAGTGTTGCGGTTTTGGTGCCTAGGTGGATGTGTCCTACCAATGTTGTGCCTAGGAGGTCCATTCCAGAAATTCTGCCTAGGTGATTGCCAAGTGTTGTGATACCTAGGGCCTTGCCAGTTGTTATAGGATCGAGGACCATATTGCCAAGCACTATTGTTTCTTTGCTGCCATGTGGAGTTATAGTGCCTAGGAGGTCCTTGCCAAGTTCCGTGCCCATTGTTCATTCTAGAAACATTGTTGCTAGTGTGCAAGTTGTTACCATGCCTCTTCTTGGGAGGAGCCTGATAGTACCCTTGCCTATGGGTAGATGCTCGAGGAACACTTGATTTCTTCCTCCCCTTTGGCTTCTCAGGGGTAAAACCCAAGCCACCCTTTTGGGAAGGTTTTCTTTGTTCCTTGAGCATCTTATCCAAGGCTAGGCTACCCTCATAGCACTTCCCAAGCCCCTTATCAAATTTCTCAAGTTTAGACTTCAACTCAGCATTTTCAATAGCGAGCTCCCTAGCAGCTAGTGCAAATTTACAATTATCAGGTGTACACACTAGTGCATTGCTAGAGGAACTGCTAGAGGTGGAAACTAATCCAGTGCAATTATGGGCAACCTCAGGGCAAGCAAGAGTCAAATCAACAACAGGTGCAATAGCAATAGAAGTGACAGCATGGCACAAGCAACATCCAAAGCATCAACAGGTGTATCAACTAGTTGAGCAAGAGGCAAAGCAACCAATTCATCATCTTTAGCCAGAAGTGTCTCATGGTTCTCCCTAAGTGTATGATAAGTAGTCATGAGATCATCTAAGGATTCATTCAAAGCATCGCGTTCTTATTCTAGCACATTGCACTTAGATGACAGATTTTTGTTAGAACCTAGCAAAGTAACATGCTCAGATTCTAAGCTATCACATCTAGAGACAAGGTTTTTGCACTTAGTTTGCAAAGCAATCAAAGTTTTACCAAGCTCTAGGTTCTTTAGTGTCTCATGCTTATAGCGCTCACAAGCTTCCCTAAGACAATCCCGCATGCCTTCAACATCTTCCTCAGAGTCAGACCCAGAGTCGCTCACCTCGCCACTAGGTCGAGCCATCAGGCACTTGGAAGTGCCAGCAGGAGTCGGTGAAGCCTTTGCCGATGTAGAGGAAGTAGTGGAAGAAGCCCCATCGTCATCAGAATACCATTCTCGAGCCTCGATGACGGCCGTGAGACATCTTGGAGCAGAGACTGGAGGAGGTGGCACAGACTCAGCTATCGCCATGGTGGCCAACTCTTGATCAGCTGATTCCTCATCTCCGAAGCGGGCGTGTCATTGGGTCGCATCGGTCACCCATTCTCCCACAAAGGCTAGCTTCTTGCCTTGTGAGGAGCGACCCTTGAATCCAGACTTCTGGGGAGTCTTCTTCTTGTTGTCATTGTGCCTCTGCCTCTCGCCATCACCCTTGTCCTTTTCTTTGTCTTTGTACTTGGTGTTTCCCTTCTGAGGACACATTGAAGCGATGTGCCCCTTCTCCTGACACTCATAGCATCGGTATGACGCATGAGTGTTTCGGCTCATCCTCTTCTTGCCTCCATAGCCGTTTCTGCTCATGAATTGGCCAGCTTGCTTCATGAACAGGCCGAAGTGTTGGAAGCCCTCCTCAAGCTCGTTCCAACTCATCTCACCACTGTCCTCAGATTGACTTGACTTGAGACCACTCTGTCTAGATCCACCGCCTTGAGAGCAATCACTTGATTCTTCACAAGGGCGGGGAATCCTCACGATCATTAAGGAGCATCATCTCGTCTGGCGGTGATCTTGCTTAGCAAAGCTGTGGGTGCCGCTTTCTCCACATCACCGCCAAGGTGAGATAAGTGATGATGTCCCTAGTCCTTCTTGGGAGGATCCATGACATCTTCCCGCACACTTCATCATTCGCAATAGTGTGACCGAGCCCTTAAGCTCGTTATGGATGGGGTTAAGCCGAGTAAACATAGCATTGACATTCTCATTTGGAAGCATTCTGAATCGATCATAACGCTCCTTGACAACTACTAGTCTACCCTCCTTAACAGCAGAAGTGCCCTCGTGAATCTCAATGAGTGTGATCCATATGTCGTGTGCACTAGTGAGATTGCTAACTCTATCGAAAACCTCCATGCTCAAACCACAAAACAAAGCGTTCATAGCCTTAGCATCGGTCTCTAAGAGTTTGTTTTGTGCGGGTGTAGCAGGTATGTTGTTAGTGAGTGTGACACCATGAGGAGACTCTACAACCCTCCAAACATCCATTCCCATAGCCTGGAGGAATACTTTCATTCTCAACTTCCAAAAGCTAAAATTAGTGCCACTAAACAGAGGAATCCTATTGGCGGCTACACTACCCCCGTCAGCCATCTCTATGCGGTTAAGCAACTAGAAACCTGGCTCTGATACCACTTGTAAGGATCCTAGGCCGAGAGGGGGGGGGTGAATCGGCCCTTTTCAAATTTTACTTCTCTCGATTCGCTTGATTTACTTAGTCAAATTAAGAGTCCAAGCTATCGATTGACCTAGAGTCAAGTTGCGGAAGTGATCACAATAATGCACAAGCGACTACTAGGAGGCTCTATGGCACTCACATGCAAGCGATCAAGACAATATGCGTAATTAAACAAGTGAGATGAGGAGATGCAAACCGAGGTGTTTATCAAGTTCGATGCTCAACACATGAGCACCTCGCCTCCGCTTGAGGAAACTTCTCACACAGAGAAGTCGGGACTCTCTCGTCCTAGCCCTCAATCCACTCATGGTAGCTCTTCACCAACACATGGTAGGCGAGCTCCAAACCTTCACACAGAGGCGAGTTCTCTCTGGCGAGAGCACTCACACCCACCGCACCGACACACACGGCACCGACCACCGACACACGGTGGGTTTCGTCTCAACACATGAGACACCCCAACACATGGAGGATTTGGCTCCGACACACGGAAACCGTGGCACCCCGACACACGGAGATGGCCGCCGACACACGGCGGACTTGTGCCTCCAACGGATGGAGCGGATGTAGTCGTCACGGTTGATGAAGCCCGTGGCGTGGCATTTATCTCTCCGGCGGAGAAGTCCCAAGAGCACAAGATCGAGATCGTCTCTCACCACTACCCCTTCTCACTCCCCATGAAAACTAGGGCAACAACGCCATGGGAGATGGGGCAAACCTTGAAGATGATGGGAGGAGGTAGGGATCACCTTCTTCTTCTCCTTCCTCTCTTCTTCTCCCTCTCAATCTCTCAAGCACATGGAACCCTAGGTGGAGGTGGGTGCCATGGGAGGAGCTCTCATGGGTGGCTAAGGCAAGGGGTGGCTGCTAATGATGGCTCTCTCCATTTTACCCCGTACACCAAGCCCCTATTTATAGGCCCAAGACGGAACCCTAGAAATGGACGGCTCAGATTAAATCGCGAGTTTCGGATCACTCTATCGGACGCCGTCCGGTTCCCGTCGGACGCCGTCCGACAGTGGGTTTTGCCAAAATTTGAACTTGACCGGACGCCGTCCGGTTGATTCATCGGACGCGTCTGTCAGTGAGCTAGCGTGCGTGTGAACAGTGCCCACCAGGTGTTTGGTCGCGGGATTAGCCGTCGTCGGAAGCTGTCCGGTCAGCATCGGACGCCGTCCGACAGTGGCTACTGTCGCACCCCGTTGACCAGACGTCGTCCGGTGCCCGTCGGACGCTCCTGAGAGATCTACAGTGAACTTCATCGGACGCCGTCCGGTCGCTGTCGGACGCCGTCCGGCAAAGGATCGAACTGGACTTGGCCAATTTTTGAGTTGGGTCGTTGGAATCCGCTGCTGTCGGACGCTGTCCGAATACCGTCGGACGCCGTCCGACAGTGGGTGTGATTTTGGGACTTAGCCAGAATTTGGCTTGTGCTCACCGGACGCCGTCCGACGGCTATCGGACGCAGTCCGGTGGGGCTGAAATTTTTCCACTCGAGTTTTTGACTATACCGACTTCGTCCGACGTCACACCTAGGGTTGTTGGCCTATCTTGTCGACTTGTGGAATCGGCGGGAGGTTTCGCGCCTAAAGAAAAAAATATCTGGCTTTGAACTTGGCGGCTACGAAAACCACGACAACAGTACTCCCGAACTCTCTCGAACCTGGACACTGGCATCTCTAGAACCCTCGAACTCACTCGGATGGACCGAATTTGTGCTCGATGGGACCTACAACCGGAGAGATGATCTTGCAGACATCAATGGGCGGATGGGCGAAGCGATTTCTGCACACAAGGAAAATAGAAGAACTAGAAAATAACATCCTTAGCCTTGATGCGATCCGTCGAGGCCAGTTGGCATCAATTACCAAAACATTAAGCCCAAGGGAGGCTTGATCTTACACGAGGCCCCAGCGCATGGGCGAGCCCCTCGAGAGGCAAAGAGGCCCACGCTGTCGGTGGGCGGGCAAGGCCCAATGCTGGGCGAGTCCTCGAAGGCCAAGAGGGCCCCACGCGTCGGCCAGGCGAGCAAGGCCCAGCGCATGGGCGAGCCCCTCGGAAGGTGAGGCGAGGCCTCGCGCGCCAAAGCGGTGCGTGGGCGAGCCCCTCGGAAGCGCGGCGAGGGCCCCACGCCGGGCGTGTGTGTGGCGAGCCCCCTCTCGAGACGAGGCGAGGTCCCACGTCAAAGGGGCCCAGCAGAGAACGCTTGCAGAGGAGTCTTGGGACGAAGGCTCCCCTTCGCAAAGGACAGAGCGCATTTAATGAGACACCACGCGGATAGACAGTGAAGACATGATTACCGCTTCTGATGACCCTGCAGTCTGGCGGTACATCCTTTGTGGGCGCAGAAGAATTGACCGGCAGAGAGAAGGTTTGCTTGAGGAGGCCGCCCGCGTCGGGAGGAGCGGCGGGGCCCACCCGCAGACTCACCGATGTGACTGTGCGGGTCAGAGGTCACTTGCGAAGCACGCGAGGGCGGCGCCGCGCGGCATGGGCAGCGGCACGTTTTCGTCTCTTCTGTCAGATCTTGTGAGTGTATCATGCGAGTCTTGTCTTGCCTACCCCCTCGGCTCTCTCCATTGACCCAAAGCTTGTATAAAAGGAAAGGAGAGAGAGGGAAGGGTGCGTGCACTAGCATTCGTGCATCCAAAAACTCAGTAAACACATCCCCATTCAACCACAATCGAAAAAGAGCTAAGGCTCGGCAGGAGTAGGACTATTACCCGCGAGGGGGTCCGAACTCAGTAAATCTGAAGTCGCTCCTTGTTGTGCCCGACTCTCAAATCGAACCGAGCTTGATCGAGTTGGCTAGCAGTCTAAAAATCTGACCAGGGGTGTGATCCGCAGTGGTTGAGCGGAGAACACGCCGTCACCTTTCTTCCTGCAAAAAAGAGCAGCAAAAAGACAAGAACGAACAGAAACTAAGAGAAAAGCGAACAGCGCTAAGAAGTTTAAGAAAACCGGTAGAGCGCTCTGCCTAACTCTCAGCCCCCGTTGTGCAGCTGCTCGAGAACCTGAGTTTGCGAACCCGAACAGGTGCACAAGAGAAAGAGCGACACCCTAACCCCCGGTACGGACGATGCTCGAGAACCTAAGCTTGCGAACTTGAGCACGTGCGTAGAGAGAAAGAGCGACACCCGCAGCCTGATCGACTCGTTCCGTGGACTGCTCGTCAACGTAAGTTAGGCAGTACCGAGAGTAACCGAACAAGGAAAGTGCCTGCGCGGGGGCTTACTGGCGGACTTTGCCAAGTGGTCGTGCCAAGCGGTAAGTGCCTCTGCCGGAGGGCTTACGAGCGCGAACCTAACCGCAAGGTGGGAAAAGCCTTGTTACGTAACCACGAGTTCGTGAATTACCAAGCAAGATACGGCAGGGAAACCCCGAACAATATGAGTCAAGAGTTCGCAAGGCCGGGCGACCATCAAGTGTTACCGAAGAAAGTAGTCCGAGAAGACAAGTAGTGAAAAGGGCACGAGGCCGCTAGGATTCACCGAGAATTGGATTGAACTTTACATGGTGCCCGAGGGACTTGGGCGAACTAAGGCGCCAAGTTTAACAAAAGAGCGAGGCTAAGCAAACAAAGAAGACCTACACAAAGAACTTCTGGTCGGGTAGATGTTCCAAGTCTTTGGTCAGCTCTCTCCGTCCTCCATTGCCAGCGAACGACCCGGGCGAGCGTAAGAAACGACCGTGAATGGGCCCTCCCAACGGGAGTTAACTTGTTGGCATTGGACAAGTTCGGACACGGCGCGAGCGAGGTCGCCCGCCTTCAAAGCCCTTGGTCGAATCCCGACTTGGCGGCGTGCGCGAAGATCTTGTGGTAGCGCGCCATTCGACTTGTGCCCGTTCGCGTGTGCCTTCGAGGAGATCGAGATCGAGTAGGCGCTCTTACTCGTCGTCAACTGTTGATCGAGCTCGTCGAGGCGAACCGAGTACTATTTCGTGAGCGTGATAGCTTCGCACCGTGACCGCTTGAAAGGAGTTTCCGGTTGCTCGACCGACCGTCGTCGCGAATCGCCCAAAGGACGGAAGGAACTTCGTCGACCCGAACTTTGTTGTGCTCGCGGAGAGCAAATAACACCCGCCGCTTGATACCTGGATGATCTGTCCGTTAGCTCGCCGATCGCTCCATTGCTCGTGGATCGCCCGCGAAGCGAAGCGAACCTTGGTGCCCAAATTGCTCACGATTCCTAGAATAGCTCGCTCAAATGGTACCGTTATCCGTGATCAGCTTATGGGGGATCCCAAAGCGCGTGACCACGTTGCTTTTAAAAAAGCGAACAGCCGTTTTGGCGTGAAGAGACGACACAGGCTCTGCCTCAATCCACTTTGTAAAAGTGTCTATGGCGACGAGCATGTGTGTATAGCCCTTGTACCCCTTAGGGAATGGGCCGAGCAGATCCAGACCCCATGTGGAAAAAGGCTAAGATGGGGGGATTGTTTGGAGCTCTTGGGCGGGCCTATGTGCCTTCCGGACGTGAAATTGACAAGCCTTGCACTTAGTCACGATGTCCCGGCATCTCAGAACGCATGGGCCAATAATAGCCCATGCGGCGCTTTGCCGACCGAGTTACGAGGGGCGTGGTTGTCAGAGCATCCTCGTGTATGTCCCTAAGAAGGAACACACCCTCATTGCGAGATGCACTTGGAGAGAACTCCCGAGCACCTTGACGGTAAAGGATGCCATCCACAAACTTGTATGGAGCAGCACGCCTTGTAAGGCGGGAACGCTTCGGCCGTCCTCAGACGAGGTCCCATCTGCAAGGTATCGGACAAATGGCGTTTTCGATCCATGACACCGCCGATAACGGAGACAAGACCACCTATCTCTGTTGCCTCGTCCGGAGACGTGATTGAGGGCTTGTAAAGGTGCTCAACGAGCACCCTGCCGAAAGCGAGTTCGCGTGAGGATCCAAACTTGGATAGGCTGGTCGGCCAGAAGTTGTCCTTCACGGGCACGAAGAGCACTTCAAAAATCGAAAATGCCGCTCCAACTTCCTCACTTCAACCAGTATCGCGCCATTGAGTCATCGCAAAGACGATACTCCTTGTTAACTCGATTGATGACCACCGTGAATCTCCTTCACAGCTAGCCGTTGGACACCAAGCGACTTGCACGCTTAGTCCCGCGAGGAGGGTCGTACTGCGGCGTTGTTAGTCGCCGCAAAGTGTAGTTGGATAGAATCTCGAGTTGCTCTCCTTGAGGAGATGAGAACAAAACCAGCCCCGAGTTTCCAAAGTCGCGAGCCATCAAAAACATGGTCCTAGGGGTTCATCGGGTTGCTCGGGAGCTTCACGGATTTGGGCGAACAAGTCCATTCAATGACAAAGTCAGCTAGGACACGTGACTTAATAGCGGTTCGGGCAACAAATAATGATCAAACTCCGCTAGTTCCATTGCCCACTTAGCTATACGCCCGCTAGATTCCTTGTTCCGTAGGATTTCTCCCAGAGGGAACGTGGTTGGGACCAGTGTTTGATGCTTTGGAAGTAGTGGCGAAGCTTCCGGAGGACATGAGCAAGGCGTGAGTAACTTCGGACCTCGTGGTAACGCCTTTGATCCGTGAAGTACCTCGCTCACATAGTAGATTGGTCATTTGTATGCCTTCCCTTTCGACCGTCAAGACCATGGCCACCGCTTGTGGCGTGCAACCTAAAATACAACAGAGCTGCCGCCATGCAGCGGGTAGTCAGACGGGAGGATTGGACGAGTATCGCTTGGATCTTGGAAGGATCTATCGGCTTCTTCATCCACGAAACCATTGTGCTTGCGCAGGCCTTAAAGAAGGGCAGCCAGCGTTAGCCTTGACGGAAATAAACACCTTAGAGCAGCCATCCGCCAGTGAGGCTCAGACTTCCTTTACGGTAGTTGGAGCACGCATATTTTCACCGCCTCGATTTTTTCGTGGTTGGCGTAAATACCTTGCGAACCAATAACATAACCGAGCAACATTCGGATCGAACACCAAAGGTACACTTCTCTGGATTTAATTTTATTCGATGCTGGTGAGATTACGAAAAGTCTCGGCGTGTCTTTTACATGATCTGGAGCAAACTTGCTCTTTACAACTATGTCGTCGACATAGACCTCCGAGTTTTTCCATATTGCTCGGGAAGGTCTTCTCCATTAAGCGGCGAACGTGGCACCGACATTCTTGTGACCGAAAGACATGGTCGAGCATAGCGAAAAGTGCGAAGGGGTGATGAAGGCGATCTTCTCTTCATCCTCGGGAGATGCTTATTTGGTGGTAACCGGAGTAAGCATCTAAAAACTCAGAGCTGGGCATCCGCATGATCGCATCGACCGGTGGTCAATCTGAGTAGCGGAAATTGTCCTTAGGACAAGCGGCGTTCAGATCGTGTGATCGACACACATCCTCCACTTGCCGCCTTTCTTCTTTACAATTACGGGGTTGGCTAACCACTCGGTGTGATCAACCTCGCGGATGAACCCGCGTGGCGCTTGCCAAGTCGATATTTGATGATCCTGTTTGAATTCAGCGGCGAAGTTTCGCGAAACGAGGCTTTTGTCGGCCGACACCCGGTTTGTGCTCGATGACCTCCCTTGGGACTCGGGCATGTCGATGGCTCCTGTGCAAACACATCTGCATTAGCTCGGAGGAAGGCAATGAGCTCGCTTTCCTATTTGGGGTCCAGTTGGCCCCAAGTGAACTGCCTTGGAAGTATCATCAAGGGACAATGAACTTTCTTGGTTTCTCTCCTGGTGAAGGAGACCCTAAATGGGCGATTTGGTCTGCGGAACTTGAGATCAGGCGGAAGCTGGTCGACGAGGCGAGGGATCGCTCGTCGCAATCCGCAGCGCAGCTTTGTAGTTGCCCTTTACCGTGATCACACCGTTAGGACCGGTATCTTCACGCAATGGTAAGCGTGGTGGGACACGACCATAAACTTACCAAGAGATGGCTCGCCCAAGATCGCGTTATGCTGCGGATGGGAAGTCGACCACGTCGAAAGTGCTCAACTCGTCCGAAAGTTGCTTGGGTTGCGAAGGTAATCGGCGGGACAACTTGCCCCAACGGCTTGCGACTTCTCCGGAACAATCCGTAGAAGGGCATTGCGACTTCCTTGACTTAGAACGAGGAATCGCATCTCGTCCAGACCTCGGCGAAAGCAAGTCCAGAGCGCTCCGCCGTCTACGAGTACACGGCCAACTCTCGCGTTGCTGATGGTCGGGGCGACCAACAGAGGGAGCCGCTGAGGCGTGGTCATCCCAGTGGGGCAATCCTCCTGAGAGAAGGAGATGGGGACCTCGGTCCACTTCATCGATTCAGGCTGAGGTTTTGCCTTTTCAACGTTGTGGACCTCGGCGCGCTTCCTTGAGGCTGCGTCGAGAGGTGTAAGCCGAGGAGCCGCCGAAGATGACGGCGATATGGTTCACGGGCTCTTGATACTCATCATCATCTTTCCGATCACCATCGTCGGTTTGGCGCTTGGCCTTACCGGCATCACCTTGTTCGGGCAGGGTGGGCATTGGGCCCTTGCCGTTGTAGAAATCTTCGAGCTTTGCGGCCCAAGTTCTGCAATGGCGTATGTCGTGCCCGTAGTGCTGATGAAACTTGCAAAATCGGTCGTTTGGACCTTTCTTGCCCTGTCCGCCTCCCTGAGCAGGCTTTTTGCCCTTATAGTTATTGCTGGGCTTCTTCTGCCCATCCTTGGGAGGAGGTACGCGATCCATACCAGCGACGGTATTGTTCGCATCACCTTTATTTTTCTTCTTCGGGACTTCTTGTCACCGTGGTTCTTCTTTGCTCTTCTTCTTCTCATCTACACCAGGTTGGGCGGGCAGCTCGCCCTTGTCAAACGCCTTCTTGTACTGAACGCGCTCTGCCGCATTGGCATAGCGATCAGCCGCCTTGAACAGGTCGTTGGCGGTCCAGGTCTCATTGATCTCGAGATCCTGGGTAAGCCGCTCGTCGCGAACTCCGTTTTTGAAGGCGCGGACAACGGATTCGTCCGAGATGTTCGGGATCGTGTTGCGAATCATAATGAAACGCTTCACGAAGTTACGGAGGGTCTCCCCGTTCATCTGGATCATCTGGTGCAGATCATCCTCCTTGCATAGACGTACGTAACAGCTCTGGAAATTAGCGATCAGAGCGTCACAAAGCTGGTTCCATGAGCTGATGGAACCTCCTGGCGATTGAACGACCACGTCCGGCGGCGCCCTCAAGGACGATCGGAGGTAATTAGCCATAACGAGCTCGTCACCCCGCCGCCATGATGGCCGTGGCGTGATGGAAAGGAATTCCTCGGGTTCGAGTCCCATTGTACCTCTCTATGTGACCGGGCTTGAACTTTGAGGGCCACCGACGACCGGCTCGTCGAGAAAGCCCCGCACCCAAAGCATACGACCGCCACCTTCCCCGCGAGAACCTAGTCTTGAGAAGACGTTGGTCCCGCTTGCGCGCGAGGAACTCTGCTGAGCGGGATGATTTGGCTTGAGAAACTCTCTCGAGACAACCCACCACGCCTTCCTCGTGGTCGCGACGACGCGCTTCTCACGAGGGACCGTCCGTGATCATCGCGTCGCGCGCTTGCCCCTGTTGTCGCGATGATCGCGAGGACTCGGCGAGCGACGGCAACCACGGTAGCTCGCTCATGGGCGGTGATCCCGATGGTGACGAGGGTCACGCGATCGACGGAATCGTCCAAACCATTCCGGCGGTTTGGTGCATGCCGCTGGAGGAGTTGTTGACTTCTCCTAGAGACTTTAGGCCTTGACCAATCGTTCTAGGTTAGAAGCAACAAAGATCGCCCATCTGGGCGAGTCGGCTGGTTGGTGGATCTAATCACCGGCCATGGCGCGAGTCATTCCGACTACGCTCTAGGGTTACGGGACCCTGAGGCATCCGCGTTCGCCCGATCGAGTCCGATTCTGGCGAGGAACTAACCGGACGGAGAAACTTCGCGGGAGACTTGGCGAGGGCACGCGAGGTGGAGTCGCGACGCGATCGCTTGCACCGATCGCGAAGCTGCGCCACGGTCGATTGATGGAATCGTCGAGGTTGCGGCGAATGACTTCTTACTCGCGAGCACCAACAGAAGATCGTCTTGATGCGGCGAGTTAACTGCCCGACCTCGCCCGGCCGCCACGGCCGTCGCGGGATCTCCGGAGGTTCTGCGATCGGCCATGTTGATCTTTGCGGGGGCCATGCGAAGGCATGCTAGGCGGTGTCATCGCCAGTATCGCCATTGGTGGAATCCACCGACATAGCCTTGGAATCGGCAGATCTAAACCGTCGTAAAGATCATCGGTTCCGTAGTCATCGTCAATGACGGAGTGCGATCTGCGGCTATCTCGCCATATAGGCGAGACCTCCGTCGAGATCTGAGCGTTCGAGATCGAGCAGATCGATCTGAATCGGCGAGGATGAGACATCCCGTCCTTCCGAGTCGTAACCCTCGTGAAGCATCTACAGATCGCCGACGGAGTTCGACATGCTCGACCTGCGTGTCCCCACGGTCGGCGCCACTTGCCGATGGTTGGGATCTTGACCCAAGTCAACCAAGGTTCTTCAAGGAGGAGATAGGAGACACGCCGAACAACCACGAACGACAACGAGCAGAGATGGGGGTTTTATCCCGATTCAGCCTCTCAGAGAGATAATAGCCCTCGTCCAGCCTTTCTTATATATCAGGGATGAATACAAGGTGGAACTCGGCGAGATCAGCAGGTCTCGGCGAGTAGTATGCGAAAATCTATCGGCTAAGGGTCCTCTAAACGCCGTAGGGCCTGTTTATATAATCTGAGCAAACCGACCTACCGAGGGAATATCGGGCCGGCTAACTACGAGATCGTGAACTAACTCATACATGCCAAATACAACCTACTAGAGATAAGGTAATCTCCTAATCTTGAGGATCACGACTCCTAATCCAATCCGGAAACCAACATCCGGGTCTTCACGTAGCCGTGCAGAACTCTTGTTCGAGATGGACTCAAACACGATCCCTTGGCCGTTACGCACCATGCCAACCAAGATGCTGTTCGGCGGGATGCATATGGTCCAGAAGAAACCTTCCAGGGCTGGGCCCGATAAAATTGCTCGATTGGGCCGTCGGTGAGTGACTGTGAATGGTAATGTAATCTAATCCCCGACACATTCCCACTATTTTGTTTTTCAAAATATTAACAAGTGCATCTAATATTTTTCCAACAAAAACCACAATTTTTTAAAAAGTTTTTATCAAAAAACGGTGTCAGGACAGGAACCGGTCAGTTACCAGAGGCAACACAGACTCGAGCACCTTGGCCTGGCCGGTTGGGAGCCTGCTTCTGCGTATCAGCTGCAGCCTGGAGGCGCACACACAGCAGAGCACAGCAGACAGTACAGTTTCTCTTGCCGCGTCCGTCCTTCAGCACCGGCGCACCGCCCCCACACAGCAAAGTCCACCATGATACTACGTATATTGCAAAGGGGGAGAGAGCCTAGCCTAGCCGCTCGTATCGAAACCTCCCACACCGGCCACAGGGGCGACCTACCGCATCGCCATTGCTGCAATGTGTGCATGTTCATCGTGCCCTGGGATTAGCACTGCTGCTGCTGATGCCCCTCGCTGCCATTGTGCAGAGAGGGGTAGAACTTGGAAGGCATCCAAACTAGCTGTTCATTCGTTAGCCCAGAGGGTTTCTCGCTCTTAATTCTGTTCTCTTGAGATTCCGGTGTGCTCGTATAGCAAGGGGCACCGAAGGAGAGAGAGAGAAGGAGAAATTATCCCTGTAATGTAAGCCTAAGGTAGCTTGAGGTGAGTGTGGGAGGGAGAAATTCATACGGTTTCGTTCCTTCTATTCTTTTTCTGTCAGTGTTCGGTATGGGCATAGAGTTTTGTCCTTCTTGTTTGGTTTATCGGTTTTGCTGCTTCTCAGGCGACTGATTTTTAAATAAGTCTCAGTCGATTTTCACATAGCTAAATTCTACCGTTAGATCTTTTATATGTCATATAAAGATGTTTGATCAATGGTCTAGAAAATCGACTGAGAGATAAATAACCCTCAGGCGCCTGATGATAAGTCAGTCCCCTGGTTTATACAAAAACAACAAATTTTCATTTAATTTAATTTAATTTAATTTAATCTGAAACAAATCTGCAGCAGATAACTGTTTGACTTTTTTTTATAAAAAAAACTCTATTCCTCAAAAGATATTTCCAGATCTTTTTAATAATGAACAAATATATTTATCTTTTTCATGATTCACCGGATATCGATATACTTTTTCTGATGTAATTTTTTTTGTGAAGTGGCATCTTAAGACCCATAGAAAAATTCTAGTCTCCACCTCACGGCAAGCATGCCGTTGTATGGGCGTGAAATACTGATGAATGACATGCGTTACACACATTGAATTGAATCACCTTTCACAATATAGCCTCGTCCTCACAAATATCTTCAACTTTGTGACACTCTCCTTTCCATTCTCAAAATACTCTTGCACCATTTGCCATACTTCCCCCGTCTTCCTTCCCTTTCCCAGTCACCTCTCCCTCGACATGATCTCGCAACCATGGGAGACGGTGAGAGGTGGACCACTAGGCCGCACACTCTCGGCCCATGTGACATTGTTGGCATCTTTCCTGACCTCTTTTCACTGTGGATTTGCACGGGACGGTGATGACACGAGGGATCGTTAGCATGGGGATGGAACGATGACGATATGGGACTCATGGAGGTTGCGGGGAGGCCGTGCCCTACCCCCACATGGAGTGGGGACGACGATGGCACGACACCGGTGGAGGCCAAGGGGAGGTAGAGCCCATGACAACGTTGACGCAGGATGGGACGATGATAGCATGGGACAAGTGGAGGTTGTGCCTGTGTCGGCGTCGACGTGAAATTGTTGAAGGGCACGATTGAGTAAGACAGGGCGCCGATGGCATAGGACCGGTGGATATCATGGGGGGGCCATGTCTATGTCGGCGCTGGCACTCGACGAGATTGCCACAAATGGAGAAGAAATCCAGGGACAAGGGAGAAGAGGAGGAAGAAGACGCAGAAATATGGGTCCCACTGGGATATTTTGCTGATCAGGGAGGGGGAGTGCGAATATCATAAATTTGAAAGAATTCGTAGATACGTGGTTATATCGTGAGATACGATTCACAGGAATTCATTCGTTCGTGGTTACACCGCGTGGAAGACGAACGCCATTTTGAACTACGGTATCATTCGTCGGATTTTGCCCGTGCGATGCGGCCAAGGCGACACCCGTATGATTACCAACCGCTCACGGCAGCATAAATACGGGCCGGGGCCGGGGCAGCGACCGCTAGATCTCGTCCTCCTCCTAGACTTCTGGTCTTAACCATCACGAGTTCAACTTGGCTAGTCGCGCGCGCGGCATGGTGTCATAGTGACTGCTTAGTTAGTGTCTTGGAGAAATTCTGAATATTAGAGGGCGAATTAAGCAGACTCGCGTCGCCCTCGTATATATATAGGCATCGCGCGGCAGGTCACGGCAGGGCGAGCCATGGCGCCCGCCGCGCTCGATGCCGCCGCCGCCGCCGCCAGCGACGCCACCGCCAAGCCGGCCTCCGAGGCCGACGCCGGCGCCGCCTTCGTGCTCGAGTCCAAAGGTATATATAACCCACCCCCTGGCCCCTGCCTCCCTCCCTCCGGCGCGCGCCGAGGGATGCTGGATTGCTGATCCCCGCGTGGTGGTGGCCCATGGCCGGCGGCGCAGGGACGTGGTGGCACGCGGGGTTCCACCTGACGACGGCGATCGTGGGGCCGACGGTGCTGACGCTGCCGTACGCGGTGCGCGGGATGGGGTGGGCGCTCGGCCTCTTCACGCTCTCCGCCGTCGCCGCCGTCACCTTCTACGAGTACTCCCTCATGTCCCGCGTCCTCGACCACTGCGAGGCCCGCGGCCGCCGCCACATCCGCTTCCGCGAGCTCGCCGCCGACGTCCTCGGTACGCGCCACCCAGCGACACCCCCATCAATGCGCCCTCCCCGTCCCCGGCACGCACCCACCCGCAATACTAGAAGCCTCGCTGCCGCCCTTGTCCCCCTGATCCCCCGCCCATTTACTACTACCAATTTACGATCCGTGGAGTGGGGGAGTCGGTGAGCTCCATGGACAAAAACTAAATCTGAATCGAGGCTAATCGTTCGCCTCCGCAGGCTCCGGCTGGATGTTCTACTTCGTGGTTGTCGTGCAGACGGCCATCAACACCGGCGTCAGCATCGGCTCCATCCTGCTCGCCGCCGATTGCCTCGAGGTGCGCCGTCGTAGCCTCCCAGAACGTAGGAAATTAACTCTCTTAGTTTTTTTTTTTTAGTTTTATTCTAGTGCTTGATTAGTTTAAGGCTTCATGCCGTCTGCATTTTGGACATTGTTAACTTGTTTGTTAGAGTAGGAATATATAATTATATATATCTACGAATAGGGTAGCCGCCCCCAATGTGGAAATGGTCATTGCGAGTTGGATTTGCTCTGGCCAAACGGCTGGCTTTGCTTAGCACGCATGGATTAATTTGTTCAGAATGGGACCTCGCTCTCATCCACTGCTGCAATGCAATAGAGTAATCTGTACGTAGATACTGGTTTGATAGGGGATAGTCAGCGCTGAATAGATATTTCAGCAAGGAACTGTTCGTACAAGCAACGCTGACTTGCTATGAAGATATAAAATATATAGGCGATTAGTGTGTCTTATACATTGGCATTGCTTGCGGGTGTCATAGACGAGCATGCTGCATGTCCCAATCACACGTATAATCACGGAGTATTGCATATGCATATTAGAATATGACGTCGTTTCGAGACGTACAACTCAAGTATACTTGAAGCTTGATTATTTTAGCGGTTTCCTTTAACCACAGGGATGCATGTTTCCCAATTCATTTGATCTAAACATCCTCGTTAAAAGTAAGCCAACACCAGTAGATCACTGATCACATCCAAAAAAATAAACAGTGTTAGGTCTTACTAATCAGTTCATGTGTTATGCTCAATTGCTGCTCTTTTTTTTAACTTCGGAATGCTATATATTAGCTCTGGTTTTCACATTATATATGCATGCATCCGCTGTCAAAATTCATCTGTCTATTTATTCTTGCCTTCAAATGGTACGGACGATGGAGAAGGAGATATTTCAGTACTTTTGGGTTTCTTGATCTAAAATCAAAATACTTAAATTTAGGGATAAGGTTAAACAAGAAAACAATATTGGGTAGAGTGGAACGGACACTCGCAAGTCGCAGCAAATTGAGTCTTCTCTTATAGACTGACAAATAAGTACTAGTTTTATATTTGACTTGCTAGTTACCATACGCTCTCTCTCTCTTTTTAATTAAAAATGGAACGTGACCGTAACATGTGAAATTGCATAAACAACATTCCGTCCGTTGTCACTGAAAAAATACTCCAGAAATGCTCTCTGTTCTCTGCTCATAACACCGATTGCATAAGCTGAGCTTTGATGATACCCAAACAGATCATGTACTCAAGCCTTGCCCCTGATGGTCCCCTGAAACTGTACCACTTCGTCATCATCGTAGCTGTGGTGCTGGCCTTCCTCTCCCAACTACCATCATTCCACTCGCTTCGGCACATCAACTTCGCATCGCTGCTTCTAAGCTTGGGCTACACCATCCTTGTGTCTGCGGCTTGCATTCGTGCAGGTATATATGTTGTTTGAACCCTCCTTGTGTCGCATACTCTTATCTGTTAGCAATGCCTTTCGCTAAGCTTTAAGACAATTGCACGACGAAAATAGAGGAATTAGATTCACAAAGCACTTAAGCTAGAGTAAGTGGGGAATCAGATGCATTAAATCTATAGGTTATACTTTATATGTGTATAATAAAGTTTCATTGGAGCAAGACTGGTCTATTATTTTGTACTAATTAACTTGCAAGGACAACAAAGGAAGCAAATGAAAAAAAAACAAACTGCTCTTTACATCTACATCTTTTCAGTGATTCTTTTTATGTATGGCATGGAATAAACTCACCTGCAAAAATATCTCCACACGACAGCACCATGGACCATTATCCTATGACAGCCTTCAACCTAACATATTAGTGTTGTCAGGCGTTGTCGATTGCTCGCTCTTGGAACAGCCATAGCATTACAGATTATCAGATATGAATCCTTTGAATGATCAATAATACCTCATGTGGTAATGTAATCAACGTCTCACGTGATTTGTAGTTTTCAGAGTAGAGAAATACAATAGCCTTTTCTAGTAATTGAGGTATTTCACCGATATTATTGTAAAAGAAATTTCACCTAAGTACCGTTTTGCAGTTGACTAGACCAGCATGTTAAAAGAAAAGTTGACTAGACCAGCCTTTCCATTTCACATCAATGTTAGCTCTAATCCAAAATTCAAATTATTGTCAATTTGTCACTAGGCAGCTGCTCTATTTGAGAAGGAAGTAGGTGTTTACTTTCGAGATTTCTTTGCATATTCGTTTTTCGAATATGTAATATTTGCCATGAGTTGCGATTAAAATAAATCAGAATATCTTGTTTCAACTGTATCGGAGTACGAATTTCTACAAACCCTAGTTATAGGGTGAAATATTTCAAACCACATCTAGTGATCTAGATTATTGTATTGGTTTGCCCAGAATCCACTCCTTACAGATTACCGTAGTTACGTGGTTACACCACACTGTATCGGAAAATCATAATTACACCGCCGCAGTCCTAATTATAAATGATGGAACAATTACCCTAGTGCCTTCTATATCTTAGCCATTGACTCATAGAACAATAGTAGGCAGATTAGAAAGATTACCGGGGACATTAATACGTGTGAACACAGATCACGCGTGTGGTGATACTGCAGGCCTATGGCACGTATGTAGCCTAACATAAAGTTTTTTTTGTTTCAGTCCAACTAGGAACTTCGGTTCATGTTGGTACTATGCTATTATAATTTTCTCAAATAATGCAGAGCACAATTAATTCAGAAGCTCTATTTTACTTATATAGTACTCTGTTCTACGATATTTAACTACGTCACCATTTTTGGCAGGAGTGTCCAAAAATGCTCCCGCCAAGGATTACTCGCTAAGCTCATCCAAGTCAGAGAAGACCTTCAATGCATTCCTATCCATTTCCATCCTGGCCTCCGTTTTCGGCAATGGCATACTGCCTGAAATCCAGGTACTCGACATTGCACTCTCTTCCGGACAGAATCTGAGCTAGAAACATAAACGTAAGTTCAAGCAAGAGTTCCATATCTATGTTGGGCTCCTTGTGCACCGTGCCCACATTGGCAGGCCCAAAGTAAATAAAACCCATAAGAACTTTCGGTCGGCCCATCTACAAACTTCCGCAGAGAGCCGTTTCGCTTTGCATTCGCAGGCCACGCTGGCGCCACCGGCGGCGGGCAAGATGATGAAGGCGCTGGTGCTGTGCTACTCGGTGATCGGCTTCACCTTCTACCTCCCGTCGATCACCGGGTACTGGGCGTTCGGTAGCCAGGTGCAGTCCAACGTGCTCAAGAGCCTCATGCCTGACCGCGGCCCGGCGCTGGCGCCGACGTGGTTGCTGGGGCTCGCCGTCCTCCTCGTCCTCCTCCAGCTCCTTGCCATCGGGCTCGTGTACTCGCAGGTGGCTTACGAGATCATGGAGAAGAGCTCGGCGGACGCGACGCGGGGCAGGTTCTCGCGCCGGAACCTGGTGCCGCGGCTGCTGCTGCGCACGCTCTACATTGCCTTCTGCGCGCTCATGGCCGCCATGCTGCCCTTCTTCGGCGACATCCTCGGCGTGGTCGGCGCCGTCGGCTTCATCCCGCTCGACTTCGTCCTCCCCGTCGTCATGTACAACATGGCGCTAGCACCGCCGCGCCGCTCGCCGCTCTTCCTCGCCAACACTGCCATCATGGTCGTCTTCGCCGGCGTCGGGGCCATCGGCGCCTTCGCCTCCATCCGGAAGCTCGTGCTCGACGCCGGCCAGTTCAAGCTCTTCAGCAACAAGGTCGTCGACTGAAGTAGATAGGCATATACCGTACTATGTAGGTTCTGCTTGTGTGTTTCTCCCCACTTTCGTACGTACAGAGATATATGCATATATGTTTTAGTGGCACGCACGCACGCATCGAGCGTACGTACATTACTGATTACTGTACACTAGTTGCTATATAGTATAGAGGATTACTGGTGCTGTAAATGTAATGTAGCGCACAAGTGTAAATGTAAGCAGACCTGGAACGGCGCAGAGATGGATGAGAGAACGCATCACCAAGATTCGTGCTAATATCGATACGTATTCTCGGAGCCACAGAACGGAAGATAGATTAATTAGAGCAACTCCAAGAGCTCCTGGAAATTACTGTAGCAGATATAGAGGGGGTGCTGAAGGGAAGGGATCTTTTAAAGGATAGTGTAAGTTCTGAAGGAATTTTAGAGGGGTAGATAGAGGGGACGCTAATAGTGTTTTAGAGGAAAGATATAGAGGGACGGTTGGAGTTGCTCTTAGGCCTGAGATTTTGACGGGCTGATCATTTCATCTTGTTGGAACTTATGGAAGGAACCAATGGCCGTATTTTTCAACAAATGACCAAATTCGTCCAGCAAGTGTATATTATCATACTATTAAATAACACACTGTAGACTACCTGAGCATTCTTCGACAACAGAGAAATTTGGTGGCTACCGGGGCACCCCCAGATTTTTTTTTGGGTAACTTTACACCAAGTACGAGGCACCCACACAATATATAAATTGAGTGCTAATTACATATATTACTTGCAATAGCTTAGTTGGATAAGTATTTGAGACTGACTAGAACGCAGGCGCTGCGTTTTACATTTAGTGCAACGATCTTTTTTTCAGTACAATTGTATAGAAATTTCACCATACAGAAGTACTAAAAAACAATATAAAAAAGGTGAAAAAAAACTCTGTAAGCTACCAATCGAGCAAATCAGAGAGGTAGAGAACAGTAGATCGACGGGCTGTCGGAGCAGGCGACGACGGCGGCCTCGAGCACGGTTGCTCGCCGTTCGCGAGCAATCAGCCATGCACGCGCCGTGTTTGCCGGAGCTCAGGGGGAGGCGAGACGGTGTTATGCACTACAAGCAACAACATCGGCGACGAGGAGAGAGGGAGGCTAAGCGGCGGCCAAGGCGGCGTCGGCGAGGAGAGGAGGAGGTGAGCGATTAAGGTGGTGGTGGCGGCGCGCGCATGCTTTGGTCTGGCCGTTGCCAAATCGTCTGCACAAGATGCGAAACGCGGGCGCCCGTGAAGAAGCAAATACGTAGGTATTTTCATGTCTTGTGCAAGGTCATGAGTTTTAAATCTCACCCACCTCATTATTTTTTCTTTCCACTATTTTCCTTTTTAGTATGCACGCTAGGCTTGTTTCTTTCTATTTTAGTTTGCTTCTTAATTCTTGGACCCCTTTATTTTGAAAGAAAAAAACTAGTGTTGCACTTCAGAACTCTTTAAAACTCTAAACGCGAAACCATTTTTTAGTTTGCTTCTTAATTCTTTTTTTTAAAAAAAAAAACTAGTTGATGCCCTTCAAGAACTCTCTGAAATTCTAATCGTGATACCACGTTTTTTTAGTTTACTTCTTAATTCTTGTACCCCTTGTTTTTGAAAAAAAATATATTGTTGCACTCCATAACTCTCTAACCGTGAAACCTTTTTTAGTTTGCTTCTTAGTTCTTTTACTTTTTTAAAAAAATATGAACTAGTTGCTGCACTTAACAGACTCTCTAAAATTCTAATAAAAAATGTTTCTTTTAGTTTTCTTCTTAGTTCTTGTAATCTTTTTTTTTTCTAAAAAAAAGTTGCTGCGTCCACTTCTGCCCCCCCACATCAACTTTTTTTTTTCTAAAAAAAAGTTGTTGTGTCCACTTCTGGCCCCCCATATATAAGTTCATAACAAGTGTAACAGAGCAACCGCCTTTGCATTGCCTCGCTCTCTCTCTATACAGGACCATGGCGATGGAGGCGACACCACAGCAAGGCAGGCACATCGTGCTGCTAGCCAGTCCGGGCTCAGGCCACGTCCTCCCGGCGACTGAGCTCGCGCGGCGCATCGTCTCGCGCGACGGCTTCGCGGCCACGCTCATCACGCACACCAACTTCTCCTCTTCCGACCAGTACCGCTCCATCTTCGCCTCCCTCCCCTCGGGCGTGTCCACGGCGGCGCTCCCCGAGGTGCCCGTCGACGACCTCCCCGTCGACGCCCGAGTGGAGACCCGCATCATCACCGTCGTCCGGCGCGCGCTCCCGCACCTCCGTGCCATCCTCCGCTCCCTGCTCGGCTCCCCGCCCGGCGTTGCCGCCTTCGTGGCCGACGTCCTCTGCCCATCGGCGCTCGAGGTCGCCGCGGAGCTCGGCATCCCGCGGTATCTCTTCTTCCCGTCGAACCTCATGGCGCTGTCCAGCCTGCTCTACATGCCGGAGCTCGACAGGACCACCACCTGCGAGTTCCGCGACCTGCCGGAGCCCGTCGCCCTCCCGGGCTGCGTGCCGCTCCACGGCGCCGACCTCGTCGACCCCGTCCAGGACCGCGCCGACCCCGCGTACCCCCTCGTGGTCGAGCTGCGGAAGTGCTACCTCCTCGCCGACGGCTTCATCGTCAACACCTTCGACGCCATGGAGCACGAGACGTTGGCGGCGTTCAAGGAGCTTTTCGACGAAGGCGTGTACCCGCCGGTGTACGCGGTTGGCCCGTTCGTCCGTCCGAGCTCCGGCGACGGGGCCAACAGCAGCAGCTGCACACGGTGGCTCGACGACCAGCCGGACGGGTCGGTCTTGTACGTGTGCTTCGGCAGCGGCGGCACGCTGTCGAGCGAGCAGACGGCGGAGCTGGCGGCGGGGCTGGAGGCGAGCGGGCAGAGGTTCTTGTGGGTGGTGCAGCTCCCCAGCGACAGGGACCGCAGCGCGACCTACTTGGGGATGGCCGGCGGCCACGGTGACGACCCGCTGAGCTACCTGCCGGAGGGGTTCCTGGAGAGGACGAGGGGCACGGGGCTCGCCGTGCCGCGGTGGGCGCCGCAGGTGGAGGTCCTGAGCCACCGCGCCGTGGGAGGGTTCCTGTCGCACTGCGGCTGGAACTCGACGCTGGAGGCGGTGGCGGCGGGGGTGCCGATGGTGGCGTGGCCGCTGTACGCGGAGCAGAGGATGAACGCGGTGATGCTGTCGGAGAGGGTGGGCATGGCGCTGCGTCCGGCGGAGAGCGGCGATGGGGTGGTGCCGAGGGAGGAGGTGGCGGCGGTCGTGAGGGAGCTGATGGTTGGGGAGAAGGGCACGGCGTCGCGGAGGAAGGCGATGGAGCTACGGGACGAGGCGGAGAAGGCCCTGGCGCCGGGCGGGCCGTCGCGCAGGGCGTTCGACGCCGTCGCCGCCAGGTGGAGGGCTGCGCATCCCGCATGGGAGCCTCTCGGGCACCCACGGGCTCCGGAGCCATGCCCCGACGAGTGCTCCTCGCCGGATTTGCCTTGACGTCCGCACGATACGGACCAATAGGCGGCAGAAAAGCAACCTTCCTGCCCAAAACCTATGATCAAGAGCATGGAGCTAGTGGGATTAAAAACATTGAAAAAGCAATAAACCGGTGTAATTTTCTATGTGACATTTATAATTGACACCTTTGTTTGTGATATTTTTTTAATGGAATTGTTTATTTGGCACCTTTGCTAGTGACTTGTGAACAAAGGGCAGGAGAGCTGCCTTGTATTGATCAAAATAAGAGGATACAGTTTGGGGGGAGACACGGGCCCCTCCTCCCATGGACCGAAAGGGAACTAATTAATTTATCACAAAAGGGGCGCCTGCAGCCTCCCAAAGGCGCAGGTCGTTTAAGAGATGGTCGAGGAAGGTTGCTCGGTCGAGCGGAAGATTTGGTTGTTCCTCTCCATCCAAATATGCCAAATTGTGCCTACGGTGATTGATAGGATCCCGCGGTTTAGGCTTCTCAAGATGGGTTGGAAGACCACCAATTTGTGATCTGATCTGTCTGGGTCCAGCATGCGGGGTCAAGACTTGCTGCCCCCAGCGAGGAGGCTAAGCGCGTCCAAACTCTGGCGCTGAAGGGGCATTGCAAGTATAGGTGTTCCAGCGTTTCTAGGTTGCGTCGGCAGAGAAAGCGGAAGTAGTCATTTGGTAGTTGCCGTCGTTGTAGGGCGTCTGCTGTCATGACCCGCCTGTGGAGTAGCGTCCAAAGAAAGAACCTGCATTTAGAGGGTGCCCAGAGCTTCCAGACCTTATGGAGGCTTGGCTGGGGCACCCTGCCAGTGAATTGTAGAATGTAGACTGATTTGACAGAGAAAGTTTCATCTCCTGAGAATCGCCAGCGATGAAGGTTTGGTTCACTAGGAACTAACTGTATCGGGCTGATCTGGTGAAGTAGGGAGACAAGCTCGGGGATGAGCTGTTGGGAGAAATTTCGCGTTAGGTCCGCTAGGCAGTTGTTGGCTGTCAAGGCCAAGCTTTCCGAGTGGCCCTTCCTGGTGGAAGCCTTGAAGAGGTTTGGGGCAATATCACGCAGGGCGCGACCCTGTGCCCATGGGTCATCCCAGAAGTAGGTGGAGGCGCCGTTGCCCAAAGTGGTTTCAGTTCCCACTCGCAGCAGGGCCGCATCGGTTTCGAGGGTGACAAAGTGGTTTAAGGCCCATGTCGGGGGTGGGAACTGACTTGCTTAGCCAAAGCCATCGGAGTCGTAGGGCTCGGGCGAAGCGGTTTAAGTCGAGTACTCCCAGCCCCCCGAGTGAGGCAGGGGAGCAAACCACGCTCCAGTTGATTCGCCCGCCAGCCATTGAGGAGTCAAAGTCCTTCCAAAGCCAGCTTCTTCTGATGTTGTCGATTTTCCTGATGGCTGAAGAGGGCAGTTGGATTGTGGAGGGAGCGTGTGTTGGCAGAGCGGAGAGGACCGCCTTAAGAGAGTCAGGCGCCCCCCTTTTGACATAAACGGACCGCGCCATCCGGCTAATCGAGAGGCAACCTTGTCTATGAGTGGTTGGAAGTGGACGTGGCGAAGCTTCTTGACCAACAAGGGCATTCCGAGGTATTTAATTGGGAAGCTGGTACGCTGGGCGGGAAGGTCACGGAGAGCGTGCTCAAGATCGATGTCTCCACATTTGATCGGCGCTACCCGGCTCTTTGCGAGGTTGGTACAAAGTCCAGAGATTTCTCAGAAAGAACGGAGGATAGTCGCCAGGGCGGAGACGTCCTCCTTGGATGGTTTGAGGAAGATAGCCGCGTCATCCGCGAAAAGAGAAATCTGGGCGCCTTGGTTGGAGCCTCCCAAGGAGGATAAGGTTCCATTGTCGACCGCTCGGCCGAGCAGAGCCACTAGGGGGTCAATGGCTAGGTTAAAGAGGAAGGGGGAAGGGGGAGAGGGAGTCCCCCTTCCGTGTGACTTGTGCTTGGAATAGGTAACATTTGGGGCTATCATTATTATTTTGCTCAACATATCCATGGACTTGTCATGTTGTTTTATTAATTCAATGTATTCGTGTGCAATTAGTGATGGTTGATCGATATTACGAATAATTTTAGCAATTATATGCAAAATTTTTATTTTTCTCAATTTGGTCTGATAAATATAATATATCATGTTTTACCCCTAACCTCCAGTAATTTATATTTACAAAAAATGAAAGCAGAACCGGAATACAAATTTCGTTCCACTCTATCCCATCGCTTCACGCTAGCTTGTGCTTCCTCAGCGTGATCACCTCCTAGTCCATTGGCCTCTTCTATGCCTAGGTGTCTCAGAAAATAGTTGCCAAAATTAAAATAGTAGTTTTGATATTTTAATTTGTATTTTAAAAAATAATTTGAAGCATTTTATTTGTATAAGTTATTTTGATAAGGAACATGTTCATTTTCAAATTTTTAGTGTTTCTAAAACATTTTTTATTTCTAAATTTGTATTGCGATGCAAACGTACATGATTTTTTAGTCAATATAATACGTTCACTACTAAGGATACAGGCAACACAAGCGGTTGGTAAGGCCTCTACAGGCGGTTTTAGAACCGCTTGTAAGCAACCGCGACTGATGCCTCGCGGAGCATTACAAGTGGTTCTAGGAACCGCTTGTAGAGGTGTCAAAAAAGCCAAATAATATGGACCTCACCCCTCCACATGACGCACACCTCACTCAGCTAGCCAACCCACCCGCGCGTGATCTTTGTTGAGATAGGGGAGCTTTTCTTTTATCTATTTGAAAAATAGACCTTTAGAAGCGGTTCGAGGCACGAACCGCTGCTAAAGCCCAAGCATTACAAGCGGTTCGTGTCCCCAACCGCTTGTAGTGCTTTAGAAGCGGTTGGGGGCATAAACCGCTGCTATTCCTTAACTTTTAGAAGGGGTTCGTGTCCCGAACCGTTTCTAAAGATGCTCTCCTAACTTTGTGGCTAATAAACCGCTTCTAAAGGCTGACTTCGGGTTTTTGAACCGCTTGTGAATGTCCATTCTCTAGTAGTGGTTTAGTTGGGTGTTGTCCAATGTTGAGTAGGGTCATCTTCTTGTGAATCTGGCGATATCCATCAAATATTATCCTTTTATAGATATTATCTGCCACTATTTGTGTCCGCAAAAAATAACTGCGTATAAAAAATCTAAACCGATTTGATCTGTCAGAAAATATGCGTACAATTTGCATTCTAATGTTTTGCACCACACCACAATTTGGTCCAAGGGCTGTTGGACCACCCCGCGTCCATTCTCTTCAATGAATGTAGAAGGAAGGTCCTCTCCAGTTATTTTCATATAAGAAATTAATTAATATCCTAAAAACGACGTTATACTTAATTATATATAATGGTGGTCTTGTGGGCACCTTGAATTGTATGTGTGGTAATCTGGCCTTGTGGCGTCAGCCGTGAGAAGATGAGAAGCAAATAATGCAAATGAGATGTTCGGAATTAAAACTGATGAAATCAAATAATAAAGCGACAAGAACTATGCAAATAATCTGCGGTTCATCACAATTCACAAATCAATTTTCTAAAAATATAATTAAAAATATCAACACGTGGAGAAAGCTAGTGGCAAAAATGTTTTGAAGAGTCTAGACTCTAGACGCAAGGGTATGACCCTGACGGAGCAAACACCACCTGCCGCCATCCAAACACTATCTATAGGGAGGTGGATCATCACTAGAGGGTCAATTTTTTCATGCTATCGTATGATCACTTTTTATTATCTTCTATGTCATTGTTAACCAAAATCCATTAGTCAAACCGTTATTGATGTATAAAATGACTCTTTTGCCCATAGTTATTAATCCCCTAAAATAAAAAATTGATTAAAATTTGAAGTTTAAAAATCTTAACAAATTCAAAAATATAAAATACAAACAAGTCTGAAAATTTTATATCTAAGAACTTAGAAATTTGGCTGAAATAAAAAATCGAAAATATGCCTGAAAATTCTAAATTTGTTCATATTTGAATTTTTTAAAACCTGGTCAAAATTAAGTTTTAAATTGGCAAGATTTTTTTTTGCAACCTGTACAAATATGAAACTTCAAAATTTTGACCGAATTTGAAAATTTTGGAAACATGGTTGAATTTTGAAATTTGATGTTTATATCTAACTAATTTTTAAATTTGGAAGAATTTTAAAATTTTGAAATCTCACCAAACTTTTAAATTCTAAATATTCAATTTTTTAAAATAAAAAATTAGATAGATTTCAAATGTAATGTGGGCATTATAGTAAAGATCTAACGGTGTCAACTAACTAAAAGATATAGCGATCAATAAAAATGAATTGCCATGGAATGCAAGGTAATGGCGATTTTGGGATGGTACGGATGATATTGTAATTCAAACTAGTAGCATACGGGGCATTTTCTCCTAGAAGAAAGGGATGGCACCGATCTTACCGTGGAGAGCCCTTTTTTACCGGTTAGATTTTTATATTAAAATTTTATTCAATTTAAAAAATTGATGTTTTTATTTACATTTGAATGTAGAGATTTTTTTTTCAAATTTATATGTTTTAATATACCAGCTGAAAAGCATTGATTGATTCTATAGTGACCTCTTGCATTTTATTGAAAACTGAAAACGAGAACCCTGACAGCAACTAGCCAAGCCAAACCGACTAGCCCACGTTTACAAATGAGTCAGCCTTTGCAAACCAACAGACTAGCCAACTCACATCATGCTTCGTGTCCATAAGGTAGGAGTTTGAAGCAGCACAAATGCTGCCAGCATTAGGCCGAAAATCGGCCCATTTAAGCACTCTAGCCCACGGAACACAGCTTGGCCCGTCTTCATGCCTCTACTTGCACTCCATTGGTAGCTGATAATGTTCATGGCTCCACACCAGAGATAACCTGTAATGTAAACCTCCGTGATGTAATCTCGGCTTCTTCTAGTTAATAAGAGCATCCCCAGCAGGGCCTTTAAATTTCCCTCTATCGCTACAGATAATTCTACAAGAATCGCTACTACGGTCTGAACTCACCTCACTCGCATGGACCAAGTTCCCTCCTATTGCATTTGAAAATTTTTTAAATAGAGGCCATTTTAGGGGGTGTGATGGGGATGCTCGCTTTTGCTCTAAAAAATAATAATAAGGTCGGAGTTTGAGTTGAAATTCACGTACAGAAATCAAATTCAAATTTTACTTCCAACTTCATCTATATTTTCATCTCTAACATTCAAGCCAAGCACCTAGACCTCGACCACTCCTTATAAACTTTTCTAAAAAGTCTAAGCTTTCAAATAATTCAAAAAGTAATTTAAAATTCATCTGAATGGAATTAATGACCCTCCGAAAGTTTTCAAATGAAAATCAAGGTCTCTCGTCTTTTTACACACACACCTGTGCAAGCCCTAGTTGACTCCCTCTCTGTGCAAACTTGTTTAAGAAGTCTACAACGTTGAAATAATTCAAAAATTATTTTAATTCATTCGAACGGTACTCAAGGGCTGTTTGGTTCATGCCAATGGATGGGACATGAGAGTGCATGACCACCTCACCTCAGGGCATGGCCAAATCTCGAGTGAAATGAGAGCGTTTGAATTGCAGCCAACACTTCGTCCGTCCGATCTCCGGCGACTTGGGCAAGAACAGCAGCTGCACACGGTGGCTCGACGACCAGCCGGACGGATCGGCCTTGTACGTGTACTTCGGCTGCGGCGGCGTCGGCGACGACACGGTGGCTCGACGACCCGCTGCCGGAGGGGTTCCTGGAGTGGACGAGGGGCACGGGGTTCGCCTCGCTGCGGTGGGCGCCGCAGGTGAAGGTCCTGAGCCACCGCGCCGTCGGCGGGTTCGTTTTGCACCGCGCGCGGCTGGAACTGGACGCTGGACGGCTGGAGGCGGTGGCGGCGGGGGTGCCGATGGTGGCCTGGCCGCTGTACGCGGAGCAGAGGATGAACGTGGTGATGCTGTCGAGGCGGGTGCCGAGTACGTGGGCCTGGCGTACGGAAATGGCGGCGGTTGTAAGGGAGCTGATTAGTCGGGGAGAAGGGCGCGGCGGCGAGGAGGAAGGCAGAGAAGGTCTTGGCACCCAACGGCCCGTGCCCGTCGTGCAGGGCGGCCATGCACCAGGTGGAGGGCTACACCCGCACACCCCGAACTGATTGGGACGGTGTCCGCTCGACGATACATATATAAGGTGGCTTTGTACTGGTTCGTACTAAACATACATCGATATATACAGCGAGAAATCTTTCTTATCTTTAATTAGGGAGGCACTATTAGGCAGACGCCATGATTTCAAAGATTTCATGCGGACACGCCACGCGTCGCATGCACACCTCGGACAAAAAAAATTCCACTATCGCAAAACATTTTTTCCAATTAATGGAAATGTGAAACAACAGTAGAAATTTAGTGAAATTTTTTGCGTCGGCACGATTTCGCAAATTATACGACCAAAAAATCTCTCGACGTGAAAAATAGAAAACAAAATAAAATTTATAATAAACAGAAAACAAAATAAATCTATAATAAACAGAAAACAAAATAAATCTATAATAGATCAGACCTCACGCAAAAAATTCCACTATCGCAAAACATTTTTTCAGTAAATGAAAATGTGGAAAAAAGTAGAAATTTAGTGGAATTTTCACTAATTGAGTGCTAACTATTGGATTAATCCAGACGCACCCAAGATTCAACGGCTGATCGCGGCGCCTGCGCGTTTGGCCGGCGTGCAGGCGCCTGCGAAATAGGAACGCCGCTTTAATTAATCCTGACTTGCAGAAATAAAAGATTAGATAGATATGAAAAGAGCCACCAGAGTAACCCGCAAGGTAGGGACATGGAATAACCCACAAGACGAGGGGTACACACACGTATGTGCTCAAGTCTCAACACTGCCGCAGTCCAAACAGTAGAGGAACGAATGTTCAGACCGGAACGAAACTCGGTGAAGACCGAAGAAGACAGCCCCTTGCATGAAGATATCAGCGTACTGCGATGATGTGAAGACATGGATAACACACAATTGACTGAGAGTCACACGCTCATCAACAAAGTACAGATCGATCTCAACATGTTTGGTGTGCTAATGCTAGACCAAGTTTGTACATAGGTAAACGACAATGACGTTGTTGCAATATAAAATAGTGGCGTGTCAGAGAGGGTTGCGAAGCTCCTGAATAAGTTGATGAAACCCCCACAGAGGCGGAAATAAGCGCATCCCACGAAGAGATTCTCCTTTGCCATCGCTTGCTTCAACGTTGACTGTCGGTGGAACGAGTAGCACTGATGGAAAAGGTTCATCATCGGAACCACGCCCAGAAACCCTCTCAAAGAAGGATGAAAATCACCATGATGAGGAAGGAGTTGGGGTTTAGGTTCGTGAGCTGCCGGACCATGTGAGATGCCACAAAGGCGCTTGAAACAAACGATCCCGTCATCATGCAGGGCCGGAGTATCCTTGTCCTTGGGTAGCCGCTACAGCCCGACGTCAATCTTGACGAGGAGAGTCATCTCCTGGAGCCTCTCCTTAACGATCTTGGTCTTGCCGAGCCGCCCCATGGCCTTAGGATCGTTAGACAAGAAGCGCAGAGATCTTTGGGCAAAGCAAGGGAATAAGGGAGGCGACCGCACTGGAAGACTAAGACGGAAAAGCGAGAGGGAGCAAAATGGGAAAGTTTCGTGCTCAAGCATCTATTTATAGGAGAGAATGACTTAATCACGCTCCCCAAGCTGCAGAAGAAACAACTAGGCGCGGGAGGCACCGCTACCATCTCGCGCATCGACGCCAGGGCAGGCCAAGAACATGTCTAGAGAATTACCCCCTCCGTTCATGAAAAAAGGTCGTTGTTGACTTTTGGACACACATTTTACTATTTTATAAGCTGGAGGGAGTTTTTAATAGGATTATTTCTAAATCTCAAAATGCTTTTTTGAAAATCCGATACATAGTGGACAGCATCATGACCTTGCATGAAGCTATGCACTCGGTTAAGTTGAGTAAGGAATGTGGTATTTTCTTGAAACTGGATTTTAAAAAAGCATATGATAAAGTGGATTGGGGTTTTTTATTCCAAATGTTAAGCTTGAGGGGTTTTGATGAAAAGGTAGTGATGTGGATTAAACAAGTGGTGTCTGGGGGAACTTTGCATGTTAACATCAATAGCAAAAAGGGATCTTATTTCAAAAGTACTCAGGGGTGAGGCAAGGGGACCCCTTATCCCCTCTACTTTTTAACATAGTGGTAGATTGTGTTGCTAAAATGATTTTTTTGGCACAATCAAAAAGTTTGATAAAAGGGATCATTCCAGATATTGTAGATGGGGGGCTATCTATTATGCAATACGCTGATGATACAATTTTATGCATGCAACAAGACTTAACTACTGCTAAGATTTTGAAATTTATCATGTTTTTATATGAGATCCTTTCTGGTTTGAAAATAAACTTTCATAAAAGTGAAATTTTCATTTTGAATGGAGATGTTGAGACTGAACAGATTTATTCTGAGCTGTTTACTTATGATATTGGAGCTTTGCCAATAACATATCTTGGGATGCCGGTCTGAGGGAACAAGTTGGGAGTGGTGCATTGGGATAAGATTCTTAATAAAATTGAAAAAAGATTAGAGGGCTGGAGAGGCAGCTCTCTTTCTTATGGGGGAAGTTGGTGTTAATCATTGCTTGTCTTATCTTTTATTTCTGCAAGTCAGGATTAATTAAAGCGGCGTTGCTATTTCGCAGGCGCCTGCACGCCGGCCAAACGCGCAGGCGCCGCGATCAGCCGTTGGATCTTGGGTGCGAGCGCGGTCGGCCGTTGGATCTTGGGTGCGTCTGGATTAATCCAATAGTTACCACTCAATTAGTAAAAATTCCACAAAATTTCTACTGTTTTTCCATATTTTCATTTACTGAAAAAATATTTTGCGATAGTGGAATTTTTTGCGTGAGGTCTGATCTATTATAGATTTATTTTGTTTTCTATTTATTATAGATTTATTTTGCTTTCTATTTATTATAAATTTTATTTTGTTTTCTATTTTTCACGTCGAGAGATTTTTTGGTCGTATAATTTGCGGAATCGTGCAGACGCAAAAAAATCCACTAAATTTCTACGGTTTTTTTTTTCACATTTCCATTTATTGAAAAAATGTTTTTACGATGTGGAATTTTTTTGTCCGAGGTGTGCATGCATGTACGTGGCATGTGCTTGCACAAATGCTGAAATTGCAGGCGTCTGCCTAATAGTGTCTCCCTATCTTTAAATCATGGCTCAATTATCAGATGGGATCGCCTCCACCAGCGATCATTGCGCTACGCTACAAGGCCCACCCACCTGGCGGTCATGGCGGCGAACCCAACACACGGTTTAAGCAAATCCGTTATCAGATATTTTTTAAACAAAGGCTATAAGAATCGTACTTGTCGGATTTTTGAACAAAAATGAGGTGCGGGAAGGCACAAATTCCCCGTCCTAATTATAAAGATCGACACTAATCTAGTAAAATATGTAGTGGCATCAAACCATATGGGCCATGCAACGTCGTGAAGCTGACGATGCGCGCTCAACTTGGTAGAGCTACAGTCGCATCAACAGCACTTAAAAATTGTTTACCAAATCATTGTTGCTAATCATCGAAACCGCCGGTCTAGCTCGCCTACAAATATTGCTTTCCCCGCCTAGACATGCGTGCCTTGGCCAAAGAGCATACAGCCATACAGGACGAGCAAATCATCGACCAGCACACACCACACGGTGTACGTACGTAGTGGTCATGGCGCCGGCACAATCCCAGCACGTCGTCCTCCTCACCAGCCCCGGCGCCGGGCACGTCCGGCCGGTGGCCGAGCTCGCGAGGCGCCTCGCCGCCGACCACGGCCTCACGGCCACCGTGATCACCTACGCCAACCTCTCCTCGCCCACCAACTGCTACAGCCTCGCGTCCCTCCCGCCGTCCATCGCCACCGCCGCGCTCTCGGAGGTGCCCCTCGACGACCTCCCCGCCGACGCGCGCATCGAGACCCGCATCTTCACCGTCGTCCTCCGCACCCTGCCCCACCTCCGGGCCCTCCTCCGCTCCCTCCACGACTCCCCCACCGGCGTCGCCGCCTTCCTGCTCGACCTGCTCTGCCCCTGGGCGGTCGAGGTCGGCGTCGAGCTTGGCATCCCGAGCTACGTGCTCTTCACCTCCAACCTCATGGCGCTCGCCTCGCTGCTTCACCTGCCGGAGCTGGACAGGACAACCGCATGCGAGTACCGCGACCTCCCGGAGCCCGTCCTCCTCCCGGGCTGCGTGCCGCTCCCCGGCGCCGACCTCATCGACACCATCCAGAGCCGGGCCGACCCGGCGTACCCGCTCATGGTGGACCTCGGCCGCCAGTACCTCCTCGCTGACGGCTTCGTCGTCAACACCTTCGACGCCATGGAGCACGAGACGATCGCCGCCTTCCGGGAGCTGTCGGAGAAAGGCGTCTACCGTTGCGCCTACCCGGTCGGGCCCTTCTCCCTGCACTCATCCTCCGGCGAGGTCGACGCCGCCGCCGGCGGTGAGCACGGCTGCCTCCGGTGGCTCCACGGCCAGCCGCGCGGGTCGGTGCTGTACGTGTGCTTCGGCAGCGGCGGCACGCTGTCGGCGGCGCAGACGGCCGAGCTCGCCGCCGGGCTGGAGGCCAGCGAGCAGAGGTTCCTGTGGGTGGTGCGCCTCCCCAGCGACAAGGACTCCAGCGCGTGCTACTTCGGCTGCCGCGACGTCGACGACGACCCCCTGAGCTACCTGCCGGAGGGGTTCGTGGAGAAGGCGACGGGCGGCGCCGCGGGGGGCAGGGGGATGGTCGTGCCGCTCTGGGCGCCGCAGGTGGAGATCTTGAACCACCCCGCCGTGGGAGGGTTCCTGTCGCACTGCGGCTGGAACTCGACGCTGGAGAGCGCCGCCGCCGGCGTTCCGATGATCGCGTGGCCGCTGTTCGCGGAGCAGAGGATGAACGCGGTGATGCTGGCGGGGAGGGTCGGGATGGCGCTGCGGCCGGCGGCGGCGGCGAGGGGGGAGGGCGGCGTGGTGCCGCGGGAGGCGGTGACGGCGGCGGCGAGGGAGCTGATGGCCGGGGAGAAGGGTGAGGCGGCGAGGAAGAAGGCCGGCGAGATGAGTGAGGGCGCGGCCAAGGCATGGGCGGCGGATGGGCCGTCGCGCAAGGCGCTGGACGCGCTGGTGAACGAGTGGAAGCCCAAAGACGACGTGGCAGGCATGCAGTGACGAGCGCAAGTGGCAGGCATGCATGCATGGTAGGGACTATGGAGCATGATGGATTGGCTTGTTCCAAGCCGGTGATTTGCCTGTGAGCTGTGAGTGTGACGTTGATGAGATACTCCATGAACTACTCCCAGGTATGAGTAGTTCATTGTTGTCGATACTCGATACACGATCCGAAGCACTCCATTACCAATGCGACGTTACACGTATGCATGCATGGCATGGTTGGTCTCTCCTGTAACTCTCTTCTGTAACTTCTGCTGTAACTTCTGCTGCCAAAACCGTCCACATTGACACATTCTATGGTAAAGCTCCTGCAGAGCCTGTGCTCTATGAACGAGTTTGCTAATCCTGAGATGTTTAAAAGTTTCAAAAACTCTCCGTCGATTTTCGACTTACTTGTGTCGCCGTAGTCTTCATCTTCTTCGGTCGCTGCTGCCATTGTGCCATTAAGGTTAGGGTTAGGATTCGATTTAGGGGTGGGGTTCTTGGTGCTCCAGACTTAGAGGGATGTCGAAGGGAGGTGGTGGCATGGCGGTGGGATGAGGATTGAGGATCATGGTGTGGTGGCGAGGCGACGGCGTGCAACAGGAACCGTGGGCTTGGGCGAAGGCGGTCGGACGGCGGACGAGGACAGATCGACACCGGTCACAAAGGTTAGGATGGGAAGGGTTGTGCCGACGGCGGGGGTGGAGCGCGGAGTGGCGAGGTGGCGGCGACGACGCCGGCCACCGGCAACAGAGGCAAAGGAGGAGGAGGAGGTAGCGATGCAGGGGGTAGAATCGAGGAGGTAGGGAACATGGGAAAAAGAGGAGGTAGAGATTTGGACCGTTGAATTGAGTTAAATAACTCTCAATTGACTGAACAGCTAGCCTGCCCCAAAACTGAAATGTCTCATGTTTTCGCTTGCTATCCGCAAAAAATCTCCTCCAAAGTTGTTTGGTAAATGCACATTGAAATAAAATTGTGCTTCGTTGTTGCAAGATCCACACCGCACAATGTGTATGAACATCTAGCCTTTGGCATGAGCCTGGTTCCTGCTTTTGTGTTATTCGTTGTGTTGTGACGCAGACGGACATGATTTGCCGGTCCACTGTATGGCGATGGGTGCTGCACTGCTGCTCTTCGTTGTCGCAATACAAGGGCTGTCCTTGCTTGTCTGCAGTATGTCCACGCCCGTAATCTATCTATAATCTATCTATCTATCTACTGTCTACTATTCTGCTATTTACATAAAGTAGAGTTAAATGGAGCCACCACATTAATTATAAAATCATAGAAATTCTCACATCAATCGAAAAATAATATAAATTCTCACGTTAATCGTAAAAATCGTTGAATATGGATAATATTATGTAAATCTAATGGTCAATATTGAAAAGATAGAAAAGATAGCTACTAAAAGTCATCTAACATATTAGAGATAAACTCTAAATCTGATTTGATATATTAGAGATAGATTATGAGTTATAAGATTACCCGGACTATATATATATAGGATTATTACATAAGGCTCCATGGAGCCTAGGCTCCTTGCTCATCAACCGTTTGATCATCTGATAGACCAGCACAGCTGATTAACGGGTATACCGTTTTACTGCCTGTTAGTTGAAAGGCAGCCAATAGTATTTAATCAACGCTTTAATTACGAAAATTAATGTGATGCCATGATTTTGGGGCTATTTAACCCGGTTTTGCTTAAACCCAGACGATTGGGCTCGCCGTCGCGGCCGCCGACGGGTAGGCCCGGTGCGCTCACGCATGCGCCCAGTCGCCTGGGCTGCAGCACCTCCCTATTTAACCTCGTCTTCTCTCTCTCCATTTTGATTTTCACCAGATCCAAACCACCGCAGTGCACCTCGGCAAGCTCCTCCCCGGCATCGGCAACCTCATCCTCGCCCGGCCAGGCGAAGGCGGCGATGGAGGCGAGCGCCGGCCTGGTGGCTGGCTCCCACAATGATGCACGCCATCTTGGTGAAGGAGTACTTCATCAGCACCCACACCTCCTCTGTTAATTGGTTCACGAACATCGGCATCAATGCAGTCGACGTCGTCCCGGATCCGTCTTCGGCGACGAGCTTCCCACGGGAGACGCACTCGGCGACAGCGAGCTTGAGCGCCATGGTGCGCCGCTTGTCGATGGCGCCCTTGCCGGCCAAGGCCATCGATTGCATCTCCTGCCACTGCGCGTTGAAGTCGGCGAGCGGCGCGGCGCCGTCGATCGGGCTGGCGCTCGAGCTCACGGATGGTGTCGAGCGCGAACTCTGCGGGGTCTCGTTGTCGGGGATTGGGGCGCCGAACTCGGAGAAGAAGGGCTTCAGTCCGGGCTCGCCGGCGGCCTCGGAGGCTCTCCCGCGCAATCCGCCCGGCAAGCGCGTCCACCAGCATCGACTTGCCGAACGTCGGCTCTCCTCTCCGGCACCACATGTATATACGCACACTACACATACATGTAGAGTATATGGATTGGACCAGCATATACAGTAAGTCGGTAATACGTGTATTATACACGGTGTATACAATGCCCTTTTTTGAATAATATATAGACATGCTGAAAGATGTATAACTCTAGAGTCAATAGAGCTTTATGGATTTCATGCTGATTTTGGATGGTCGCACTGCAGATAATAAGCATCTGTTAAATTCGATTCCATACGTTCGTATCAATTTTTTAAAGATATCTAATTTGTAAATAAATGCGATTTGAAAAGGTAGATGGACTGATTCCCTCTGGTGCCTTCTTTGTCTCAAACAGATGGGTATTCAAAATTTTATACCTAGTTTGGTAAGTGAGATGATATTTGTATATACTCGAAAATGTAGGACGCATGATTGCATGAAACAAAAATACTCATTCAGCGTATATTCAACTTCGAGTGGTTGTCAACCTGTGAAGCTTCTACATGCTCGATGCATGTGTACCTATAATACCTGTATACCCAGATCGTAGAAGTCTATGCATAGTAAATCCAACGTGCATATGGAAGAATACACATGAGAAAAAAGTGTGTATATACATAGAAAACTCAATTAAATCAAACCAAATCTGGACGTGCACATGGAAGTAATTCCAGGGGCAAAAAAGTAATTTTCAGCATCCGAGGGTTAAGTGATATTTGGTCACAACTTCCAAGGGAATGTGTACTTTTGCTTATATAATATATTTGTTATTTTTGTGTGACTATAATATGTGTGTGTAGTTGGGCTATGGTGCTTCGTGAAGTATGGATCATTCGGTGCTTCGTGTTGAGTTTGAAAACCTAAAACTAAAAATTCAAACCAACCATCTTGTTCTCACTAATTTTTCACAACTCATAAAACTTTATATATTTATACTATTTATTTATATTTTACAAAATCAACTATCTAAATAATTGCGGGGCCACCAATAATGTTGTTTTTTAAAAATATGAAATAAATAGTAAAAAAATTCAAAATATAAAATTTTATGTTTGATAAGAGTTTAGTGATAATTTTCCCACTATAGTCGATAGCGTAGATTTGTTCTCTTATTTACGTGGAACTTTTCCGATTGATTGTTTTATCAAAAACAATTTTTCAGGCCTCAAGACAGACGATTTTGCAAAAACAAAAAATCACAAAACCATATCTAATGTGGTATCTACTATAAGGGTTTTATTTTTTAACCCTTTATACCGCGTAGCGGTGCTATTTCCTGCGTGCTGGCTGCACCCACGTATGCGCGTCTCGCCGGCCGTTGGATCTGTCTATTCGACGAATAACCTGCTGCCAGCAAGCAGTTTAGTACCTGCTTTTTGACGCACGTCAGTCCTATCGTACGTGCCTGCGTTTCCTGCTTCTCCTTTGCTGTGCCTCGTCCCTGCATGTCCACTGGTTATCCTGCCAGCTCAGCCTACCCTGGTCCCTGTATTTTTTTGGATAGCTCCCTGTGCTGGTGCTTTTTCATGCTCGCGCCCAATTTTTATTGCTTCCGTATGTTTGTGATTGTGTCCTTCCTCTTTTTGGTTTTTAGCTTTATGGTCCTTTTGTCCTTTCTAATAGCACCGGGCATTCGTTAAAATTACATTTGGCATGCCATTCTTCATGCTGTCTTTGTGGGCCTTGCCTCTGGTCGTTAGTTTCCTTACCTGTACTTCGTTCCCGTCAACTTCCTTCCGTTTTCCCTTGCTGCACTGTTGCCTTTTCTCTGATCGTTCCTTCCCTATGCCTCGCCGTCCTCACCGGCTACACGGTGAAGTTGCGCTCTTTTTTTCCCCTTCTTCCTAAAATGCCTATTCTACCTTTGTTGCTCCTGCTTAGATGGCTAACTGTCGATGGTTGGGATATTGTCCCAAGTCGATTAAGGTTCTTTAAGAGGGAGATAGGAGACATGAAACGAATCTAACCACAACGAATGAGGAGACAAGGTTTTATCCCTGTTCAGCTCTCTCGGAGAGATAATAGCCTACGTCCAAATTTTTCTTATATATCAGAGATGATTACAAGAGGATCCTCGACGAGATGAACAGATCTCGGCGAGATTATGTGTATACAGGGTGTACTATGCGACAATACGATGATCAGGTGCTAAGTCACCAGCTTCTGGCCCCTCTACACGCTGTAGGGGCTCTGTTTATATAGTGCTGATGAACCGACCTACCAAGGGATAATCGGGCCGGGCTGACCATGAGTCCATAACGAACTCGATACATGCCAAATACATCCCGAGGTAAATAAGGTATACTCCAATTCTTGGGGATCACGACTTCTACTCCAATCCGAAAAACCACGTTCGGGTCTTCACGTAGCCGTGCAGAACTCTTGTTCGAGTCGGACTCAAACACGAATTCTTGGCCGTTGCGCACCGTGCCAACCAGGAAGCTGTTCGGCAGGATGCACATGGGCCAGATAAAACCTTCCAGGGAGCTGGGCCCTAGTAGGCTGTTCGATTGAGCTGTCAAGGAGTGGGCCATAGCAATGGGCCGTGATTTTATCCCCGACACTAACTTTCCTGCCTTTTGCCTGTTATGTTCGCGCTGTTCTGCGCGTTTGCTTCGTTGGTTGTTCTCCGCTGGGGTCGACGCCTGATATTTTCCGTTTTTCTATATGTTTGTATGCTAACCGTCGATCGTGCTGATGTTGCGGCTAATCGCGCACATCGCCGTGCGTATCGCCTGGCTAGAGTTGCCGCTCGAGATATTCTAAAACCTCCGTTTGGTTTGTTTTGCCTGATCTTTGCTGATGACTGCAGATGATGCTTGCGCTGTTCGGTGGATTCGTTAGTGCCCCTTCTTCATCCCGTGTTCAGGCCATTGGCGTTCTCCAGTCGTCAGCGTCTGATGGGGCCGTCTGTCCTCCAGTGCGACCCTTGGAAGTGCTTACCAGCTGTAAGAACTGATATGAGTGTGTGTTCTTTGAAACAGGGAAACGCTTGATAATTCCTCTCTACAGAACAGACAACAAGCCAAGAGGAAGCACACCTACATCAGTACCTCGAAGGAAAACTAGCAAACAATGTAAGAACAACACAGCCTGGAAAAACCCCAGTTAATTTGCTTTTCCCTGCATGTTTCCAGATACATACCATTACAAAGTTCGGTTTATTCAGTTTTGCCATTACAAAACACATATTTATATTGATGTATTATTTTTATAACAATCTGTCAAGAATGCCATTATCGGGAAATTTCAGTATTTTCTACGATATACGAAATCCGAATACGTGAGAAATACTCACCTGACAGCTGGGCCCCACATGTTATCCTCTACCTCCTCCTTCCTTCCTCCTCCCTCTTCTCCAGCTCGTCGTGCTCCATTTGAAAGTGCATCTAGGCCCCTTTGTAAGTTTTGGTGATAGATGACAAGCGTCTTAAATATCTAATCAAGTTCATTCAGTGTTGGACAGTTTTGAATTAGAATATGGATAAGGAGGACTTGGGGTGATCATAAAGATTAAAGGAGAAGACGGCGTTTTATTTAAAAAAATTGTAAATCTTTTCTTTTGAATTGAGTTTAAGGACATGCCGTACTATTAAGAGGGATGCGATGGAAAATCACTTTTTAAAGGTTCTAAGTGCTCTTGGTCGAAGTTTCTTGACACACTCTTCCCACCAAATAATTCTGAGGGTGTTTGCTTTGAAATCATATCGGACTATCCGATATAGTCCGGAACCTTCCGATTGACCCCTCTCTGTCTTCAATCCAGAAAAATATCGGAACATTCCGATAATTGTCCGGAACATTAAGATATGAACCGAAACACACCTTCCGATTAACCCCTCTCTGTCGCAAGTTACAAAAATATCGAAACATTCCGATGTTGGTCCGGAACATTCCGATATCTACCGGAACTATCCGATGCTTGTTTCGATCGACCCTTCTCTGCCTCCAGTTACAAAAATATCGGAACATTCCGATGTCAGTCCGGAACATTCCGATACCTACTGGATAAATCCGATCCTTGTTCCGATCCTCTCTGTCTCATTTGCAAAAATATCGGAACATTTCGATGTTGGTCCGGAATATTCCGATATGGATCGGGACTTTTCGTTGCTTGTTCCGATTGACCCCTCTCTGTCTCGCTGCGAAAATATCGAAACATTCCGATGTTTATATCGGAACATCCGGTGTCTGTCAACAGTAAAGGCTAGTTTTATTGCGTGGTATTTATTCCTCCTCCACCCACCTACACAGGTTGCCTCTCACACATACTCTCAGCTGAACACTTATTGCAACCCTAGCTCTCCACCTTCCAACTTCACTCCACCATCAATTCCATTGATTGCATCTTTAAGTGGGTGAAGAAGCTAGATCTAGAGACTTCGTGTTGATCAAAGCTTCGATTTTGAGCACTTGATTCATTCTCCAAGTTGGGTTTCCATCGGATTTGTTGCTCTTGGAGTTTGAGGGCTCCTAGACGGCTAGGAGTCGCCCTAGAGCCGCCGGTGCTTTGTGTGGTGGCCGGGGAGAGTTTGGGAAGGCCGGCTTCGCCTCCGAAAGGGAAGAATCCATTGAGTGAAACTGGAAGTGTTTGGTGCAACCCGGGAGGTTAAGGGTCAAGAGGGACCCCGGCTCAAGTGTGACCGAGCCGCCTCAACGGAGACGTAGGATCCCCTCAAGGATCCGAACTTCGGGAACAACTACTTCGAGTCTCTTTGTGTTTGTGGATCTCCTTTTATCTATTCATTTTAGCTTGCTCTCTAACCGTATTTGGTGCAGGATTTACTGTTTTATCTCCTTGGTGAATTTTCTGTTCTTCCTGCAAGATCGAACATTCAGATTCTAGGTCAGATAGTCTGATTCATATCGGACTATCCGATACAAGCATCGGAACATCCGATATTGTTAGTTCGGCTGCTTTGCTTTAGCTGTAATTTTTTGAAAGCCTATTCACCCCGTCTAGGCTACATCTCGATCCTTCACCAGTGCATCGTCTATTACAGGCTCCTGCTCTTCCTCTTCAAGTTCCACGCCGCGTGGGCGCTCATCGACGGACAGTTCCTATCGGTGTAATAAATACCGGGGAACAAAGAGTCCTGAGAAGGCCAAGAGGGCCCCACGCTTCAGGCGGGCGAGCAAGGCCCCAATGGCGTGGCGAGCCCCTCGGAAGGCCAAGAGGGCCCAGCGCGTCCTGTGCAGGCGAGCAAGGCCCCAGGCGTGGGCGAGCCCCTCGAAAACCCAAGAGGGCCCCACACGTCAGTGGGCGATCGGACCAGCCGCGTGGCGAGCCCCTCTGAAGACGGGCGAGGGCCCCACGCCCGGTGCGTGGGCGAGCCCCTCTGAAGACGAGGCGAGGGCCCCACGCGCCAGGCGGGTGCGTGGGCGAGCCCCCTCTGGAGACCAGGCAAGGGTCCCACACGCAGGTGGGGCCCGCGCGGCAGGGAACGTTGCAGAAGGAGTCTTCGGGACGAAGGCTCCCCCCTGCTGCGAAGGACGAAGCGCATTTAATGAGACATCACGCGGATAGACAATTTGAAGAAATGATTACGCTATAGTGACCCTACAGTCTGGCGGTACATCCATGTGGCGCAGAAGAATTGACCGGCAGAGAGAAGGTTTGCTTGAGGAGGCCGCCTGCGTCAGGAGGAGCAGGCAGGGCCCCACCCGCAGACTCACCGGTGTGGTTGTCTTGGTCGAGGCCACTGCGAAACACGCGAGAAGCGGCGCCATGGCGTGGGCGGCAGACACGTTTACGTCTCTTCGTCGTGTCGTGTCGATGTCTTGAAATCTTGACTTGCCTACCCCTCGACTCTCTCCGCCACCCAAAGCTTGTATAAAAGGGGAGAAGAGAGAGGGGAGGGGACACGTTAGGTTACGAGAGGCAAAAAACATTGCACTAGCAAGCAACCTGTAAGCACATTCCCATTCAACCACAATCAGAAAAGAGCTAAGGCTCAGTAGGAGTATGGTGGAAAGAGATATTTCATGACTCTGATTGATGATGATTCTAGATATTGCTATGTGCATTTGTTGAAAATTAAAGACGAGGCTCTAGACTTCTTTAAAATCTATAAGGCTGAGGTTGAAAACCAATTAGGCAGGAAAATCAAGAGACTTAGGTCGGATCGTGGTGGAGAGTATTTCTCTAGTGAGTTTGACTTATTCTGTGCGGAACATGGAATTATTCATGAGAGGGCGCCTCCTATTCACCCCAATCAAGCGGGGTGGTGAAAGAAAGAACCGCGCTCTAAGCGATTTGGTGAATGCCATGTTAGACATCGGGTTTATCTAAGGCATGGTGGGGGAGGCCGTGTTGATCGTGCATGTTATGTCTGAATAAAGTCCTGCAAAGAATAAGGAGAAACCCCATATGAAGTATGGAAGGGAGAAAGCCATCACTTTCTTCTGCGCACTTGGGGTTGTTTGGCAAAAGTCAATGTGCCAATCACAAAGAAGCGCAAGCTTGGGCCAAAACGATGGGTGTGTCCATCCGGGTTATGCTCCTCGTAGCATTGGCGATAGATTTTTGGTGATAAGATCGAGGTGTCTAACATGTCATTGGCACGATCATGGAGTCTAATGATGCTCTTGACGGCGTGTTCTCCGCTCAACCATGCGGATCACACCTGGTCGATTTCGGTCTGCCGACCAACTCGATCAAGCTCGGTTCGATTTGGCGTCGGGCACAACAAGAAGCGACTCGCAGATTTACGAGTTCGGACCCCTCGCGGGTAATAGTCCTACTCTGCCGAGCCTTAGCTCTTTTCGATTGTGGTTGAATGGGAATGTGTTTCTGGGTGCTTGTGAACTGCGTGTGTTCGAAACCTCTCTTTTGCTCGTCGAACCTCTCTTTTGCTCGTCCTCCTCCCCTTTTATACAAGCCTCGAACCGGCGGAGAGAGCCGGGAGGGTAAGCGTCTGATACTCTGATGTCGGACAAGGCAGGTGAGACACGACAGAGAGACAAAACGTGCTCTTCTGCGCCCGGCGCACCGCTTCTCAAGGCTTCGCATAGCGACCTCGACCCGTCAGAACCGCCTGTGAGAGGCTGCAGGCGGGCCCACCTGCTCCTCGACGCGGGCGATCATCTTAAGCAAACCTTCTCTCGCTACCAATTCTTCGCACACGTGGCGGCCGCTTTCGAGACTGCGAGGGTCATCAGAAGCGTAATCATTTCTTCACCGTCTATCCGCGCGTGATGTCGCGTTAAATGCGCCGTCCTTCGCAGCGGGGAGCCTTCGTCTGAAGACTCATACGCAACGTTCGCCACGCTGGCCCCACTTTGACGCGTGGGGCCCTCGCCTGGTCTTGAGAGGGCTCGCCCATGCACCCGCTTTGGCGCGTGGGGCCCTCACTGGTCTTCGAGGGGCTCGCCCACGCCACTGGGCTGATCGCCCTTTGTGGGTGGGACCCTCTTGGCCTCTGAGGGCTCGCCACGCATGGGGCTGATCGCCCGCCTGACGCGTGGGGCCCTCTTTGAGCGCTGAGGGGCTCGCCCACGCGTTGGGGCCTTGCTCGCCCACCTGACGCGTGGCGCCCACCTTGTGCGCTGAGGGGCTCGCCTACGCGCTGGGGCCTTGCTCGCCCGCCTGACGCGTGGGGCCCACCTTGTCTTCTCAGGACTCTTTGTACCCCGGTATTTATTACACCGACAGCTACTTTCTTTGAGAACATCTTTCCTATGAAAATTGAGCATAGCAGTTCTGGTAAAACTAGTGAAATAATTCCCGAACCTACTACTCAAATTGAATATCCTGAACCAACACCTGAGGAAAATCCTGAGGAGGATGACGGTGAGGCTCCGAGGAGGAGCAAGAGACAGAGGATTGCAAAATCCTTTGGTGATGATTTCACTGTGTACCTCGTGGATGATACTCCCACGTCGATTTCAGAAGCGTTTGCATCCCCTGATGCAGACTACTGGAAAGAGGCGGTTCGTAGTGAGATGGATTCCATTCTTGTGAATCAGACTTGAAAACTCACAGAACTACCTTATGGTTGCAAACCTATAGGATGTAAATGGATATTTAAGAAGAAGCTTAGGCCTGATGGTACTATTGAAAAGTATAAGGCTCGGCTTGTGGCCAAGGGTTATACCCAAAAAGAAGACGAAGATTTCTTTGATACATATTCACCTGTGGCTAGATTGACTACAATTCGTGTACTACTTTCCTTGGCTACCTCACATGGTTTTATTGTTCATCAAATGGACGTTAAGACAGTTTTCCTAAATGGAGAGTTGGACGAGGAGATCTATATGGATCAGCCTGATGGATTTGTAGTAGAAGGTCAAGAAGGCAAGGTGTGTAGGTTATTGAAATCTCTGTATGGCCTGAAACAAGCTCCTAAGCAATGGCATGAGAAGTTCGACAGAACTTTAACTTCTGCGGGCTTTGTCGTGAATGAGGCCGATAAATGTGTATATTATCGGTATGATGGGGGCTAGGGCGTTATTTTGTGGACGACATATTAATTTTTGGGACAAGTCTTGATGTGGTTCACGAGGTCAAGTCTTTCTTGTCTCAAAATTTTGATATGAAAGATCTAGGAGAGGCTGATGTAATTTTGAACATCAAGCTACTGAAGGGTGAGGATGGGATCACTTTGTCACAGTCCCATTATGTGGAAAAGGTTTTGAATCGCTTTGGCTTTACTGATTGCAAAACTTCTTCAACACTCTATGATCCTAGCATTGTGCTTCGAAAAAACAAGAGAATTGCTAGAGATCAGTTGACTTACTCTCAAATCATCGGGTCACTCATGTACCTAGCTAGCGATACAAGGCCAGACATCTCGTTTGCTATTAGCAAGTTGAGCCAGTTTACTTCTAATCCGGGAGATGATCATTGGCGAGCACTCGAAAGGGTAATGCGCTACTTGAGAGGTACTACAAACTTTGGCTTGCACTATACGGGTTACCCAACAGCGCTGGAAGGGTATAGTGATTCCAATTGGATATCTGACACTGATGAGATAAAGGCCACAAGTGGATATGTGTTCACTCATGGTGGCGGGCGATCTCGTGAAGGTCTTGCAAATGCAGACTATCTTGACACGCCAAAGAATGGAAGCGAATTGATCGCTTTGGACACGCCATTTGTTGAAGCGAGTGGTTGCGTGAACTCTTGATGGATCTTCCTGGTTGAAAAGCCGATTCGGCTATTCTTATGAACTGTGATAATCAAACAGTGATTGTTAAGGTGAACAGTTCGAAGGACAACATGAAGTTCTCAAGACATGTGAAAAGACGACTGAAGTCTATCAGGAAATTGAGAAACTCCGAAGTGATAGCGTTGGATTATATCCAAACGGCTAAAAACCTGGCAGATCCTTTTACAGAGGGTTTATCACGGTGTGTGATAAACAATGCATCGAGAGAACTGGGTATGAGACCCACGTGAGTTATACCATAGTGGTAACCCAGCCTGTGTGATCGGAGATCCCGTGAATTAGGTCCTGGTGAAAACAAGCTATTGGTTAGCTGGATGAGAGTATACCCTAACCCATTCCATGTGAGATGCAATACTCTCGAAATCTGTATGGCGGGTTGGCATTTGCCTTAATGTTGTTCTGTTGGTTTTAATTAGCGAAGATATCATCCTACAGAGCATCTTGAAAGAACACACCTATATGAGCCCGACTGTTGGAAGTCGCAGTCTATGAGATTTGGGTAATCTCTAGTAAGCTCATGAAGAGACCATGGAGTACGACTTATATGCTCCACCCACGGGGTAGCCTATTGGCAGCCAAGTATCAGTTGGCTTTGAGAGAAACTTGTTCACACAAAACTTGCAATTCAAGGCGTAGTCCATTGTCCAAGTTGTGAATGAGTGTAACTTAAATGTCTAGGTGCAATTCAAGGCATAGTCCATTGTCACTGAAACACTGGTATATAAACAGTTTTGGGAATAGGCAAACTTGATGGGACTTTGAGATCTGGTGGGGGATTGTTAGAATTGTTGGGCCTGGCCCATTTAAAATCTAAATAATTTCTAAAAAATCTCAAAGGCCCATGTATGCATGAGGCATGTGAAATATCTTTAGTACCATATTGCTAGTGGGAGGAGTGGAGGACATGCTTAAATAGTGGAGCTTGCTCCCTCCCACTAGAGAATGTGATGGGAAAGAGAAATAGAGAATCACACGCTTTCTTTGCTACTTTGGCTTTGGCTCGGCCGGGGCGGCGGCGGCGCGTGGCGTCTTGCTGGCACACTGCGTGAATGGTCCGCGAAACCGGACCCTCGTGCTTCTTGCAGACGCACCTCCTTTTGCGATTTTATTTCTTTTGCTCTCCGGATTTTGCGGGTCAGATATGGAATATACAAATCGTGTTGGACTCGGTCGCGGCCCGTTTCGTGATCCGTTTGCCTCACGTGTTTTGCTATATAAATCTGTCGCCGCGCCGTCCAGAGAGATCAGATCAGATCGACCTAGGGTTTGCCACCTCCCTCTTCTGCGCCGCCGCTTCAGTTCTTCCCACCCGTCTTGGCGTGCCGCCGCCGTTCGGGAGAAGCGGTCTCGGAACCGATCGCCTCGAGCTCCTGCATCGGGTAGGGCAAATCAGGTTTTTGGGAAGCGCTCGGCGCGATTGCTCGCTGCTTCCTTCTTCCGCTTCACGAGGACTTCTTCCACTACGCCGTCGCGATCTGCGTCGGCACCACCTTCTCCAACACGGCATCAGATTCGGAGAATCAGAACCAAACCTCGCCGCAACTCGTACCGTACGGCGACGACGACCAAGTCCAGTAAGTCATCACTTTCGCGAGTACACCAGAGAGATATACGTGTAGTTTTCTGTATGTGTATCTAGGTTGTGCTTCTGTGGATTCAACCTGTTTTATCTATCTCTCAGACGTTGTGCATGTTATATCTCTTGATTAAAAATAAACCTGAAAGTGCTAATTATTCCAACATTGAGGACGTCGGATCTAATGGCGGCGACGCTTGGGGATGCTAGATATATACGACGGTGACGACGGGCAAGGACATCGGATTCGGCAGTGGCGTGGCTCGGAGATGATAGATCCGAAGAGAAGAGGTCGTTGGAGCTCGGAGATGGCGCAACCAGGAGGACTTTGGCGCAACCAGGAGGACTTTGAGTAGACAAGCAAACAATGTGGGGCCTGACCCGAGCCTACGCCAATCAAATTAACAACCCCTAAATTAAAAAAGAAATATCAGGATCAGTGGTGGAGCCAGGACTTTCGAAGAGCCTGGGCACGACCTAAACTAACGCGTGGACTACTAAAAAATGCTACCACATTATATATATATATATATATATATATATATATATATATATATATATATATATATATATATATAAGCGCGAATTTGAAGCATATAATAGTCAATTTTCACTCAAATCATTGTCTAACAATATTTCACATAAATAAAATGAGAAAAAACATGATAAATACCTGAATTAATGAGAAAAAACATAAAAGAGACACCGAACAAGTCCAAGTAAAAACTGCTGCAAATTGGCCTTGAGCTTGTCCCGGCGGTGCTGCCGATGAAGGAGGGCGGGGGACCAAATATCTCCTCATTTCTGCAAGAGCAAGACTACAAACCAATTAATCAACCCTAATTCCCTAAATCCGTTCAAATTAGGGGAGCACCGGAGCAAGGCTCAAGAAGACAAAGCCATTAGTCCATTACCTACCTGACTACCTCACTGAGTCACTGCCCTAGTCCCTAGAGAGAGAGGCGCGCCGCCCATAACACAAAGAGTCGAGAGAGCGGCCGGGCGAGGGCGAGGGAGGCGAGTCACGGCGGTCGCCTCCGCCAGGCGAGGCCGAGGGCGAGCCGAGTGATGAGGCCGTCGGCGGAGCGCCAGCGCCGGCAGTGATGCGCGATGGCAGAGAAGCGAGCGCGCCAGCCGTAGCGGAGGCCGGAGTGGGCCAGCCACGAACCGAGGGGCGAGCCGGAGGCCGGTGGCGAGGCGGCCGGCGATGAGGCGGGCGGCGAGGCGGGCAAGCGGCGGCGGGCAGTGAGCCGGCCATGGCGCGCGGAGGCTATGAGGGTGTGCCGAGGCTGAGGCCGAGGTCCGTGACCGTGACCGTGAGGGGGCTGGCGCCAGGCCAGTCACGAGTGGGCCTTAAGAGCTATTTGGGCCGGGAGCCTAGGCCTGGGCCCAGGGTGGCCGGGCCTTGGCTCCGCCCCTGACCAGGATTGATAGAAGGGACACATACAATTTCTTAAGGAGAGACACGGATGAGGACAAAAGTTGCTCTTGTCAGTAGTGTTCTGCGCCAGTACGTAGCCGTGACTTGCTGGCCAGTGACAAGCGTGATCATCAGACGGGTTATACTGAATCCATCTTTTTATCTAATATTATAGTCCGACTATTTGCCAAACAGCTGCTACATCCTGCTTCTATTATTCAACAGTTTATATATTTTGAACAGTTTATAGAGGACCATGGGCTTGTAGCCTTGCCGTATGCCACATCCTGCAGCCACTAGCCTTGTCGCTTTTCACAGTACGTAATCTCCGCCTCTCATGCATACATCGACGTTTGCCAAATGCCTCGACCTCCTCCCTCACGGCCGTAGCCCAGCCATTGGCCAGCAACGCCCTGCTCCGAGCCTCCGATCCCTCTCTGTTGTCGCTTGTTGCCATCACATCAGCCCTCTCCCTACTCGTTACTATCGAGATAAAAAGAAATTAACGAAAAAAATGAGTAAATATATCATGGATATTTATAGAAGGGGCTGCTACGGAAGAGACGTTTAAGATGAAACATCACCAGAAATATCATGTGAAATATATAAAACACTTACAAAATATCACGTAAAACGTTCGTAAAAGACAACACACATTTCATGTGTTCAAAAAATATCGTATAAAATACCATCTAAAACATTTTTATCGGTCGAACCAGTCAATAGTATTTCTATGAACTAATCAAAATGAATTTACCCGTAATTAATTCATATCAGCTTGCGATAATGCTCGGGAAATGTTGGAAAGCGAGATGCCAACTTTCTTCCGTAGTTTCTCCTATAAAATGGAGCAGCGTGTTTCATTCATCGAATTGAAAACCAGCAGCCATTAGCCAATTAGTAGTTAGTACGTATACTTATTCATTTCTTATGTTTTCTATATCCCCATGTCCAAACCTCTCTTGGTACGGCGTATATAGTGTGTGTGATTCACTGCGCTCAGTGCGGATAAGTATACGTACTAACACTGTGATAAATACCGAGCTAGCTGCGAGCCTGAGACTACGACCTGAATTGCACCATGACGCCGGTGCATGCGCATGAGCCCCCGCACGTCGTCGTGCTGACGAGCCCCGGCGCGGGGCACGTCGTCCCGGTGGCGGAGCTGGCGGCGCGCCTCGCCGCGCACCACGGCCTCGCCGTCACAATCGTCACCTACACCAACCTCTCCTCGCCCGTCCACTCCTCCCCGCTCGCCTCCCTCCCGCCGGGCGTCTCCACCGCCGCGCTCCCGGAGGTGGCCCTCGACGACCTCCCGCCCGACGCGCGCATCGAGACCCGCGTCTTCACCGTCGTTCGCCGCACGCTCCCGCACCTCCGCGCCCTCCTCCTCGGCTTCCCCACCGGCGTCGCCGCCTTCCTCACCGACATGCTCTGCCCCGCCGCGCTCGCCATCGCCGTCGAGCTCGGCGTGCCGCGCTACGTCTTCTTCACCTCCAGCCTCATGGCGCTGGCCTCGCTGATCTACACCCCCGAGCTCGCCGCGACCACCACCTGCGAGTGCCGCGACCTCCCGGAGCCCGTCGTCCTCCCGGGGTGCGTGCCGCTCGCTGGCGCCGACCTCGCCGACCCCGTCCAGGACCGCACCAACCCCGTCTACCCCCTCATGATCGACCTGGGCCACGACTACCTCCTCGCCGACGGCTTCGTCGTCAACACCTTCGACGCCATGGAGCACGAGACCTTGGTGGCGTTCAAGGAGCTCTCCGACGAGGGCGTGTACCCGCCGGTGTACGCCGTGGGTCCTTTTGTCCGGCCGTGCTCCGGCGAGGTCACGGCCACGAGCAGCTGCGTACGGTGGCTGGACGGCCAGCCGGACGGGTCCGTGGTGTACGTCTGTCTGGGCAGCGGCGGCACGCTGTCCGGCGAGCAGACGGCGGAGATGGCGGCGGGGCTGGAGGCGAGCGGGCAGAGGTTCCTGTGGGTGGTGCGCTTCCCCAGCGACGACGACCGCAGCGCGAGCTACTTCGGCCATGGCGACGGCGGCGACCCGCTGAGCTGCCTGCCGGAGGGGTTCCTGGAGAGGACGAGGGGCACGGGGCTGGCCGTGCCGCGGTGGGCGCCGCAGGTGGAGATCCTCAACCACCGCGCCGTGGGAGGGTTCCTGTCGCACTGCGGGTGGAACTCGGCGCTGGAGACGGTGGCGGCGGGGGTGCCGATGGTGGCGTGGCCACTGTTCGCGGAGCAGAGGATGAACGCGGTGATGCTGTCGTCGGAGCGCGCCGGGGTGGCGCTGCGCGTGGGTGCGCGCGGGGACGGCGTGGTGCCGCGGGAGGAGGTGGCGGCGGCTGTGCGGGAGCTGATGGTGGGGGAGAAGGGCTCGGCGGCGCGGAGGAAGGCGGCGACGCTGCGGGATGCGGCGGCGGTGGCGGCGGCGCCTGGCGGGCCGCAGCACCGGGCGCTCGCGGCGGCCGTCGCCAAGTGGAAGGGTACGTGCTGCTCATGATCCAGCGGGTGGAGCGGTGGTGAAGACTGAAGCGTGAAGACATTTGTTTCCATTGGCCAATGCATGAGTGGGATCCTCGGGCCGGGCAACTGGCATGGCATCCCGCAATCGTTTTCTTAGCTTTTGTCAGACCGAAAAACACAGTTTATAACCCTGCTACCATATTCTATGGTGTTGTATTTTATAAAACTTTCGATCGTACCAAGATGTATCACATTAGAGAGTGTGGAAGCTGGATATATTCGAGTGTGAAGGGCTCAAATTAAGTGAAGCTAAAAGTGTGAGTGATGAAATAAAACAATGTAACATGGGTGGAAAGTAATGTGATATTTATTCGTAACAAAACATAGACAATTGGCTTGTAATAATATTAAGCAAATGATTATGTGATCCTGCTATTAATCAATGTATAATGCTAGCAGATACTTTATTTTATGTTTTGAATGATAATGACATAAATATGCAAGATATATTGTGTTTAATTATTGATTATAATGGGAAATTATAGAACAACCCACCACATACTGCCACCCCTATTGCACGTGGTCCGCTTACATCACCTATGATCCTCTTCTCCCCTTTCCAACCGCTAAGTCGGTTAGTACCGTATTAGTAAGTGGACACTAACAATTAATTCCCAATTCAATATCACTATCATAAATTTATACATATAAGCAAGAATACAACTAAATCTTGATTGATATGTATGTAACTCAAGACAAGCCAATGAATGTGTCCTCTCTTTTGGAGGACGTGTGGCAGAAAAAGCTCCACTTAATTGGCACGACACACAGGGATTGGAATGAGCTCCAATGGTGAGATCTTGATCATATCCTTGTTCTTGCATGGTGCTACCCTAGGGGGTTGGGAAAGAAAGCTTATGACCATGATATGCAAGCGCTGAGAGGTGCGGCCATCTTCCTTTCTCCATTCCCCATTCGAGTTCTAGGGTTTTCATTAATTTTGGTCAGAAGACTTATGCTGAGGTGGTTGGAGGGTTCTTCACCGAAGTTGATTCTGATGGCAACAGATGTCGTGGTTCTTGGGGCTAAATCAAAGGAGAGCGTGGTGTTTCAGGAAATGGAGAGGTTAAGGTCACTTCTCCTAGGCTCGAGCCAATAATTTAGAAAGGTTATTGGAGAAAGGGAAGGAAGTTCAAGTGGAACCAACAACACAGATAAGTCGGATCGAGATCACTCAGATTTAAGTGCCAAAGGAATTAGAGAGGAAAAGATTGAGAAGAGGTGGTAACATCTGCGAAGGTAGATGGTCTGATCGTTCGGAGATGGATCCGAAAAGAAATCAAGAATGGGGAGGGAGTTCGTCATGGCAAGAACGAGTGGTTGATCAAGATGAAAAAGAATGTTGATTTGAAGCATGATCTGACATAAACGGCATGGTTAGTCATTATCGTTGCAACCATATAGGGCATGTTGGTCAAGATTTTCAGGGAAACGTTTGTATTAGATCCAACATGGAGGGTCATGTTTCTAAAAGATGTTTACAGAATGCGAACAACTAAGATGCCTGCTGTCTTCAACAGGCTTTCCTAAAGCGTCCTCTACACCAAAATAGGGGATAGATTCTTCCCCTATGTGATCCAACAACATTCCCTATTTCATTCATTAAAATAGAGAATTTCTCTCTATTCCCTTATATGTAGGGATTCTCTCTTCTTTCCCTATACTTCTCCATATAGAGAATGTTGTTGGAGATGAGAGAAATATAGAGAAAGAATCTTTTTAAAAGAAGTCTGTATATTCGGCTACATGGGACCGAGTTTAGAGATTAATGTTGGAGACAATCCCCCCTTTGGCGTTTGGGGCGGACACAACCAAAATAATAGAAGGGGCTGAAGTTTAGCTCAATGCCTAAGTCTGAAATTTAGCCCATTCTTCCCTTTTATTTCACATTAAAAGTTATAGGTAGATGTAAGATGGGGCTCCACTATTATATACAGCTTAAGTGACGCCCACCTGACCCGGTGATAGATCCGCACGTGGTTGGCTTCAATGGCAGAAGTACAGCATTAGCATACGAAGCGGAGGGAAATTGGGGCAGCTCTCAACTTCTTCATGGGCCTAACTTTCAGCCCAAAAACTACTGCCGTCCATGGGCCCAGCAAATAATTACATACATCTACCATTGTGCCTGGGCCGCCGCGCCTAGTTCCCCGAGCACAAAAGAGCGGTCCTTTGAGCATATCCGCCGCCGCCGACGAACACGACATCGCCGGAGAGGAGTCTGGGAATGGCGGAGCGGCAGGTGGCTCAGCTGGGTCCCGGCGTGGCGTGCTGCGGCTGGAACCATTGCGGTCGCCGCCTCGCCGCCGGCACCGTTGACGGCTCCGTATCCGTCTACGACTCCCAGCCGCCCCCCACCTCCAAATGGCAGGTCTGCTTCCTACCCCAACTCCACCTGAAACACCGAAGCCCTAAACCCCACATGAGACCTGTCACCCCTACTCCAAGCGGCGGGTTCTACTATCGCATCGAGTGATCTATCGCAAAGTTTAGAGCACCGAAATCTTGCTCTGGGATTCGGCAGTTAGTTTGCCTTCAATCAATCATGAGCCATTCTACTTGGATATTGTAGCATTTCTGTATTATTATTTCACCCAAATGTCAGTACGTGCTGTGAAATGGTTATGCTGTGTCACGGCCTAGTGGCTGGTGTACCTATGTGACCCTACGAACGAGTTTGGTTTGAATTGTAATGCGTTTGGTCTTGAATCAGGCCCATGAGCATGGCATTGTGAATGTTGTTTGGCTCCCTCCAGAGTATGGCGATGCTATAGCTTGTGTTTGTGCTGATGGGACACTGTCTTTATGGGAGGAGATTGCCTCAGGTCAGTTATTCTAATGCCCCTTTAGGTTTGTTCTATATTTCTACGCTGTTCTGTGTTTACAATTATCTTGTACTCCCACAATTAAAAATTGGAATATCTTGCTCTTACTCCCTTTGGCAACAAATATTAGTAGTTAGAGATCCTTTTGAAACTTTTGTTTTAAAAATATTTAGAGTAGTTACATGAAAATTACATGTAGAGTCGTCTTGAACAGTAAAGTTGCATTTTGGGAACTGCGTCGATGCCCAAAACGACAAATATTTGTGATTGGAAGGAGTATTAGCTTTTGTATATTAGAAAATCTAACAAATAGCCTATACATTGATGACTGAGAATAAATTTGCGTACTACTCATCAGTCATTGTTCTCGATTGACTTGCTGTGCCTGTTTACATAACTAGCTGCCCAAGCTGCCCTTTAGGCCATGTACAATACATGTGCTTAGGGAGATTTTTTTTTTTTGTACAATAGCACAGGGTGCTTACAGAAGAGGAGTGCTTTAAGTTAGTACCTGTGCTTGGCCAGTGCTTAAACCTATTTTGTTACTTACTACTATATCTAAGCATCTGTACACACTTAGTGGCATTGAAGGAAAAAAGTTTTTGTATAGGTGCATAGTGATGTGGTCATGTGGCAATGCCCTCTCTTAGCACCTGTGCATAAGCGCATTGCATTGTGCATGCTATTGGATCATCGTTGTTATTAATAGGATCAAAACAGGGTGGATAGAATGGCGATTGGCATCTGACATCCTTTGCGATTAGAAATTGCCACAGAAGCTAAAGGGTAAGTTATATAGGGCGGCGATTAGGCCGGCGACGTTGTATGGTGCATAATGTTGGCCTACCAAAAGACGTCATATCCAACAGTTAAGTGTAGCAGAGATGCGTATGTTATGATGGATTTGTGGCCATATGAGAATAGATCGAGTTTGTTATGAAGTTATGCATGATAGGGTTGGGGTGGCACCAATTGAAGAGAAGTTTGTCCAACATCGGTTGAGATGGTTAGGACACATTCAACAAAGACCTTCACAAGCACGGTGCATAGTGGAATCCTTCGGCGTAGTGATAATGTAAGGAGAGGTAGGGGTCAACCTAACTTGACGTGGGAGGAGGCAATAAGAAGAGACTTGGAAGATTGAAACATACCTAGAGACTTAGGCTCTGTTCTTCTCAGCTTATATTATTTGACTTATACTTATCTAGCTTGTTTTCTAACTTCAAGGGCTATTTGTGGTAGCCTTGAGAGTCGGATCCACTTCATTTGACTTATATTTTAGAGCTTTTGGACAAGTCTTCGAGATAGGAAAAAATGGGTTCAAAAAATTAAATTATTTTTTATTTAATTGAAGATAAGTAAATAGACAGACAAGTCAAATAAGTTGAGGAGAACAAGGCCTTAGCCTCAGATAGGGCGCATGGAAATTAGCAATCCACGTGCCTAAACCATGACCTAGCTATATATAAGTTGGTGCCTTCTATTGGGTTTCATTTCTAGCCTATCGCAACGTGTTTTAGACCTAAAGGCTTTGTTGTGGTTGTTGTTGTAGTAGCTGTATAAGATTTGGAGTACAATTGTAAAAAAATAATGTGTATTTTCTTTTCACAGCCAGTGTGGCATACTGGCATCAGGTTTTCCAAGTTCAAATAGTGTGTATGGCCAAAATCCACTTAAATACATTTTTAAGAATTAAATTTCAAACCTCATCTGCATTAAACAACCTATTTAATCAGTGCAATTCACAAAAACCACAAAATAAAATCAGTTTTTGCTAAAATATTATATCAGAATTCAGAACTTAATTTTGCAAACCTATCCCAAACATAATCATCCAGACAACCTTTAAGCTTGGTTGTCTTTATTAATCCTGGACTTTCTCTGTATGAAGGCTGCATTCTGGATCATTCTATATATCTGTACATAATAATGATAAATGCATATTACACTTGTTATGACTCCCTTTTTTTTGTTTCAGAAGACTGGTTGTTGTGCTGGCCAATTGTTTAATCTGTCATTGTATCGCATTCCCATTTATTTTGTTTTGATGGAAATATGTTGGAAAGAATCTTATCATGGAAATTTTCTCCTGACAGATGATCAACTTCCAACCTGGAGGAAGTGTAAAGCTTTTGAGGGTGGTAATTCTCACATACTAAATGTGCAGTTTGGATTAGTTCTGTCTAGTCTGAAAATGGTGAGTTATAACAACTCTGATTTTCATTACATCTAACATCACCCATGTTTTCATATTTATTTATTTTGGGGAAGGGCATGCTCAGCTTCAATTATAAAATAAGGCAGCGGTCCTACAGTAGATGGTTACTGAGAGCGCTCTCTCACATTTGGAGTCGAAAGAACTACATTTCAAAAAGTCAGTGTTTCAACACAGATTATATTATTGAGCACACAAAAGTTTAAGCAAAGCAAAAAGTTGAGAAATATTAACTGGAACCACCCATCAGCAGCAGGCCTGCAAACAAAGCATATACTTGTTATTAAACTGGTCTGTGTAAAAGTGTTGTGTTTTTCATTTTACTGCAGGTTTGGTTTGTATTTTCCAAGGCTTTTGCACTGGTTTTGACTCTTGACCAGTGTTTTTTTAGGTGTTAGTTGGGCGGTTGACTGGCCCCTAGTACCTAATTCGTCCTAGGTGGGGAAATTTCCTAGGTGACCAAGGTGTGTGACTGGGTCCTAGCACGCCACCTAGGCAGGCTAGGCTGCAGCCTAGGGAAACAGTGGTCTTGACTCTTGACTCTAAAATATGTCGCATGTGTCCCTCATTCGTGGTAGTAACTTGTTGGCCTGTACAGGTTACTGCATACTCAGATGGCCAAGTGAAGGTCTACGAGATCTTGGATCCGTTGGAACTAGACAAGTGGCAACTTCAGGTTTATCTAATTTTTGTTCTCATTTTTCAATGCTAACAATCATTTTATTTTACTATCTTGTACTGCAAATGTCTTGCTAATCTGAACAAGCAAAACCATGTATTTCATGATTCACTGTACTATAGTCATCTGGTGCCTGTTAACAAATAAAGTGATTCTTGTCCTCCATAAAATTTCAGGCAGAGTTCCAGAACACCACCGATCCGGTTTCTAGGTTGGGGAAGCCAGCATGCATTTCTTCATCCATAGCATGGAGCCCAAGAAGAGGTGAAAGCCAGCAGGCTAGCTTTGCTATTGCTTTCAATTCAGATTCTACGAATTTCAACTCTTGCAAGGTTCGTGGAATTTAATAAAGCGGTTTTTTTTTATTCATATGTTCATCTCTATGTGCCAGTACTTCTGCAACTTCATCCCAGAGTCAGAACGTATAACTTAATGACTTCCTAACATAATTGGTCAGTGACTGACAGGTATCTTCAGTAAAACATCTAACTTTGTAGGATAAATGAAACAGAAAACTAGCTACTAATCTTTTTCCTAGAGCTCCTTCCCATATTATCGCTTCCTTCATTTTCTCAAAATTACTTTTAAGTATTTACTACTTAAATTAAAAGCAAGTACAGTATGGTCTCAGTGTTGTTGGGGTGATTTCTATGGATCTAAGTCCATAAAAGTCTTAACTTGATTCTTGCAATGGACAATGCGTAGTCGAGTTAGGTTTTCTTTGCATTTTTCTTTTCCTTTGTATTTGTTACTATTGTTCTTTCAGGAATAGTTGTGTATATCCATAGGAGACCACACACCTTTATTCATATTATAGGGTAAAGGCCCAGTGCAAGCCCAATAGCCAAAACACAAGCCAACGGTTACTATTAGTATTTGGCTCTGACAAAGTAGCAATATTCTAATAGAATGAAATGGTGAACAGATCTGGGAGTTTCAAGAAGCTCACCAGCGCTGGCTTCCACTTGTTGAGCTCAGTTCGATAGAGGATAAGGGTGATGGAGTACATGCTGTAGCATGGGCTCCTAACATTGGCAGGTTAGCCCCTTAAGCAAGTATGATAATATTTTATGCTGCCATATTGTCTCATTTGGAACATTTGGTGCACTGCTGAATTGTTGATGAAAGCACCATTTGGTTGCTGACTTGCTATGCCAAATAACAATAACTTAGATAAAATAAAGTGTTCATTATTATTTCTGCTATGTGATTATGCTATAGCAAAGATGAAATGGAATAAAGTAAAATTTGTCATTTCCATCTGCTCCAACACTACATAGAAGATCAATAATTAAAAAGCTTCCCTGTTTTCTTAGCTAGTAATTGTTTCAATCCTTAATGAGCATGATTAAGATATTATGTTTTGTCCTCTGCTTCAGTAGGTATGTGCATTACTCTGGCAACCAGGGAGACAGGCAAAAGGCACGAATCATAGATTGTGCAAATTTTAACTACTAAGGTTATCAATGTTATGAGCAAATCTATGCCTGATGGTGTGCCAGCTTGTGATCTGCCTGGCGGTGCGATGATAAAAACTTTATTTCTTTTCTTAGTTCTGAACTGGTTGGCTGGTCCAATTTTTGTAGTATTGCCAACAAATCCAACATTTCAAGAAACAAACTGATTGAACATGCCAACGAAATCTTACATCCAACGATTAACAAACCAATAGACAACTTTAACAGCTGAAAGGAAAACCTCCTGCATTGATGGCACCCCAAATGCTATTGCGGCAGTCCTCGCTGTACTGTTCACGTGCACTGTTTATCGTTTCACGTGAACTGTTTTTCAGCCACTCAATCAAGAGCAGTATGATTGATAGAGTATAAGCAATCTCATACCTAAGGGCACAAGGCTAGCTGCCATGTTTGGTGGTCCTGGCAAAAGAATGTCTAGTCACAATTGGGGCAGTCATAGCCACGTTTGTGGCTGAGTGCTCTTGGAGCATTACAAGATGTATTTTTTAATCTTTGGTATTCAGTCCTGGCAGTGAGTTTGTTTTTCCATATTGCTATGGTCTGGTAGTAATTTTCCTGCACGGTATTTCAGACCATATGAAATCATAGCCGTTGCAACTTGCAAAGGAATCACGATCTGGCACGTAGGCTTCAACCCTGAATCTGATGGCGGACTGTCAACAGAGAATGTTGCTGTACTTCCTGGCCACGACGGCGAGGTACCATACGAGAAACAAGTTTTTTTTTTCTCTTTACAGTAAGTTAAATCCATCATTTGTGCCCTCCATAGAATATGGTGTTTATAATTCCTGAAGTTGCATAACTGATGGACCAGGCAATAGAGGAACAACGCTAATGTAAATCTCTCATACTTCGAGGCAGAAATAAACAGCAACTCTATAACTCCAATCCTCTTATATTTGCCTCTTAAGATAGGTTCCATCGTGTCAAACTGCATCTCTGCGATTATCCAGCACACTTGCATAGTTGCATTTAACATTATGCTGTTCACAAAATAGGTGTTTCAACTGGAATGGGACATGGGTGGGATGACGCTCGCATCGACGGGAAGCGACGGCATGGTGAAGCTGTGGCAGGCTAACCTGGACGGGGTTTGGCATGAGCAGGCTGCGCTCGACTGCACCGGGTCACACAACTAGGGCGTTGCTGCTGCGAGGAAGAAGATATTTGCATTGCAGCTCCCCAATCATGCAGGCAATGCATGGCTGCCTTGATCCTGATCCTGTCAAAGGCCAGCACGATGCAACCCCTCCCATCCCTTATTTAATGGCCGATGTTAGCCCGTCTTATGATGGTTTATCCGACGGCCGGTGCAGCCGTGCCCGCATTGGTGGGTGGCTCCAGCCCACAAGTTCAGAGCATGTATCTCTATATTTCTGTCTCTATATTGCTTCTTTAAATCATTATTCGTTCTCAATATTTTCATCGTCTTTAGGAAAGTTTCTATTCTCGAAAAGATAAAAAGATTCTCTATGAAGTCTCCGAATATAGAGATTCGAGAGGAAGACTCTAAATTTAGACATTAAGGTAGAGGCTTTGATGTATCGTTATAAAAACTAAGACTGTTGTTCACAGTGGAGCAGTATTTTGGGGAACGTGCAGACGATGCTCTCAGGAGTCCTGATCGTGCGAACAGTCGGGTTGAAATTTGAGCGCGTCTCTTCGCGAGCGTTCCGGCCCATTCGCCACAGTGCGAGCACAGGGAGAAACGGGAGAAAGGTTTCAGAGCCGGGCCAGGTTCAGAAGTAGGAGAGCAACCAGTACTAGATTTGGGCGACACTGACAGGTGACCCGGGAGGCCGGGACGGGACACTGGGCACTGGAGACGGACGCGCGGACGACTTCTCCACCCCGACCTCGGCGAAAACGAAGGCGTTATTAATGACGCGCGCACAGTGCGGCGAGCTTTCGTTTTCCGGGTTCACGTGCGAGCCACGGGGCCGTGCCGGGACACGCTGATGCACCCACCCATCCATCCATGGATCATGCTCGGCTGCGACAGCTGAGCAGCAAACGAGACGGGCACCGCCCCGGGGAGTTATCTTAACATCGGCGAAAAAAAAAATCCCCGCGAGCTTCGCCGTCGACCACCCGTGAGGGGCCTGGCATCATCGGATTTGAGGGGCCACCAGCGATGCGGTAGTGTGCAGCTTTTAAGGAAAAAGTTAAGACCAATGAATGTAGTTCAGGTAACAAAACGATGTTATTTTGTCTTAAATGGCCGTTCACATCAACAGAAAACAGACAGAACTTGCCCCCAGAGAAGACAGGGCAAGAAAGAGAGGTAAGGAGGACTGCGCGTTGCGCGGTTAGCTAGCGGCGACGTTGTTGGTCATGATGCCAGCTCGGGATCAATCCCTGGGATCGTTCTTGGATTTTTCTCGTCCGCGGGGTACGCCCGCAGATGTGCGCTAGGACGGAACTAGTAGCCTTCTTTTCTTATGCAGCGTGCGTGTAGTGTAGTGTAGTGTGTTGTGGTTTGAGTTTGTGTCATCGAATAGAGGAGAAAAATTTTGCCTTTAGCCTTTAGAGCATGTGCGGCAGCTCTTGTGTCAGTTGCCTGCATCAACGCGCACGTCTAATTGTATGGCCGCCTGCACGGTGCAGTTTGTGTGCGTTTGAATTTCCTGCCGTCCACGCGTGCGTGTAGATGCAGGCCGCTTGACAGCGGCACTGCTATCCATGCTCTTAGTCCCTCAATTGGACATAGCATCGTGAGATGCCAGCCAATACATCTCCAAGCATGCATGCAAGGCCTTTTTATTATTCGCTAGTAATTGGTTACAACTTACAAGGATTCTCCAGTTAATACTTATCGTTTTGGACATTGACATGGTTTTCGAAATACATATTTGACCATCAATTACTAATAAAATTTGTTGATAAAATCCACCAAAATATGATATTGTGAGAGCATTTTTCAAGACAAATTTATATGTATAGTTTTTATGCACACAATCCAAATAGTTATTTTTTTTTATAGATATAGTTTTAAAAGTTTGGCTTAGGGCAAAGTTAAAACGTTAAGTATTATGGAACTGGAGCGAGTACATGGATATGAACTACGTAGACGCGGAAAGACCATGCAATTGTATTTCGGGGTTAGCCCGTGATTCATAAGACGGTGCGAGCAAAGCTGGACCCTGTGTGAGTCTGTGATTAAAACACCATAAACTAGAAGCAGCAACTAATGTACCATATAATGTCATGACATGAATGTAACATTGCTTTCTAGCACCCCAAGGAAAACACATAATTGTACCTTCGAGGCTCCAATCAGGCATTCATGGAAAAAAAAAACTAGCACCCAGCCAGCCAACAGGAGCTGGACCGTGTACTGTGAACAGAAAACATGACATTTATAATGGGAAGGACTACGGATTGGATGTCTCATATGATTGAAAAAAAAAAAAATCAGAGGCCACTAGCATCATTATATGCGTTCAGTTGTTCATGTGTGAAACATGAAAAAAAATGTAACACTAAACATTTTCTAAACAACGTTTCAAACATATATGAAAATGTTTCAGCAGTTATTAGCCAGTTATTACAAAACGCTCCAACTCATTCAAGTGATGTTTCATAAGAGCAAAACAAAATGTTATATGTATTTTTTCTAGTGTTTGACACATACAAAGAGAATATTTTACCAGAGAAAAAATGTTGAAAATATTTTTAAAGAGTTTCATAAGATCAAATAAAAATATTTCACAAAACCTTGTGAACAAAAAACATGGCCAAATAATCCACCGATCGCAGTCTAGCTAAAGGCAACAAACAAATAATCAAACCACCTCTTTTTAAATTTTTTTTGTGAACTTGTCATGGACAAGACTAACAGTTAATAAAAGAAACATCGTGGAGAGGTGAGTTACGAGCTGATGTAAGGCCATTACCAATAGCATCCTAACTTAGGACGATCCGGTCACTATTTACAATCATTTTCACTGTTCATCTATATTTTCTCTCTCTTATATTTTATTTATTACGTTAACAGAACGTTCTAAGTTAAGACTCATTGGACATGCCCTAAGGCCTTACCAGAAGTTTGATGATAGGCCTTCATAATTCTCCAAAGATATACTAGCATATTAGGTTGCCATCTTTGACTTTAAGTAGGTTATATATCAATTTCAACATTCTCAACAACAATGGTGCTTTCAAAATAAACATCTTCGACAATAAATGTAAGAAACGACAAAAACAGTGGCGAGCTTGATCAAAGACAAGAGGGAAAAGCCGTGGGACAACGACACGGTGGTCCTCCTGTGTACACTCCATTGGAAGGATCTAGGTGCGGAAAATGTTGTGCATTTTGGCTTGAAACATTACTACAAGGGTGTAAAATGTTTTTTTCTTTGCCAAAACATGTGTTTGTTTTGGTGCAACGCATAAAAAGTGAAATATTTTTGCTTTACCCTTGTGAAACATCTTTATTATCTAATGAAGCATTTTTTTTTCTTTTGTGAAATATGGTGTTTGCCCTTGTGAAACATTTGCTCATATAAGTGAATCATCTTTGAATAGTTACAAAATATTGTGTCAACGATATTTTATTAGTACTTTGTAGTGTTTCATCAGTACTTCATCCATGTTTAATCAATACTTCATCCATGTTTCATCTAGCAAAATCAGTAGACAAGAAAATATGAAAGAGAAATGGTCATGCTACTCATGTTACAAATACCTTAAAAATATGAAAGGGAAAGGAATATTGTGTGATAAATAAAGATAGACCAAAAATTATTATAGATTTAAATGCAACTCTTATATCTATAAACAAGATCATTCAAACTATACATCTTATAAATATAGGAGAGACTGGATGGAATTAACTGTGATAACAAGATTACAACATGGCACCTGACAATCAAAAATGTTGTTTTCGTAACATTCAAAACAAATATAGTGTTATCATACATCAATTAAAAATGTAGTACTCCCTCCGATCATAAAAAGAAGTCGTTGTTGACTTTTGGACATGCCTTTGACCATTCGTCTTATTCAAGATTTGCTTTATTATTAAATGTATTTTAAGTATGACTTATATTTTTACATATTTGAACTAAACTTTTGAATAAGACGAATGGTTAAAGGCGTGCTTAAAAGTAAACGATGACTTCTTTTGTGATCGAAGATAGTATTTACTTTTGCAAATGAGATAATCACTCGGGACATTCCTAAATTTGATGGAAAACAACTACTCCGTACGAACGTAGGTGGGGTGACGCATAAAACCAACAAGAAAATTGTAGAGGGCCCAAAAAATTGATGGGAGGTCGGGGAGGACACCCCTTTTCTGGGGAAGCGGGGGCGGTCCAACGCCCGTCGGACCGCTTGCTCCGTCCAAGCCTTGCATGTTGGCCGTTGGATTCGATCCAACGGCCAATGATCATCTGAAGACATTTGTTTTTTGTTTAGCCATGTAAAAATTTAAAAATTCAAAAAAATCACAAATACTCTCTAATCAATGTCGGTACAACATATATTTTATTCGACATTAACGCGACCAATATTCATTTTTATAAACGTTTTTAAAGAATAACCTAATTTTATAAATGTTTATATCAATATAAAAATATATGTGGTACCTTACATTGATTAGAGAATATTTATGATTTTTTTGATTTTTCGAATTTTTTACATGGCTAAATAAAAAACAAATGTTCATTAAGATTTATCACGGCCGGATCGAATCCAACGGTTAAGGCGTCGACGGAGCAGCGGTCCGACGGGCGTTGGACCGCCCCCGCTTCCCTTTTCTGGTGGGCTCATCAGTAAAATACGCAGCCTGATGCTGGGAAGCTAGTAGCATGTCGGTAGACAGCACGTCCAACTAAAGACTATAGTAAACAAGAGCAAGCACCACTACATGATCTACAAGATGGATAAATGAAATTACCAGGGAATTAGGACTGGTACACAAACCGGAATTTGTTGCCCAAGAGTCAGCTACAACCCTTTTTTTTTTTTTTTGAAGGATCGAGTTAGCTACAACTAATACATAGGGACAAAGACACCGCATGGGCAGGCAAGGACTTGCCTTGAAACAAAGCTACCGATGTCCAAAATGAATGGCTACTGGTACTAACTACAACCGGGATCCTTCGTTGTACCCAGCCACGGCCATTTGGGTCCGAGCACACATGATAGTGGTCTTATAACCATTTTCAAATTCAAAATTGGACAGTGAATTCATTGAGATTTCTCAACTGGTTCAAATTTGGGTTCCTGTAGTGAGGGCAGGAGCTTTTCAATAATAGTTTTTTGAACCTTGCTCCCTAATCAGCAATCAAACACGTTTTCTTCCCATCCCCATCAGAAATTTCATGGCAAACTGCAAATGTAGCCTCATGTGGTGCATAATACAATTACGTGTTTTTTGTTATTATCATTTATTAAAGGGATGGCTAAATACATGTCAATTTACGATTATTATTTTTAGGCAGATTAAATTCCTTTTAATGCATGGGTCAATTTATCATGATACTTGCACCAACATTACATATATAGACTTTATTGCTAAAATTAAAATGAGCAATATCTTACATGTAAGAAAGGACTTTTGTGCTCCGTAATTCACATGTATCTAACAAAGGAGAATTTACGAAAATGAACAGATTTAGGTACTAGGCAGCGAGATGAGAAGGTTGACTCATGTTGGCATAGCACGTAATGAAACATAACTTCTTCAAACACGGAAAGCTTAAAAACAGTCATTGATATGCTCGCCCGCATGTCAGATGATTTTCCAGTTGGCTCCTACAGGGTTGTGTTGCTAATTTTATTTTTAGCTATGGACCTATCTGTAAAAGACTACTCCCTACGTTCCAAAATATAGGGTATATAAATTTTTGGCACGATCTGCAAAGTATAACTTTGTCCGTTAATTTCTTTCAAAATATATCATTAGCAACTACAAAACTATCATCATATCAAAATATTTTTAAATACGGATCTAAATATATTACATACATATACTAAACCATGTACATTTTTTACTTAATTATTAGTCAAAAATTCCAAACATTGATTTTTGAAAAAACATGCACGCCCTATATTTTGTAATGGAGAGAGTAAAAGAGTTTGGATATTAATGAAATCTTCACCCCTTCTAAAAAGCATGCTAGCCTACATGTTTGTGGTTATAATTCTAAATAAGATATATATGTTTCCACTCAGTGTCTATCTCGTCTCTCTTCATTTCCTCTCACATGTGCATTCTTTGAGTTTTAATAGAAGTAGACATATTACACGAGAGATGCAACTATCACTCCACTTCAATTCCTTTTTGTTCATATTATAATGGACGAATATGTGGTCTAACAAAGTCAATGCAAGCATTTTACATCTCCAACTGAGTTAGGTCTTGTTCTTTAGAGGTGTCAGGACAAGTGATGCCAAGGTAGACCAAGCTCCTAACATGGAGTCAATAGCGAGTAGGGTGATCAAGAAAAGCACCATCAATGGGACGAAGTTGCAAGCAAAGCTCATGGGAGCGTTGTCTACATTTCCTTGATCAGTGAGGTAGACCGATCAAGAAGATCTTGGATGTACTTCTGCTATGAGAGGTAGTAGCCCTCAAGGGTATAAGTGACTAATCCCAAGAGAGATTTAAAGAAGGCCTAAATTTGAGGCCTGAAACTGCTCACTGTTAAAGTCTTGACAAAGGGTGGGGTTTAGCATAGGACCTAGCAAGGGGGAAGTCGAGGGAGCACAAGATCCCAAGGAGGAGAGTGAGAGCTAGAAGGACAAGAACGAAGACCCTAGGGCAAAGAAAAATGAGAACACTAACAAAAGAGAGGTGACAACCGTTAGAGCAAAATGAATACATGAACCATATATCACACAACACAAATCTAGTTGTGGAGGCGAGACCAAGTAACTTGGATGAGGTAGACCTTATCATGTGTAGCCCGGGCTGGGCTTGGGCCTCAGTTTGAAGCCTAGCCATCAAGCCGGGTCGGGCTTAAGCCCGAAAAAAATGAGCAAACATCCATGGTCGAGCCAGGCTTTCGGGCTTCGAGACAGGCTTGGGCCCAATTTTGAGGCCCGATGCATCGGGCTGAGCCAGTCGAGCTTGATCCCGCGGGACCGGGCTTTTTCAATTCCAGCCAGAAACCAGGCCCAACGTTTGATCGGGTCTAGGATGAGGTGTGACCGAAGAGAAGAGATCAACTTGAGTGCCATCGACAACGACTAGAGGATTAGAGTTAAGAATTTTGAGGTAAAAAAAACATGTGCCCGGTAACATGTTATACTTAGCTCAACATTGGGCAAACAGGCCAAAATTTACGGGTGCTAGGCAAAGAAAAATATACATATATACAAAGACAACCCTATGCAATATACTATTAATGTGGACCACATCAAAGATACTAGAGAAATTTGGAAGAGAATACGGTGGTGCTTGGCATAGTAGTTACCACAACAGCCTAGAAAATCTGTTATGTAGAAATTCAAGTACTTCTATTAGACAGTGCAAAGAAAATAAGAGGAGGAGATTGCAAAAACTGGATCCGCGGAACTTACGATTTGGCCTTATTCTTTTTAGGTTGAATTAAAATTTAAAGCTAACACTCGAAATCTATCTTTTCTATATAAGCCAAATGTTGTAGTAATTTATAATCATTTTTGTGGAGGTTTAAATGGTTTTTCTCAGAGTTTGTAAAATAATTTTTATTTTTTTGACCCTCTAAGACCTCTCTCGAGTGGTTACACCTTTTTCAGATTGAAAAATTTTCAACTTCAATAATACAAGGCCAAAATTCCAATGCACGTGAATGTGAAAAGAAACGGGAGATGATGTGTGTGTGGGTGGGTGGGGGAAGAGGTTGTCTTTGAGCTGTATGAACGCTCGAGTTCCTGTCACTTCACACACAAATAAAAATGAATAAGCTCAATTGACTCGTGTCACTCTCTCAAACATGATAGGAAGCACGGCTAGATCAGAAAGGTGTCTAACAGCATCTATAAAAAGCAGGAGATTTGCTCATATTGTGTCCTAGGCACGGCAGCCCGAGAGAAAATAGGCCACAAAAAAGATCTGAGGCTCTGAAGTATCTGAGCCACTTCAAAATCTATCCTCGCCATTATTTTCTCTTCTAATTGATATGAGCAGCGGAAGCCAGGGAAAGAACTCCAAAACCGATGATGGCAAAGAAACAAAAGGTTCACCACTATCCCGTCTCTCTTCTTTGTAAACATTCTAGCCTTGTTTGGGTTCCCATAACTACAGATTCTAGTTAATTGTCATTTTGTTCCAAACGACACAGCAGAAGGGGGCAGAAACAGAGCATATCATTTTTATAGTATCATTTTGTTGATTTTTTTTTGTGGCATATAACCTACATATTCTACATCTAGATGTTTTGTATCCATGGTGAAAAGGAAAACAGAAAAAGAAGGCAGGCAGTAACAGTTACAGAGTATACCAATTGCTATCACAGAATCAACGCACATATGACTTCAGGAATTGCAAGAAGCTGTACAAATAAACAGGATAATTCATTACATACTGGAAATGGGGAGGGCACAGTTCAGCTTTCGTCCCTTCCGTGTATAAAAAGAAGGCTCCCTCCAAACTCCAAAGAACATTGCAAATTCCGGCGCTGAGTGGAATTTGCAGTGTTCTTTGCAAATTGACATCTGTATAATATTTCCATATTATACTACTAGGTTCTTCCGCAGTTATTTATGTCCATGATCTTTTTTTAATGTTTGCAGAAGTAAATAGCACTGCAAAGCATTTTGTTGATTTCACAGAAGAAGAGGAAGATCTTGTTTTCAGAATACATAGGCTTGTCGGGAACAGGTACCATACTACCCTTTACATATGTATATCGTGTATCAGTCAAAATGACGAAAATCATTTCATAAACTCATGAAAGACTAATATATTCCAAGCAAATAACGTTATTTGCAGTTCCCTGATTGTTCTGCTCATATGATGGAATTATGTAGATGGGAACTTATTGCTGGAAGAATTCCTGGAAGGACAGCAGAAGAAGTAGAGATGTTTTGGGCAAAAAAACACCAGGAAAAATAAAAAAAAGCTGCATGCAATAAACCTGTATTGATGTATAATCTGGAATTTCATGTCCCTTAACGACTATTTTCAGAACCATGTTAAAAATAATGTTTTCTACCAAGCATGGATTTAAAATCCTGATACAAAAGGAAGAACAAAATGCATAAACACAATCACGAAATTGTTTATTAAGGACTATTTATTCCTCTTTTCATGTACTACCTCCGTTTTTTTTTTGTTTGACGTCTTTGACTTTTCGATACGCCTTTGACTATTCGTCTTATTCAAATTATTTTTGTAAATATCATTTATTTTGTTGTGATTTGTTTTATCAATAGAGGTACTTTAAATATATCTTATTTTTTTTACATCTTTGCACTAAATTGGCCCACAAAGGTAGATGGTGAACGATTACATATCTATATGGCTGGTGCAAAACATAAATCTGTTACACAGAAATGCATCAGTGTTAAATTACATATTCAAGTAAAACAATAACAGAGCCAGATGAAATCAACAACCTTTACTGAAGGAATGAAACGGATTTGGTATTACCAAATGCAGCTAGTAGTGTCAACCATGTTTCTTTTGTATCATGTGATGTACATGTGGTTATCAATTCGTAAAAATATGTGGAAGACAAAAAAGTAGGAAAAAATACAATAAATGCTAGGTAATGTCCATCATGTGGTATGGACATGTATAGTATACTGTTGAAAAATGAACTATGGCTGCAATTACACTTGTATGCTCACCGAAGGAAAAACTTGATTTTTATGGAAAAATTTCCCACGAAAGACATGGTTCATTATCACATAACTGTTCGAATATTAAAAGAAATAATACCCACAATGCATACAATACCAAAAGCCACACAGTACCTCCCTCTGTAATACTTCACAGAAGTAGTTCGTTAACGGGCATTGATACACAAATGATAGAGGCATAAATGAGATATTCCTAGAGAATGTCAAAAAAATAGTCCAAACCTTGTCCAATTTCCCAAATTGAAAGCCCTGTTCCCCAATCTTGTGCTTTGTCCAAACGTACAGAAAGAGACATGAGCGTCGGGAAAAATACAGCATGTCTGACACCTTGATCTGAATAGACAAAAAAATGCTCTGAACTCTCCTCATCCCACTTCAAAGATGGCTTATATTTCTCAAGCAGATGAATGAAATCTCTTCCAATGATAGCACTACCACCACCACCTGTACAGAAATTAATAAGATTTGTTTCCTCAAATCTAGGTTGAAGATGAGTCAAGCATCATAATAGATTGAGAAAATTGAAAATGTGCCACGTGCTATGGTGAGTCGGTGCCACCAATGGTATATCATCAGCCCATTGAATTTAATTAAGTTTGTCATAAAATACGTCAGTCAATTTCAAGCAAAAAGAGTACAAAAGTACAGGTGAATTTCTCCTCACATGGCTATATAGAAAGGTTCTTTGCTCATTTCAGCAGTGTGTGTGAAGAGATGAGGTATATATACCTTTAGAAAGTAGAAAATTGTTCCCATAAAAATTAACTCCAAGGAATATCATATGAGAATGACCATGGGAAGCAGGAACCTTGGTTTTGAGAAGTGTTGTTAAAGAATTGTGTATCCACTTCAGCGGTGCACTGGGGCCAGGGTTTTGTGGCCCTGAGAAATCATATGTCATAAGAGAAAAGCCATCTACCGAGTCAGCCAACTGCAGGAGGTCTTCTGGTCCAAAATCTTGATTCTTGAGTTCTTGCATTCGTGGAGCTGGGATAACATAAATTAGTTCCAAGCGGTGCCTGGAACTTAATTTTGAACTGATCAAATGTAAAGCCTCCCCCAGTTGCTTAACAAATTGAAGTGCCTGTGACATGCAACAAAAGTATTGAGATATCTCCCCCAACAAAGCTCCTTTTAGGCATACATTGAGAATGACTGAAGTAAACCAATGGCCAAAAATATAATGCTAGCCATTATGAAACCTTGCTTGCTCTGATGCTTACGAGCTACAGTATTCCCTTGATACCATATTTATTATTCCCAAGCAGAATGGTCATGAATTTTTTTTGTGGAATAATGGAATTGCCTTGTAAATCCTTTAAGTTGCTTTCGTCAACCCGAAGGGCTGACCTTTATTGCCAAATATGGATGCTGGGGGATAGGCCTTGTTTGTTTCAGCGTTGAGTAAAGTTGAGTTTTACAGTAGCAAAAATTGAGAGCCCTCAAAAAGTGGTCTAATAATTCTAAAAAATAATTTAAAAATAGTTTTACAATCTTGAGAAGAACTACTAAAAGCCACGAAAAAATCATTAGAAATTACTACATGTAGGCTATATAAAAATAACAAAATTTGCTACACTAAAACTCAACTCAACTTTAAGATAAAACAAACAAGGCCATAATGCATGCCTACCTAAATCAAGTTCTAAGTAGGGAGGTAAAAAGGTTTAGGCCTTAGGGCCTTAAAATCTCCTTGGTCTGTGGTGAGCATTTGGATCAAAATTCAAAAAACAATCCCCACATCCAAATACCCCTTAAGGATTTAATGTCCCATCAGGTATAGTACTCAATGAATATGGCATAGGTTCACCCTACCCTGTCAATTTATCTCCGTTGCATACACCTTCATATACAGGTAATGTGCCCAAACAATTGGCCTGCATATGACACATGTAAGCCCCCAACACAAGTGAGATTAAATGATTTTTGTGTTCACTATCTGTCCAACACACCAGACTACTCATTACCCCTTTATGGCATCGCAGGGTTGTGGGTTCACATTTTGGGTGTTTGATACCATACCCAGGGTCATAAATCACGTATTTCCAATTAATTAACAGCAGTACACTATTGGACTGATTTTGACACCCATATTATTAATTCGCTGTAATCATGTATATGAACATTAGGGCATTTCAGATGAGAGAAGATTAGGTCCGGCACTGTTTAAAAGCAAACTCCTTACAAATTCAAGCAGAATGAAGAAGAGATGAAAATACTGAATTAAGATGTGGGAAAGCATATCAAACATTAGTTGTTTAGCTCAAACATACATAAAAATTTGATTTAATTTCATATTGAATTAATTGTGTTAGCTTGGTCAAATTATTTGAGTTCAATACAAGATGATCCAATCAATTCAAAATTTTATCAGGAAATTTGTTCAAAAAACATAAAAACTTGATAATAAAGAGCTAGATTTTTATATGAAAAAGTCCATTCTATTCCTACTAGTTTAGTGAGCGTGTACTGCAATGGATGAAAAGAACATTGTATTACTCCGCAACACGTCATGGTTGACACGCTTGGCCCACGCACTTAGCTCCACTTCCCTTCTCAACTGTGCCACGCCTCCACACATGTGGCTCCGTCACGCACCAATTATAATTAATTTTATTTTATTGATAATTTAGGGAGGCGGGTGTGGCTCACAGTGAAGAGCTCCATAATGGTGAGCTTGAGAGGCTAGCACCAATAGTTCATGTACGTGGCACTCAATGGGCGTCATGGATCTTTTAAATCCACTTCACTATGAGGAGTGTTCGTGGGAAAACAAATCGTAAGTCGTAATTGATAACCCGACACAGTGGTAATCTCAAAGACAACCATTCACATGGTTCATTTGTTTCCTCCATCTTTTTCCTTCCTACAACTGATAAAAGTACAAAAGTTACCACTGGATGTGTGGTACTATTGTATTGTGCAGATGGTAATAAATGTAGTCAAATCAGTATGCTTCCCAAATGGACTGCAGCTTACTTAGTGTTTTTGCCATGACAGGGTATTAAGGTATAATGTAATGTCTATCCATATCTGTCTCGAGTCTCGACAAGTTCATAGTCCTTCATTTACTGAATCATTTAATTATTTCATAAAGTAATATGATAATGATAAAGGATGAAAACCATATACATGACAAGACTTTGCAAATGCATGGATTGACATAAACGGATAAACCTACCAATGTGGGCATGGTCATGCAAACTGTAAAGTTCTTTATATTTATATTAGAGTAATGCTAAAATTACTGATGCACGGTGGCAAATGTACCATGTGTCGTAGCTCTGAATCATCTAATACACCATAAATTGCCCATCTTGACCAGGATTCCAGCACAACACCATCGTACCCCTTATTCCTATAATTGATAATCATAAGAATACTTCTATCTGTAAATGCAATAGTACATGTCCTTACCTGCATTCATTCACTATAAGATTAATAGCTTTGTCCCTTGGCTTCTTTTTCAATAGTAAAACACCAGGGAATGCTTCTAAGACAACCCTTGGCACTACCTGAAGAACAAGCATAAGATTTTTTTTTTTGAAAATTATTATGCAGTCTTCAGAGTGGACGATAATAAAATGCTTTAATATATCTTTATGCTTCTATGCACTTATGCACACCCTGGAGAGGATAATTTTTCTACACTATACACGGTAAATGCTATGTGTCCTTGTCAATATAATGCATATTGAAGTCCATAGAAAGGAATACAGATAAATGGTTTACCAAAGATCCATTACTTTGAAGTTCAGAGACCCATCCGGCATCATAATTGTGATGTCCTTCCAGGAATAGCATATCTCCATCACTGGGTAAATTAAACATTAGGCAAACATCTTGAGGAAACTGCATACTTGGAAATTGCATTCTGGAAAGGAAGCCACAGACCTCTTCAAGTCGTACCACACTGGTGATACATAAGTAAGCTTTGCGCTGAACAACTTTGCCATGTCATAGCCTTTCGAGTTCCTGCATCACAATCCCACCATGGCAGTTCATCGCACAATATGCAATTAAGCATATGCACAGAGAATGTTGAAATGCAAAATCAATGCAATTGAGCATAAAGAAACCAAAAGTCAATATGTTCAAGGCAATCATCCATTGCAGTTGTTCCATTCACATCTTGATCTAGGTCTATAATTCTCATAAAAGTATGGCGTTTAAAAGATTAACTTTCACACATTGGATAACACATCTCACCTCAGCTCGTTTTCCCACTTTAAGCCATTCATCCATTTTCACACTAGGAATAGACTATCACATTAGTTTTATTGCGGAAAATCTGCAATCAAGACTGTTGTTTTCTTGAACTTTGGAGCTTCTTTTTAAAATGGGTGGTTTTTACACTATAACTTGAAGCATGGTGCTAACCTTGGACTGCTTTTACTTAATATAAAAAGAAGACACTAAGACAGGACAGTAACATGCCACCCAATCGATCCAATTCTCTACTGTCCACATAAACCAGTTTGAGCTCTCCATGGAACATTTTAAGCCATGGTTGATGGTTCTACTGCTGTAGCCAATAACCAGTTTAGGCTATAGCTCTGCATAGCCTATAGCCAGAAAAACAACTCACTATTGACATGTGTATATAAGCACAACGAAGTACTTATTCATGCGCTACCTTCGCAACAATTGACTATTAAAAAATTAAAAACTGTGGGTGTAACGATGTCGGATAGCATGCCTACAGCCACACCGAATCGCAGAAATGGCGCACCAGGGGGTGACATAGGCGAGGACGGGGTTGGGAAAGTGGCGGCGCGACCGGTTCTCGGAAACCGCGGCGTGCTCCTACATCGGCGGCATCAGCACCAGAAGTTCCGGGAAAAGGAAGAAGAAAAATGCCGCGTCATTGCCCCACGAACTGTAGCACGCGAGAACTCACAAAACTGGAACGATCAGACAGGGATAGAGCGAGAGGAGGTGCTTACGGCGAGGATCTCGCGGGCGGAGACGTCTCTCTTAACGAGCCCGCGCTCGTATGGGGACAGGGGGGTCGTCTTCGTCGGCAGCGGCGGCTGGGGGTGGGTAAGAGGTAGGGAGAGGCGGCCGGTGAAGTAAAGCGCCGCCAGGAGGAGGAGCAGGGAAGGTGCGAGGAAGGCCAGCCGGAGGCGGCGGCGCCAGTCGGGGGAGGAGGCCGGAGGCACACTTGGCCGAGACGGCGACGGCGACGGGTCGCGTGGTCTCCGGCGATCCCGCCTCCGTGGCGGCATTTTCTCCGGCTGCGCTGGTGGGGACTGTGGCGTAGGGGAGCGGTTTCTGGATTGCATTCGGCCCACCAACTCAGCCCACAATCAATAAAAAAACTCGGCCCACAAGAGCCCAAGACGGGAAACCCTAGGCGGCTCGATATGCCTTTCGATTTGTTGACCCTACCCCATACGCAAACCCACACGCCACAATCGAGAATCCAAACCGCCCTTCTCCGCTCCGGTGCCCCTCGCCCTTCGCGTCTCGACGCCGGCGAGCCGCCGTTGTTCGTGGCCCGTGAGGTGAGTTTCCTCAGCTCCGGGGAATGGTTGCGGGGGTATTGTTTGCTGTGGGCTCCGTCCTTACTGAATCGTGGCGCGGGTGGGATTCAGATTGAGGAGGAGCTTTCGGGAGAGCGGAGGCGATGGCTTCCGGCGGGCAGACGCAGTTCCGGTACACGCAGCCGCCGTCCAAGGTGATACACCTGAGGAACCTGCCGTGGGACTGCACCGACGAGGAGCTGGTCGAGCTGGGGAGCCCCTTCGGCAAGGTCGTCAACACCAAGTGCAACGTCGGCGCCAACAGGAACCAGGCTTTCATCGAATTCGTGAGTGCTCTCAGTCCTAACTGTTCCTCTGTCTATGGATCGGAAGAAGGATGGGCAAATACGTAAAAAAATTAGCCTATTCAATTTGGAGTTGCCATCGCGTTGCCGATAGTTTAGCTGCTAGGCTCCTTAAATCATAAGTGAATTGAGGCTATAGGGTGAGGATTCTTTTTTCGCTGGCTCATGTAGCCATATTGCTGAAATAGACGTGGCTGAAGTTGCAATTAACCATTAACTGGTTACTCCATTCATGGATTTTTGGAGAACTATCAATGGCTTTTGTTTTTCTTAAAGGAAGAATTCAGTTGAACTCTGAAACGAGTGAGTGTGATTTTTATGTATCTTTTATTATGAAATAACAAGTCATTCTAAATTCTGGCACCAGAATTATGCTGTGCTAAAAATGATAAAAAGGCCATAATTAAGGTGTTTCATCCTAAGAAAACCCTTTTATGGACATTTTTATAAGTCATTCTAGTTTGTGGTATCAGAATTAAGATGTGGTAAAGTAACAGACAAAACTATATTTAAAATGTCTTGGCACAGTAAAAACTTTCATATGTATACATGTTTTTTACCATTAAATTAAATGATGGTGGATTGATATTGTGGATAATTTGTCTCTAGGACGAAGGATAACTTATCATCTGGAGTTCTAGATCCATATTACGATGGCGCTTGTTCCAAAAATAGCAATTAACACTATTTATGTATTGCAGGCTGCCCAAAATCAGGCGATCGATATGATATCATTTTATGCATCGTCAGCAGAGCCAGCACAGGTAAGAGGGAAAAATGTGTACCTTCAGTACTCCAATAGACAGGAGATTGTGAACAGCAAGAGTCCGGGGGAATCTGCTGGCAATGTTTTGCTGGTCACAATGGAGGGTGTTCTGCCGGATGCTGTGAGCATTGATGTTCTACACTTGGTAAGTATCTAAGAGTGCCTTCAGGATTTCTGTTTGTTTTTAGTTCATCTGATGTTATTTGCAGGAATATTTTGATTTCCCAGTAATGTTTTAGTAACTTATAGCCCATTTTTCACCTGGTCTGAATGGATTAGCAGGCCGTTGTCACGGAGTATCATGGCAGGCTACTGCATCAGGAACACATGTGTGTGTTTGTTTCCTTACCCTTACCGCTGCCTGCCCCTCCCCTTCCTTCCCCTCCCTTCCCTATGTGATATATCCCTTTCCTCCAACTATCCCTTTAGGATACATATCATCTCTCTCTCTCTCTCTCTCTCTCTCTCTCTCTCTCTCTCTCTCTCTCTTCATTGGCTTAGTTCATGTGCAGGGGATAAAGAAAAAAGTTGAGGCTTAGATTAGATTTGTTACAAGCATCTCCGGGAAGCCATCCGGAACAAGATGAAGAATGAGGATGCTGGAATTATAGTTAACTATTATAAAATTACAAAGAGAAAATTTTGTGCGTTCTTTCTTCACTAGATTAGACAAAATAGGCTTCATGTTTTTCATCATGGCTAGTTTCACTGAATTGTTACATGAAACAAATTGGATGTGTAGACATTCTCCTCGCCTGTGTTACAGGGACACGGACACGGGTGTCCGAATCCGACACGGGTTCGGGTGTCCGATTAGGCAAGCTCTACAAAATAGGATTCAAGGGTTTGTCATATACATAAAATTTTTGTTGATAACACAAGCCTGATACAGTGATACCAGATCAATTCCAATCATTGTCCATTTGATAAGACCAACGCTTACCCCAGCCTAGCAGCATTATTCATAAGCCCAGCAATGTCACGGCCTAGAAGCACCAATCAGCCCAATACTAATACTCCTAACTTAACCTAGCCTAGCCTCACGCCACACTAACACAATCAGCCGCTGTCTCCAACGGCACACTCCAGCAGCAGTTGTTCGAGGGGGAATCCCTGGTGAGCTTTTGCACAAGCGACAGTACCAGCAACATGAGGGTGAGTTTTACGGGCTGGCGCACACTCCAGCGGCGAGGGTGAGCTCTAGTTGCAGCCGTTCACTCTGGTGGTGAGGACGGGCACACGCTCGCTCTAGCAGCGGCCCCAGCCATGCACTCCAGCTGTGGCCGCATGATGGTGAGCTCCTGAGCTCCTCTCCTGCTGCACCCCTGATCCCTCCTAGTGCCACCCACTCACCTCCCTCTTACTCCTCTGTAAGCTCCTCCCTTACAGCCCATTGGATACAATAGGTGGTGTGCAACATGCATCCAACTGTGTCCGACGCACAGCTCCTCACAAACCATTTGATATCCCTATCCTTTTATGCTTCTTGTCTTGTAAACTATCCAACCGCCCATGCTTTGCTACGAACAAATGCCAACATTACTTTCCACCGTGTTATGTTTGATTTGTTTGACTCACAACCTTATCTTTGATTTTAACCTTCAACCTTCCATGCTCTCCAATTTGATATATCTAAATGGTTGGGACTTTCCTAAAATACAAGACACTAAACTATGGAAGCTACATAAATAGGATGATTTGATATATCTTCAATAATCCAAAAACTTCCAAAAATACAATGCACGTGAATAAGAAAGCAACCCAAATAGATAAAGTGTGTTGATTTTACCATTACATGTGACCATTAGATGTTGGAGGGTGGAGATGGATGAGACCTCTCTGCCGCCGCCGCCGCCACTACCACCATTAGAGACTTTTAATAGTAGAGATAAGAAAGTCTTCACTATTCTGCTACAGATCTGCAAGGTTCTAGCTAGATTAATGACCATTAAAATTTAATGATTATTTAATTGCGAAAACTATTGAGTTAACCAAATGGGCTAAGAGATTTAGCATTGATATGTATAGGATTCATTGAATGTCAAGTGGTTGCATATAATTCAAGTGGAACTTTTCCTTTCGTCAAAAATAAAAAAACTAATAAACATGCCCGCCTAATTCACATCTCTCAAGGAATATTTGTTCTCACAAAAATAATGTTACCAAACAATTTATGACTTTTAACACGCTGGAATCATCAAAGAGAGAAAAATAATCATGGTAAAGTACTGAAACAATGTCTTTCATATCAGTGTCATACTTATATGGAAATATAGATCACAAGGGTACAAAAAGTTGTAGTGAGTGAAATCCATTCAACATACGGTTTGCTATGTTTTGAACTCCCATACTCAATCCTTGTGAGCTTCCTTTATCAAACCATTTGGATAGAACTATGTGGCTTGCACAAAAATGCTTCTTGTAATATTTATCCTCTGTTATCTCAAGCATCATAAACTGTTAATCTGAGGTTCATGGGTGATATGCCTGGATGAGTAGTTCATAAAGAATGTTCAAACAGTTTTTGTTAGTTACCACTGCTAACATATTGGCATATGTTTGCCTTTTCAGTTTATAACCTTGGTGACTTGAACTCAGCTTCTTCCCTCTTTTGGGACAATTCCCTGTGTGCCACTAAAAAAATTTCCAATCCCCTGTATGCCATCCTGTGTGTATGACATTTAGGGCCGTCTGAGTGTATGCATGTGGGCCCAGTGTCATACAGGGTATTTTCATTTTTTTCCAGTGGCATACAGGGTATTATCCCTCTTTTCTAGGGTGACATGGAAATGTCAATGCTTTCTAGATATGTTTCTCACTGAGCTCCTTCCATATCTAGGTCATCTGCTAGAAATGCTCGAAATGCTAAAGTGTTTACAACTTAACATTGTAAAAATTTCTATGATCATAATTCATAACTGTGTTTCAGGAGACATTAATGATAACTGATTTATATGCTATTATCATTAGCTGGTTAAAATGCATTTAAATAATCAAATCATCTGCTAGTAAATACTCGAAACTTGATTTGAATTCTCGTGTGTTACAGTGTGAGTATGGTTGTTATTTATTGGGGACGTATATAACTTGTTTTCTTATTTTATTTTCTGCATTTTAATAATTAAGACCCAATGTTGCTTTGCACTCAGATGTTAGTCAGCCTTATTATGGTTTCAATACACTCATCTTACTTTCCAATTATTTAAATGCATACATTTCATTTTGTATGTACTAGTTAACTTATCATATTAACAACCAAAGTTCATGTGCCCAGGTATTTTCGGCTTTTGGATATGTTCACAAGATTGCTACTTTTGAGAAGGCATCTGGTTATCAGGTGATGATTTTTATTTCTCATAAATACGTCATCTATTCACTCCTTCCTACCTCACATTCTATCGTATCCTTCCTAGAACAGTAGATGATTTTCTTCATTCTGGTTGGTAGTTATGTTTGTATTGTATGTTTGGTATGTAGGCATTGATACAGTTTTCTGATGCTGAGACTGCAACATCCGCAAAAGCTGCTCTGGATGGTAGATGCATTCCTAGGTATTATTCTGAGGTATTTCATATGTCTTGTACTCTTTTGCGCGACTCATCTGTAATATACTTGTGCTTATATTGCAGTTATTTGCTACCAGAACTTGATGGAGCCTGCACTTTGAGAATAACTTATTCAGCACACTCTGTTCTAAATGTCAAGTTTCAGAGTAATAGGAGTAGGTAAGTTTCTCTTGATAAGCTCTTATTTTTATTATAATTTGAATGACAAATTCGTTGCATTCTACTCATTTCATTATGGCAATTGCTGTATCATAATATCTACTTGGTTTGATCATTTCATCAAGCATTACCAACCATGCAACTATTAAACTATTCACTTTATCTGTTTACTGTTTCCTTTAGGGACTTCACTAATCCATACCTTCCTGTTGCATCTTCTGCTATTGAAGGATCTGGACTGGTAATGATACCAATCTTTGCGCATATATTCTTCTGTTTTGTTCGTATGCTAATATAGTGTCTGGGCTATGCATAGGATGGGAAAAAGCAGGAGGCAGAGAGCAATGTTCTGCTTGCATCAGTTGAGAACATGCAGTATGTTGTTACAATAGAAGTACTTCATGAGGTAATGTGTTGAACACTGATGTTAAATTATTGTATTTACACTTTTTGCAACTTTGCATCAACCTTTTTCTCCCCTGTAATTGGCAGGTCTTTTCTGCTTTTGGGTCTGTACAAAAGATTGCTATTTTTGAGAAGAATTCTGGCTTCCAGGCATTAATTCAGTATCCAGGTAAAAATCAAACGGGAGCTAGACAGAACCCTTGTGTTTTTTCGAGGAACTCAAAACCTTTTGGTGCATTGCATGTCCCCCATGTCTTTTGTGTTTTTCTTGTAGATATCCAAACTGCAGTTGCAGCAAAAGAAGCATTAGAAGGGCACAGCATCTATGAAGGTGGATATTGCAAGCTTCATCTCACCTTTTCACGTCATACAGATCTTAATGTTAAGGTATAATTGTTGCACCCTCATGACTAAAATGAATCAGTATTTAGCTCTTGTATTACATATGTTGGATCCGTACTGATGTTCACTACATATTTCTTTCTTTGATTAAAAAACTTATTTGTTGATTGCATGATCTGTTTTCAGGTTAACAACGAGCGAGGTAGAGATTACACAGGAGGGAACCTTGCTCCAGCCTGCAATCAACCTTCCATTCTTGGTCCTCAGCCGCTCCCTCATGCTGGTGCTAGCACACCACCATACAGCAGTGTTTCTTCTGCAACGGCAGGTGCATTACTGCCACCAGGAACTGCACCTACTCTCGCAATACCTGGAGCTACATCAGCTTCTCTACCCGTTCACCCTCCCATTGAGCCACACCCACAAACTGGAATGCTACAAGGCCCTGGTGTTCCTCCACAGTTACAAGCCTATGGAGCTCAACAGTTCCCTCAAGGATCAACTCAATCTCAAATGATGCAACATATAGTTCGAGGAAATCAACAGATGCCTAGTCAGCTGAACCATCAGCTACCTCCAGGCCCACCCCAGTTTATGCAGCACCCTGGCAATGCGAGCACTCCAATTCTAAATGGACTTGGCCTGCATGCAATGCCTTTCTCTGGCCAAGGAAGGCAGCAGTTACCTCCAGATTATGGAAGCCAGGCGTTTCCGCAAGATCCAAGGCAACCGATGCTGCAGTTTCCTATGTACGGCAACCAGTTTCCTCCTGGTGCAGGTCCCCAGATGATGTCCTTTCCTGGGCAGGGAGGTCAGCAGCTTCCATTTGCTCCCCCACTTCATCCATACAACCATTAGCTGCCTTGCTCATGCGGACAAATCACGAATGCTTGTACCATTCTCTATCGCCATTTTGTTGTGAGCCTAGTACCGTTCTGACAAAGTACTGTGTTTTGTTGACTTTGTTCAACCTTTGGCAGAAACGGGTGAACCGTCATATTTATTGTGTAAATGAATCGGGAGCATAGTATCATTTTTCTTCTTATGCGAAACCCATGAATTGACTTTTGATATGAGATTTGCTCCCATCTTGGCGCAGCAAACATCTCTTCAGCTCCTGAAAATAAACGTTTGCTTTGATCGTAACAGCAACGTGCATTATGTTAACACTCTTATCAAAACTAATGATGAGCGGCCTCTTATGCGGATGACTAAATTTTTTTTGTTATGTTTCAATCACATTTTATGGCCCTTGCAAAAGAAAAAAAAACTTGTTTAGTAGCTTTTCAGTGGCTTCCCTCGAATGAGTAGTTTTGTCGCAGAACAAGTATTCCCTCTGCCACACTAAAAACTTCGCTTTACACGTCTAATTCAAAATTTTATCAATTGAAATCTTTTGAGCTAAAATTGGAACTTCCGTAGTATCGTGTATTTTAAGATCTTGTCAATAGATCACGAACAGTAATTAGTGTTTAAAGTTACATTTTGAAGACCATGTTAATGTCAAAAAGTTAAGTTTTTATAATACGGAGGAAGTGATATTTTGGAAACATGCAGTGCAATTTTTTATAAATGCCAAAAATACTACCATCTCCTCTCTCCCAGCTCCTCTTTCTCCACCTCTTGCTCTCTTCGGTGAGATGACTTTGTAAGCCTTTTGCTGGTGTATCCGGCGAGCACAGCATGGAGGCTCGACGGATCTAGGGACGAAGGGGTGCTAAGAGAACCTGAACCTTTATTTTTCGCAAGAAAACTTCAACTGTGTATGTAAGAAACTTATAGTTTTTGCTTGCGGAACTGTCTTTTCCTCGTGGAATTTTTCTTTGTTTGCATCTGAATGCTCATCCCCATTTTCAATATGGAGCCTCACTGTTACACATGTGAACCTTTTTTTTTTTTCTCACGGAACGTTCTATTTGTTCTCGTGAACTTTTATTATTTGCATCAAAAATTCATTTCTCATTCTTAAATGGAACCATCGGAAACAGTGTGAAACCTCATTTTGCTCTAGGGAACTTTTTGGTTGCACGTAATGATTTTTTATCATTCTTTAAATTTTATCCGCACTTACCAAAATTTTATTATTCAAGTTCCATCGGTGCTTTTTCCAAGTTTTAGTAGTTCATTTTCCAACTCATCAAGTTTAGCCCATCTTTCATGTTTGTATGTTTGCTAAAGTTCAAAAATCATTTTTTTAACGTTCCACGATTACTTTTTCTGAGTTACATGCTAACGTCATATTGTCGTGCTGACATCATACATCCAGGGGCGGACCAACCACTAGGGCTAGGTGGGCTGTGGCCCGAGCTCGAATTTTTGTGCCTCCTTATACCCTATGTCTAGTATAGGGAGTTATACCAGCTAATTTCGTTCTAAGTAGGGCCAAATGGAGCAATTCAGCCCATAGTTGGACTTCGGCCCACCTCCCACATCTTCAAAAGCCACAGCCCACAGGCCCACAGTGGCAAAGGTGCACAGCGCCAAGCCCCTAGCCGGCCAGCCCACAGTGCCCATTGCTCATGCTTGCCTCCTCTCTCACCGACTCACTCCTCTCCTATCTGTATCGCGCTCCCTAGGGTTGGGATTGGGGCGTGCCACACGGCAAGGAAGGAATGCCCAGGCATGGCGGTGCGCTTCGGCACTGGGCTCGACGGCGAGCACCTTGGGCGGCTGCTGAAATATATGATAAAGATTTCTCGATTAGTGATCGTGCAATTCTAAAGGAGGAACTTGAGACCTATATGTTTTATGTGAGAAGGCATGCTTCGTTTGCTTCTTGTCAATATGTTGCTTCTTTGGCTTCAAAGATGATTAAAACTAAGAAACACATGGTTTTTCCATTAGTCTACAAGCTCATTGAACTAGCATTGTTGTTACCTGTGTCAACGGCAACAGTTGAGAGAGCATTTTCAGCAATGAACATTATCAAGTCAGAACTACGTAACAAGATTGCCAATGATTGGCTGAATGACTTGATGATTTGCTACACCGAGCGAGAAATCTTCAAATCACTTGATGATGAAACTCTTACTCAGCGCTTTCAGCGTATCAAAACTAGAAGAATGCAGTTGCCTAGGCCTCAAAGGTTGTCATCTGAGTGATATGTTTCATATTTATTCCTTGTCCAAATATTTCAAAATTATATTACTGAATTACTCCTTGTCTACGTCTCTAATTTATGTCTTCTTTAATGTAGATTGGATTTTTATTAATGGCTTGTTTCGGTGCTACTGCCTAAAGGTTAGATGGCTATTGAGTCTCTTTATGTCATTTTGACTTTTAAGTAGTTATAGTTCTACTATGTCAAAAGCCTAATTTCATATTTTTATTTATGTCTTTTGTTGGTGAATTTGACTATCAAATTAATGTGATCAATAACTTGTATTATTTTAGCTTTGTGTGCATATATTTTTTTGGTTTTCGTACACTCGGGCATTAGGCCAAGGATAGATACATGTCGAATTTTAGGTTTGTCCCACCTTCATTTTCATCCTGCGTCCGCCACTGCATACATCCACCTTCCAGTGGGAGGACTTTTATCAAGGCGCCATCTTTTTTGTAACAAGATAATAACACATGCGTTGGCTTAATATTCGTCGAGGAGCGGGGCTAGTTTCCGCACAAACAATTTTTTTAAAAAAAAAATGAAAAAAACTGGCATCTCTCATGAGTTGGAGTTGGCTCGCGGGAGGGAATCAGCGGCGCTTGCTCCAACCTCAGAGTGAGCCTGTACAGAAGCTCGTCCCGGCGGTGCTAGTCAGCTCCGGGCACGGCGACGGCTGCACGTCGAGCGCGCCGCCGCTGACGGCCTCGCACCTCCATGGCCGCACCGGCGCGCCGCCGCTCAGCGTCACGTTGGACAGGCAGACACGGGAGAAGGCGGAGCTGGCGATGCCCTTGATCAGCCCGGCCTCCCTGATGCCCTGGCCCCGGACGTTCCTCACCGTCAGGACGTCGACCACCGGGAGCGCGCTCCGGCTGTAGCGGTCGTCGGGGTGGCCCCCGACGTCGCCGGCGATCCTCAGGCCGTACCGGACGCCGTCCAGGGTCACCCCCGAGACGGTGACGTTCCGGATGAACCCGCCCCTGCCGGAGTTGGTCTTGATGTGGATCCCGAACCCGGTGCTGAAGAACGTCAGGTGCTCCGCCAGGACGTTCTCGACGCCGCCGGAGGTCTCGCTCCCGACGGCGAAGCCGGCGAAAGGGGAGGAGCCGGCTATCCGCCGGACGGTGATGTCCGAGCTGGGGCGGCCGTAGGATATCCCATACTCGTCCCAGCCACTCTTGATGGCGATCAGATCGTCCCCCGTCGAGATGTAGCAATCCTCAATGCACACGTTGCTGCTCGAATCTGCACAATCAAATAGCATTTTTTTTTTACAGCAATTTTACGGCACAGAACAGTTCGTGGTAGTGTATTTTACGGCAATTTAACCATCCATTTTAGATGTCATCCATATAATTATACTATGGGTGTAGCATGCATTTTTTTTTGTGAAACCAGAATTCAGAACTATTACATCAAAAGGGATTGATTACTTATATTCATTTTTAGTGTGTACTGTAAAATAGCTCTTTTTCCTTGTGTACATTTATGAGGACAGAAGATATCTATACCTGGATCAATTCCATCAGTGTTGGGAGAGTCATGTGGAGCCAATACAGTCACATTTCTTATCACCACATTGCTGCACACACAAGAAGATGATACAGACATTTATTTCTCAGCTGGAGCAATATTGAATGCAGAATGTGGACCACGACTGTTTGCTTTGATACAAATTGGAACTAACAAGAAAAGGAGACTCATCAATATGCTGATCTAGTTGGTGTTGTCTGGCAATTTTCTGTACTTTCATTAAGGTTTACTAGCTGCCCCATACAATTTTAATGCAGTGATATTATGAGTTTATCACGGATGGGAACCCAGCCTGGAGTTCATGTGCAATTTGTTATTATGCAAATAGGGGCAATGGTACAAGCATGAATCGCTTTCATGGCATTGAGCTCAATACAGATGAAAGTAGAAAGCAAGTTTGTCGTTGAATAGGCTAATTAGACTGCAAGATTTGAAGGTGCAACACCCAATTCTGCATATTTGATGGGAATGGGGGGTATTTGGTAAATTTCATACAAGGAAAGTAGGAAACAGTTTGAGCTCTCTTCACCTGCAGTAAACTGGATGGATGTTCCAAAACGGCGAATCCTGGAATACCACATTAGAGACGATAACATCAGAAGAGTTGATGAGCTCGAGCAGATGTGGCCTTGTGAATGGCAGCGTGCCCTTCTTCCACATGTCCCACCACACGCTGCCTTGGCCGTCAATTGTTCCGTTCTCTCCTGCGCAAATTAACAGTTTCAGTCACAAAAATTATCATCTTTTGTTGTGTCTGTACATGGCATTACTGTTATGATGAAAGCCTGAAATTTTGCAACTTCTGATCTTAAGATATGGCAGGAAAGAAATGCAGGTGTAACTACATGTCCTTGGAAAGTACTTTTAAGGCAGCATCTAAGTAGCCAAATCAGGAATGAGAAAATTAACGGTGCAAGGTACGAACCTGTGATGACAACATCCTGAAGGCCATTGCCATGGATCAAACTTATGTATCTTCCGCCCGGCAGCTCACGTCCTCTCCCGTACGATGGTAGCGGTTCAATCAGCGGCCAGCTCGAGGTGTCCTGCTCCAATAGCACACAAATTATACACAAGACTTCAACTTTCTTTCGCCACTATAATATTACCCGGAATATCAATGAAGTGTGAGTCGCAGGCTCACAGCACAGGAACTAACACTCATATCGGTTTATCAAGATCCATGAGTTCTAGTTTAATTCCATGACACTACCATGAAGTATGAACTATGAAGTGAAATCAACTACAGAACAACACTATAAAAGGATCGGTGTAACCCTCCCCCCCCAACCCCCCCCCCCCCCCCCACCCAAAAAAAAAAATCCCCTGCAACTCGAGAGATCTCAAATGTAAAGAACAAAAACAAATGTGAAAACATGTCGTTGTAATCTGTAGTGAGAAACAGCCCTGCATGTACCATCAGATGGGGAAGCGCCCACTACCATAGCTCGGGGAGAGGAGAGCTAGAGTAATGGCGGGTAGCTAGGCGAGCAGTGAGGTAGCAGGAGCCGCTCACCTGGGTAGCGCGGATGACGGCGCCGCGCGCGAGGAAGAGCGTCATGTGGGAGGTGAGGTTGAAGGGCCCCGTGAGCCATACCCCGGGCGGCACGTACAGCAGCGCGCCGCCCTGCGCGCGCCGGCGCTCGATGCTCGCCACGGCGGCCGCGAACGCCGCCGTGCAGAGCGTCCGCCCGTCGCCGGCGCCGCCGAAGCTGGCCACCGACACCCACGCCCCGCGCCGCGCCGGCGCCGGCACAAGCCCCGAGCACGTCTCCTGCGCCCCGGCCGCCGACAGTACCGCGGCCACGGCCACGGCCAGCATCCACCAGCACCGCCTCATCATGGCCACACTCGTTCCCTTCCTTCTAGAAGGTTCCAGATAAGAACCCAGCAGCGCCGCCGCTAGCTAGGAGCGGACGGCGACGGCAGAAAAGAACAAGAATCCACCCAAAGAAAAGCTCCCGCGAGGCCTTTGGCGCGTGGATTTACGTGGGAAGCTGTACAGATTGCCGTTGCGCATGCCGGCGGTGGACGCCAAAGCCGGCTTAAACCAGGACAAGGAGAAGAGTACAGATTTGGAGGCGCTCTGGCGCTCTGGGGGAGAGGCTTGCAAGCTACAACTACTCCATGCCCATGCCCATGGATGTCGCCTTTGGCCTCTTGGTGCGTGGCCTTTGGCCTTTCCTTTTGCCTAGCTCGCAAGTGCAGCAGAGCAGCAGGGGCAGTGGGCGCCGAGAAAAGGGAAGAGGAGTGTGAGCGCGTGCGTGGTGGGTCGGGGCGAGCGGTGAAGGTGATGACCGACAGGCGCGTCGTGCGAGGTGCATGTTGGTGCGGTGGTGTGGGGTCCTCGACTCCGCGCTCTGCAGCAGCATGCGTCTCCCAGCGGATCACGATTCACGACGTCGTCACGTATATCATGGGTTCACAGAACCGTGGCAATGCTTCCAGAGACAATGGCACGGAGCCAGTGAACCGTGGATAACTATGGTTTTGAGGACATAACGTAGGTAGATAAGTAGATAAGATAAGGGCGTGTCTCCAGCCCAGTCGCCTGGGCACGCGCGCGCAGCCTCTCTCGGCCCAACCACCGGCGAAGCGCATACGCAGAACCTGATTTATTGGGTATTAGCAAAACCGATAAGATAAAATAAAAATTGGTAGATTTTCTAACTATTTTACATTTTCTTTCCAAACCCCTTAATAGCATTTGTTTTGTAGATTTTTCCTCCTCAAACCTTTTTATCAAGTGCATGAAACTTTTATATTATACCAACATAATATTATAACATAAATAGTACATGACTTTTGGCTAAAGAGTACACTACTTAAATTATGCCACAACTTTTGGATCGAAATAACCACGCGGTTTTATATCGGCTTGCTATCTATAAACATGAGCTAAATAGGATAAAATAAAGAGGAAGAGGAGAGATGAAAAGCATAGAGCTAGGTTGTTTAGACCATCTATGACCTTGTCCTTTAATGCTTAAATTAAAATTCTAAACAATCATTAAAAAAAATTGTTTTTACGAGCCAAACAATGTAGTCGTACTTTATAGTAATTTTTTAGAGTTTTAAATGATTCTTTTTAAAGTTTCTAAAATAATTTTTAAAAAACTTTCGGACTCTCTAAAATCTCTTCTGAGAGGGTCACAACTATTTCAGATTATAATTTTTAGTTGACTTTAGCTGAAAAAAACGTATATTATCTTGTCACTAGGAGTTATCTGCAAACATATAGAAAAGGGATTATATTAATGTTATCTGTAACATGCATGCTTGGATTGAATTGCAGAGAACGGTTGCAGATACGTACATGCGTATACTACCTCCGGTCATAAAAAAAAAGTCGATGTTGATTTCTGGACACGCCTTTGATCATTCGTCTTATTCAAAAAGTTATAAATATTATTTATTTTGTTATGATTTGGTTTATTGTTAAATGTATTTTAAGTATTACGTATATTTTTATATATTTAAACTAAATTTTTGAATAAGACGAATGATCAAAGACGTGTCCAAAAGTCAACTGCGACTTCTTTTTACGATCGGATGGAGAATTTGCGAGGCCACTCATCAGCTCAACCTTCGTACTCGTAGTGCCCGACCGATTACGGCGAAACCAACTAGCTAGAGTGGAGGCTGGACGTACGGCCTGGACCATGGAGTATATTCATTCGTCATCCAGTGTTTCGGTACACCGTATGCCCATCGACTCACACGGCCACACCGTAATCAAGCCAATTGGATCCTCTGCACACCCATCTGTCAATGGCAGTTACGGGATTTCAATTGGTAATCAAGCAGCATGGTTTAGACCCTGTTCACCCCATCCTCTCTTATTTGATGTCGGGACCCGCCTGAACGAGTCGAGTCCTTTCAGGCTTCTTGTCTTAGTCCCGGATCGAGAATTAAGACACACAGATTTTTAGAACTTGGATCATAACCATTCTTATTAAAACATTTAATATTACATCAGAGTACAGCCATTAAGGCTCTTAATACAAAAGATTGGCACGCAGGCCATACAACTGCGGAAGTATGGGTACATAGTAAAATCCAAAAGAGAACTCCAACACAATTCCACAGGCAAGGCTGTAGTAGCGATTCTAGGCATCGGAGAAATCCACGTCTTGAACACCATCGGCGAAGTCACCGTCTTCGGGCTCACCATTATCCGGTCGTCATCTCGAGGCTCTGCTCGCCGTTGAATGAGCGACCCATGAGTGAACGCGAGGGTGAGTATATGTGCAAATACTCGCAAACCAAATTGACATATCCAAATGAGGGCTTAGGAAAGGAGGGATTAGGGTTTCATTTGCGGAAAGCCAAATTTATAAATTTTCCTATATATTTGAAATATGGAAAAAAGTTAAGAAGAGTTAAAACAAATCTCTTTCTTTTGAAACTCCGGCTACCTGCCGGTTTTAACCCAGCACGGACAATTCATGGCTACATGCTATGTCCATCCAATGATCATATGGCTATCTGCCATAGAAATCCAATATCAGGGCTAACCGCCAAATCAATCAAAGTCTCAGGGCTATCCGCCATGTCAAAATTATAATCTCAGGGCTAGCCGCCATGCAAATCTCATGACTACCTGTCATGCTAACTCAATCACTTCATAGCGTCCTGCTGCGAAGGCCCAAAACAAGACTCACGACGTTCTGTCGTGGTTTTCTTTCAAAGCGCCATTTCGAAAATAAAAGTGTGAAAATTACTACCATGAGGCGCGCCCGTCGCCGCCCTTGACCGTGGCACGGCCGTCTGAGACAGTTCTACACTCTGCAGAGGTTGCACGCTTTACCCACGAGAGGTAATTTACTTAGTAAACCACCACAAGGTCTTTAACCAACTCACTCCTAGCTCAGGCATCACCGCTAAGGATTCTACCTGCGTGCGGTACTCGGTTGCCGCCCCCTCTTGCGCCAATAGGTTCAAATCATGCGACACCGTTATCCACGGATGTCGCACTCAATTCACGCAACACCGCCATCTGCGGGCACTATCAAAATCTGCTCGAATATGAGCGGTCTCCGTTATCCACGGTTCAATTCCGTTAACCACGGATTCTGCGCGACACCGTGTGCTACGGATTCTGCGCTGCCTATTCCACCAAGTGAGATGCCCGAACTAAGAGTTCGAAGGGGACTCGACCAGGGCCTGCCCATACAAGCACTCGTGGTCGCACTGTTGAACTTAGTTTGTCTACCTCAAGGACTCGGTCCTAAAGGATTTGGGTGGTTCCCACACTGGGCCCGACTCTCGTGCATACTGCACCAATCCATACAACCATCCACCCAAATCAGGGTTTTCCGAAAATAATTTTCCATTATAACAATAACTATTGTACCCCAATAGTCCCATTTTATCAAACATGACAGCACCAGCTGTCTTTAAATCACGCAGTTTAAACATTGCATTTCACATGAAATAACAGTGACGATGACAAGCAACAAATAGCAGGGCTAAGCATTCAACGATCAACTAATCAATGGAATGGCAATAAGCAAGTTATATATTCCTAGGGTTGACAAGGATCAGGTTTATACGATAATAATAAATTTTCTGGGCATTTAACTAATCAGCCTAATCAACTAGCATTTTTATATTTTAAGATAATATGCAATTAGCAAATCTAATAAATCATTTAGAAATCTAGGCAGCAATATGATCAACAATCATTCGGGGAAAGGTCAACAATGACTTGCCGTGAATCCAGTGTTCCGGGTGTACGGGTAGGTCCTCGGCTCCAACGACACCGGTATCCGAATCTAGCGCAAACAAATAATCACACAATAAATGCACATACAAAAATATGAATGCAATGGTTAAAATGGTATTTTTAAATTAAAGTGTGTATTTTATGAACTTATAGAAATTTATTTTATCGAAAATGGATTTGTATTTTTAAAGGTACAAAATAACAAAGTTCCAAAGAAGAAATAAATAAAGAAAAGAAGTTGGGCTAGCTCTTCTGCACTGCCCCAATACACGCGGTGGGAGAAGCCGGCCTGGCTTGGCTCTGGTGGCTGCCATATGATCTTGACCAGCTCGACTGGCCTTCGGCTGGCGCACTGGTGTCAAGAGGATGATGAGGTGACCACTGGGGCCAGGAGGCGGTGGCTCGAGCAGGGAGGCGGCGGGAGCCACTCTGGCAATGGGATTCCGCGACGGCGGCGCCCCGGAGGCGAGTGAGGGAAAGGAAGAGGAACCGAGAGGAGCTAAAGGAAGGGTCGGCGGCTCGGAAATCGCCGTGGCGACCTAGTGGCGGGCCGGGCGGTGGAGGTCGATGGCGCCGGCGGAGGAGTGGCCGGCGAGGAGAAGAGGGTCAGAGGTGCTTGTGAGGGTTCGGGAGGTGAGGTGGAGCTCCGGAGGCGCGGATTGAGGCCGAGGTGACTCAGATGGTCGCGCGTCGTGGAGATGGATCGGTGGGAGGGAGACACGGGCGTCGAGCTCGGGCAACTCCGGGAGAGGGGCGGCTTACGGCCGGCGGTGTCTTACCAACGTCGGCCACGGCATCAGGCGACGGCGGCGACGGCCCGGCGGCGTAACGAGAGAGGAGGAGCAGGAGGCGGCGGCAAGGCGGTGCAAGCTTTATAAGTCATGGCATGGATGCGCTGTGGTCCACGGCAAGAAAGTGGGGGTGGCGTCGCCGGACTCCATGTCGGCGTCTTGTGGAGGGTCCCACACGACGCAGCATGCATGGAGGAGAGAAGCCGGAGGAAGAAGACAACCCGACAGAAAGAGTAAAGAAAGGAAAAGAAAGAAGGGAGAAGAAAAAAGAAAAGAGGAAAAAGAAAAGAAAAAAGAGAAGGGTGGGGCCCACTGAAAGATATTTTATTTTATAATTAGTATTTCAGAATTTTATTTTAACAAGTATTTTCCAAATTAATATGTTTAATTAGATTTAAACTAATAAGACTTTTATTTAAGTCTAAATCAAAATATTAAATACAAAGTATATTTTCAAATCTTTGCTAATAGTTATTTTAAAAATTCAAGTTATGGTTTTACAAATTAAACCTAATAATATTTTATTCAAACCCAATCTAAAATATTACTTACCAAAATACTATTTGTTTTTTTTTTGCAATTACTTATTTTTTTGAAATTTCAAAATCAAATTATTCATTGTTACCAAAATTTTACTTTGACATTTACAACGACTAATTCAAAATTCAAAATATTAAATTTAGGCTTTAGAAGGTAACATTCACATTTTCAAATTAATTAATTTTTTCAAAACCCATGCAAATGAAATAATGATGCCATGATTTTTAGGATTTTGAAAATGGGGATGTTACATTTGATTTATTTAATTATCTAGCTTATCTCCTAATTTTGAGAGCTTTTCGAGTTAGCACCGAGTGTTGGGCATCATTTGTTTCAGATTAAATTAAATTAAATAAAAAATTATTATTTTTGTATAAGCCAAATGATGTAATGTTTTGTAGTCATTCTTGTGGGGTTTTAAATAATTCTTCTTAAAGTTTGTAAAATATTTTTTTCATAATTTTTTGAACCCGTTAAAACATATTTTGAGGGGATTACAAATTTGCTACAGTAAAACGCAACTCAACATTAATTTGAAACAAACAAGGCCTTGGATCCATTTCGTTGGACATGTATTTTAAAAGCTTTAGGCAAGACTTCAAAAGTAGGGAAAAAATATATTCAAAAATTAAATTGTTTTGAATTGAAATGAATATAAGTAACTATACAGATAAGTTAAATAAGTCCAATAAACTGAGGACCTTAATAATGTTTAAACGTGGCTAAATTTCAAAGCTAAACAATTTGATTCATTTAGTCTAGCATTTTTTTTATCACAAAACTACTTATAAGAGGTCTTAACAATAGAATAAACAAAATGGACCAGGCTTAAAAATGATTTTAATATCTTTTCAAAGTCCAACTTTTAACTTTCATCTCAATCATTCGGACATTAGTCTAGTGTATCGCTAACGTTTTCGTCTTTCACTAGCTAGAACTCTATCAAACCAACAAGGTTATAGGGTGTGTTTGGTTTAATGGGCTGTTTGGATGGCAGCCCTCACGCGCCACGCCAATCTAGGGCACGCCGTGGCGAGCGATGGCGCCGAAAACGAGCGCCCTCGCCATCCTCCGCGTACGCGTTGACCGTAGCTTGGCTCGCCGTCCTCCGCGCGCCCGCGCCCTGGCTCGTTGGGCAACCAAACGGTAGACAAAAATCCATGGCGCGCCGATGGATGGATTGGCAAGGCGTGGTCGCCATCCAAACGTGCCCTAAAAATCTCTTAACCATGCTACCAAAAATTGGTCATGCCTACATAATTTAGAATATATTTGGATAGTAGCCAATATTTGGCTTGCCTCTGGAAAATTTTGGTCACCTTTGCACAACCAATGAAGAGCCCAAAGCCAGCTAACATGGGCGGCAAAAAGTTCTGTTTTGGTAGTAACCCAATTTTTTTGTACAAGGTCCATCCATGCACAGCCAGGAGCACAACTATCGTTAGGATTTCATTGAATCTCACAAAATTTCGACAAAAATCAAAATCCAAACTCTTAAATCAGCAAATTTGGGAACAAATTTAATTAGTGGTTTGAGAAACCAAAATCCAAGCAAAATCCCGAAATATTTAAAACATCGAAACCACTAGGAAAATCTTTGAAAGCGTGTAAGGGCAATTGGGATCCCCTGCAGTTGCTACTGTAAATGCACGGTGTGCATTTTCACCTGAAAACAGATCGTAACTTCTATAAATATGTCATACGGTATCCAATTTGTATGAAATAAATTTTATAATTCATCTAAAATCATAACGAACCCATTTTTGAAACTTTTTCAATTTTTATTTTTTTTGAATTTTTTGAATTTTAAAAATTCAAAAATTCAAAAAAAATTGAAAAGATTCGAAAATTGGTTGTTTAGGATTTAAAATGAATTACAAAATTTGTTTCGTACAAATTAGATACCGTATGACATATTTATAAAAGTTACGATCTGTTTTCAGATGAAAATGCACACTGTGTATTTACAGTACCAACTGCAGGGGATCACAATCGGTGTAAGGGACGGCCTAAGAGGCCCAAGGGATACGGCCTGGCGGTCTGCAGAGCGCACACACATGCTCACGAAGCCGAACTTCAGAATACATAGATTGCCTTCACACGAAAGTAAACTTCTCATTTTTTATCAACCAAAAACTTCACCGTTTTGAATACAGGAATTCAAAAAAATTACATTAAGACCCTCTTTAATTCGTAGTTGTGATTTGGTTTTGTTTTAGAGAAAAAAAAGATGTTTTTTTTTACAGAACATTCAATGTAACATTTTTTTTTTGCTCAACATGGATTTTCTCGAAGATCTTAAAAATATTTTTAATATTTTTCGTCCGTGACATTGTTTTTTTAGAGCCTCTCAACTTTTTGCTACTTTTCAATGTTACAGTGGTCTGGTTCAAATGTTTTGATGCTTTCACATAAATATATCAGTTCTTTAATTCAAATGCTGAAATAACTACTTTTTAATGTGTCATGCTTACTTTTTAATGTTGCAGTAGTCACTTCACAATGTTGTAGTAGTTACTTTTCAATGCTGTAACATTTTATATAACATACTGCAACATTTTGGTTTAACACATTACAACAATTATTCGATTTGTGCAACATTTTGGTTCACGCGTTCTCCTAAAATGTTGTAGTAGCAAATTATTTTTGTTTCATATTTTAAATATAAATGACATTTTTGATTTACTATGTTGCAATATTGTCCCATTTGGTGTAACAATTTAATTACTACAACATTTTGACTTCTTTGTGCAACTTTTTACCTTTAAATATGGGATCTACTACAGATCAGACGTTTGTTTTGGTGGAAAAAAATGGATGCTTTGTTCGAAACAGTGCAAACTTATTTCAAATATATAAAATGTGCTGCTATAACATACATATTGTATCACTGAAACATCTCGTTGTGTCCGTTGGAACATGATGTTTCGTCGATGCAAAATGCAACATGAAGTAATCGGAAAAACAAACCAATTATTACAAACATTTTAATAAAACTATTGAAACATGCCGCTAAAATTAATGGAACATGCCAAAAAAATGATGGAACATGTTAAAACATAGTTGATCAGTATTGAAACATGATAAAAATTTGTTGAAAGATGAGAAAAGGAACGCTGGAATATGTGAAAAGAACTGTGGAACATGCCAAAAACTAATGGAAATATCATGTTCCGCAGCGAATCATCCACCACATACAAAGTTAGATGCTCCATAAGAACAAAGATGATGTTTTGACAAGCAACCACAAATGTTCCAGACGTGCAAGCGTGAAGTTCCAAGGACAAAAAATGATAACACCCTTCTCTTCCCTGTCTTCTTTCTTAAATCCGATAAGCTTTCGTCATGCTTGTCTGGATCCACCACCTAACTCGTTAGTTAGAAGGTGGGCCAAAGGAAGGAGAGAGGGAGAGTGAGAAAGAGAGAGAAGAGATGTGTATGCATCCATCCATACATCTTTATAAGAACATTTTGTGTTTGCCTATTTTTTATCACTGACCTCCATACACACTGAACTTCTTGAACCTGCCGTAGAACATGATAGCCACCTTACTTGCTCCACCTCTAGGGAAGCCGACCCATGCGTCTTTGCAATTGCCATCGGGTCTCACTTGCCTTCCACAATTGTACGCTCGAGAGGGAGGAAGGGAGGGAGGAGGAGGCGGTGGTGACCGCCCGCCTATCGGCGGGAGACGACTTTGACGGCCTATGTGTTAAAAAAGAGAGGAAGTGGTACGAGAAAGAGATGAGGATAATATTTTGTGTGGCTAGGAGCATCACACGTAACATGCAGAGAAATAAGGGATGGGCTTAGAAGCATGATCAAAAGCATTACCGTTTAAATATGCAACCTTTTGATTTATATATACTACAATCCTTTGATATGTCTTACCGTACATTCAAGTTTTAGCTAAGCCATCGTTCGGGTTTGTAGCACAACCCCTTGTTTATTCCTTTCTTCCTGCCTAGCTTGGCTGCGTGGGAAGGAGAGAATCGGGTCCCTTGCTTACGGAAGCCGGCACGTCAGCATGTGCTCCTCCACTGATCAAGAGAGGGAGAGAGAGAGCATGTGCTCCTCCAGTTCAGCGCCGACCCAAAAGCCGAAAGAAAAAGAGCCAAGTCGTCATTCAACCGTAGCCGTCCGTCCACATGACTCGCCTCCGCACCAACGGCTGGCATGAACGCAACCAACCTCCAACGCGGTCGCGGTCGCCGCTCGCCGTCTCCTCCCGTCCGGCGCTCGCGATAAGGCTACTCCTCGTGTCCACTAGAATAGAACGAAAAGAGGGTGAAAAACAAGGGGGGAAGAAATAAGCCCCTCCCCCTCCCCCTCGCCGGCGCCGGCCGCCTCCGCCGCCGCCATGAGCGCCCTCCAGGCGTCCCTCCTCCTCCGCCCGCTCCCCTCCCCGCTCCTCCCGCGCCGCCGGCTGCACTTCTCCTCCGCCTCCGCCTCCCTCTCCTTCCAACGCGCTCCCCACCACCGCCGCCTCCCGCTCTCCTTCCGCGCATTGGCCGCCGACGGACCCCAGCCCGCCCACTCTCCGGCTCCCGAGCCGCCCGTGGATGGCGCCTCTCCGGAGGCGCAGGTGCTGACGGCCCCCGCGGCGGGGGGCGTGAAGGAGGAGCTCGAGGACCTGGTGGAGAAGGCTAGGGCTTGGGCCGTGGCGTTCGCGGCCGCCGCGGTGGCAGCCACCAGGAGGTTTTTTGAGTGGGTGGTGTCCGGGGATTGGATGAGCTGGTGGCCGTTCTGGCGCCCCGACCGGCGCCTGCAGCGGCTGATCGACGAGGCCGACGCCAACCCCAAGGACGCCGCCAAGCAGGGCACGCTGCTCCACGAGCTCAACAAGTTCAGGTGCGCTCGGGAAGAACAATGTTTCTATTGTTGGGTACTTTGCTGAAATTGAGCAAATGTGATTTAGATTGGGTGTGTATACTGGATGCCTTATTGATTTATAGGGCTGGGCTAGTGACTTATCTATTGATGCAGCTGTGCCAAGGTTTTGATAAATTATTGGCTAGCGATTCAATTTCTCGTGATGTTGACTGGATTGTGGATGATAATATGCATGCTTTGTGGTAATATGATTGATATGATTAGTGAGAACTTAGAGAACTGTGTGTGGTGGTTGACGGGTCATATTGGTGGATCATGAACTTGCATAAAAACTCAAATGTGGGAACATGTGGATTTTGTAGCTAAATTGCCGGAGTATGTAATCTTTGGATTCCTTGTTATTGCTATCATGCTATGTAATGAGGAATAAGTCCCCCATCTTTTCCTGCTATTGAAATCAGTAATATTATAATGGCAGAAACAGGGTGCTTGCTCCTTTATTTTTGTTTGCATTAAGCATTTTGGTCCAACGCTCTATTTAAATTTAGAATATTTTATGATAGTTCTTGAATTTCCATTTTCGGGTGTGTATGGGAAACAACGACAGCCCAGAAGAGGTCGTGAAAAGATTTGAGCAAAGAAGCCATGCTGTGGACAGCAGAGGCGTTGCAGAGTACCTTCGAGCACTTATTCTTACGAATTCTATTGCTGATTACCTCCCAGATGAGCAATCTGGGAGGCCTGCAAGTTTACCAGCCCTTGTAAGTTTCTTTCACAATTTTCTTGTATGGCAGTTATGATATTTTCTTCATTATCCTATTTACTCACTGAGGCTTGAAAACTAGCATGGATATAGTATTTCCAGGTTCCAACAGTATGGCTATGATACATATCATATAATACAATGCCTAAGTCGTCATACTGAAAAGTTTTGTTTATATGCTTGTATCCTTTATACACATACAGATTTTTTAACATTTCATGCATTTTGGTTCCTATAAACCAAATCAATATCTGTTGATGTGCTTTGAGATTCATGATGTCTGATGTATGGATTTTTCACATACCCATAAAAAGTTATATGACATATCAAACTCTGGAATTAAATTCATCTTCAGTTTTACCCTGTTTGAGTTAATTTCATGGTTTATAATCATTGTAGCTGCATTAAATTAAAAAATTACTATATCTATATATTTAAGGAAGTGTCGTATCACTAGAGGTCTTCTTTTCAGCCCTTTATAAAGATTAACATCTCCATCATTTTGAACATTAGAAGCTTAAAGCTTTTAACCTTTCATTCTCCCAATTTTGTTCTGCTTTTAATGTAGCATCAATTCTGTGTAAATTTCAGAATATTACTGTATTAGTCACCATGCTATAATCCATTTTTTCACTCGTTGTAATGTACATTTATGTCAGTAGTTGCAAGAATTGAAGCAACGTGTATCTGGGAATGAGGACAAGCCTTTCTTGAACCCTGGGGTATCAGATAAGCAGCCATTACATGTAGTAATGGTAAATTCACTCAACCTTCAGATCATGCTATTTTAGTGTTATCCATGATCAGTTTCATACACTGGTGGCCATTTTTTATACATTGTGAATTCCTATAATGTTTTCCTGGATTTGTGTTCCATTATTAGGTTGACCCTAAAGTTACAGGTAGATCAACACGGTTTGCTCAAGAGATATTCTCAACTATCTTGTTTACAATTGCCGTTGGCTTAATGTGGTATGTTCAACCTTTCATGGATCATGGCTTTTATTAGTTGTTTTAATAAATCTATTACCTATCATCATCATATCATATTGATGCCAAGATTTTTCATTGTGTTTTGTTACTTGGCTGCATGAATATTTAATATTACATAAATAGGTTGTGTTTGACAGTTATTGGCGCAACTAAACTAAAATTTCAGCCTAATTTTGCATTTTAGATTGAACAACAGTCTGATATACTCCCTATATGGTTGAGTCATGGATATTATTGTTTATTCCACATCTGGTGTTTCATTGTAAATATTTGCTTCCTAGGAAGTATATGCCTTAGAGAATTAGGAGTACTGCGGTGTATTTTCCATGGAAAACTCCTTGGTCCTTATTCCTTGAATCATTGCTTTGAAAAGATGCTTGAATGAGACAAACTCTTTATGTTCCTTCATGTTTATTCTTTTGGTGATCGTTCTATTGTATTTTGTTCCAGGGTAATGGGTGCTGCAGCACTTCAAAAGTATATTGGTAGCTTAGGTGGAATAGGGGCATCTGGTGTTGGTTCTAGTTCATCGTATTCTCCAAAAGAGTTGAATAAAGACATCATGCCAGAGAAGGTGAGACACAGAATTTTAAAGAATATTTTATATGGCGGACACCATCTTGGTCTATTGTTATTAATTACAAAAAATGCATTTTGCAGTTAATTATGCAATGATACAATTATCTAATGCAGAAATCAATATATTTGTTCCAAATGTTCCTCTTTTATTGTTTATATGCAGAATGTCAAGACATTTAAAGATGTCAAGGGTTGTGATGACGCAAAGAAAGAACTTGAAGAGGTGGTCGAGTATTTGAAAAACCCTTCAAAGTTCACTCGCCTTGGTGGAAAGCTACCAAAGGTGATCATTTTATATCAGGCTGGAATTTGCATTTTCATTCTGTTTTGTACTTCACATAATGGAATCTTCGAGATACAGTTAGAGCCCCAATACTTCTTTCTGTTAATTCACGAGCTGTAAACTGTGATGATTAATAATGTGTTTTTGTAGGGTATACTTTTGACAGGAGCTCCAGGAACTGGGAAGACACTGCTTGCTAAGGTAAATTTGTTTGGAGGGCTGATTTGTTGTTTGTTTTCATGGTATAATGTTTTAACCCTCTTGACTAAAGAAACCCATTCACATAAACATTAAGTTAGTGTGAGTTCACTGAGTTATTTTCTCCACTGTTAGAATTATCGTTTGGGTGCATATCCCTATTTTGTGTATCTGTGTTTATTAAGACATAAATATCAGTGTTCTCTCCTCCAGTTACTTTACCAAAAAAAAACTCTTATGAATTATGACTTAACATTTAGGTGTTATTCTTTTCGCCTTATCTTATTTTCTTATCATTGACTTTATAGATATGAAGATAAGTTAATATAAGGTGAAAAGAATGACGCCTTACTCATGCTTTCAACCTTATATTTCTACTTATCCTTTCTTATTGCAATCATTTCTTTGATTCAACACATCTTTAATGAGCTGATTTTGTGCTTTAGGCTATTGCTGGGGAAGCTGGTGTGCCATTCTTTTACCGGGCAGGTTCTGAGTTTGAGGAAATGTAAGATCACTTGTTTGAATATATTGTATTTTGTTTCCTTAGTGTTCTGTAACATTATAATATTATATTATTAGCTGCAAAATGCAATTAGTACCTATTGGACTTGAAGTCAGAGAATATAACTATCTAGTGTTGTACATATTCTATTTTGAGTTCATTCTGCAATAGTGGTTAACAACTAGTAAAATGGTATCTACTTGGTAATTTGGCATTCATCGGTCATTATAAGTGAAGCATTTGTTTTTTAGTAGAATGTGCCGATAATATATATTTGTTCTACTTGCATTCTTTTCTTATTTAATCAGAACTTGCTGTCACCATGCCTTCTCAGGTTTGTTGGTGTTGGTGCTCGTAGAGTGAGGTCCTTGTTTCAAGCTGCAAAGAAAAAGGTGTTCTACCATTTTTCTAAGTTTGTGTTTTTCCAAGCTTAGTTCCGTAAACATTTGCAGTGTGCTTAAGTTCTAGCTCAGAGTTTGCTACCTCGGCAAATTTTCATGTACCTTTTTTTCTTCATAAAAAAATAATTAAGGCCGCAGTAGTGAGCTATTATCATTATTTGAGACAACCACGCGATTCTATTTTGATCTCCTTGTCATTACACATACTAAGTTTTTTTTTCTTTTGTCACTGAAAATTATACTACCTCTTTAAGGATAAATTCTCCAGTAGGTGGCTTTACTAACTTTTGTCTTTACAGGCACCATGCATTGTTTTCATTGATGAAATAGATGCTGTTGGTTCAACTAGAAAACAGTGGGAAGGACACACAAAGAAAACATTGCATCAACTTCTTGTCGAGATGGATGGTTTTGAACAAAATGAGGTAGCATTATTACGCAACGCATCAAAGTGCTGTACTCAGTGCTTTATTTAACTTATCTTCAGGAAATTGTTGACTCTTGTTTCCAATTGATTTTTGCAGGGAATAATAGTAATGGCTGCCACAAACTTGCCAGACATTCTTGATCCAGCACTCACAAGACCGGGTAGATTTGATAGGCATGTAAGTTACCTTAGAAGAATTCGTTTTAAATTTTCTTAATTTCAGAAGTTCCATACATTATATCCAATTTAGTATAAAAACAATGGTAGTTGATTCTACTGAGCTTCTTCTCCAGATTGTTGTCCCCAGTCCTGATGTGCGGGGTCGCCAAGAGATTCTTGAGCTCTATTTGCAAGACAAACCAGTGGCCAGTGAGGTGGATGTCAATGCAATTGCTCGTAGTACCCCTGGCTTCAATGGGGCTGGTGCGCACCACTTTACTTTGTTTTATCTCTATGAAACAATTACAAAAGATTTTTCATGTTATAAGCACTGACTATGAGAAGTTTTTGCATAGAGATAGGATAAACTTTTCCATTAAGCTGTATTTTACTGTTACTTTTCACTTCATCATTTTAGTAATCACTAAGAGTAAAATCAAAGATATTCGACATATTTTTCAATTTCAAAAAAAAATTAATGTCCAGTATTTGAAACTTGTTATATTTTTTTACACCAATGATGTGGAGGCCTGACTCATACTGGATTACTGACTTTTTCTGTATCCCTTTCTGCAGACCTTGCAAACCTGGTAAACATTGCAGCAATTAAGGCTGCAGTTGAAGGTGCTGACAGGTTGACTGCTGCACAATTGGAATTTGCCAAAGATCGTATTATCATGGGAACTGAGAGGAAATCAATGTTCATATCTGATGAATCGAGAAAGGCATGCTTACCAAGCTAATGTTCCTTTCTTCCAAGCAAAGAATTCATAGTTCTAGCATCACTATCTTCCTTAATAACTTTAAAATTGAAGAAATTGCGGATTCTACTGCAATACTTAATATTGTTATTATTCTGTTTGTTAGCTTACTGCCTACCATGAAAGCGGGCATGCCATTGTTGCACTCAACACTAAAGGTGCTCATCCCATTCACAAGGCAACTATCCTGCCTCGTGGATCTGCCCTTGGAATGGTCACACAACTTCCCTCACAGGACGAGATTTCTATTAGCAAGAAACAACTCTTGGCACGACTTGATGTTTGCATGGGTGGGAGAGTTGCCGAAGAGCTCATCTTTGGGGAAGATAATGTTACGACTGGGGCAAGAAATGACCTTCATACTGCAACAGAGCTTGCTCAGTACATGGTGATTATTTGATCTACTAGAAAATTGTTCCTTTTTTTTCGAAAATTTTTCTTGTTATTCTTGTTAGACATATAAAGCGGCTTAACTGACTGGTGGTGCAGGTATCAAACTGTGGGATGAGTGATGCTATTGGTCCTGTACATGTGAAAGAAAAGTCGAGTGTTGAGATGCAATCAAGGATAGATGCAGAGGTACTGCTCATACATCTTATGCTCCCGAATGACGGAACACTATTTTTAGTATAGCTGTATCTGAAATATGGTAATAGCTCTATTTTTTTTTGTTTAGCTATTTCATTTGCCTAAGCATTGAAGCCGGTTTTCCAATGGTTTAGCATATGATGAGTATAAGCCAGTGGTTAATGTTCATTGTGCTTGTGCTTAATCTATAAATATTCTCAAGTCATTGGATGGTGGATGCATTCCCAAACTTAATAAAATTGTACTTGGGAGGTTGGTTACCATTTTTTTTTTCTTGTACTCGTTTGATCATCTGTCCTTGCAGGTGGTCAAACTCCTACGAGAAGCTTATGAGCGTGTCAAGCGTTTATTGAAGAAGGTCTGTGTATCAGTTTTTTTTTATGGCCTATTGATTGCTTACTTGAACATAACATACTGATTTTTTCTCAGTGCTGACTCATCCTGGCATACTTGTTTCAGCACGAGAAACAATTACATGCTCTAGCAAATGCCTTGCTGGAACGTGAAACACTCACTGCAGATGAGATCAACAAAGTAGTTCATCCCTACCAAGAAGAACCCCAGCTTTCCTTCCAGGAAGAAGACTTTGCGCTAACTTGAAAGGAACGTGTTTTATTGCATCAAGATGGCAATTCCAACTGTAAATCAATGTACAGTATTGGCGCCTAGATAAGCCATAAAATTCCTTATCAGTTTTACTCCCCCTTTCGCAAATTGGGGTGCATTTTCTTCATGGCACCGTTAGGAACAGGCAGCAAATCAAATGATGAGTAGATTGGTGTTGCAAAGGGGGCTGCATGGTCATCGTTTAATACTGTGATTTAAGGCTTGCCATGACGCCCATCGTTTCCCAACATCAGGCTTTGGGTCGAGAAGTTCTTTATACTCGGTTTAGTTAGGAAAAGAATATAAATGTAACATCGCGTATTTTTGTTTCTAGGATTCTGGTTAGCTTCTAGTTTTATCTCACTTTCTTTCCCCCATCATTGTTGTAATGAAACCGTACATATAACGTTTGTTCTGTGCTGAAGCAATCAACTGCAATGTATTTCATATATTGCAATGCAACTTTGAACATTTGAAATGTTCTCCTTTTTAGGGAAAAGGCATCAGATTGACCACTGAGGGATTAAAAAAGTGCAGAGCAATAATTATATGTATGTAGCAAGTCCTGTTTGTTAACCCTAATGTTTTTTTAGTTAACCCAAACTGTTGGGTGAATAGATCTAAAGAAACTGTTGGATGAAGAGAATAACTGTGTATTTGGCTATTTTAATGAGATTTCATATTATGGACTGCACATATTTGAAGCGGTGTATCTTGAATTGTTCCCTTTCAATAATACGGGCTCGAGGCCAGCAACCGGTAAAAGAACCATCCAGTGCCAACGCAGTCATGTACTATGCATTAGCCATAAATACATTAGCCATAAATAAGAGTATAACCCCGTAAATAAGGGCATAACATACTGTAAATATTTGATAATAGCAGCAGGTTGGATTAAAATATAAGAAAGAAAAAAATAGAGAGAAATAGGGTAACAATTGAATTCATTAAAAGAAGGTAGTGATAGCAGATAAATAGGGATGATATAGTCCACACAGAGTGCTAATACTTGGCATGCCCTAAGGGCATGATCGGTAAGAATTCTCCTAGTGAAGTTCATTTGATCACATGAGCCCATGGCAAGGGCCATTACCCTTCCCCCTTATTAGGCAGGCTGCAGAACTTTTGCAGGCCACCAAGCTAACAAACAGAGAGACCACCATATATGCATGTGCTTATATCCAATTTACATGAACCTAAACAACACCCGAGACTAGAGGCTGCCCTGTACTTCCGTATGTACCATGTGTCGAACATACCAAAGAACCCAAAGAATGTACACTTGTCAGCCGAGCAAAGCAAATCAAAATCAACGCCGAGTTCATCACTGGAGCTCTACCAATGGGATCATGATCCTCTTACAGCCTGGCAGCGACTCCCTCGCTGGCACGTGGGGCCGGCCGTGGTAGGGCCCACATGTCGGTGAGGTCTCAATCCCTACCGAAAGTGGGGTGGGCCTTGGAATCTTAGGCCTCGGAGATGAGCTCCTTGCTCCGGACGGCCACCGGGCTCGGGATGGCGGCGCCGGCGATCCCCGGCCACCAGTACTGCTGCAGCCGCTCGACGCCGGGCAGCTGCCAGACGATCTCCGGCTGCTTCCGGCGGCGCGGCGCCCTGGCGAGCGCGTTGAGCGCCCGGAAGTAGCTGCACGACTCGTGGTCGCGGAGGATGGCGCCGTCGGAGCCGTACGCGGAGAGGTCGCTCAGCGTCTCCAGCGGGTGCGGCGAGTTGAGGAACGCGCGCAGGGCGCTGGCCGCCGCGGGCCTCGCCGGCCGGCCCGGGTCCAGCCGGAACAGCGCCGCCCCCTCCGGCAGCAGCGGGTGGTGCGGCGACGCCTCCCTCGCCGGCTGCAGGATGTACGTCGTGCCCATCGGCGTGTACAGCACCTTCTGCTCACGCACACACCCCAGCTGCGTCAGTTAATTGCCTCGTACGGTGGTGTTCCAAATCCGCGAGAAACAATCGCTAAATTGTCCGGGAACGCGGAACAGTAGATTTAAATTTGAAAATTTAGAAAAAATATATTAAAAAAATCTTAACTGTTTCCCTCTAATCCCGAGCGATTTGAAAAACCACAGAAAACAAAATTTTCGTCTCTATTCCATCCTGGTTTCCCGAAAAATCTAGTGCTTTCATTTAATTTTTTTTTTGCAAACATTCCGTTTGGTTTAAATTTTGCAAAACAGAATCTCATTGAATTATTATCGAAAATCGGGCCAGAGATGGATTTGGGACAAAGCTAGGATTTGAAGTCCTGCCTCGCACTACGCGTCTACGCGCGTAAAATTACCACTCACCTGGTTGTTGAGGCAAGGGTGGGTGCGGAGCATGCCGTTGAGGCGCCTGAGCAGGGCGACGGCGTGGCCGGGGTAGCGGCAGGAGAAGGCCCTGGGGACGATGTCGCGGTGCATGGCGACGGCCTGGACGTGGCCGTCGCCGACGCCGAGCGCCTCCAGCACGCGGTGCCCGCCGCAGAATACGGACGGCGCGCCGAAGGTCACCACCGGGAGCAGCTCCGCCGGGCCGACCACCCCGCGCGCCACCAGCATCAGGCTCACCAGCACCGCCAGGCTGCCGCCCAGCGAGTGCCCCGTCAGCCGCAGCCGCGCCCGCTCCCCGTGCGCGCCGACGTGCGCCTCGATCTCCGGCGCCACATGCTCGTAGATCCCCTTCGCCACCTCGTAGATCCCCCGGTGCACCAGCACGCCGGTGCCCTGATCCACACGGCGAGAAGAGTCAGTGAGTCACGATCTTGATTCGCCATGGAGTTGAGCTATCGAATTTGCTCTCGGAAGGAGCTGTTGATCTGATATTTTGATGTTGATTTACCTCGAATTCGGTGGGCTCGAAGAGGAGGTTCGCTTGCCAGGAGGCGAGGGAGTCGGAGCCCTGCACGACGATGCAGCGGGTGCGGGAGTCGGCCTCGTCGCAGGCGAACCACTCGCAGGGGGACGAGGGCAGTGACCGGAGGTCGCGCGCCGCCTCCTGCCGCGCCGCGTCTTCTGCGGCGACCACCGCCGTCACCGTCGACGCGGCCACGTACGCCGCCACGCCGGAGTTGTACAGCCGGCCGTGCTCCGGCTGCTGCTGCTGGCCGCCGAACGAGAGCAGGCCCCGCGCGCGCGCGTGCACGTACGACGCGGCCGAGGCGGCGACCTCGTAGGCCAGGTGCGGCCGGATCCGCCGCCTCGGCTGCGGCTCCGAGGCCGCCTCGTACGCCGGAGCGGTACGCGGCCGCGTGGAGTCCACGTCCAGCTTCGAGCGTATGGCGCCGGCCTCCGCCTTCCTCTCCAGCGACGACGTCACGAATCGCAGCCCGTAGTATTTCTTCAGCTCCTCCACCTTAAATTCCAAAAAAAAAAAAAAACTTTCAGAAAGACAGAGACAACTGACATTACACATGCCAAGGAATTGCTGCTAGATCAACAAGCTGAATTGAGATGTTCAGTTATTTGGCAATCTTTCGTAGTTTCGTTCACAGAATACAGCAGGCGCTGAGCAATGATCATTAACATGTGCTCCATGAAACCTGAAGATTAATTAGACGATATATTTAATCGAATTCGCAGACTAACATATGACTGCCTTTTCGTTTTTGAGCTGTTAACTGTTTTTCCTGTTTGTTTTTACTATTTTTAATTTAGTTTGATACTGATTATTTAGTTATTTGTATTGGAAAAATTAATGTGTATTTAGACTGAAAACAATTATTTCAAATTATCATTGATTACCTAATTTTTGAGCAGACAACTTTTTTCCAGTTTGTCTACGTTATTTTTCCACTTAATTTTATACTGAAAATTTAGTTATTTCATATTTTGAAAAAAATTTATATCGTATGCTTACATTGATTTTTTAACTTTTTATTTTGTTAACTGTTATTTTTACATAGAATCCTGATTTGTAAGTTTTTTAATTCGCTGTGTTGATTTTGTTTAACTTCTACTATAATTTATTGGAATGTATGTTTTTTTTGTTATTTTCTATAGTCATTTTCTACACGATGGTTGCTATAGATCTTAAAAAGAACCAACTAAAAAGCGAGTTGGTCTCATATTTAAATGCGAGAACAAGACCACATAACTACGCCTAACTACAAACTGCCTACAAAACCATACTACTGCCGCACGTATATTTTCTCCTTAATTCCAGAAAACAACTCGCTGATAAGGATTTGGGACAGGTCCAAACAACCAAAAAGCCCTAGAACAAATTCCAGAGGGAAAAAAAAAATCAATTTTTTGAAGGGAAAAATTAATCACAAGTTGTTCCTGGTGGGGTCGCTAATTGCGAGCGTGTTAGTTATGTTTGCATGGAGAAATCAGACATGGAGGAAGCCATCGCATCAAAGCTGATGGGTGAGCGCCCGGCAGCTTGGCTCGCTACTCCTACCAAAATCTGGCAAAGCATTAATGCCATCCTCCGCAGTCCACACCAAGAAGCATTGATTAGCCACGCAAAATTCTTCAGAAAATTTAACATGCTAAATTCAGCAGAGAGTGGGCCCGCGGCTGGCCTCCCCAGCCTGTACGAGCGAGGATTATTTGGTGAGCTAATCCAGCGGTCATGGCGGCCCGTCGCTGGCCGTCGGATCGCGGCCGGACGGCGAGGATTATGTCGTTGCTTAGCTGTGGCGGTGCTCACCTTGATCTCCGGGATGACGTAGGCCATGTTGCAGAGGAAGGCCAGCTGCGCGAACAGCCGCGCCTCACCGAGCGGGGCCCGCGCCAGCAGCTTGCTGAAGGACTCCCGGTCCCACTTGTCATCGTCGGCGTGGTCGTCGTCCTCGTAGCTCACGCCGCAGCCGTGCTCGTCGGCGTCGATGTGGTACGCGTCGTCGTCGTCGTCGTCGAGGAAGGCGTCATTGCCGGAGAAGCGCCTGGTCGGGTCGTGGAAGCGCGACCGGAGCTCGAGGAGGCGGTCGAGCCAGTGCGCGTCGGTGGGCCTCCGGGCGGGCGGCATTATTTCCGGCGGCTCCGGCGGGTCGGGCTCTCCGGCGGCTACAGTGAGCAGCCGCGAGCCGTCGCCGCCGCCGTCGGGGAGCGGCGGCTGGCGCAGCGGCGCGGCGCCGAACTGGAAGGGAAAGACGCCGATGGAGCGGCTGGTGGTGAGCGCGGCGCCGGCGGCGCCGCCCCGCCTGGAGCAGCGGAGGTGCGGCTCGGAGCGCGACCGCCGGATGCCGGCGTGCATGGACGCCGGCTCCCTCCTGGCCCGCCGCCCCGCCGACGCCTGCGCCGACGAGGACGCCGCCGCCGCTGCGGCGGCGCTCGCCACCATCCACGGCGCGGTGGCCGCCCTGGATCGCTCCTTCTTGGGCCTTCCCGGAGGCAGGCGAACCGCCAAATTCAGCAGCAGGCGGCGGCGGCGGAAGTGGTTGGCATAGTTGGTTAGCTAGTATGTTGTTGGTGCCGACTGGCGATGGGCTTGTTTAACTCGGCCCGCGCGTTCGAGCCCGTGGGAATGGGTGAACTGCAACGCGGGTTTTTTAATAAGGGAACGGACGGGGGCCGGTCGGCGCGTCCGAGACGGCTAGGCGCTACGACGGCGTCAGGACTGATGTGCCGGTGAATGACCATACTGCCCCTAGGGCATCCTGTTCAGGCTGTTCTGGCGATGGGTCCAACTCCAAGCAGTGCAACGTTGACTGCCGGTCAGGGTTTTCAAAACTGCCGCCAAAGTGTTGCGGGGTGTGGATCTGCTGCGGTTTTGGACCAAACAGAGTTTAAAAAAAAAAATCTGAATTCAGTTTTAGAATTAGAGAAATCAATAAAAATCTTATAGAATTAGATAAACGAGCCGAGCCTGGTTCGACTCGCTATTTTACCGAGCCTCAAAAGTGGGCTCGGCTCGAGCTCGGTAGCACCTCCGAGCCGAGCCACGAGCCATTTTTTCTGCCCTGCTTTACGCATCAATCATTGTCCATCAAAGCAGGATCTCATCTTCAATCCTTAATCTTTCTGTCATATATTTTCATGTAGTTACATTGCATTGCATAAGCTTTACTTAGATTGAAGATCCCAATATACTGTTATATTGGAATCAACACGACTATTCGATAGGTATTTGTACTTCTATATTGATGTACTCCGTAACGCGGTATAATCATATGACTAGAGTACGATACGGATTCGAAGTTGGTAGCGCGTGAGCCTCAGGCTCTCTTTGATTTGCGGTTTTAGTTTAGTTTTTGTTTGATTTACAAGTTTTGTTATCTTTGTACAGACCATTCAGTACAACGTTTTAAAATAATTTCTTTGACGCTTCGTAGATTTTTATAAAAAAAAAAAATCAATATTTTTAGTCACGTTACGTCTTTTTCAGAGGTTCTTAATTTCTTTCAACCACCGTCAAAACTAAACTAAAATCGTGCATAGAGGAGGACCGTCGCTTTTAAGCCCCTCAAGCCACTGGTCAGAGGAGACGTGCACGGGCGGCTCCCGGCAACCCCCGTTGACACGCGAGCGAGGCATGCATGGTCTTGGGGGGTTGGAAGCTGTTAGCCGGGTGTGTTTTTGGCAGCGCATTTGTACCGTGGCGGTGGCCGGAGGGGGGCGTTTCCGGGAACGCGCGGGCCAGGTAGAGAACAGGCGAGGAGTAAAAATAGGCGCCGCAGCGCAGGGTCGCGGTCGCGGTCGCGGGTGCGGGTCGCGGGTGCGCGCCTCGGAACCTCCGTCATGTAGCGCCGCGCGCAGCCGTACGTAGCTAGCCACCCCCGGTGGTTTAGCCGAGGCGTGACGGAAACGAGAGAAGGAGAGCGAATCGGCATGATTCCTTGGCATTTCCAACTTCCGGTCGCCCCTCGCGTGGCTAAGCCTTGCCCTGGTTTGGCAGGCGAGAATGTAAAATGGTAAGCATCGGTTGTCTCTGAATCGTCTGTAAAATTTGCCATGTAGGATGAATAATAATATGAATAAGAGAGAGCATGTATAAAGAGCTGAGCCGTCTGCAATGCAAGAGATGGTTTTACACACGAATTAAAAAATCTTGTGTGTGATTAAGTAGCATAAAAAAATGTGCACCTGTCTCTAAGCCATCTCTACCGTCGTATGAACTATCTCTAAGCCATCTCTATGCAAAACATGACAATGGTTAAAGATGGTTATTGTCTTAACCATTGCTCTAGGTTGTGGCTTGTTTAGCGTTGCGCTACGTGCATGTAGGAAGCGTTGGCCACTACGTACATTTGTGTGTATCTACCCATGTTTCGGCTTTAAAACTTGCAAGTTTCTGATAGTCTACGTGCTACTCGTGATCCTAAGGCATATACACGCTTCAATCGGGTAAAGTTTAAACCATGCATGCATGGTGAGGACAAACAGTTTTCGTCTTGAATTGTGCAGCTTGTAGTAACATGGTGGTACTAAACTTTCAATTAACCTGTGACCAGCTACATAATGCTAGCTCTCTCTGTACCATAAAAACTTATATTCAACATTGTTCATCTACTTTATTTTTTAACTATATAAACAATATTGGGATAAAAAGTTATAAAAAATATATGCCATTAAACATATCCTTAGCTTCGCACGTGTGTAAAGGGTAACACAAGGATGGAGAACAGTAAAAATAAGAAAAATGCCCTTTTATACCTATGTATAAAGAGGCGTGATCAATATAGACCTAAATGTGATCAATTTAGATTTATGGTATCAAAAACACGGAACCTAACCTTTTTTTTTTCTCTTTTCTTTGTTGGTGCGTGTGTGTTTTTGAAGCAAGTGCATTTTCCTTTTATTCTTGATTTATTTGTTCTTTTCTTTGGTGCATACCTGTAACCATCGTATATATATGAAAACATACAAATTAATTAAGCGGTAACATAACAAAGATGAGTGAAAGTGAAGTGACCAAGAACATGCATAAGACATTGTAAACTCCTACGATCGATCGAACCATACACGGGGATAGGAGCTAATTTTTAAAAAGTTGGATGGTTAACGCCACTCTTTTGGATGCATTATGTTATGTTACCACTACCTAATTACTCCGATTTGTTTCTTCGGGGCAACAATTTCAAACGAGCTGGCACATAGCAAATATAATACTTTTTTAATTACCACCTTACTTTTTTAATTATGATCAGCTGAATAAATTAATTAATTAGTGGTCAGTTTCGTAAGAAAAGGGGACCGATCGATGAAAAGCAAAACATAAATGACATCGGAGTCGGAGGTGGCGAGGCAGATGCCGCTGTCCTTCGTGGACGCCAACGATGCGAAAACCTTGTATCTAATGATAATTTGAGACGGAGTAGTGGTTGTTGGATGCTCAGGATCACTAACTCTAGCTAGAATACCAAAACCAGAAGAGATTTAGTGCACATACCTTCACTCGATGAAGAATTCATCTTTAGACCTTGAACAAAAGCCCTGTAGGTCTTAGGATGCTCCTTCCCAGTGCTCCAAAGAAGAAATTGATTGGTAGCTAAGGACTTTAGATCTAGATTTGATCTATATCTTGCAATTGGGGCCCTCTCCTATATATATATAGTCATGCACTAGGGGACCACCTTAGAGTAGTTTTGAGAGACATTGAGTTGGTTCTAGAGCTTCCAATCAAAGCTCTAGTCAATTTGGCTTTGACATCCTTTAGCACTCAATTAATTAGGTGTGTTCACACCTAGCCATTCACATGATCAACCCAACATTCTCCCCCTTGATCATGTGGCTTAACATTATAAATTCATTTCTCAATAAAACAATATACCAAGACATAGAGTTACAATAGTCAATTAAGTGCCATTGAACTCTAATGACTATAGTATATCATTCTATTTCAAAATAAAATTTAGTACATAAAGGGGAATACATATATACATAATGGTCCCGCTTTCTTCCAGAATCAAAGGCTCTCTACCAGACCCATGCCGGCAACATGTCCATTGAATACACTGGGTGGTAGGCCTTTAGTGAGCGGATCCGCTAACATCAACTTCGTATTTATATACTTTACATCAATCGTTTGATCCTGGATTCTATCTTTCACACCATAATACTTAATGTCAATGTGTTTGGCAGCACCACTTGACTTGTTGTTACTCGAATAGATTACTGCCGGTTGATTATCGCAGTATAAAGTGAGTGGTTTAGATATGCTGTCGACCACCCTCAATCCCGGGATAAAATTCTTGAGCCACACTGCCTGCCCGGTAGCCTCATAACATGCCACAAATTCTGCCTGCACTGTCGACGATGCAGTAACACTTTGTTTGGAGCTTTTCCACGAAATAGCTCCTCCAGCAAAAGTGAATATGTAGCCTGATGTGGATTTCTTACTATCCGTACACCCCGCAAAATCTGCATCTGAATAACCTATAACTTCAAGGTTATCAGATTTTCTGTATGTGAGCATGTAATTCTTAGTGCCTTGCAAATAACGCAAGACCTTCTTAACATCTTTCCAGTGATCTGGACCTGGATTTGATTGATACCTGCCAAGCATCCCGGTTACAAATGCCAGGTCAGGGCGAGTACATACTTGAGCATACATGATACTTCCGACAGCAGAAGCATATGGAACCGCCTTCATCTGATCAGCTTCATATTGGTTCCTTGGACACTGAAAAGTCCCAAACTTATCGTCCTTGACTATTGGAGCAGGCGACGCAGAGCACTTATGCATATTGTACTTCTTCAGTACTTTTTCAATATATGCCTTTTGTGATAGCCCCAATGCGCCTTTGGCTCTATCTCGGTGAATTTCAATGCCTAGAACATAGGCTGCCTCACCAAGATCCTTCATGTCAAATTTGGAGGAGAGAAAACTTTTGGTCTCCAGTAGCATATCTTTATCACTACTGGCTAACAGGATGTCATCGACATAAAGTACCAAGAAAATGAATTTGCTCCCCCTGAACTTGACATATATGCAATTGTCTACCTCATTTTCCTTAAAATTAAACTGTCTGATTATTTTATCAAACTTGAGGTACCATTGCCTTGACGCTTGTTTCAATCCATAAATGGATCTCTTAAGCCGACATCCCAAATGTTCTTTTCCTTCCACAACAAAACCTTCTGGTTGAGCCATGTAGACATCTTCATGAAGATCCCCATTCAAGAATGCCGTTTTAACATCCATTTGGTGTAATTCTAAATCATAATTGAAAGAGGATCCTAAGGCCTAGAGGGGGGGTGAATAGGCAATTTTAATTTCTTTTCTTAAATTATTCTTAATTAAGCAACAAGTTAAGAATGACCCAATCCTAGTTGCAAGTCAAGTAAGCGGAAGCTATAAATAAATCACAAAGCAACTATGACATGGCATTCAAATGAACACAAGCAATGCGAGAGAGTAAATGCGGAAATTAAATGAGAGAGTGACACGGTGTTTGTTTGACCGAAGTTCGGAGCCGCAACTCCTACTCTCCGTTGAGGCTACCCTTGCGACAAGGACCGGCTCGCTCTCGAGCCTACCGCCTCACTCACTCCCGGTAGTCGTTCCGCCACTCCGTGAGGTGGACTCACACCGTGCACCGACTCGAGAGTAGCCACACGCCAAGGCCTACTCCCAAGCCCTCGCCTCCACGAAGGATATTTTCGAAGTAACAAGCCCAAACGCCCGATCATGCGGATCGAAGGACTTCCATGAAGCTCGGTATTGGGGTTTGATGGATTGTGGAGTTCGATGATTTGTGGGTGGAGGAATGGCTCTAGATCACCTAATTGATGAGCTATGAATGTGGTAGGTGAAGTGGAGCAACAAACCTCAAAATAGCCGACCACTAGATGGGTATTTATAGCCCCTAGAGCAAAACTAGCCGTTGCCCCTCGGAAGAGGACAAAAAGACTAGCCGTTACACTCTCTGGGGACGCCGTCCGACGGACTCCGGACGCCGTCCGACAGAGCGTCTTGCTTTCGCAAAAAAGAGCTGATCGGACGCCGTCCGGTAACTACGGACGCCGTCCGACAATAATCTTGATGAAAAAAGGCTAACCGGACGGCCCCAGACGCCGTCCGACCAGAAAGGGCCTCGGTTTTAACTCGACCGGACGCCGTCCGGTAACTTACGGACGCCGTCCGGCGATGGACGATGTAAAGGACCGGCGCCCTCGGGCGCCGTCCGACGTGAAAGCCCGAAATTGAACTTTATAGGGCGCCGTCCGGTAACTACGGACGCCGTCCGACAGAAATCTTGTTTTGGTGTTTGGTGGTCGGACGCCGTCGCTTTTCGAGACGCCGTCCGACAGAGAGGAATTTTTCGAGCTAAAATTTGTGGGGAATTTAGGTGGGTTTCTCTCTCTAGAAATCTCACAAGGATATATATGGGTATTTTTAGAAGTGGTGGACTACGGAAACCGAGTTTTGAGAATTCATAAAGATCCGGCATAGTCCGAGATATTCAACCCTTTTGAAATCCGACGAAAAACAAGAAATAAACCTAACTACTCCTAATTTATATGTGACCTCTTCTCTCGCCCGGTCACGCATTTGAAATCTTGGAGCAGCTCAGAAAATTGTCGACACTTCAAATTAGGGTTTATAAAATCACCGAGTCTTCGCCAGGTTCGAGAAGTCCAAAACCCCTAGCCCTTTATATTGATTAATTTTATCATCAATGCCACTAATAAAAATTAGGGCTCAACGATGCTCACAATCTCCCCTTTGTGGCACTTGATGACAACCCAAAAGAGAATAAAATTTTTGAGTGCAAAAGGGTTAGTACAATACAAATATGCGAGCAATTTTAAAAATTAAGAAACCACAACTCAACCACAAAGGTGTGCAAATAAAGGAAGCTCCCCCTAAATTCATGCATAAATTAAATTCAGGAGCCAACAAGGTTCAAATGTCATAACACCAACCAAGGTATCAACCACAAATTTCAACGAGTATCGAGGCATCAAATAATATTACAATAAACGCAACATCGATCTCACTACCCACTACTAACCCTCTACTACTCTCTAACTTCTCCCCTTTGTCACCAAGTGACACAAGCGGAAAAAGGTCCTATTCTTGCTGATCTTGATCCATGTCGTCGCCTCAGTTATGTCCGCCTTTGAAGAAGAACCCGGATCCTGCGACGCTTGTACAAAGGCATATGTCTTTGCAGAGGGTACCGACCGAGGAGAAGATTGATCATCAAAGAGCTGGGTCGGAGGAGGATTTTGCAAAGAAAAGTTGAGATGGCGAGCGATTTCTCCACCAAGAAAATGAATCTTACCAGAGGAGGATATGACCGTGGTGGAGGCACAAAAGAAGGTGCAGAGCCGCGGAAGGAGGTACACCCAAGAATGAACCGGTGGTGGGTAGGCGGTGGGCGAGGAACTCTGGCGCTGCTCATAAGCTTGATAACTGTTGTGGGCATGAGAATACCAAGCATATGGATTTGCCCTTCCAGCACTGCATAAACATCGCCCCATGTCTTGAGCAGTGACTTGAATTCTGCGAACTCATCTCGCCAAGTATGTCTGCGCCTGCCAAGTCATCATCTCCTGCGGTGGTGCTAATTCTTCTTTCACTTGGTGTGAAAATTTCTCATATCTGTGCGCAGCCCCCTCATCTCACCTATCAAAGCATCAAACCACGGAGGAGGGACTGCTGAAGAGGAGCTCGCACCAGGTGCTGGCACAAATGGTTGCATTGGGGCAGTAGGAGCATAGACAGGAGCTGGTGGAGGAGCATCATCACCAGGTCTAGCTAACTTGGGCTTGCTCCCAAGAGAATTCAAGAAGTTCTTCATCTGATGCTTTTTGATTCTGTTGTTCCAACTCCTTACTTCATCATTTGATACTCGCTCGTCACGGAGAGCAATAGACCAATATAGGGGCTAGAGGTAGTGCCCTATTAACTTCTCTCAAGATGGCGTCATCAAATTCTCCCAAGAGGTAGCTCCAATATTGATGGTCTTGCCTGTCAGAAGAAATAACATGAACCAGCTGCAAATGGGAAGAATTCTGTCGCGATTGCCACCTCGAACAAACATTGTACTTCTGAGTATAAGATTAATAAGGACAGGCTCACATGCATGGCGATTTTTATCAATACTAATTTCTTCATCATCAAGATCTAGGTACATAAATCGACTTGACCAAAGGAGGATATTTGCCCTCCGAAACCATCTTCATAGCACACCTCATTCAAATCGATGCGAATCGGAGTGCCCAAAGCAAGATTCATCGTGCCATGTGATCCCCGAACTCGTCCATCAACTGAATGATAATAGCTTGACTCGACCCATCTTCACAACTAGAAGAGTGGCAAAGAACTCACAGTTCCTCTCTTTGCTCGAGTCAACTTCTTGTTTGAAATCAATTCACCAAACCAGAGTGGAGCTGAATATAGTGTGTACCTCTGGTCCTCCCATCGCGGATATCTCATCCGATCTACAGTGAGGATCCCTAGGGCGGTCAAGGAGCAGAGAAGCACATGTACAATTGTTTACAAACTTGGTATAGAACACGAAATCCTGGTCTCCTCTCGCCACCGAGGGTACCATCCGCATAAGTAATGACCTCTTCTTCCTCAAAGTTTCCATAGATAGCTTTAGAACCATATCATCCACGGGGTCGTCCTCAGCGACCACGGTCTCGATGACATCCTCATCAATAGGGTCCTCGTGAATGTCTCATCATCAAGATCCTCGGTGGTGGCAAAGGAAGAACCCGCCATCCGAGTCCAATGGACTCCACGATCGAAGTTCTTCTTGAATGTCCGCTCTAGTCACTTTGCTTGGGCGAGGAGGAGCGGCACTGCTAGCCGTCTCATCAACATAATCCGGATCGCCCTTCTTGCATTGTCGCGCCCACCAACGAGGTCCCGCCGAGCCTTCCCAAATTTCTTCAAAGATTTCGACATCTCGAATCAAATCCTCGACAATGTGATCACCGACCGAACAACCTTATTGCCAATCGCCACGACCAGCGATCCATCGACACGGTGCCAACCCACCACGGTTCAACCCGAACACGAGCGCGGAAAAACCTATTCAAAACCTAGAACTTCGGTAAATAACGAAATTTGACGGAAGAAAGGCGGGAAGCCATTACGAGCCCTAGAAGTGAAGGAGGAAGACGCGCGCGCGAGGAGATCGCCCCAAGGCCCTTCCGGTAGAGAAAGGAGGAACTCGGCGGAGAAGAGGTGCCGAACGAGGCCGTCCAGTTCCAATCCACGCGGAGGGGATCAAAGAGGACGACGAGGGGATGCCGCCGGTGGTGGTGGAGATCGCCGGAGATCGCCGGAGGGACTTCCCCGGTGAGGAGAAGCAGCAGGGGCGGCGCCGGTTTGGGAGGAGAGAGGAGATCAAATGAGGAAAGAGGGAGGCGGAGAGGTAAGTAATAAGCGATTCAGCGATTAGGTCTGTCGGACGGCGTCAAGCGGTGATCGAGACGGCGTCCGACAGCAAAGTCTGTGCCTGATGGACCTCGTCGGACGGGGTCGCGGAGAGGCCAGACGGCGTCCGACAGCAGCAGTGCGGCTCGAATCGACTTTTATCGGACGGCGTCCGGTGGTTACCGGACGGCGTCCGACAGTACGACTTCAGCCGACACAATACTCTGTCGGACGGCGTCCGAGACCTTCCGGACGGCGTCCGATAAAGGTGAAATTCGCAGCAGCTTGCTCTTCTGACTAGAGGGCCCACCAAAGCGAGAATTTATATATATAAAAATAATGTTTTGAAGTGATGATCTCCATTTTGCTCAAAACTCAAAGGAAGATTCAAATGTGAGCAATTTGAAGTGATTTTCTAAAATTTTAATTTTGAAAGGATAAGAATATAATATGACAAATAAAATCAAGCCAAATTCAAAAACCCAAATTTTGATCTTAGAGATCAACAAAATGTGTGAACCCAAATTTTGCCTTGATTTCTCATATAGGCATGAAAATCGAGCATAGGGGTTCACTTTAGAGTTTAGGCACATGTTTTTGAATTTTGGTTTCTTTTCAAATATTTTCAACAATTTTGATGCCATATAATTTTCAAGAGAACAAATATGCGTAAGGAGCAAATTTTTCAGAGGGGTAAGATTTTCAAAACTAGAAGTTTGAAATGGTAAGAAGATAAGGATAGTCTATTAAGCTCAAATTTGTTTTGGCTTGAAACATAGGACAAGAACGTGCTCACCCAAAATCAAATTTATCTTTTCACCACTAGAGAGTTTTGAGATCATGAGTTGAAACTAAACTCCCCTAAATGTGACAAGGGTCATAAGCAAATGAAAAATCAAATAAGACCCAAAAATCACAAAAACCAATCAACACGCATTTGATCTATCTAGTATGTTGAGTTCATTCCTTAATTTGCAAAACCGTGCCTCATCTAAGGGTTTGGTGAAAATATCCGCCAATTGGTCTTCCGTTACGCGTGGGCAAGCACAACGTCACCTTTTGCAACGTGGTCACGAATGAAGTGATGTCGGATGTCGATGTGCTTTGTGCGGAATGTTGGACCGGATTGTTGGCTATTTTCACCGCACTTTCATTATCGCATAGAAGTGGCACTTTTTCAAATTTTAGCCCAAAATCATCGAGCATTCGAGTCATGTACAAGAGTTGAGCACAACAACTCCTGCCGCTACATATTCCGCTTCGCATGTAGATAGCGCCACGGAGTTTTGCTTCCTCAAGTCCATGACACGAGTGGCGATCTAGCAAGTGACAACCCCGAGGTGCTTTTGCGATCAATTTTGCAACCGGCGTAATCCGAGTCGGAGTAGCCAAGAAGCTCAACACGCGCTCCCTTGGGGTACCAAAGACCTAGGCTAGTAGTGATTTTAGATATCTCAAAATCGTTTCACGGCAACAAGATGCACTTCCTTAGGGGATGCTTGAAAGCGAGCACACATGCACACACTAAACATAATATCGGTCGAGAAGCGGTAAGATAGAAAGCGAACCGATCATGGAGCGAAAAAGCTTTTGATCCACGGGCTTTCCATCTTCATTTAAGTCAAGATGCCCATTTGTGGCCATTGGTGTTTTGATCGATTTGCAATCGTCCATTGAAAAACGCTTGAGAAGGTCCTTTGTGTATTTTTCTTGACAAATGAAGGTCCTTCCGAAGTTGTTTAATTTGAAATCCAAGGAAGAAAGTGAGCTCTCCAATCATCGACATTTCAAATTCCTTGGACATCATCTCGCCAAAGTCCTTGCATTGAGATTTGTTAGTGCATCCAAAAATAATATCATCCACATATATTTGACAAATAAATAAGTCATTTTCAATTGGCTTTAGAAACAATGTGGAATCAATCGCACCGGTTTTAAATCCTTTTTCTAAGAGGAAGTCCCTAAGACGCTCATACCATGCTCTTGGAGCTTGCTTGAGACCGTATAGCGCCTTAGAGAGCTTATAGACATGGTTTGGATGTTTGAGATTTTCAAAACCGGGCGGTTGCTCGACATAGACAAGTTCATCAATAAAACCATTTAGAAAAGCACTCTTAACATCCATTTGAAAGAGAGTTATGTTATAAAGAGAAGCGAATGCCAAGAGTAACCGAATAGCTTCAAGTCGAGCAACGGGGGCGTAGGTTTCTCCATAGTCAAGTCCTTCGATTTGTGTGAAACCTTCCGCCACCAATCTTGCTTTGTTTCGCACCACTTCACCGTTCTCATCTTGCTTGTTGCGGAAAACCCATTTGGTTCCATTGACATTGTGATCTTTTGGTCTTTCCACAAGCTCCCAAACTTTATTGCGGGTGAAGTTGTTCAATTCTTCATGCATGGCGTTCACCCAATCCGCATCCGCCAATGCCTCATCAATGGTCCTAGGCTCAACAATAGACACAAAGGCGTGATGCTCACAATAATTAGCGGTATGAGAACGGGTTCTTACGCCTTGATTGAGATTGCCAATGACTTGATCTAGGGGATGATCCTTGGTGAGAGTGCGGTGTTGTTGGACGGGTACTTGTAGATCAACGTCTCCCCCTTTAGCTTGATTAACTTCAAAGTTCGCATCTCCGTCCACCGCTTGATCTTGAGTTGTTGGAGAGGTGTCTTGAACTTGATCATCGATGGAGGTGGTGGGGTGATTACTTCATCTTTTGGTGCCTCCGATGAGGTCGAATTTCCCCAACTCCATAGCATCATGCGGTGGCTCATCACCTACATTTCTTGTCAAATCTTGCTCATTTTGCGAGCCGTTAGTTTCATCAAATTTAACATCATAGGCTTCCTCAACTAGCCCGGTAGAATTGTTAAAAACTTCGAAAAGCTTTTGAGCGAGAGGAGTACCCTAACATAATACCAACGTCACACCTCTTTTGGAACTTACCCAAATGAGTCCTTTTCTTATAGATGTATACCTTACAACCGAAGACTCGAAAATACGAGATGTTGGGCCTTCGTCCCACTAGTAATTCATATGAGGTCTTGTGAAGGAGTCGGTGGAGGTAGAGGCGGTTGATGGCATGGCATGCCGTGTTGATGGCTTCCGCCCAAAAGCATGCGGCGTGTTGTACTCGTCAAGCATTGATCTTGCCATCTCTATCAAAGTACGGTTCTTCCTCTCCACCACTCCATTTTGTTGGGGAGTGTATGCCGCCGAGAATTCGTGCTTCACACCTAACTCATCACAAAATTCTTCAACGTTTGTATTAGCAAACTCGGTGCCATTATCACTCCTCACCTTTTTAATAAAAGAGTCAAATTCCTTTTGAGCTTTCAAAGCAAATCTTTTAAACACATCACCGGCAAGAGATTTATTTGCAAGGAAAAACACCCAAGTGAAGCGAGAGAAATCATCGACAATCACATGACAATAAGAATTACCGCCTATGCTCGCATAGGTGGTTGGGCCAAATAAGTCCATATGCAAAAGTTCAAGTGGTCGGGATGTAGTCATAAAAGTCTTAGTCGGATGAGAATTAGCCACTTGCTTGCCGGCTTGGCATGAGCTACATAAACGATTCTTCTCGAATTTGACATCCTTCACTCCAACAACCAAGTTATCTTTAAAAACCTTTTTCAAAGTGCCCATACCAACATGTCCAAGACGTCTATGCCACAACCAACCAAGAGTGGTTTGAGAGATAAGACAAGTCTTGATTTGAGAAGTTTCACGGTTTGAAAAATCAACCAAATATAAGTTTTGAAACCGGTGCCTTGAATGCAACACTTTGATCCTTAGAGGAAACAACACGAACTCCGTTGATTGAAAAGAAGCAATCAAAACCCAAATCGCACACTTGAGCAACGGAGAGGAGATTAAAGTTGCAAGCTTCCACCAAGAGCACATTAGAGATGGATAGGTCATTGGATATTGCAATTTTACCTATACCCTTTACCTTTCGCTTGGAGTTATCCCCAAATGTGATCTTGTGTTCGGGGTCCTTCTCCTCTTCAAGTGAGGTGAACATACTTGAGCTACGGTCATATGTTGAGTCACCGCTATCAAATATCCAATGTCGGCCACCGCTCTTATAGTTCACCTCGCACACAAATTCAAGCTTGGGTTTTAGGTACCCAAGACTTCTTCTTGGGTCCTTTTGAGTTAGTCATCAAGCATTTGGGCACCCAAATAGCCTTCACATCTTTCTTTTCATTGGGTGCACCAACATATTTAGCATAAGTAGAGCCATTCTTTCTCATAAGCATGTAACTAGCATTAAGTACTTGAGTTTTAGACATGAATTGAGATGATTTTGCAAGAGGACAAGCAATGGCTTTGTGTTTATCATTTTTGCAAATATGACAACGGGTCCCTCCCTTGACAAAAGTTAGCTTGGGCTTACCCCAACCGCCCTTGGGCAAATCCCCGGGATGAAATCCCAAACCATGCTTACCCAAGGTGTACCTTTGCTCCCGACGTACCTTGTCAAGAGAGTTGTTCCCCACAAGCAATTTAGCCAAACTAGAGTCTAGTTGCTCAATTCTATCTTTTAGAAGCAAATTTTCCTTAGCTAGCTCATTAGCACATTTAGCAATACCACAAGTACCAATAGAACAAACATTCTCAATTGAAGGAGTAGCACTAGTGGATGAAGATGAGCTAGCATTGAGTGTGTGAGTGGGTGACATGGTAAAGGATGTGTCATGCGATAAACTAAGTGAACCATCTATAGTGTCAATCAAGTCACACGTCACACCAACATTGCATTTTTCAATTGAGCAATCAAGCGAAGTTTCAACATCAACATTAGAGCTAGCAAGTTTATTTTCTAGAATTTCAACTTGCAAATTTAGAGCTTCATAGTCATCTTCTAGAGTTTCATGCTTTTCTAACAAGTTCTCAAATTCATTTGCAAGCTCTTTATGCACCTTCACTAGCTTCTTTCTTTTAGACTTTTCTTTCTCTAGAGCATTATTCAAATCATCAATCAAAAGTTTAAGCTCACTTTTAGAGAGGTGCTCATGTGTTACCTTCTCCTCTAATGCCATAAGACACATGGGAGGTGAGGGGTTGTCGATGGCGACTCCGGATATCTTCGTGTTTTCATTATCGGAGGAGTCCGCCCAAGAATCTTCATCATCGGTGATCCATTCCCCAATCACCTCTTCTTGTATATTTGCGGTGAGGCAAAGCTTTTGCTTGGGAAGAGCCGGAGGAGCGTTTTCCTTGATCGCAAGTCCGGCTAGCCCGTGAGCTCTAGTATCTTCTTCTTCGGAGGAGGATTGAGAGGACGATGAGCTTGAGCTATCTTCCTTCTTAGTCTTTTGTCCGGCAAGAGCTTTCTTCTTATCCTTTGATTTGTGATCACTCTTGCGGTAGTGACGATATTTCTTCTTGTCATCTTCCTCATCTTCCTCTTGATTTCTTGCCTTGTGCTTGTTCTTTTTACTTCTTGGGCAATCCGCCGCCAAGTGACCCTTCTCTCCACATTCATAGCAACGCATCTCGGAGATAGGTCTTCGCCTTGAAGAGGATGATCCGCCTCGGAAGCTCATCTTCTTGATCAACTTTCTTGACCGCTTGACAAGGAGGGCCAATTCTTCAATCTCCGGAATTGCATCATCGGAGTCATCATCTTCTTCTTCAATTTCAATCTTCTTCTTCCCACTTTTGGCTTTGGCGGGAAGAGCAATGGACTTCTTATTGAGCGGGGACTCTTCACTTTCAAGAAGTCGCATCTCATATGAGTTGAGTTGCCCGAGAAGCTTTGTCGGTGTCATTTTCTTGAGCTTTGATTTGGATGCTCGAATCAAGGTCACAAGTGGATTAAAGCTAAATGGCACAACATCAAGCATCTTCCGACAAATGTCAATGTCTTCCAAGACCTTCTTCTCCGAACATCCGGCAATTTCATTGACGATGGGGTTCAACCTAAGAAACATTTCATTAACACTTTCATTAGGGAGCATCTTGAATTGATCAAACCTTTTTCTAGCTCGAGATAGCTTCTCCTCAAGCATCTCGGCACTACCAACATGAATTTCCCTAAGATGCTTCCAAATATCATAAGCTTTAGTAAGATTACCAATGCTATCAAAAACTTCGGAGGATACACTAGAGAGTAAAGCATTTCTAGCAATGGCATTAAAGCGTTTGTACTTAGCATGAACTTCATCAAGAGCAATTGTTCCTACGAGGGTCCTGATAGCCGGTCTCACAAGCAACCCACACATCATAACTAAGTGCCTCTAAGTAACATTGCATCCTAATTCTCCAATAGTTGTAGTTTGTTCCATTGAAAATAGGAGCTTTTCCAATTTCTATTCTAGGCCCCTCTTGAGCCATCTCCTAGCGGTTAAGCTAATACCGGAGAACCTTGCTCTGATACCACTTGAAAGAGGATCCTAAGGCCTAGAGGGGGGGTGAATAGGCAATTTTAATTTCTTTTCTTAAATTATTCTTAATTAAGCAACAAGTTAAGAATGACCCAATCCTAGTTGCAAGTCAAGTAGCGGAAGCTATAAATAAATCACAAAGCAACTATGACATGGCATTCAAATGAACACAAGCAATGCGAGAGAGTAAATGCGGAAATTAAATGAGAGAGTGACACGGTGTTTGTTTGACCGAAGTTCGAGCCGCAACTCCTACTCTCGTTGAGGCTACCCTTGCGCACAAGGACCGGCTCGCTCTCGAGCCTACCGCCTCACTCACTCCCTGAGTCGTTCCGCCACTCCGTGAGGTGGACTCAATCACCCGTGACACCGACTCGAGAGTAGCCACACGCCAAGGCCTACTCCCAAGCCCTCGCCTCCACGAAGGATATTTTCGAAGTAACAAGCCAAACGCCCGATCATGCGGATCGAAGGACTTCCATGAAGCTCGGTATTGGGGTTTGATGGATTGTGGAGTTCGATGATTTGTGGATGGAGGAATGGCTCTAGATCACCTAATTGATGAGCTATGAATGTGGTAGGTGAAGTGGGCAGCAAACCTCAAAATAGCCGACCACTAGATGGGTATTTATAGCCCCTAGAGCAAAACTAGCCGTTGCCCCTCGGAAGAGGACAAAAGACTAGCCGTTACACTCTACGGGCGCCGTCCGACGGACTCCGGACGCCGTCCGACAGAGCGTCTTGCTCAGCAAAAAGCTGATCGGACGCCGTCCGTAACTACGGACGCCGTCCGGCAGCCGAAATCGATGGAAAAAAGGCTAACCGGACGGCCCCAGACGCCGTCCGACCAGGAAAAGGGCCTCGGTTTTAACTTTGACCGACGCCGTCCGGTAACTACGGACGCCGTCCGACGATGTGATACAAAGGACGGACGCCCTCGACGCCGTCCGACAATGAAAGCCCCGAAATTGAACTTTATAGGGCGCCGTCCGTAACTACGGACGCCGTCCGGCGAAAGTCTTGTTTTGGTGTTTGGTGGTCGGACGCCGTCGCTTTTCGACGCCGTCCGACAGAGAGGAATTTTTCGAGCTAAAATTTGTGGGGGAATTTAGGTGGGTTTCTCTCTCTCTAGAAATCTCACAAGGATATATATGGGTATTTTTAGAAGTGGTGGACTACGGAAACCGAGTTTTCGAGAATTCGCAAAGATCCGGCATAGTCCGAGATATTCGAACCCCTTTTGAAATCCGACGAAAAACAAGAAATAAACCTAACTACTCCTAATTTATATGTGACCTCTTCTCTGCTTGGGTCACGCATTTGAAATCTTGGGCAAATTTCGAAAAATTGTCGACACTTCAAATTAGGGTTTATAAAAATCACCGAGTCTTCGCCAGGGTTCTGAGAAGTCCAAAAACCCCCTAGCCCTTTATATTGATTAATTTTATCATCAATGCCACTAATAAAAATTAGGGCTCAACGATGCTCACAATAATGAGTTACAAGCGCCATAATTATTCTGAACGAGTCTTTAGACGAGACAGGCGAGAATGTTTCATTGTAATCAACGCCTTCCCTCTGTGTGAAGCCCTTTGCTACGAGTCTTGCTTTGAACCTTTCGACATTCCCTTTAGAGTCACGTTTAGTTTTGTAGACCTATTTACAGCCTACTGTTTTGGCTCCTTCAGGAATCTCTACTAAGTCCCATACCTCATTGGTACTCATAGACTTTATTTCATCTTTCATGGCATTAAACCATTCAGATGAATGCTCACTTTTCATGGCTTCTTTAAATGAAGTAGGATCATCATCCAAAACTATCTCATTCATATGTTCACTCATGTAAGTGGCATAGTCGCTTGGTATAGCAGACCTTCTTACTCGTTGTGACCTTCTAAGAGGTTCATCTTGTGGTTCATTTGCCACAGCTGGAGACTCCTGAGTTTCCTCATCATGTTCATCAGTGGTAGTAATAGGAAACTCAGAAGGTGTTACATCAGCATGCACTGGAAGAACAGGTTCTTGAATCATTGGTGTCGGGACATATACCCGCTTTTCTTCAAGATCTATTTTCCTAGGTGTCATGCTCCCCCTGATCAGTTCATCTTCCAAGAACACAGCGTGATTTGTTTCAACAAATTTCGTGAACTGATTCGGGCAGTAGAAACGATGTCCTTTGGATTTGTCAGGGTATCCAATAAAATGACAACTGATAGTCTTAGGATCCAATTTTTCAGCACTTGGATTAAAGACTTTTGCTTCAGCTGGACAACCCCACACATGTAGATAATTCAAAATCGGTTTTCTCCCAGTCCATATCTCATAAGGTGTTTTAGGCACCGCTTTACTGGGGACTCGATTAAGAATATGTGCAGCGGTTTTTAATGCTTCCATCCAAAGACTAATCGGCAAAGTGGAATGACTTATCATACTTCGGACCATGTCCATAAGTATGCGATTACGCCTTTCAGCCACTCCATTCTGCTGAGGTTCGCCCGGTGTTGAATATTGGGCTACTATGCCATTTTCCTGCAAAAACCTTGCAAATGGTCCAGGAATTTGGCCATATGGAGTATGTCTTCCATAATACTCTCCACCACGATCTGATCTTACTGTCTTGATCTTTCGATTGTGCTGATTTTCAACTTCAGCCTTAAAAATCTTAAATTTGTCTAGTGCCTCAGAACGTTCTTTAATGGGATAAATATATCCATACCGGGAGTAGTCATCAGTAAATGTTATGAATGAATCAAAACCATCAATTGATTTTACTGGAAACGGACCACAAATATCCGTATGAATCAATTCTAGGACTCTCGTGCTTCTTATGGCTCCTTTCTTAATTTGTTTAGCATATTTTCCTTTAATGCAGTCAATGCATTGATCAGCGTCAGAGAAATCTAGAGGGTGAAGTATTTGTTCTTTAATGAGACGCTCAATTCTCCCCCTCGAAATATGGCCTAAACGATAGTGCCACAATTTCGATGAAGTCTCATTATCATTTCTCTTTCTCTTACGCTTAGTACTGATATTCGTAGATGTAGAGGGATCAATATTATTCACTGCATCATTTAGGGAAATCATATAAAGCTTGTCTTGTCGGAAGGCAAGACCAACATTATTATCATTAAACTTAATTGTACATCTCTTATCCCCAAAATGGCAGTGAAGCCCATCATCATCTAAACATGATACAGAAACTAAGTTTCTTCTCATAGAGGGTACATAAAGGACATCTTTTAAAAGAAGCGTGAAGCCGGTATGAAGTGTGAGTGGGAACTCTCCTATTGCTTCAACTTCTGCTTCGACGCCATTGGCGACTCTAATCCTTCTTTCCCCTCTTCTTAGGGTCTTCTTCGTATCGAATCCCTGTAAACAATTTGCAACGTGAATAGTTGCACCTGAGTCAATCCACCATGTACTAGTGGCATAATCAGTATAAAGGGATTCATCTATGAATGTAATAACATCAGTACCTTTCTTATTGAGCCATTTCAGAAATCCAATGCAATCTCTCTTTATGTGTCCAGGCTTACCACAAAAATGGCATCCTTTTGGATCTGCATTGGCTTTAGCTTCAGAATCGGAGCCATTTTCAGATTTATTTTGCTGAGTCTCCTCAGAGGATTGGCCCTTTTTCTTGAATTGGAAAGACTTAGGCGCGTATTCCTTATGAAATTTCTGAAATTTCTTCTTTTCAGAATGCTTAAAATGGTTGATATGATCAACCTTTTCAGCCTTGAGTCTTTCTTCTTCCTGGACACACATGGCCATTAATTCATCAATGGACCACTTTACCTTCATGGCATTATAATTGATCGTAAACGGAGAAAACTCCGGTGGTAAAGAGGTCATGATGAAATGGACAAGAAAACCATCAGAGATTTCCATCTCCATCTTCTTAAGCTTTGCAGCCATGTTGCTCTTTTTCATTATATGCTCCCTTATACCGCCAGTCCCATCATATTTATCATTGACAAGCCTCTTGATAAGAGTGCTTGCATAAACCTTTGAGGACCCTTTAAATTGATCCTCAATCTTGCTAAGATATTCCTTAGCCGTTTGGGAATCTGGTATTGCTCCCCTTATGCCCTCAATAATGGAGCTCTTAATGATCATGAGGCACTTTCTATTTGATTGATCCCATTTGCCCTTTTCAATTTCATAGCCTGTTTTGAGGGTATCATAATTTTCGCAACCTTCTACGGGCGCTTTGGGAGCCTCATTGTTTAGGGCATAATCAAGATCCAGCAAGGCAAGCATTATTTCGAGCTTTTCCTTCCATGAAGGATAATTGCTCCCATTAAGTTGCTCAATGCCGTTGATTAGTCCGGCAATATTTGAGGCATTAGAGGCTACATTAAGAAATAAAGATCATTAGTGGAGAATATCAATCAATGCATAAACTTCTTTTATCATTCAAATCAATATCACCGTTGGGCAGATAATAGATACGAACAATAAAATTTTGCGACAAATATTTATTAATCAACGTTGGTCAGAATAATAAACATAAGTCACACTTATTTTTAGAAATCATAAAATTCTCACAATTAAATTTTCACGTTGGTTCCAATTTAATCGAGAATTTTGGTATAATTTGCAATTTTGTAATCAAGTTTTCACGTTGGTTCCAACTTAACTAGAAAACTACAACCTTAATTGCACAATGAAACTTGCATTATTTTGGGCATAAAAACATAAATAACTAGTGAAAAAAATTTGGAAGACATTAACATTTGCACTAGAAATTATTAATGCCCAATAGTGTGCAAACCGAAATCAAATTTATTTTATTTTCTCATTGGGCTCAAAACCTCCGTCTTTGGGCGATTCGCCCAACCCGTTAACCATAGCCCGCCTCCCCTGGACCGTCCGATCCGATCGGACGGCTCGGATCGAGCCGGCGAGCAAAATCCCGGCGCTCGGCTCCCCATCCCTAACCTCTCTCTTTCCTCTCCTCCTCTCGGTTCACTGGCGGCGATGACGGCGGCGATGATGGCATGAAGCGAAGCAAGCGCGCGAGAGGCGCGGCAGAAGACCGGCGCGCCGAGATCCTCGCCGAACGCGCGTCGGCGTTAGCTTCTGCGCGCTCCGTCGGCGGTTTCTCGACGATGCCTTGGCGAGGCGGCGGCACACGCGCGACGGCAAGGCGGCGTCCGCCGGCGGCGGCGGCGGCGACGACGCACTCGCGACCTTTGCATGGCGGCGGTCCCAGCGGCGGTCGGGCGCCATGAGGTGGCCAGCCTCGGCGGCGGTGTCTTGTGTGAGAGCCGACCGCTCGTGCTTGTGCGGTGGACGGCGAGCTTGGGTACGTCCACCGCCCTTCTTTCTAGGGTTAGGATTTTGCCGAATCCAGGGGAAAATTTTGGGGATTTCATGAGCTAGGGTTTGGGTTTTGGGGAAATTGAGCTAGGGTTTGCTCAAATTGATTCAATCCTTCTTTTGATGCTCTTTGCACCAATAGAAACCTCGATATAGCATCAATTTGACATGAATTGCAACGACAAAGGCAGCTTTGTGCATGAACAGATTGAGCTAGGGTAGAAGCAGGGATGAACAACATAAACCCTAGTCGCAAAAGGGTCCTAACTAGAGATAGACATGGCTCGATACCATTGTTGGATGCTCGGGATCACTAACTCTAGCTAGAACACCAAAACCGAAAGAGATTTAGTGCACATACCTTCACTCGATGAAGAATTCATCTTTAGACCTTAAACAAAAGCCACAGAGGTCTTAGGATGCTCCTTCCAGTGCTCCAATGACGAGACTTGATTGGTAGCTAAGGACTTTAGATCTAGATTTGATCTATATCTTGCAATTGGGGCCCTCTCCTTATATATATAGCTGCTGTGCACTAGGGGGACCACCTTAGAGTAGTTTTGAGAGACATTGAGTTGGTTCTAGAGCTTCCAATCAAAGCTCTAGTCAATTTGGCTTTGACATCCTTTAGCACTCAATTAGTTAGGTGTGTTCACACCTAGCCATTCACATGATCAACCCAACAGTGGTCAGTAAACATATTTAATATTTTCATATTATTGCAGCTCGTATATCTTGTCTCGTGTATTCATAAACGACTAAAATAAGGACCTAACTACGGCTGCTTGATTTTTTAATCTGTCAGTCAATTTATGAGCCATTGAATCGAGATCCACGAACCCTAACCTTAACCACTACGGGAATCTAACAATTAACGTCGACCATCTGTATTTACGTCGGTCCGAATAAAACCGATATGAATAAACCGGTCATATAAGTCAGCCTGTGCAAACCGACGTAAATAGGCATATTTACGTCGGCCAGACCGACATAAACACAGGCAAACCAGTTATTTTCGACCATCTGTATTTACGTCGGTCCGAATAAAACCGACGTAAATAAACCAGTTATTTACGTCAGCTCATTGGCCAGACCGACATAAACATAGGCAATTAGGACTTAGCCTAGAATGTGTTTGCGGACTATATTTGTGTACAGTTGATGTTTGGATATATTGTTAATGCTTGAGACGTTTGGATTGGGATGAACAAAATGAGATGTTTGGTTTGGGCTGGACAAAATGAGATGTTTGGATTGAGCTAAAACTGTTTATATTTATTGTCGCTTGAATTAAGCTGAAAAATAGTGGCGATTTTGCCAGCCAGCAGTGCCCCAGTATTTATGTTGGCCTGGAATATTTCTTTACAGCGGTCAGGCCGACGTAAATAACCCTAGCATCAGCTGGCATTACCAGATTGACGGACCTGGCCAATGTAAATAGTGGAAAGGCCATTTACATCGGCCACGACCCACGTAAACAAGGGGCTCATGAAGCCAACCTTAGCCAATGGCCAATATTTATGTCAGATGTGAGGCCAACATAAATAAGGGTTATGTACGTTGGCCGCCAACGTAAATAGATCTATTTACGTCACTAGGTTTACATCGGCTTGCCTCGAATTTCTGTAGTGACAATTTATGGTGGCGCCGGCTATCGAAGATGATGAAGACAACGGCAACACGGGTAAGTCGAAATTGACTAAGAACTTATGAAATATATCACGCAGGCAAGCATGGCTCTATCAGATCGAGCGCCTCCATGCATGTGAGAGGGGAATCCAAGATAAACAAATGTTCTTCACATCGAGATGCTCCGAGCTGTGAACATATTCATCTCTGTTGCTGCCAAATGTTTGGTCGGTCCATCTCGATCTAGGTTGGCTCAAATCGCCTAGCTATCTCAAAGCATACGATTCACTTATTTGTAAGTATGTGGCCGATCGAGCGGTCAAACTGAGAAGCTAGGTTTCAAAGAGAATTGAGTAGCTTAAAAAAATAGTGAGTTTCGAGAGTTTCAAGATAGCTTCGACAAATTGAAGAAATGATATATTTAGCTTGAAGAGACGCTGAAAAGCCGCAAGACATAAGCTACACAAATAATTAAGCCGGCTATGGATATAGAACGAAAATGGAGAATTATAAGTTGGAGCATGTACATGCATGTACTCGTGTTTGTTTCCTTGTCAACGGCACATGGGTCTCCATGCGACTTGTAATGCGTTATTGTGCACATCCCATGATGCACTTTTTTGTGACAGCGTGATACGACCAATGGTGCAAATTTTCTTTAAGGATTGAATATGCACACACAGGTGTATCAAAAATACTTGGTGCTCCATGGATTAATTTTATGTACGCATGGGTATATCAACAATATGTTTATTTTACTCAACAATGTATTTATTTTACGATACAAAATAATATGATTAGTTTCGTATTTCAAAATGTTGTTTAATGGTTATAATTTTGTTATTACAAATGGCACGTATAATAGAAAAAATTAAACACAAAAGTACGGTTTTAACTGTACCAAACCAAATCTCGTCTTATATTTTTAAACAAAGGAGTATGTGCAACCGCCTTATATTTTAAAAATGTTTCAAAATATTTTTTAATAATTTTTTTAGTCTTTTTTTGTATTTTTAAAAAAGCTATTAACTTTTTTAACCGCGGCAAAAACTAAACTTAACTCGAAGAATCGAAGAGGGTCAATTAGCTGCGTCGTCCTCCGTCGATCGGCGTACACGTAACACGTACCTGGAGTTGGATCTGCATGCAGCAGAAATGCTGGCCGCAGCCAGTGGCATATGCAGCGACGGCTTACGGGCGGCGCCACAGGCAATAATAAACTTGGATGGCACGCGCCATGGCGTCTACTGCATGGGGCAGCCTACAGGTGCGCCTGCGTGCGTGCGTGCGTCCGTCGTGTGCGCCTTGCCGTGGCGGTGGCGCTGCATGCGCCTTGCCAGCGCAAGGGATTCCAATCCTCTGTCATCGTGTGGTAATCTCACAGTGCTACAGTACCATAACATTCTCTTTAAACCACTGGATCAAAAAGGAGAGGCCAAGATTCAACAGGCACTATGCAAAAACAATAGCATGCGAACACTGTAGCAAAGCACTGTATCATCTGTTTTTCCCCTATCATATACCATTTCATCTGGTTCATTTGTTGAGCATTTGATGGCTGAGATCATTGGAATGTGATGGTTACTGTAGCACCATGACACTTCAGTTGGAATGCCAGCGGATCTGGATCTGAAGTGGCCGGGGCTTCTGCACTTCTGCTTCCGCGGTGATACCAGTACCACCATGCTCCTCAGATGGCACCGGGGTTGGACACTTTATACATGCATGCATATATACTCCCATCCCATCATAAATATATAGATCATATATAATAATTGGTTTTCGATAACAAATATTTTTAATCTATCTATCTAGCTATTCTATTCTATTATATTATATTAAAGTAGAGTAAAACAGAGACATCACGTTAGTCCACATCACATCACCCAACTTATTTCAACCGTTCGATCAACAGTGGGACAAAATTATGATGGCCTAGATCAATCAAAGAAATTCTCACATAAATAAAAAAAGATCTATGCCGTTGATTTTTGTGAGGCCGGATTATAATGGCTTAGTTTAAAAGAAAAAATATTAGGAATTTAGATTAAATACTAAAGATGATATAATATGAATATTTCAGCCGTTCAATCAACGGTGGGACCAAATTATAACGGCCTAGATTAATCCAAAGAAATTCTCGCATAAATCAATAAAAAATAAAAGATCCATGCAGCTTAGATTAAAAGAAAATATTAGAAATTCAGATTAAATAATATGGCTGATATAATATATTAGATATAAAGACTAAATCCGATATGATATATTAATTAGAGAGATTATGAGTTAGAGATAAACTGCATATGCCGAAATAAATCTAGCCGCGCAAACGCGCGAGCCACCTTGCTCGTTTAGAGCAAGTAAAAGTCATTCATCCAAAAGTACATTCGTAATATAATAACTTTAATGGTTTAATAAATGAATTGGGATAGAAACTAATAGTAAATTAATGTGTATTTTCGAACTTTTATCAGTAGGTTTTTCAAGTTTCGTCGGTAGGATTTCGAAGTTACAACAAACATTTCTTCAAGTTTCTATGCTAACTCAGCACGTTCGATTCCTGGCGCCCGCCAAGAACATGGCAACCAAATAGTTCGTAGTTTCAAAAAAATACCATAGTTTATATGAGAATAACTAGTGTATTCTCAATAGTACAGATCCCTCCGTACTTTTAACGAGTTTATAAAATCCGAGAATTTTATTGATCCATCCGAACATTTGATCTCATTCATATCATCTAAATGTAGCGACCAACCAAGTTTTGTAATTTTTAAATTTATTTATTATTAGTTTTGCATTTTCAAAAAACTTTTTTTCGGATGATACGCGAGAAGTTAGAAGACTGATTTTTAAAAATACAAAATAAATAGTAAACAAATTCAGAAAATTACGAAACTTGGTTGGTAGCTATATTTTGATGAGATGAAAAGATCAACGGTTCTAATTGGCCGATAAAATTCTCGGATTTCATAAACTCGTCAAGAGTATGGAGATCCGTACTCTCGAGAGAGTACACTAACCATTTTCTTTAATGAGGTTTGGCATTCATGATAAAATAATTAGCAAGACATGATATTGCAAAACCATGATTTTATTTTTTTAAACACCATGCTTGCAAAAAGAATTAGTTCGTTATTCGTTGGTTCGTTGCTCCAACACAAATGCTGTGATGTTTGACCATGAGGCGCCCACGACACCTGCATGGCTCCCCTAACTTACCAGGCATGCGCTTTGTGTAACCTGCATCAATCAACCTTTCCTACCATCTCCGCGCTCTCGGCTATTCCATATCCCTCCCTTCTGAACAAGCTCATCACCGAAACGTGAACCGGAAAGCATCTGGCAAACGATAAGGGCGACCTTAGCGATGATAAATTAGTTGGCTATAAAGAATTTATCTTATTATTTTGCTTGTGTAGAAGAAACAAAGAAAGATAGAAAATAGCTAACTAAAAAAGCCAACCTACAACGGATTATAAGTTGTATGTTACCCATTGCATATAAACTCATATTATTCGCTAAAGATAATATTATAAATAGCTCATTAAAAATATTGTTTATATGTTATCTATAGACGACATGAAACTTGTTTATAGCTAGCAACAATTGATGTGCAACTATTGCCATACGAAGTTGGCTATTGACCATTAGCTATGTGGTAATCCCCAACGAAGCCATGCAATGTATCATCTTGGAATCTCGAAGTGCGTACTTAGTTTTGAACCTATATGTTACATGTGCTATAGTTCTTAAGAGCATCTCCAATGATGTCATGTTAGCTAGGTATAAAACTTTCAACTCAGCTTTTTGCTTATGTGGAGGAGAAAACAGTGTGCTAACTACTATCTTACAGCCAGACTATAGTTGATTGCAAGACACTTATCATCTATTAAATATGATACCACATTTAATTTTGTAGACAATGCTATAACTATTTCATTGAAGAGATCTATATGCTACCTATAGATGACATGTCCACTTCTTATAGCTAATACGTGATTAGCTACACCATTGGAGATGCTCTTAGACAACTGCGTGCACCGGCTAGAAGCAGGCACAGGCTAGCAACGAGCAAGGCTGAAACCATACTATTGATTCCATATGAATGGCTGAAGATCTTACAATAAGTTATGGATAATGCAGCAAAGCAAGGCGTATTATGTCATGGCTATCTGGAGCCAAGTGCTTACACATCTCCAGTTGTGAACCTCACAAAATGGCTCAGGATCCACTTAGCTAAGGTTCAGACTTCAGAAACAATACTGGGTGTATAAATCACTAGCCATCAGATAACTTGCCATATGACGGATCACTGGGTATCTTTGAACCAGTCATCCGTAGATAGTGAACCAGTCAAGAAGAGTTGGCCTAAAAAAGAATGCAACTGCGTTGCCTAAACTGCCGAGTTACTGAACTCGGATTAGAAGTGAAAATAGTGTTATCAAAACTTAGGAACATATAATATCCCCAGCACCGAGGTACAGCACAAGCCCTGCTAGACCTTGGAGTATCAGGGCTACGAAGATCGCAGCCCAGGAACATTGTTAAGGCCCATCTTTCGGAGAATGAGTTTGGGTATGGCTGGTGGAACTGCAAGCCCCATGCTCTGGCTGAACTCCTCTGCGAGCTTAACTAGTCTGGACTTGTCTCGGGCAATGGTTTTGTTTGAGTTGTAGTATCCTAACCATGCTTGATAGGCCGATTCCTTGCTCTTCATCTCTACTTTTCTCACTGCATTTTTCACCTATCAAATCAAAAAGAAGTAATAAAATGTCAAATATCTTTCAGAGTTAAGACAGTTACAAGGGAATAGACTTCTGTCACATGTCAAATATGCCATCTTTAATGAAATTGGCGCAAGCAGCCACACAGGAATAGACTTCTGTTGCTGTGTCTGAAATCTGAATAAGACTGGCTGTATTGCAAAGCAAGTTAAATGACAATATTAAAATGTTAGCACTTACTTCTGCCTGAATTCTTGAATCAATTGAAGGTACCACAGCCTCTGTTATTGACAAATCCTTAACGGTGCTAAGAAAATACATTTCCCAGGGAGCTAACAGTAAGAGACCTTGCCCTTCCTTGCCTTTCCGTCCGGTCCTACCAAGTCTATGTATATACTGTTCTCTATCAGCAGGTAGGCCAATCTGCAAGCACAAATAAATTTCTCAACGAATGCACACTATTTTGTTCTGGCAAGACATTACAAGTATAGAACCTACCTGTACAACAAGGGTGACATCAGGGTAATCAACACCACGGGCAGATACATCAGAACTAACTAATATCAGACCCTTTGACTTCCTAAATTCATCTGACACCTTCGTCCTTGCAGATTGTGACTTTCTAGAATGGATCTCTCTTATATTAAGTTTCAACTGGGAGAGAACTTCAGCAACAAATCTGGTGACCATTGCAGTAGTACAGAATACAATCACCTAAAAAAAGGCATAGGCAAAACGTTACAAAATCCAGATATATAAGCTCGCAAATAGGTGAGGTGTCTTCCTTGAAGAAAACAAAATGTAAAATTTGGTGAGGTAACTTACTTTGTACTCTGTATCTTCTGCAACATGCTTCTTCAACACATCGTATAATATAGTGAAGTGCAGGTCTAGTGGTGCAACCATGTACATTTGTCTAACCTGATGCAGGCCAATTAAAATTTACAACAGCAACTAACGAAAACAACAGTCAGTCCTATAAAATAATAATAACAAATCTAGACCTGTGAATGCGTCTCCTCATCACCCTCTTCAACAGTGCTTATGAACTTGTAATCCTTCTTCATTGCTACATGACAAATTTGACAGACCTAGAAGCAAAATTCAAAAAATTAGATCGCTATAGGAAGAAAGAAGAGTAACATGACTAAAGGAGATACCTCTTCTGGGACTGTAGCAGAGAATAACAGTGTCTGTCGTTCTTTAGGAATGTAAGCGATTATTTTCTCAATGTCTCTCCTGAATCCCATATCCAATAGGCGGTCAGCTTCATCAAGAACAAGAACCTTCACGCCTTTAATCCTAGTAGAAAAACCGGGCGTGTTCTCAAGATGATCCTTAAGCCTTCCAGGTGTAGCAACCAGAATCTGTTTGTTTAGAACCAAGTATTAGTGAATAAATCATGCCCAGATATTAACATACTGCAGCTGTTGGGTACAACCTGACATGGATTTGCTTGCATGCTTCGTTGCTCTTGACCTAATCGTGTGCCACCAATGACAACCTGCACCCCCAATGAGCGGTGATACTTGAGAAGCTTCCTGGCCTCCGCAGCCACTTGGTTTGCGAGCTCCCTAGTAGGGCACATTGCTAGCAAATTTATTGATGGAGAATGAGGCAATTTAGAGAGAACCTCAATGGCTGGAAGCTAAAATAAGAAATCAAAATTCAGTCAAATTAATTAATCCCATAGCAGCATCACTGTGATGATTCAGAAACAGCTAATGCCATCAAATTGATTAGTCGGATGGGAGGCGAGGAATACCAAAAAGGCAACAGTTTTTCCTGTTCCTGTCTTTGCTTTTGCAAGAACATCCTTGCCTGCAGGCAATAAGATATTGAAATATAATCTTCAGTACTGCCATGAGATTAGTATAAAAAGTTCACACCTTGGAGCAAAACTATTATTTATATTGCTGACCTTGGAGGATTATTGGCAAAGTTGCATCTTGCACCCGGGTCATCCTTTCATAACCAGCATCGAAGATGCCTTTCAATGAAAGTGCAGAAACAGCACATTGATCAAACCTGTAATATGCATAATTACAATAATATTAAGCCACAAACCAAGTAAAGTTGTACAAAGCTAGGCAAGAAAAATTCCCAATAATCAGAGACTACAAGTGACAACCCTTAGCCCCCAATGCCAGACAAATATATAGCTCGTAATATTACAACTTTCTAAAAAAGTAAAAAAAATAGTGCCAATTGAGTTGCAGACTTGCAGCACTAGAGATCTACACGTACACCAAGCAGTGAAGACCACTAACACCTAATCATACTTCGTTGATTTGGGTAGAACAATTCAACATAATCTGGAGGATTTGACCAATGCCCAGTAAAGAGCTATGATTCTCGTTCTTCTAACACTGCGCTTTGTGCTCGTAGAATCACACGAACACTAGAGTGCTAGACAATACGTCATACTTGGTTTCTAGAGTAGTCTAAGAGATCTCAGGGCAAATTCATAGCCTAATCTGAGGCGCACGACATTACCGTGTCTCGCTGAGGTACGATCCATCCACGCCCTCCACCTCACCAGAACACCTCTCCATATCCAGCTCCATGGCCTCCCCTTCCACCGCGTCCTTGTCGGCACGCCCCGCCGCGCTCGTGGCAGCCCTAGGGAACGAGGGCCCACCCTCCGCCCCCCCATGCCGCCTCCTTCGCCGCCGCTTCCGGTGGGCCGAGCCGCTGGGATTCCCCAAAGTGGCGATGTCCATCTTGCCCGCGGCGGCGGCGGGCGAGACGCGCGCGGAAGGTCACAGTCACAGCGACGCAGCGAGACAGGACTCGGGAAGAGAGACGAATATGCGCTTTGCCTTTCTCGAGTTGCGATGGCATTTTTACGAGAAACCCCCGTCCCCAAATGTCGCCACTCACCAAGGAATAATCCCTTTCATTTTGGTCCTCAGGAGAAAATCTTTTTACGAGAAGAAATCGTGTTGGACTGTGCTAGTATCACTGGATCAGCGTAGCATATAGCCGGATGTCCGTATTTTTATTTTCCCATTTCCATTCAACGCTACGCCCAAACAATATCCATCAAAAAAATTCGTCGTCAAAGAAGTAATTTAAACAAAACTCCATTTGAAAAAGGCAGGAGCATCACAAACCCAAATTCAACACAGCACTACTCAGTCGCTATTTATTTATATTTTTTCTCTTTGATTTTATTTGCCACGGTAATAGAACAATCTAAGTTATGCCTTCATTGATCATGCCCTAAATGGCCAATCATGTCACTCATAGTTCATGCCCTAAATGGCCAATCATCACTCGCAGTTTAGTGTATTTCAAGCATATTCGAAGTTGCTAAGTTTAATGAACAAGTTGGTTAATCTGAAATGAGTTAAATGTTAAAATAGACTTTGTGAGTTTTTTTATCTATCTGTTATTTTTAAGAGTTTTTAAATATGGTTTTAATAAAAGTAAAAAGCAGAATAAAAAACTTAATTGATTTCTGTAACCAATGAAATTGAGCCGACCTAAAAAAAAATATAAAAAAAATACACGGTAGCACGAAATTGTGAGCATAAAGTGTTTGGTCCCTAAATCACTACTGATTTTCGATACGACCGGTAGAAAAATGATATCAGTTGACACATAATGTAGCGTCATGGGTGCCCAGGCTATCTGGCGCCCTGTGTTGTGGTACAATGATAAAAAAATGCAATCTTTTTTTTTTTGTCAAAAATGATCCGGAACCGATCGCAATAAGGTCAGTTTGAATCAGTCCTGTAGGCAGTAGTGGACCAGTTTGAATCAGTCCTGTAGGCAGTAGTGGACCAGTCAAGACCTAGCTCCAAAAAGAATGCAGCAGTCATGCTGGAAACTGACGAGGACTTCTGAAATCTGAACTCCGACGAAACACAACACAACCAAGCTGCAAATCTCCATTCTCCAACATTAGCAGCCCGGAAGCACAGCAGTGGTGCAGTATACCGTTCGACCTGGCTTGGATCATTAATTATGACTAGTCAAATGCCCGGAATGTGTTCCAGCAGACGAGTCCCCACTTGACGTTGGAACATCAGCGTTATGTAGATCGCAGCCCAGGAACATTGTTAAGGCCCATCTTTCGAAGAATGAGTTTGGGTATGGCTGGTGGAACTGCAAGGCCCATGCTCTGGCTGAACTCTTCTGCGATCATAACAAGTCTAGCCTTGTCCCGGCCAATGGTCTTATCTGAGTTGTAGTATCCTAACCATGCCTGGTAGGCTGATTCTTTGCTCTTCATCTCTACTTTTCCCACTGCATCTCTGACCTGTCAAATCAAACAGAAGTACAGAAATCGACAAGTACGTTATCTTTAAGGGTCAAAATTGACAACATTTTCATAACCAGTCAAAAAAAGACTTTCGTTGCTAAGTTTGCACTAGACTGGCGGAAACAGAGCAGAGTTAGATGGCAAGTACTAAGAATCATTACAACTTACTTCTGTCTGAATGCTTGATACATCTGAAGGTGTCACAGCCTCTGATATTGACAGATCCTTAACGCTACCAAGAAAATATTTTTCCCAAGGAGCCAAGAGTAAGAGACCCTGCCCTTCCTTGCCTTTCCGTCCAGTCCTCCCAAGTCTATGTATATACTGTTCTCTAGCAGCAGGTATCCCAACCTGCAAGCAAAAGTGAATTTTGAGATATATGTATGTATTTTTTTGGTGCAATAACAATGGCACCGACCTGGATGACAAGGGTGACATCAGGATAATCAACACCACGGGCAGATACATCAGAACTAACTAATATCAGACCCTTTGACTTCCTGAATTCATCCGAGACCTTGGTTCTTGCAGACTGTGACTTTCTGGAATGGATCTCCCTTATATTCAGTTTCAGCTGGGAGAGAACTTCAGCAACAAGTTTTGTGACCATTGCTGTAGTACAGAATATAATCACCTACAAAATTGTATGGTAATGAGCTAATTACACAACAGAAATCATATAAGCTTGTAAGTACTTGATGAGATAACTCACTTTGTAGTCTGCATCTTCTGCAACATGCTTCTTCAATACATCGTATAATATAGAAAAGTGTAGGTTTAATTGTGCAACCATGTACGTCTGGCTAACCTGATGCAGCAATGATAGTGTGAGGTACTAGCATTAAATATTTACTGGTACAGCTCAGGGAAAATGATGGGTCTAAACCTGTGAGTGTGTCTCCTCATCGCCCTCTTTAACAGTGTTAATAAACCTATAATCTTTCTTCATTGCTACATGAGAAATTTGACGGACCTAGCAATAAACATTGAAAAAAAATCAGATTAAGAGGTAAACAGTGCATAATGAGAAATGAGATACCTCTTCTGGAACAGTAGCAGAAAATAGCAGTGTCTGCCGTTCTCTAGGAATGGAAGCAATTATTTTCTCTATGTCTCTTCTGAATCCCATATCCAGTAGGCGGTCAGCTTCATCAAGAACAAGAACCTTCACACCTTTAAGCCGGGTAGAAAAACCGGGTGTATTCTCAAGATGATCCTTAAGCCTTCCAGGTGTAGCAACAAGAATCTGTTCAATCAATACTTGTATTAGTGCATATATTGCAGCTATGCCTATATATGGACATATGTTAGTTGATGAATACAACCTGACATGGGTTAGCTTGTATGCTCCGTTGCTCTTGAGTTAATCTTGTACCACCAATTACAACCTGAACACCTAGTGAACGATGATATTTGAGAAGCTTTCTGGCCTCAGCAGCCACTTGGTTTGCAAGCTCTCTTGTAGGGCACATCACTAGCAAATTTATTGATGGCCGCAACTGATTTCGCTGAGAACGGGGTAATGTAGATAAAGCCTCAATGGCTGGTAGCTAAAAGAATGAAAACTCGGTCAGCTTGGCCAATGCCCAAATATCATCACTGAAATAGTTCAGTAAAAAATAAAACCATCAAAGTTTTTGGGCTGAATGACAATTACCAAAAAGGCAACAGTTTTTCCGGTTCCTGTTTTTGCTTTTGCAAGAACATCTTTGCCTACAGAGGAACAAAATATTGAAATATCATTTTCAGGGTTCCCACCCAAGACTCCAAGAGATTTGTATCACACATTCACATTATGGAGTATGGAGCAATAATATCTATGCGTTTTTTGCTCAAAAATAATATTTACGCGTCTGCTGACCTTGAAGGATTATTGGAAGGGTTGCCTCCTGCACTTCAGTCATCCTTTCATAGCCAGCATCTTTGACAGCTCTGAGCGACAATGGAGAAATATCACACTGATCGAACCTGCAATATGAATGACATTACAAAACCATGAAGTCAGTTGACATATAAAAGCGACGATAGTTCCAAGTAATCAGATGAACGCTATATAGCAGTTAGCAGGAAGCATCACACAATACAACCATTAGCCCCCAGTTCCAAACGGTACTGTACGCATGTGGCCATGTACAATGTGGGTGCTTAGTGGGATGCTTAGAAAAGAAAACCTTTTTTTTTTTTTTGCTACATAGAATAGCATATGGTGCTTAAATGAGGAGGATACACTTAACTAAGCATCAATGCTTATTGGGTGCTTAGTGCACATTGTAAAATATAAGCACATGTGTAAGCATGCGTCGTAACGTGACTTTTCCGCTTAAGAGCTTAATGACATGGCAACGTTCTTTCCTTAAGCATTGGTGCATAAGCACCATGTATTGTAGATGGCCTAACATGCTTACAGTACAAGCGAATTGATTTAGTCCTAGAGATTTATACGAACATAGAACACAAGTAGAACCTAGTGAAGACACAATAATTCTAGCAGAACAGCAGTGACTTATAGGATCATATCTCAGTACCAACGAAGAGCTACAGTATTAATTCTTCCTAGCATAATATTTGTAAGCTTTATGTTCCACTAGTAAAGTCACACCAACATCAACAAAATTAAAATCCTTCATTTCTGCACCTGTGAAAGGATGAAAGGATGGGTTTTTCCTAGCTGTGAAACGGATGGATTTTCCTTAAATTGCGGCGCGCGTCATTACCGTGTTTCGCTGAGGTATGAGCCATCGACGCCTCCCGCGCCGTCACCACTGGCACTCCTGTCCAATTCGAGAGCCTCCCCTTCCACGCGCTTCTCGTCGACACCCCTTCCCTTGCTCGCGACCACTCTAGAGAACGGGAGGCCCTCCTCCGCGTGCCTCCGCCGCTTAATCGGGTCGGCCGCATTTCCGGCGCCGCCCGACCTCACCCGGCTGACGACGTCAGCGATGTCGACCTTGGCAGCGGCCAGGGGAGAAGCGGCGTGGCGGCGGCGAGCGGGGGCTCGGAGAAGGAGGCGGCAGGGGAATGCCCTGGCAAGGACGGGGAGGCCGCCGTGGGTGCGGAGGAGGAGGTCGCCGCCGCCGGCCATCTCCGGATAGTGGGGTTTTGGGAGAATGTGGGGTTTGCCGCTTGGCCGCTTGGCGCGCGGCGGCGAGAAGATAAGATATTTTGGGACCTTAAATTAAACGCCCCAATTCATTTTTTCTATAAATAATAAAGAAAAGAATCTTCGGGATTATAATTCGAAACTGCTGTATTGATCAGTCGATTGTTATCTGAGTTTGATTTCAGTGCATCCTAGAACCGTCCGCATGCTCAAAATGTATAACTTCTGGACTCAAATCGTTTGTTCCGTTAACGGGTGGATCTTAAGAGCACCTCCAATTGTGTAGATAGTTGTTAGATATAAATAAACGACATGTCATCTATAGATAACATATAGTTAGCCTCTCCAATAAACTAACTATAACATTATCTATAAGATTGAATATGGGTCCATATGCATAAATAATGAGTGCATTGGAATCAGCTAAATATACTAGCTGTAAGTTAGTAGCTAACATACCATCATTCTCTTCTTCACATAAGAAAAAATTTAAGTTGGGATCCTTATAGCTAGCTAACATGACATCATTAGAGATGCTCTGACTGATGTGAATCTACGTGTCAGTGAAACAAATCAAAAGAGCGAGTTACGTGCTTTTCAAGCATGCAAAGGGAAATGATGCATTCCAGCATCATTAACAATGTCTACCTTTAACACCAACAATTATCTTACTCCTTCTAGTTTCATAATACTTGTGGTTTTGGACATTGACATGGTTTTTGAAATGTAACTTTGACCATCAATTACTAATAAAACCTATTTGCAAAATCTGCAAAAATATGATATTGTGAAATTATTTTTTAAGAAGAATTTATATGTATGGTTTTCCAAATAGTTTTAAAAAATGTTATAGGTAAAAATTTAAAACTTTGGCCCAGGACAAACCTAAAATGATAAATATTATGAAACCGGAGGGAGTAAAATAATTTCATCTGCTCCCAAACTAGGGATTAGACATTCAATCAAAAAATAAAAAAATGGATTTTTTTTAAAACATGACATGTTGCTATTGAAAAAAGTTGACGTACTATTAAAATATTTTACTTTACCGCATAAACAATGTTGCAAATGTTAAGTATTATCTATAAAACATGACATGTTACTGTTGAAAACAAAGCTGATTTACTATTAAAACACTTTACTTTACAGCATGAAACAATGTTGCAAATGTTAAAACAAAAAAATTCAGGAGCTATTGTAAGTTATTTCAATCTCGCCAAGCAATATTTTACGCGGAAAAATAGCAATGTTTCATAAAACCAAGCAGAATGTTTCGCGTCTCATAGAAACATGACGTTTCATAAAACCAAGCAGAATGTTTCGCGTCTCATAGAAACATGAATAGTGGCTTTAAAAAATGAAGCTTAAATACTACTAATACATTTTGTTTGCTTACATGCAACATTGTTCCAAACATTGACACAACATGTTTAAGAAACTATTAATGATTGTTGAAAGTGCATCTAGGCCCCACAGTGGGTTTTGGTGACTAATAACGAAATGATTAGTGAATTAACGACTTGAATGAGCTTATGAGCAGGCTTAAACACAAATTGCGATATATGTGAGAACCTTGGACCACTCGAAGAAGAAAAGGCAGCATTTCGTTAATCCTACACAGGGAGGCGACTAAAAATAGCTTTTAGATGTCTCAAGTGCCCATTAAATTAATCCTTGCAAAAGAGAGAAACACTAAACACCTCACATATTCAAAACACAGGGTTCTGCACTTTCAAAGTTGGACTATCCAGTGCAGTGGTAAGTACCGAAGTATCCGGTAGGAGGCACATCAGACTTCAGTTTTTCAAGATTTTGAGCACTCTGACTGTGAACCTAATCTCCTATTGGAACGTCCAGTACTTAGGTACCTGAGTATCCGGTGCCTGGGTGATCGAAGCATCTGATTTTTTCTGGAATTCACGCGCTCTGCCATTTCCCCTTATTCAATACATTTAAATTGGAGTGTTCAGTGATTTATACTAGTGTGTCTGGTACCCCTTAACCAGAGAGTTCATTTTTTCCCCCCTTTTTGAGCTTGAACACCAGATTAAACAGTGTTTCCTTCATACCTATTGTTTCAAGCCAAAATGTCACCATTCTTAAATCTAGACTCGTCTCTAAATTTAGCCCCAAAAAAAGACCAACTCACAATCAGTACAGTGTTTCCTTTTTAAAAAAAAAAGCATAAATGTTTCAAGCCAAAATGTCACATTCTTAAATATTTAGTCTCTTCTCTAAATTTAGCAAACATAGAAGTCCGACTCACAATCTCACGTTATATAGGCGGTGCTTCATTCGTACCTATTGTTTCAAGCCAAAATGTCATTTATTCTTAAATTTCTTGTGTCTTCTTTAAATTTAGCCAAAAAATAGAAGACCAACCTACAATCGGTAACAATGTTTCTTTTTATATAAAAATAGCTGGTGTGAGGTTATTTTTATGGCGAACCTTGAGTTGCAGCAACCCCACATTGGACTTATGATTTTTTTTAAAAACATTTGACTTAAGAGGGAGCCAGTGCTTGTACACAAAGGCTAGTCTCAACAAGGAGTAGGAGTTTAGTTCCAAATCTCATAAAAAAAAATCTCCCTATCCCTTTAAATTTCCTCATTTACTCTTTCGCACTTACCTTTCACATTCCCTCTTTATTCTCATCTCTTGAGAGTAGTTAGTTATTCTTGCAATATTGACTAATATTTACTTAAACCAAAAAAATAAAAATTAGTAGTATCTATTTACCCTCCTTCTATGCAACCGCTAGGATTCTTTCAGCCCTCCATGCCAAGTCCCAACTCCCCAACAACAGCTTGTCCGTGAGACCGTGACAGAACCGAGTGCACCGCTCGCAACCTTTATTTATTTCCTGTAACACACATGGGCCATGGCAAGCAGTAGGCTCCATGGACTCTCTCCAATTGAAACTGGAGCATCTGAACCTCAGCACCGGATATATGGTTCCTAACTAAAACAGTCATGTACCTGTTTGTGGCTCGCTAGGCGGTGTGGCGCATTTTTGTTAGCCACACGCCCGTCTAGACGTTCTACAACACCGCCGACTCGAACATATTGCAGATTACTGTACAATTTAAGAAGTTGAGTCCTTAATGGGTTTGGAGAGGCAAAAACAAAAATGTTAAAAACTGGCTTGAAATGCTCAAGAGACAGCTTGAAAACATTCCACTATAGATTATGATCTTGGTTTAAGTTGAGAACATGCCAACGTTAAAGTAGCTCACTGACACTGAGCATACGGACCGATGGAAAAGGGAAGCTACAGGCAACGGAGCAGCCAGGAAACATCAACCAGGCGGCCCACAATTCAGCGCCGACGCTGTGACGATGCACTGCCTGAACTGTCAAACAGAAAGTTCAAACAGAAAACAGAAACATGCATCGCGCAAAGCAGCAGGCATCCACATTCCAATGCAACTTAAAGACGGGTAAAGGAGACAAGTGAAAAAAAGCATGACAAGCCATGAAACTATGAACGAAAGAAATATATAAACAACAAATTAAGAGGCTATAGTCCAAGCTGCACCATGATGAAACTATGGAAAAATATATAAACAACCAATTAAGAGGCTATAGTTGAAGCTGCATCATGATGGATTGATGGGTGATGACAGGCTTAAATCAAAAGATAAACTTGAAAATAGAACATATGAGATCAACTCTGGTCATTTGATGAGGGAGAATTGTTGCTCGTCTTATCATGATGAAATTCAACAACAACACACGTTATATTGTCGGTGCTCCCACGGGTAAAAGCTATCTCTGTCAGCTTCCGGGCTGCGGCCTCAGGGCCCTCCTCCCCCTTGACAAATGCAACAGCATGCTGGAACAACCACCTTGATTAGATCAGCACAAACTTGCAAAACAGCAACCTTGATTAGATCAGCACAAACTTGCAACGGATGAGGAAATGGTCGTATTCCATTGATTAAGATCAGCACAAACTTTTAGTGCAACCATAGCCTGAACACTTGCCACTTTAGAGAAAGGACCTCGACACATACAACACATGGAGATTGGCAAACATGAAAATTGAAATGACATGCAGAGCAATAGCCTGAAGCACTGCTGACATTTTTTCCTAAATCTTTTTTAATGTGAGCTTCCTAATTGGATTTCGAGAAAGAAATCCTGGGTACTAACATTTCAGTCTGAATGCTATTGGTTGCGAGTGATGCTTCTTTTAATCAGGGTACAATCTTACCAAATGTGCCCGTCAGATTACTTGTACAGCTACAACAAAATTTTGTAAATGACTTCGTCCAATCTAAAAAATGCAACTGGAAAGTTTCACCTACAAATAAAAGCTTTACACTTGAAACCATAAAAGTTTTTGGGATTTTTTTTTCATGTTGATTTGGTGATCAAAGCAAATTAGATTGAATGATTGCACCTAAACAATGGTTTGCACTAGATACGTCCACTTCAAGAATCATCAGCTAATATGCCATGCACCAAGTCCATCTTTTATTGTCGTGAAAATATGTCAGTGATGCAAATGCTCATTGAATGCATGCAAAGCATATGTATGTGTATCAGATTTGGCATATGCTATACTAACCTCATTTGGCACCACATCCCACAGCCCATCACTAGCCAAAATCAGAAACTCCAATTCACCATCTATTTCTTGTTCCTAATATAATAGTTTGCGAGTAATTAAGTAAACTGCTTTGGTTCATGATCAAGTGCATAAATGACATAAAATACCAGGGTCCAGGGTCATATTATGCTATTTGATCTTCCAATTAGTACAAAAGATGGTCATGAGCATTGCATAATCACCTGAATTTCAGGCTCCGCAACAACAAATCGCTTCAACAAGCGATTGCCAAATGCTCTAGACATTGCAAGTACACCACTTACCCTCCATGTTCCTGCAAAAACCCCCATTTTTTGTTCCAAAAAACCCCATTTGTCAATTGCCATTATCAGCAAAAGTTTTTTGACAATTCATTTACAATGCACCACATGATTGGTTTTCAAGCAGGTACAAACAGTAAAAACTTGGGTAGAAGCATAAAACACATAATATAATCAACCAGTAGAATAATCAATGCTGGATTTACCGGCCCATATAACAGCTCCTCCAGCATTCTCAATCCGTTTCCGCTCATCACTTCTGTTTGGTTTGTGATCATCAGAGAGTGCAATAGCTGCAAACAAGGGAGACATATATTCTTTACCAACATAATGCATATACATTCCATTAGGACAACAAATATTGGGGAAAGTTTGCTCATGCAATATAATTTTGCTTTCTTGCATAATGTACTTTGCATGTCAACCATAACATCAAAGGAAAGCATGAATCGATGGTATACATAATTCAAATACATCTTCCAATTACATTAATAGACTAACAGATATGAAATGATATTGATAACACTAGTTGTGCAAGAAAATTTATTTAAGATTTAACACCTTTTCCCGCCTTTGATATTACAGCCCGTGAATCACCAACATTTGCCACATAAAGATGGTTGCCAACCAAAATCGCTGCTGATGCAGTTGATCCATCCTCTCTATGAATGTTGGTTTCAGCATCCAAAAAATCTGTGTCGGTGTTTTTATATGTCTCACCTGGAATTCACCGTTAGTTAGATATGTTGCAAGTGCAACTATGCACTACAAGACCTAGAAGTACGCTCCATGAGCAAATAACATACGATCTAGAAGTACGCCCTATGAGCAAATAACATACTTATTGCTGATTTTGTATCAGTAATGAAAGCTGGATGTTTCAGGAGGTTTTCAAATAAGTGTTCCTTCAGATACTCAGCAGCACGTGAACCACCATGACCTGTAGTGATAAAGAACTTCAGATTGAATAAAGAAGAGATGATAAGGTGTTTGAAAGGTGAATCTCTGACCATCAAATATTCCAAAGAGGTTTATTTGTGTATCATCAATTTTTGATGATTTTATGTCATAGAAGTCTTCCATGCTTGCTCTTCTCCCTCTAAAGCTAGAATATCCACAGTTCAGTGTTCCATCCTCACTGCATCACATATGTTCACAAAGATAAGAATTAAGAAACATAATACATGAACAAGTAAACTTACTGCTGCGTGTACCATGCATCATCAAGGTTAAACAACCGTGAATGGTCTGGACATCTGCTAATGGATGGCAAGCATCCCTAAGTTGATGGTTTACAGGTGCTTGGAAGTGCCACATCAGTAAGCATCCTCACAAGCACAAATCTTGCAAACGCTCCTACATGGACGCAAGTTATAATGACGCTATGTCAACTAACAATAAAAACTACCTGCATATTCATGTCCGCTTAATAATTGGCTTCTATAAGATAAATTGCCATGTGTGGTCAAAAAGGCCCAGCGATAAGAAAGTAAAGATGTGAAAGTTTAATGTTCCACCACTCCACCTTCCACCTTCCAATAAATGATCAGCATAATATATCCTCGTGTTATCATGTTTTTTATCATTCTCATTCAGGTTAACTGATTGTTTTGGGATAGTGATAATTGTAGGGCATGGCTTGAACTAGTGACATTAAAAAAACTTCCAGAATCTGATTTTATGTATTCATGTCTTTTATTTTATTTTACTTCCTACAATGATGACATTACTATAGATAACACATTATAATATCTATTATGCGACTGATGCTGTGGCAGTTAATGGAACTACATAGTTATGCGAGGGTCTCGATTCAAACAGGCTCTAGAGATTGATGTGTCCATGTGGAATTGGCCTACTAGGGGCTGTATATGCCCCTAATTCACAAATCACAATTACACCATTGACTAACTTTTAATAAAGATCCAAATGCATCAGGTAGATTGTTGCCTTACGTTCCAAACAGGAAAGAATTTAAAATCACACAACATAAACAATCAAGCAAAAACCTATATACATGAAAAGTTTCTCTATTCTCCTCCACACACACAAAAAAAAAATGAAGAATGATATACACATATTATCTTCCAGCGCTCAAATACATCTTGCAAGTTACAGCAACAGTAAGTAACAAGAAGCCAAGCTATGAACTTCCCCTGCAAACCATCTAATTATAAAGCAATAATATTTTTAGGTTCAACCGCATAAATTATCCCCCACAATTCAAGATAGTGAGACAATAGTTTGGCCTTGGTGGTATCAAGGCAAAGTGCAAACTGTTGCTCCAATCAACAAAAAAAAAAAACAATAAAAACATTAGTTTTTCTCATAGCAAATGCTCCAAGTTAATAATCAACGCACGTTACGCACACATATGTAAACGGAGATTATCACTCCAAGCAAACACTAGGATCAACTACTATTGAGCTAGAAAGTAGAGCGCGACGGAGTAAAGTTACCTCTTCCACCCGCCGCAAATGTACCCAACCTCATCCGCTCGCTCGCTCTCCTTGGGCGCCTCCACGGCCGTCGCCTCAGCCACCACGATGGCCTCCCCCACCTCCCTAGCCTCTGCCATGGCCTGCCCAGACGACGACGCGCCCCCGGCCTCCACTATCATCCTGTTGCCCCCCGCGCGGAACCGGCGGTGCTTCAGCGGGTGCCGCACACCGAGCCTCTTGTCGCCCCCCGGCCGCGGCGGCCGCCCCGCCCTTGCTGTGACCGCCGCAGCCGTCGCCGCAGCAGCAGCAGCAGCAGGATCGTACACCATCTAAATCGGCCTCAACCCAAAACCTAGCATCAGCAACAGATGGGACCAAATCTCTCAGAGAAACAAGAACAAACAATCCGGAGCGGAATCGATCGGCGCGACCTCGGCGGGGGCAATGCGGGTGGAGCGTACCTCGGGGACCCGATCGGGTGGAGCGGGAGGGGGGAGGGGGAGGAGGCGATCGGACGACGGGTCGCGGGGCGGATCTAGAAGGTGCTAATCTGCTAGATTAGCGCGGAGGCCGGAGGGGGACGGTGCGGCGGCCGGTGGGCGTGGCGGTGTGGGTGAGCTGGAACCTGGAGCACTGGAGGTAGTGCTGGCCAAATGGTCCCTCCATGCTGTTCACGAACCGGACCGGCCTGTTTAGGTGAACCGTGACCGAAACTGAAACTGGGCTGGCATCTCGTCTCGTCGGGCCGGCCCGGTTCGGTTCGTATGGTAGCGTCTCGGTTCGGTTCGCTACCGCTGTATATTTATTTAATGGGGGCTACTAGGCAACGGGATTCTGTCGGCCCCGCCCCCCGACGGGATCACTCCCGCCCCCCCCCCCCCCCACTCGGTCTCCATTCCTCCGCCACTTAAGTCCGCCTCGCCCTCGCCTCCTCTCCTCGGGGGCGTCCCTCATCTCCCTCCCCCGCCGCCTCCTTCCTCCGGCCGACGACGCCTCACCACGCCTGCCACTCCCACCTCCTCCTCCTCCTCCTCTCGCCAGATCCTCTTGCTCACTGACACACCGCCCATCGCTCCTTCCATCGCTTGTTGCTGGCCTCGCCGCCGCCCGGCCTTTAGCCTCCCTCCGCCCCGCTCGCCACCCCTAACTCGGGGGGTGAGGCGTTCCCTCCATCACGGCCCAACCGCTGCTCCTCTCGGCTCGGCGGCGCCACCGCCGCCGCCCGACGAAAGCCCCACCCATCGATCCGCCTCCTCACGACCTCCTCTACACCTCACGGCCAAATATATTCCCTAACCTTAACTCCGAACGCAGTGGCGCGCCGAGAAGAACAACGAGGTCGACGGCGGCGGCGAGGTCGGTCGACGGCGGCGGCGAGGTCCTCCTCCTTCCTCCTCCTCCTTCCTCCTCCTCTCTGCACAGACCTGCATGTGAAAGGAGAGCTAGTACATGTGGCGAAAGGACGGGAGGGATCCCGTCCGGGATGGGATCCCGTTGCTAGGAATTTCCCTTATTTAATTCAAAACGTGTATTTTTATATATTTTTTAAGTTTATAATGTATACTTATGAAATATAATGGTTTTTAAATTTTTTATATATTTTTAAATAAGACAAACTTACCAATAAAAACCGGGCCAGCCCGATTCGATTCGGTTCACTGTGCGAATCGAACCTGAGCCGAGATCCCAGCTAGTTGGCCAGGTCTGGTTGGAGGTGGGAGCGAGACAGCTTGTGGGAGTGGGAGAGGGAGAGTGAAATTTCCAACGTAGGGATTGGGATTTGGATCCTATACAATTATACAATTGACTGCACCATCACCTATATGTGAGCCCCGCCGTAACTTGGACCCACCTATAAGTGACTAAGTCAATATGACTTCAACTTGCGGAGGATTCTAAGTTGTTGGGATTGAAAACATACGCTGCTAGAGTTGACGCTTTAACTTATGGCTCATGAGTAACTCGGGCTCGACAAGTATATACTAAACATGATTCCTGCCTTGTCCACAACGGAAAAACAAGCCGAGACATACTAGCTTGTGACCTTTTATTTAGCCCACCGTCTAAAGCCCAAGGCCCACCTTATGTTCTCTACTACCTCTAGCTTTGCACCTACTTCATATGCCCCCACCTTCTCCCCAACCCCGCCTCGTGTCAACGTTGCCTTCTCTTCCTCCTACATTAGGGCCTCTCTATATCACTGATGCAACCTTGCATCGCTTGCTCGGTCTTGTTTCCTTCCCCATGACGCTCCTTTCATGCGGTCGCGAAGGGCTAAAGCAGTGCCCCTCATGGTGCTTCTCAGCATGGCCTCAGTAGCGGTGCCCCTCGCGTCCCTCTCTTATCCATCCTTGACAACAACATACCTCGCGAAACTCCCTTATGTAGCATATTGGAGTCCCTCGCGATGCTCCCTGTGCAGCATTGATGGCGACGTCCCTTGCGGTGCTCCTCTAATCCCCATGTCGCTTTAATGATGGCATCCCTTAAAACGCTCCTTCGTGTGATATTAATGGTGGTGTCCTTCGTGGTGCTCTCTTGTACTGCCACAACAGAGGTGTATCTAATGTTGCTTCCTTGTACGACGTCAGCCCCTCCTCCTCTTGGCCAGTGTGCCCCCTCCCTCTTGTCATACACTTAGACCAAATGAGCCACTAGCACTGCGAGCTTTACTGAGCCTAAGTTCAACAACATTCATAGCTCAGTAATCCAAGACAAGCTAGCTCGCTCGCAAATTTGATCCAAAACAAGCCTGGCTCACTTAGGTTCAGCCTGTTCCCACCCCTAGACGCCGATACTCGATGCATAGTATCATGTATTAGCATAGAATAAGTAAGGGCGGGGTTCAGTTTAAGGCTTCTTCTATACTCCTAGGGTTGTAGTCGTTACGGTTTAGGGGCTCGTCTATGTGGTGGAGGTGGCTCAATAAATCCATGGGCGACAGTTACTTTTTGAAAGTTTGAGATGTATTTGAACTTGAGAAATACAAAAGCTAGAGCATGAGAATGAGTCACTGGCTCACTGCACGTGGAAATTGAGATTTTGCCACTCTCAAGAATTGGCTTTGTCAAAATACCACTCTACATATGGCAATTATGAAAATGCCAGTCATAACAATGACTCCTTGTTATTTTTTCATTTCCAGCTTTATGATTAATTTTATCATTTAATAGCCATTGGAAAGTATCGAATTGCCCCCATATTCGTCTCATCTCTTGCTGCCCACTCCTCACCGGAAAGAAATTCTATGCGGACCGGCCGCACCCAGGAGGTGGTGCGGACCCGCTCCCGATGGCCGACACGTGTCCCATGAAAATCACGGCCGTTGCTTCCATCCTCCCTTCCCCTGCTCGTGTTTCCTTCCTCCGTTCCCCTCGCCTCCGCCTCCGCCCACCCGCCGCCTCCTCGACGCCTCGCCCAGATTAGCCGTGGCCTTGCTGTTCCATCTCCTCCAACATGCACAGGCGGCGGCGGGGCCTCCTCGCATCGAGGCGGCGACGGCCACGGAGCTCGCCACGGAGCCATGTGCAATCGGAGCCCGCCGCCTCCGGCCTCCCCTGCCACAGAGCTCGCCGCCCCCGCCACAAACCTCGCCGCCACAGAGCTAGGACGGGGTAGACACCAGCGCCGGGGGTGACGAGGCCGAGGCTGGAGACGGCGGCTTAGGCAGCGACGAGGGAGGCATCGACGGGAGAGAAGGAGGTGAAGGCGACGACGAGGCGGATGCGGACCAGCGGCGAGCCGGTGAAGAGACGGGTCGGGGGAGGAGGAGGCAGAGGCGTTGAGGAGGGGGCGGGTCGGGGGAGGCGGAGGCGGAGGCGAGGGGAACGGAGGAAGGAAACACGAGCAGAGGAAGGGAGGATGGAAGCAACGGCCGTGATTTTCATGGGACACGTGTCGGCCATCGGGAGCGGGTCCGCACCACCTCCTGGGTGCGGCCGGTCCGCATAGAATTTCTTTCCCTCCTCACCATCACCGATGTCGGTCATACCCTCATCCCAACCAATCGTCGGCTCGCTATCCCTTCGCTAGAGCCAACAGCCTCTTCTTCTTCCTCCGTGGCGGCAATAACGGCGTGCACACGACAGATGAAATACTGTGGCAGTGCAGGCGGTGGTGGACGAGACGTCGACACCAAGTCCTCGATGCAGCAACGAACAGTAGGTCGGGCAGTGCAAGTGGTGACGGAAGGGATGCTGGGGCGCACAAGTGAGAAAGTGTTAGAGCGCGTGGTGAATCTGCCATCTCATGGTCCAGCAGCCAGGGATTTTTCTTTCGGACGAAATTTTCACAAATTTTGGTAATTTCGCTCCACGAGGAAATTTTAAATTGCCTCTTGAAATTTTTGAATTCAAATAATTTTATACAATTTGAGACTAATATATAAAAAAGAAGCCACAATATTCTTCTTTTGAGAAGTTATGATAGCTTAGTGAGTAGTTTAAACATGAGATGTATGATTTGACTTCTTGGTTTGCTATTTTTTATAACTTTTTGTTTAAAATTCAAAATCTCTATTTTTATTTCGGCTGAAATTTCGCGAAATCCGGTTATTTCAGTGCACAACGAAATTTCTAGCGTTTCGAAATATAAATCCCTGCCTGCAGCGATCCGGCTCCCCCAAGACCAACATCTAGTCTTCGACCCAAAAGACTAGCCTGGTGAGTGAGGTCGTGAGGATGCGTCCGCCTTTTTAGTTGTGCTCCCCATCATCAATATCCAATGTGGGACTAAACCCAACAAAGATAGGTAAGAAAGAGAGGGAGAAGGAAGCCTGTGGGGGAGGAGGAGGCATGCCGGAGAGAGAGGTGAGGAAGAGAGGAATAGGTAAGAAGACAAGGGTAATTTGGTCATTTTTCATGGCTACAAAATAAGAAATTTGATTATAAACCTCAAAAATGGCAAAGTAATAAGGAGCCATTGTTACGAGTGACATTTTAATAAGGGAGCCACCATAAATCGGACGTCTGATTTAATGTAAAAAATCGAACGCATGTTTCAACCGGTCCAACCTATTTCGAACATATATAATGTGATGTTAGAACATTCACAGTATATCACTGGAACATTTGATTGAAGCTATTAGAACATCATGGTCTGCTAATGGAATATGCTACACAAAATCATCAAAAAAAAAGAACTATTGTAAATAAAATTATTGAAACATACCAAAAAAAATAATGGAACATGGTAAAGGAACTAATTGAAAGTGCATCTAGGCCCTATGTGGGTTTTGATGATAGATGATGATGGGAAATTAAAGAACTAATATGTTTTATGAGGACATAGACAGATTTTAATCTTTTTGAATGAATTTGGAAGACTAATGGAGACTTTAAAGCTAAAAGGAGAAGTCAGTGTGCAATAAATAGATTTAGATCTTTTCTTTCTAATTTAGTCTAAGGACACGCCATACTATTAAGAGGGATGTGACAGAAAATCACTTTTAGATGTTCTAAATGCTCTTGGTAGATGAATCTTAACACACTCTTTCCACCAATCAAATTTGAGGGTGTTTTGCTCAAAATCATATCGGACTATCCGATGTTGAATCGGAATATCAGATACATATCAAAATATCCGGTCCTTGGTCCGATTGACACCCTCTCTGTCTCGTAGTGGCAAAAATATCGGACTACCCGATATTTTCCTCGGAATGTTTCAATGTGTATCGGACTATCCGATGTTAGGTCCGATCGACCCCTCTCTGTCTCCAGTTCCAAAAATATCGGACTATCCGACATTTTCCCCAGAATGTTCCGATATATATCGGAATATCCGATGTTAGTTCCAATTGACCCCCTCTCTGTCTTCAGCTCCAAAAAATATCGGACTATCAGGTAATTTTATCATACTATTTAATATGAACTGTTTCCTCTTTGATTGATCTTTATATGAATATTCTCAAAATTACTCCAGGAACTCAAAAATAACATTTGCGTCGAGTTTTGCTCATTTTCATATCAGACCATCCGATGTGTAACATCAGACTCTCTCATGTATGTCAGCAACAAACGGCTAGTTGGTGGGTGGGAGTATTTATTCCCCTCCTCCACCACGGGCTAGGGTTGCCTCTTACATTCATTCCAGCTGAGCACTTATTGTAAACCCTAGCTCCTCACCTTTCACCTTCACTCAACTCAAATCTCATTGATTGCATCCTTGTGAGAGTGAAGATGATAGATCTAGAGGCTTTGTGTTGATCAAGCTTCACCCTTGAGCACTTGGTTTCATCTTCAAGTTGGTTTTTCATCGGATTTGTTATTCTTGGAATTTGAGAGCTCCTAAATTGCTAGGAGTCACCCTAGAACCACTGATACTTGCTGTGGTGGCCGGGGAGAGTTTGTGAAGATCGGATTCTCCTCCGAAAGGGAAGGATTCAAAGAGTGAAACCGGGAGTGCTTGGTGCAACCCTGGAGGCAAACGGTCAATAGGGACCCCAGCTCAAGTGTGACCAATCTGCCTCAACGGAGACGTAGGATCTGCTCAAAGATCCGAACTTCGGGAACAACTTCTTCGAGTCTCCTTGTGGTTTTGTGTTTACTTCTCTTTACTCACTCATTGTTTGCTCTCTAACCCTATTCGGTGCAGGTGGTATCATTATTTTACTTAAGCGCTTCAAACCCTAGCTTCTGCAATATTGGATAATCTGATTCCATATCAGATAGTTCGATTCATATTGGACTATCTGATATTACTGTTATTCCGTCGCAATTTTTAATTGATAAAATTTTGTAAAGCCTATTCACCCCCCTCTAGATTACATCTTGATCCTTCACTAATGTAACATATTGAAACATCGTTGACTTGTGTTGGAACACGGTAAAAAAACTGTCAGAATATATCAAAAAGTACACTAGAACATGACAAAAGAATTGGTGTAACAAGCCAAAAAAGGCTAATAAATACAACATGTTTTATGGTGGTTCATTCATCTCATACAAAGTATGATGTTTCATGAGAACAGAAAAGATGTTTCAAAAATCAAATTAGAATGTTTCATACATAAAAGTGTGATGTTCCAAGGGTAATAATAATGACACACCTTTTCCTCACCATCTTGTTCCCCAAATCCGGCAAGCCTTCACCTCATGCTCACCAGATTCTAGGTGCAAAGTTGAAGGGGCTCTCAATTCTTTGGCTATTAAACCAAAAACTCAAGATAGAGACGGTGAGAGCATCTCCAATGGTGCATAGTCAGCTGGCTCTAAGGATGCCAACATCAGCAAATTGCTTACGTGGATGAAAGAGAAACAGGAGAGAGAGGCGCTAAGCGCTTGAGCGTCGGCTCGCACAAAAAAGAGGACACTAGCGCCTTCTTGGAGCCGTCTATCGCCAAAGACCACCGACGCTAGCGGATCGATTCATGACTTCCCTCCGCCAAGTGCCAAGGGGAAAATCCTCCGCGAAGCGCTGTCTTCCTCCTCCTCCCGCGTCTTCCTCCTTCTCATTTGCCTTCCTCGCTTTCTCCCAAATCACACCGCCTTCCCATTCTCCCAAAATCGCGCGCGCCTGCCCTCCTCCCTAGCCGCCGCCGCCACACCCTTTTCCAAGCCGCCGCCTGCACCTCTCCAAACCGCCGCCTGCCTCCGTCTCACCTCTTCCTCCTCCGTTCCAATCCGCCGCCGGCACCCATCCTCTTGCTCCTCCGCCTCCCAGCGGCCGCCGCCTACCTCCGCCTCCCTTCCATCCTATCTACCGCCCGCCAGCCCGTCTCTCCGCTCCCTCCTCCGTGCAAGCCCCCGCCGCCACCCATCGACATGGCCCTTAGATTTGCTGCCGCTCCTCGATCTGGAGGCATCCGTGAAGATGAACTCCCGATCCAAGCGAGAGATGGCTCCACCGTCGGCGCCCTTTGGATATGCAGCATCCTTGGCCAGTATGCATCGACCCTCGCCATGGCTGCGCCAGGCAACTTCGATATGTAAGGATTATGTGACATGCTGAGATGATTGTTGATAATTGTGATTATGGGCATTAGCTGAGATAATTGTTGATAATTTTGTATTGCTGAGATAATTATTGATTTGGGACATGTAAGTTTCTAGGTGCCGATGGAAATACTATAGAATTTGTTTTGCCCTTGACAAATTCGTATGCTTGAAAATCAATAATGAAACCACACCTTTTTATAAGTGAATCCATATTCAAATCCTTGTTAATCTTGGTGATGGTACTTAGTCATATTGTTAGCATAATGCAGTGATATGGTGACATGAAATGATCTGGTGATGTCAGTATAAATGCTTTCATTATAATACTTCATTTTATTATGTGTGCAGTCACCCCTCTGGTGGTTTTCTAAGATTACTAGAAAATGGTTTGTTACCGAAACCATGTCCTCCTGTTGGCAAAGAGAATTTGTCCGTGCCGGGTTCAAAATATGTTGTCAACATAGATGATGGTGACGACGCTAGGACTGCAAAGCGTCTAGCATGGACAGAAGAGGAGGACTTGCGATTGGTAGGTAAAAAACCATGGTTTTTTACCATTATAGTATATAGTAAATCATGATTCTCAACCATGCTATTGTTTTCTAAATGTAGGTGAGTGCATGGTTAAATAATTCTAATGATCCAATCAATGGAAATGGTAAGAAAAATGAGAAGTATTGGACAGACGTTTATGCAGTTTATAATGTCACCACGCCTAATAGTAGAAGAAGAGAAGCCAAGCCACTCAAAGACCGGTTTACTAGAATAAAGAGATGGGTTCTAACAACGACATCAACGTACTCAACCAGTCCACATGGTTCATTAAGGCACTAAGGGGTGAGGCTCCCCGAGTTCATTTTTCCGTCAATGGAAATGAATATGACACGGGATCTGAACTATTTTTGCTGAATCTGAACTATTTTTGCTATGTTGTATTGCTAATTTACCTTTTGCTAAAATCCGGATTCTTTTTTGCCATGACAAAGATATCTTTTGAGTGATTATCTATAACCATGTAGTAGATACTCACATACACATTTCCATTGAGAAACATCTTGTACATATTTCTTGAAAAATGATTGTTTGATTGTATTTCTTTCTCTAGGTACTCATCAAGGTGGTCCTGGATGTTCATCTCTAGAAGACATCTACTTATGAAAATGAATAAGGCAGCAACTCCTGAAATGAGAACTCTTCAATTGTTCGACTTTTGATGGTTCATGGTCCATGTAATAAAATGAGACTTGCATGTCCTTGTTTTACTTTTGATATTTTGCGTCTATGATGGATTATTGTATGGACTGTTAATTTCAAGTGCTACTTTTGTTGGCACAAGTGCTACTGTTGTTGCTACTGTCCTTGTTTTACCATGATGCTATGTGTTTTTGCACTTTGGAAATTAAGAACTATGGTTCTATGTCTTATACTTGTTAATTTCAAATACCATGATGCCAAAATTTTACCAGATGTTGGCCTTGATATTGTGTTGGAATGAGAATTTGGCATGTTGCTGACCTTTTTTTTTTTTTTGCATGTCCCAATTTGAAATTGTAGTGGTTTTGTGCTTTTGCTATGATTTTGTAACTATAATTATAGATAAACGGATTGCACTTGCTGTAGCATCGTTGTTTTGATGAAGTAGCAAAATTGATGACACAAAAAGAGCCACAAAGATGCTGTTATTATAGATCATTGTCATTCTATTTTTTAAACAAAGCAGTAATAAATGTTATAGCCAGTCTTATAGCCAACCCATTGGATGGGTAGTTTCTAATGCTGACATGGCCATCTTTAGAGCTAGCTGCTGGCTTTGGAGATGCTCTGAGGGAGCCTCCCGCTGCATGGGTGAGGTCACTGGCGGTGGCAGGGCGTTGGAAACAAGCAACAAGGGCACCTAGACGGCTGGACCTGCACAAGCTACCTCTCATAGCTTCTCGTTGAGTCACACATCATTGATGCCTGCTAGTGACTTCATGCGTGTTTTTTTGTCCACGGCTCTCTCTCCAAAGCAGGTACCAATTGCTATGTATCTTTGAGTTATAAGATGGGATATACCCATGTGCATGCTATCTTTGAGTTAAATGTCACGCACGTGCGATTACACGAAGTGGGAGGCCATTTAAGGTGAATGTAATCGTCGTCCAAGTGCCAGCACCATTGTGCGTGATGCATCATGCAACATGCAACAGGTTGTCAGGGAAGGATGTCCAATTTCAAACATTATCATTTTAACAATTACGAGTATTATTCTTGTGTAAACCCTATGTACAACTAATAAAAGATTAAAAAAATTTAAAAGAATCTATAGATGTTTTAGTGAACTTACTCTATCTATGTATAAGATTTGAATATCAAAATTGTTCCATATTAAGAGTCTTATATTAATTTTAAACTATTTAATAGAATGTGATTTCGATGAAGCCACCTCTTTGGCAAAAAATCTCAATTTCCCCCTCACTGCATCCAGAAGGACCGCAATCCACACACGCGAGATTCACTCCTGCATCACTTGTTCACGGCCACTGTCTGCCACTTCCTTCCCTTTCCCGTCTCCGGCGAGCTGCGCGGCCATGGAGCAAGCCCCGCTGATTCCTCACGTCAAGCTCGGCACCCAGGGATTGGAGGTGCTCCTCTCTCGCTCGACTGCCCCCCGCCTCTCTCTTCTCCCCGCGTCCGAGTGAATCGAATGGTTTCCGACGAAGGTATCCAAGCTGGGGTTCGGGTGCATGGGGCTGACGGGCGCGTACAACTCCCCGCTCGACGACGACGCCGGCGTCGCCGTCATCGCGCACGCCTTCCGCCGCGGCGTCACCTTCTTCGACACCTCCGACGTTTACGGCCCCCTCGCCAACGAGATCCTCCTCGGCAAGGTCCGCCGCTCGATTTCTTGGCTCCCCTGAGCCGCCGGCTGGAGCTTAGTACTGACCACCCCTTGTGCGCGTGATGATTCTTTTCAGGCGCTGAAGCAGCTGCCGCGGGAGCAGGTGCAGGTGGCCACCAAGTTCGGGATCCAGCGGGACGCCGGCGGCACGCGCGGCGTGTGCGGCCGGCCGGAGTACGTGCGCGCCTGCTGCGAGGCCAGCCTGCGCCGCCTCGGCGTCGACCACATCGACCTGTACTACCAGCACCGCGTCGACACCACCATCCCCATCGAGGACACGGTCTCTCGCTGCAAAATTTGCCCTTTCCATAATTCCATTGCAATTTGCCCCCATTTCTTGATTTCTTCCTCATGTTCTGCATAGGTGAGGATCAACTCCAGTGTTGGTGTGGTTATTCATGGCAATTCTTGTGCTGAGATTGATGTAGATTGGTGAGCTCAAGAAATTGGTGGAGGAGGGGAAGGTGAAGTACATTGGGTTATCGGAGGCAAGCCCCGACACGATCAGGCGTGCTCACGCCGTCCACCCAATCACCGCGGTGCAGATGGAGTGGTCTCTGTGGGCTCGCGACATCGAGCCTGAGATAGTGCCACTCTGCAGGTGAATTCTGATTTGGGAATTCTACCTACATGATCATACAATGGTCCTCATAAGTTGGTCGTGTTATATAATCTGTTCTACTCTGTGGACTTCAGAGATCTGGGGATTGGAATTGTTCCTTACAGCCCTATTGGACGTGGATTTTTCGGTGGAAGAGGAGTGACACAACAAGTGTCTGATGAATCTAGCCTGGTGCTGAATTCTGATATGATCTTCCTCGAAGCGTCATTCATTGATTGTCATTTTTCTTAGTATGGACATCTGTTTTTTCAGCAAGGGCACCCACGGTTTTCAGCAGAAAACTTGGAGAAGAATAAGCAGCTCTATCTGAAAATGGAGGAACTAGCCAAGAAGCACGAGTGCAGCCCGGCTCAGCTAGCTTTGGCTTGGGTTCTGCATCAAGGGGACGATGTGGTTCCAATACCAGGTGAGTGTTGTGATCCCATTCCCATGTAATTGATGGCATGCAGTCTAGGAGGCGCTTCCATACATTTTTCGTTTGGGCAGCAAGCAAAAGGTTGAAGATAGCCTTTCTTGTGCTCTTTAAATGAAAATACTTTTCAGAGATTGTACAGAAGTATGAATAATAATATAACTGACAAAGGAATATCCATTTCCATTGTGATTTAGCTTTCTTTGGCAGCGCAATAAGGTAAAGGCACATATCATGAATCATGGTAATTTAACACCCTCTTCGAAATGTGGTCATTTGCTACACGGTTTGTGCTATATGATGTTAACTTTAATCTTGCACTGAACTATCCTCTTGTGCTTGTTTCTAGTTCCAAGTTCCAACAAGTACACTGGTAGGTAAACTCATTGTTTATGTAACTCCAATATTTTATCACTGAGAAATATGCTGTGACAGGGACAACTAAGATCAAGAATCTGGATGCCAACATTGACTCCTTAAAGGTAAAGCTGACGGACAACGACCTGAAAGAAATTACCAGCCAGATAAGAGAAGATGATGTGGCTGGTGGAAGACAATATACTTCCTTTGCACATACCACCTGGAAGTTTGCTGACACACCAAGGAAGTAAAGCTATAAAACATCCTAGCAGCACTGAAACAGTGCAACAGGCGTAGCACTTTCCCTGCTAAATGTGATGCTGCCTGTATCTTATGAATGCTCCGCACTAAATATTGTACCATGGAGAATAATAAGTGGCAACATCTTATGAATGTTCTGTGCTAAGTATAGTACCATGAAGAATAATAAGTGGTCTCCATGAACCATATAATACATGTTTGAGCGTGTATAGCAAAATACTAATGTTTCGTTGGTGTAAGAGTTTAGATGAGACGGAATTGAACGACCAAAAGGTTTACGGGGGATTGGTGATTAAAACACTCGAACCACACCATATATAGCATAAATAGGGATTAATCAAACACATGATCAATCATGTATCATATGGTCTTTGTATCGCTCTATTATTCAATCAACCAAACGCTAAAGTGATGTTCTACCTACTACAGCAACGGTAGTGGCAAAAATACGTGTGCGAGTAACTCCAATAGCTCCTGGGAAATACTGTAGCAGATATAGAGGGGCTGCTGGAGGGAAGGAATCTTTTAGAGGGTAGTGTAATTTATGAAGAAATTTTAGAGGGATGGATAGAGGGGACGCTAATAGTGTTTTAGAGGAGAAATATAGAGGAACTGCTGGAGTTGCTCAGGCAGAAATTATGCACTGCACGGCACAGACGCTCTTACGTAACTTGGGAGAGCAGGAATCGCGAGCACAAACCAAGATGCAGTCCTCTGAGGCTACTCTGACCAACAAGTTCTGGATCGTCACGAGTGCAACCCTAATAAATGTAGACGCTCTGTTTCGAATGCTTGTGTTCCCGGTTGAAAGCCTCGAACCAGAGGAAAAATTGCTCAAATAATCAACAGTGAAAAGTTAATTAATATAATAATCTACTGTATAAAATAATTGCACAAATAGTAGTGGGACCCGCCACAGGCATGGCGGTAGCCAAGCTGCCGCCACGGGGTGTGGCTGCAACCTGCCGCCGCCACCGGGTGTGGCGGTAGCACCTGCTGCCACCACACGGCGTGGCCGTGGCCCGCTGCCGCCGCCCCACGTGACCGGAGCCCCTGCGCGTTATTGCATGTGTCGCCCGACAAACCGAACCGCTTCGAGTACATTTCCCGTTATTGCATGTGGTGCGACGTTAGTACATTTTGATCTCCCTTAATTTCTCACCCTTAAATTGATTGGCAATCCCTCCGTCAAAAATAAATAAAATTATATCAGTACATATATCTTTTGTGCACTTAATTATCCATCTTTGCATGCACATTTTTGTGCATGACTCAGGTGCGAGCTCCTAATGATGCAGGCAAAGAAAACCCTTCTTTCTTCTGAACTTGCAGTAGTACCAGATGTACTAACCGGTCTCATGATTATTGTAGCTTACAAGTCGACACATGTACTTGATAGTCTGTTGATTAATTAGCTCTGATGGTGCATGCAGGCACTAAGTGTACCAAGACGCACTGTGGCCATTAAGCATCAGCTCAAGAAGTCAGAAAATGTCAATATAGGACACTAGACATAACATGTGAATAATTAATTTTAAAATTTTATCAGGTTTTGATAATTTTAAAAATAAAAAATTTACCTACATCATTTTGCATGTGGAATATTTAAATTTTATAAAGTTTTGCGCATATGTAATTTTGTCAAGTTAGAATTCAAATGTAATCAAATTTTCACGTATGGACATTTATTTTTTTACAATTTTACCGGCCCTATCATAATTTGCGTAATTAATTAATCAGTCATATTTTATTAGTATTTAAATGAGCAAATACACTGTTGCCCCATCTCGAGTGGCAAATGACATGAGAGAACCGTGATTTTGTTTTGGAAAAACATATTTAACTAAAAATTACAAAAAATTACGCTCAGACGATAAACGATAGCATGACATACATAAACAGTGGCATGCATGACACATGCGCCGTTTTTTCTTACTTGTACCATGTCTTAGGGGACTTGAAAAGTACGTAACATGTGGGTGCCAGCTAGCTAGCCGTGTTGCCTCCGGCATGCAGCGCACAAGCGTTCCGTACGGACGTGCAAGTCTAGTGTACGTCTTGTCATTTCGAAACGATGTTCGAGATCTGCGATCCTTGCGTGGAGAACCATCATATATGCATCTGCTGCCATTAGAAAAGGATCATCCATCCACGATGTCATACGACAATCATTTATCTGTTTTGCACATGATAGAAAGTTAGGTTACATCCTAAAATAATTTCGTTCTATATGAAGGTAAGTAAACTCACTGCGTATAGAGGACATTGGTAGAATCTCCGTCCGGTGGATGCGTCGTACGTTATTCTGCAGCTTAATTCTAGTGGATGCGTCGTACGTTGTTCTTCAACCTGAGAAGGTCCAAACCGATTTTGAAGATCAGTTTGCTCCGCAGTTGGGATATATCCGGGCTGTGAACTTATGGCGTACGCAGACCCACCATAGTGTGAAAAACCCCCATCATGCTTTGTTCATAAGGGGTTTCATAGCCGTGCACAACCTGTGAAGGGACGCCGTGGGGGTTTGCTCCCCGTGTTGTAAATATGAAGGGAAGTCGTATGGGGTTTGTTGTCCATGTTAATTAGACCCTCCAGGCTATGCCGGATGTGGTATAGGAATGTTGCATCCGTCTATGATATCTTAAAAGTTAAGGTTGGATGCATATGTACTATCCAGTATAGATCTTTCCATAAAAGCGAAAAATCCCAAAAAAAAAATCCCTCAGGCTGAAAGCGAAAAATGGAAGCGAAGTCTCACTCCTGTTACCTGAATTGAAAGCGAGTACCTGAACTGAAAACAAAGACTCAGAAAAAAAAATTTATGATCACTGTGACTCAGCAAAGAAGAACTCTTGTGAACTCTTGAGCTTTGGCAGTGAAGAATGAAAGCGAAGGCTTCTGCGGGGTAGCAATATATAGCCTGAAATTTATGATCACTGTGACATCTAAACTCATTTAATTAGCATTAATCATATGATTACTGTTCCTGTTAAGCACCGCTGCCTTGCTGCTTAATTCTAGTCCACACATTTTGGCACTATTTTGTCGATGTAGCATTATTTTATTTAAAAGATGACACTATTTTGTCGGTGCAGCTGATTAGGGAATTTGGCGCGATGCAGCCCGCCCCATGGGGTGGCGGCAGCAATGAGGCCACGCCCGATGGCGGTCTTGAGCTGCCGTCACGCCGGATGGCGGGAGCAGTCTGCGGCCACACCGGGTGGCGGGTCCCGCTGGCATTTCAGTAATTTCTTTTACAAGTGGATTATTATATTAATTAACTTTTGACTGTTGATTATTTGAGCAATTTTTCCCAAACGAGAGGGATTGGGCGGCGTACTGCGGCTACCACGCCCACGAACAGGTAATTGGCGGCACGACGCAATGACCAGTTATTGATCGCATCTCCTTGAACTTTTTTTTTTTTTTTTTTTGGCAACTAAGCATGTCGTTTTCTTCCTTCTCTTCTCTTTTTATGATATTCAAATACCCTAAACATGGAACCTAAAAGACATGGAAATAACTTATTAGAAAGATGTCTAATGGGGAAGATAACAAAAGATCTGACTCTACCTTCTTCTCTAAGACAAGGGCGGCTACCTCCTGGCCGCCTGCTGAACCTCATGCCCAGACTTGCCTGATCAACATGTTCCAGCAAGCCACAGAGACAGAGTGCTACTGGTACGGCACACAAAAGCGAGTGCTGCACATCCCATATGAGCTCCCAAAACGATACCATTTTACCACAGAGAATATGAGCATGATTCTCAAGAAACAACAATGGCCGGCCAGTGTAGGTTGGATGCGAGGAAACCTGGACTTGTCGTTCCTCTGCAGGCATGAGGAGTCGTGCGGTTTACAAAGCTCCAGAGCGTTGGTCTCTGTGGACGGCGCCAGAGACTTGTAAACCGCACCGACTCTTCGCACCGATGAGGAGCTCATCCTTCAGAGCGATGCATCTGTTGCTCCAAGAACTCATGTAGACGACCATGGTTTCTTGCCCCTCCTCATATAAGACTATAAGATGGTATTACATGGAACTATATATGAAACCTAACAGCTGCGGCAACAATATTATATTATAGAAACATAAAGGGTTAGAGGTGGCTATGGTGAGGGGATATGTGAGGAAGGTAGTAGCAGAAGTTGTCTGGCACAGCTCTTGGCTGCTTTAACGTGGCCAACCTTGTACTTGCAGGTGATATAATAAAAACCAACTTGCAGGCTGGTAGCCAATGAACAGACTTGAGTCCTACTAAGATGTTACCATCTGGGGGTGGTTGCATCCAAGGATAGGATTGGTATTCAGCTTACCATCTGCTCATTGTATCACAAAAAAAAAAAAAAAAAAAACTCTTGATGTGTCATTTGGTGGATGTGCCAGGATAACAGATTATCTAGCTGATTTCTCGTGGAAACCCTAGGAGACTTATCCAGGATGGAAAAAAAAGGAAGTCAAGAAAGACCAGTGGTGTCTAAACCACCATGCCAATGGTGTTAGAATACAGATAAGTCAATTATGATAAATAAGAGGGAAGATTGGTATATCTACAGGAAAAACAGGAATCAAATTATTGGGCAATTCCTTGTTCATTGACGTAAGTTACACTTGGCAATTCCTTACTCAGCAGCCAATTCAAAGTTGATTGGCAAAAGAAAATAAGTCCCTAGAATTGTAGAACTGAAACTCTGAAAGTGCAGATACTAAACATATATTATAGGATATTTTCTAAAACATGAAGCTGTAAGATCCCCTAAAAGCAAAAATGTAAAATGAATATCATGTCACCAAAACCTCCAAGGGTCTTTGTAAGGAGGAACATAATTTTCTGTCGGGGGGAGAAGGTGAAAGGATGCCACAGTCTTTTGAAGAAAAGGTCCCATCTGTTTTGCCAAAAAGAATCATCGGTCAGAGCTCAAAAAATGTATATATATTATACAAAAAAAATATGTTCCGCCTGTAATTGCAACTGCAAAAGCAGAATCAAACACTAAAGTATATCTTTTTCTGTGATGATTATAATTTATAGCTAATTATTAGCATTAGGCAGCAATCGGACATGTTGAAACTTACAAATTCCCACTGCTTGCTGAGAGTGGAAGCATTCAGTGTGTAAAGATAACCTAGTCAAAAAAGGGAAGTGAAAAAAAGATATCCTATGAATCTGAGTGAACGACCAAAATTGCAAAGATGAAATAATACCATCTCGTTCAGCAGTGCATGCTACATTGTGTCGAAACAGATTTGGTTCTGGTGCCTGAAGAAACAAAGATTCTCATAAAAAACATTAATTACCTTATGCCTTGCACAACCTCACCATCAACTGGTCAATACAATGCACGAGAAAGCGTTGACGAAAACATTTCTCACTTTATCTGTGCATTTAACTTTGTTTATTGTCGAATTTATATGTGGCAGAAAAACTTACAGATTTTGTTGGTGATTTCCGGACTATATACTCATAATACCAGTATGGTTCTCCCTCGACCTACAAATAAATATTGTTATGTGATAATGCGTGTCAACTCCAGAAAACAACATCAGTTTTAAGAGGATGACTGCAATTAGCATGAGGTCAGGTGACTGTCAAAAGGTAATCAGAGCTTACATCTGTGGAGTGTGCATCAAGGACAGAACTCTCCGTCATTCGCTGACCAGTTGTTACCTTCTGCAAAGGGATGTGGTTTGTTGTAGAATAAGTGTTTCACTAACTTCTGCTCATAGTTCGTTCAAACAAACTTTCGCTCAAATATTTCACTAACTATGGATTATTAAAAGGTCATATTCAAATAACCTAGCAATTTCATCAACATCTAGGGTTTCTGATAGATCATATGAAGCGTCAAATTACGTGCTGCTGATCACCACTGCTTCAATCCATCTAATGGGTAAAGGCAAGTGTTTCTTCAGATATAGAAGGAACAAATAAGGAGTATCTGAATTGTAAATCTGCTTAGTCGAACTTTGCATTTTCAATATACCAATATGTCAAATCACTATAAACTTTCATGTCTATGACTGCTCCAAACAAACATATTGGCATCATTTTTCAGTTACAAAAACACAAGAATTAATTACCAGGGATGATTTCTCAGACAAGATGCAATCAGCAACATCTTTTGCATCCCACATGCTCTTTTCTTTTGAAGGTAGGAAGCGGGAATTTGGGGGCCCAATCTGCACAATGTAAATGATGAGCATTACCAAATGACAATATTCTCATCTATTGACAATGTTCACGTGCTGCATTTCTGCTAAGTTTTTTCGCTTTGCAAGCCAAATGACAATATTCTCATCTACAAAATCTAGATACATGAATATTCATACCCAACCTCCAATAGTAACATATTAAAATCAAATTAGCTGAACTCAGTTGTATTATCCTACAAGCCATCGTTGTGTCTATGACATGTGGCACTGGGACTCATCTGTCATAGACACAGGCGATGGCATAAAGGATAATAGCTCTAAATGCAGTGGCACATAGGATATTTTCCCTAGTAAAATTGTGTGGTTCATAATATTATATAGTATTTCAGGAGTTACCGAAACTGAGATAACAACATTGTGTATCATGTCAACTCGCTCTGAAACAATGCGTTGCCGTGCATCAGCTGGATAAAGCTTCAGTCAGTTTTGATTCTTTTTCGAATCATACACGAAGACTATAAAAGTGGAGGCTCTTATGCTGAAAAAGTAATTATGAACACTCTATACCAGAAGCTACTCACGAGATAGTGGCGCCGCAGATGAATACCGCTCTGGTTTTCTGGACTCTACCCTGGAAATCAGAACACAGTAGTAAGCTCTGTCCTGATGCTCATAAAGAAGACAACAGGTTAACAAATGCATTTCAGAAAGAACTAAATAGCACAGATTTGCACATGGGGAGCAGAAATACCATTTGAACGAGAATTTCTTGCCCGGCAGCTCAACTGGGTAAAGAAAGGAATATGCATTGATCTCGTCAACTTGCATAGCCATCTTCACATCTTCATCCATCTCGGTGGCAGCATAAGATTCTGCAAAACCATCACAGTAAAAGCACTTAGAAATTGGAAAGGAAATATAGAAGAGAACACTGTCTTGAATTCTGTGTTATTGGATGTGTTTGGTTCGTAGCCAATTTTGCCCCTCATCAAACCTTTCCAACAATAGCCATGACCAATGAGAAACGTTGAGGATTTCTCAACCAATGAATTATGTTTGGCAAGGAAATGAACTTGTAAGTTACATATCTCAAAATTAGCACGCCTCTAGCAATTTCTATAGCCGAGACTAAATGTGATAAGAAGAACTTCGTCAACAATTGACGAGTAGAATAGTAGGCGAAGAAACATGAATAGTTATAGGTATGAGGCAGTTGGTTGATCCCTACACCTGAAATTGGGAGCACGACGGCAAAAGAAGACACAAGGCCTGACAGCATGAGGTGCCTCCTTTCCAACCCGCGATTGCTTGAAGCGGGCGTGCAAGAACACGAAACTAGCGTACGGGGCCTCCTCGGCGATCGAGCACACGCTCCCGCACCGGCCGCGCCCGTGCTCCTGCAAAGTTTCCGAGAACCAGCACGCCGTCATGTACGCATAGGCTAAATCGGTCTCGCCGATTGGAGCTTGGTGTGGATGGAAGTGAACGGCGCGGCACCTGGAGTGGAGCGACGAGGAGGAGGAGGAGGAAGCGGAGCTGGGGAGGGAGGAGGCAGGGGAGAGAAGAGCCGCCGCCATGGCTCCCTGACGCCGGTGACCGGCCTCACACTCCCGGCTCCCCGCTTCCTCTACTGCTGGAAGCAGCAGGAGACTAGGAGTGTAGGATTCTATCCAAACCGTTTGTTAGAGAAGAAAGCAACAGATCTCTGTGGTTCCCCGAATTTTATAATTTTTTTATTTTTTCAAATACATAAATAATACTACCTCTCTTCTTTTATTCGACGTATTTAACTTTTGAACACGACTTTAACTATTCGTCTTATTTAAAAATTTAGTGCAAACATATAAAAATATAAGTCATGCTTAAAATACATTTAGTGATAAAATAAATCACAACAAAATAAATGATATTTACATAGTTTTTTTAATAAGACAAATGGTTAAAGATGTGTTCAAAAGTCAAAGGCGTCAAATAAAAAAAAGAGAAAAATTTTGTTTAACAAAATTTAAAAACTAGAGCCCTTTGCCAACTCCATAGGCGACATGTAAAATATCTTCATGATTGGGTTTTATATTATCAAGGGGTAGACGGATTAGATGGTTAGACGGCGAATGGGGTGATAGGACATATCTATTTCATTGTGTGACATTTAAATCCTGCTTGGGCGGAATTTAAATTCTCGTTCAACCAACGGATGAGATTCATCTAATTTGATCCAACCATAGGGAAAAAATTTCTTTACTCTAGACCTACTAGATGGTGGCAAACTTAAATTCCACTCTTGGAACGGTCTAATCGGATAATACTGGCAAGCTAAACATCTAAGCGAGCGCCAGGCATTGGACGTCCGTTCGGACATGCTCGCGTCGGATCAGCGCCGTCCATCCGATCGCTGGCACCGCGCGCATCCAACTCAGCCCGCGCTCCGGCGTGCATTAGATGCAAGCGCGGAGTTGTTAGCCTACTTTGATCAAATTTTCAATTAAACTTCTGATTTTTGTATAAAATTCAAACAGCGTTCAAAATGTGTGGAATAAATTTTATAATTCTTCTAAAATAGAGAGCAACCCATTTTAAATACTTTTAATTTTTTTCCCACTTTTTTATTTTTTTTATATGAACTTAGAAGAAGGCACTTATGAAACTTACACCTATGCTAGCGAAACTTGATCTGTGCTGATGAAATATGATGAAACTTCGATGTAACCTGATGAAATTTGGATGAAACCTGTTGAAATTTGATGAAACTTGAATTGATCTGATGAAACTTGAAGAAACTTGTATGAAACCTGCTGAAACTTGATGAAACTTGACAGTTCGGCAAAGTTTAACTAGTATGAAATCCAAGTTTTAATAGGCAAAACCTAAGTTTCACAAGTACGCTTGTGGATTTATATGGCAACATACATCTTGTTTTGTTCGTAAAAATACGAGAAACACGTTGGTGCAAACGGTTTGTGGATTAGAGCAAACAGTCAAAATTTATGACCATCAAAAGAAAAAAATGCTTGTAGGACCCACCTGTATGCTACAGTGGCAGCCACGCTGTGTAGCGTCCGCTGCGTGTTCGACGCGAGCGTGCGTTCGGACGTCCGTACAATAGCCTTTCTGAAACATCTAATTAGTCCGTCCGTTTAGCGGATAATATAAAACTCGGCCAATTAATCGAAGGGTGAGTTATACACGAAAAAGATATGGTTTTTTAATTTTATCGAAGGGAATAACATTTATCTAATTCAGAAAAATAAAAACATAAAATGTTTTAAAAATGGTGGTTCTCCTATACATGGGCCTTTTGCCTTACAAAGTTAAAAATGCTTCAGGCCCGGCGCACCCATTCTATTAGCGGGCGACTACTACTGCGGCGGACACGGCGCCACCGCCGAGCCCTACCCCTGCTACGCGCCCCGCGCCGCCCGCCGCCGTGAAGCTAGAGCTATAGGCTCCACAGCGCCGGCGTGGGTAGACCAGACGCCATGGGGGAGCCGCAGCCGAGCAAGGCGCTCCTGGACTTTCCCTCCGAGCCCAAGCCGCCCTCCTTCATCGGTGCCCCCCTCACCTCTCCAGTCTCCACCACCTCCCCCCTCACCCTCGTGCTTGGCTTCATCATTAATGGATAGGCTTGATCTGGTTGGTTTGCAGAGTCGCTTCTTGCGAGCCGGGAGCAGCAGCAGCGCAAGGAGGGCAGCCGCAAGGCGGGACCTCCCACTGATCCGCTCCCCAAGAGCCAAGGTGTTCTTTCGTACTGTTCTGTGCAGCTCAGAAAATTAGAATCTTTATAGCTGTGGGTGCATAGGCTCTAGATTGTATTGCGGAGTTACCATAAAAACTAGTTTATGTTCACCGTAAATCTTGAACTACTCAAATACAGTAGTCAGTGCCACTGGCCTGCTGCCGGTTAGTTTTCGAAAACTTGCTCAGATCATCAAGTTTCCTTTTTATGTTTGATTGGCTGGAAAACTGACCTGATGAGGGTTGTAAGTTGACATAGTATGCTGTGTGTAGAAGTGTCGCGTTTGTGTATGTACTTGCCCACTGATCTTTCTGCTGTTTTGGGTGCTGCAACGCCACTCAGTTCTCGGAAAAGTGAAGGATTTCTTGGGGGAGATTGCAAAGGCAAATGAAAAATTACAGCTCGACACACAAGTATCCTTCTGATCAATCTTACATTTGATAGTGTCCCTGCTCCTGTTGTTTATTGATTCCACCCTTTAATTTTTGTTCAGAATAAGCCTCCTGAAGAGTATGATATAGAAGCACTTACTGGACACGAAAAGGAATATATTGAGATGGTAAAGCTAATCTATCTTAGCAACATGGTGGGAAAACATGGTTGTGCAGTTTAACTATACTAACTGATGACCACAATTTTATATGCAGGATTTGCTGCTTGGTGTTGCTGATCTTCATTCGGAGCAAGCTGTCGAGGCAGCTGAAGCGACAATGAGCGCCTTCCCACCTTCAAAAATGTCATTCACTAGCAGCTCATCAGACTCGGACTATGAGAGCGATGACAGTGATGAAGATGGCGCTGATGATCCAGGCACGACTGGCAAAGAAAAATGGAAAGATTCTGTTGAATCAGAGGCTCCTTCAGCCAAAGGAAAGAATCCCCATAAAAGACAGAAGATTGTTGTTCTCAACTAGGATCCGTGCCATTCGGTGTTCTTGGCGAACAAGGACAGGAGCCGTGCTATTTTGTTAAGAAACATGAGAATGTAACCAAGACCTGATGCTAGTCAGGTTGGCGTGAAGGCCCAGATATCTAGATAATCTGCCTTCCTTTTTGCCGTATAATGATCAGGTCGATTAGGATTGTTCCGCAGGGGATGTATAAAAGGCATACGATATGTAACATCATTTGTTGTTCTAGAAAGTGTATGCCTTGGTACCTTTCAGCTGGTTGTCGAAAAGGTTGCAATGTTTTTGTTCTCATGGCATCAAAGATCTCATCGTAGTTTACATGTGTTTCCCGTGCTTCATGATGTGATATCTCTCCCATGTTTTTTTTGGAACAGTTGTTCTTGGTGTTGGCCTCATCATGTCTCTTTTGGTAATCTTGACTTAGGCTCTGTTCTTTTGAGCTAATCTTAGCGGCTGAACGGCTGAAATGACTAAATTTCAAACGCTTCTCGAGGTAGTCTCGAGATTCGAATCCATTTCGTTTGACTTGTTTTTTAAAACATTATGACCCACTTTAAAACAGCGAAAAAACAGACTTAAAAAACTCAAAACTTATGGCTTTTTAAAACGTAGATAAGTCGTTAAGCTCTGAAGCTGATAAGCTGAAAAGAACTAGGCCTTATTTACCACAGATTCACAGATCTCGCGTATGCATTGTCAAAGCATTATCCCTTAAACAAATCTGTTTTTTTTAACAATAAACAAATCTCTTATTGAAGCCCCCGTAGGGAAAACCTCTGCCGTGTAATAATACCTTGGACGTTAATCACGTCTCAGCTCACAAATGAAAAACTGGTGCTCAACTTACCTGATGCAGATCACACTTGTACAACAGATAGCAGCTACATGTGCACAATGGCAGGACAGCTGATTCCAAACAGAATCATACAAATGAAAACGACGCCCTTCAACTGCATTGGACAGATGCTAATTAAGTAATTATCATCCAGAAAGGACGTCTGTGTCTCTTCTTAAATTTACAAGTGCATGCCTACGTTACAATGCGCATGTCCAAGTTTACAGCATGCTTCCGTAGTTGCACCATACCGTGCAACTCCACTAGTACCAATTTTACAAAGTTGGATGATAAAACAGGTTTCACATGAGCGCACATCAACATAGATGGGATCTGGTAGGTACAAAACAAGTCACAAAGTTGGGCGAGCTTTGGAAACAATTTACTTGTACAAAAACAACTAATCAATACCCAGTCCAAGGAGCCTCAGTACTTTGCAGATTTAGCCAGATAATCTGAATACTGTTCGGACACAAACGATTTCACTCTCATTTCAGCTTTGCCATCTTGGTTGGGAGAATATGATTTAACACCGATGACGGTGGTCATCGCTGGAAAAGATTGGAAGTCAAATCAAATGTTGCTTTCCTTCACGTCAGCATTATTTTTTTTACAGTCAGTAGGATGCATGGGCAAGTACTTTGGCGAACAAGTAAAACACTCCGCAGAACTTAAGCATCGTTATTCATTAGATAAGAATCAGGTACAAGCTTAGTGACCAATAAAGCTCCGTTTCATTTCAAGCCTCTGACTTGCCAATTGTATTCCATTTCCAGTGCAGTTTTTCTTTTTACTTTCTACAAGTTTTTTATATGTACAAGGCTACTAGCAGGATGAAATGGAGCTGTCAAATAGCACTTCACATAGGTACAAAAGTCAGCTTTGATATATTTGATTTGAGTCATATTGTGGTGTAAGCATGACATACTATTGGTTAGCATGAACCTGGTCATGTTCGCAGAGAGGTGGATACAGTGATCAACACTCGCCATGACAGACTCAGACACATGCTAGTGTTGGGGACTTGGGGAAAAATTAGAGAGCTGCTTGAGAACTACTAAATACAGTTATATTAACTCTCAGCAGCAGCACTTTCTGTGTAGAAGTAAACAGAAAAATGCCCAGACAAATATCTGATTAGGGTACTTACTTTTATGTACACGCCCATATACGAATCTTTCACCAAGCCAGTCTTGCAAAGGCTTTGATCGTATTCTTGTGCTTCGTCTCACACCAGACTGCCAGGTAAGACCAGCACCTGATCACAACAGTCCATGAAAACAGAAATATTAGTTTGTCGGCACCCTTCTGATATACTTGTTTGTATTTGAACATAAAAAATCCACTGCATGTGCATGCAGATGAAGACCTGTAAGGCTCTTTCTTCTATCCAATCCCTGCTTCTTGTTTACTCTCTGTGCTTCATTTTGCCCCCTATCTTTGTTTTGGGGCAGTGAATTCCTTGTACTAATTGTTTGCTGCTGGAAGTACAAAGGCAAAGATAAAAATTAACCATGAAAGCTCATGTGCTCAGAAGGTGTAGGCAATGCGCTCTAAGCTGTGCCCGTCCATATGCCTGTCTCTTTGTATGTATCTTGAAGTAAACCTACTGAACCAAAAGTGGCAATCATCCTTCTTTCCCTCAATATGGAGTGATAAATTGTTTAGCACCTTTATGGGCATAGATAAAATATGCTTGCCATGATGAACAGGAAACTATTCCTACATTTCTTTTCATGGCCATTCATATGCTATCCATACTACCATTTAAACAAAGACAGAACCAGATGCTGACTGAAGGTAATTTCCAAAAAAAATTAGGGCTACAATTTCAGTCTAGAAACTAACTTAAAAATGCTTGATGAAAGAAAACTACCTCAGTATTTGTATCTTGCACATGAGGTTGATTTTCTGGATCAAAGTTTGTTGGGGGCATATCCAACGAATGTCTTGGCTCATCTGTGAAGAAGAAAATGCTTCAGAAGTCAGAACTTCACACAGAGCAACAATATTAACGGCATGAAATGAATCTTAAATAATTTAAAGCAACTAAAAAGTAGATGGAAGTTTAATGGAATAACAATATTTACAAAGAAACGACACAAAAAAATACAACATAATAACAAAACAAAACTGAATTCAGCTGGCAGATATATACAATTCTTTTTAGCATAGTATGAGACAATAACAAGCAGGGATTGAATTTATTGTAAATTATTAATGAACCACATGAAAGCATGATCCTCCAAAGGAGGGCTGGTTGCCTGGTCATATCTAAGGGAGGAGACAACCCTAGCCAAGAGCGATACTTATAACCATCATGACAAATAGTAACTGAATATAAATGCATAGTACAGTAGGCAAATACAAGACCTGTCACTCTTTCTCTTCTATTCGATGGCTCCGTGTTTTTCCTTTTTCGGCCTGGTTTTTTCTTATTTGCTTTGATTGGGGAGAGTGCATTGCTTATATTGACTGCCAGTTTCTGAAAGTAAAAAAGAAGACAAGCATAAGAATTTTCCTCAAGATTAGAGGCTTATTTTCCATATTCATATTAAGAAATGTATAGGCAGGATGTGCAGGATCACTGTAGTTATTCCTGACGCTGGTACAAGTATACCACATACTGTATATGAATGCGAACACAATGAGTAGAGCATTCATGATTTAAGTTCACATCAGCTTTGGTGACCCAAACAAACACGTCAGTTCATGATGATGAAATGGTATGTTACATCAGTAAGAATAAAAAAGAACTGAAATATGCTCATCTAATATTACTTCAAATAAGATTGTTTACAGCAGCAATTTCAGATGCTATCAGTAAAACACAATAAACAAAACTACCTCGCTGTTTCCATCACGCACATGAGATAGATTCTGTGGATCAATATGTTCTGCAGGTATTTCCGATGGATGGATGGGCATATCTGTGAAGAAAATATGCTTTATAACTCAACAATGAGTAGTAAAGGGAAAAATGACCAAAAAAATAATTACTCTCAACTGTCACTCTGAGCTTAAAACCCTCCTACAACTTATTCCACCATTTGTTAAGCCTCATAAAAGGGAAATTGCTGAATTGATTGTGTTTGACACATGCATCCCGTCACTATATGACTGCACCAATATAACATACTCCAGGTTTAAGATAGGAGATAAAGGCAATAACAGGTGGATTAAAAGTAGTATAAAAGAGATGTTATTTAAAGTTGAAATAATATAATGCGGACCAGTGACTATTTCCTAATTTTTATATTGTTTTTCCTTTAAAATTAGTGAAAAAAGTAGTGCAATGAAAACTTTGAGTTCTGTACGAATGTAAGGGTTTTATGCAATTTTTCCAGTAAGAAACTACAGGGTATGAGATGTGCATATTATTAATTTGTGCAACATGCAAGTAGATAAGCACACTGCATACAAACCCTTTTTTAGTCAAATAAGCATACTGCATATTGCACACAAACTTTGAATGGTAAGCTACGATGGTTTTACATTTTATAACATGTGCTATTTTCAAAATAGCATCACTCTAGAGCACTGATAAGCCACAATAGTCAATTTCATGATAACAGTATGTACTACCGTCTTATTTCAATAAATTGCTTGGCAGCAACAAAAGCTGCCTTTCAGAATCTACATGTCGTTTCTTTAAAAAATAAAAAGTAAAATCTATTGATGTTGTGAAAACACTGCTAAAACTACCCACAAAAGAATGGCGATGGACTAGGCGGTTAGCAAACAGCTTTTGGACTTTGTCGCTACAACATTTAACAGTAAGGATTTCACAGGATAACGCTGAAAGGAAAAGATATTCAGGAGCAAAAGTGGGCAAAGGGGTAGAGCCAAATCAATGTTCGACGTAAAGTAGTGAACTGTCTCAACTTCATGAAAACTATTCAAATCAAGTCTAATATATTTAGTGTGAAGTTTGTTGTTCAAATGTGCGGTTTGGAGAACAATAATCATTCTCTCAATTTTCCTGAATCTTGAGTCCTCAGCCCTATTAAGCAAAATTTTGCAAATCTTTCGGAGGCATATGTCAGCTGAAATTTATAGAAAAAATAGGTACCTTGAAGAACCCCTCCAGCTACTTCCTGCCATACAATAGGAACTAAGTTCAACAAATATTAAACATGCTAGGATTTATATTAGACTAATGGTTTGAACAGGAACTTGCCTGATGATCAAAAATCAAATCTTCCTCGTGCGATAGAGAGACGTTTCTACCTGGTGTGCTAGCTAACAGTTCTGTTGAGCCACCTTCCAGATGATGACAAGAAACTTCTTTTTCATGATTGCTCTTCTCAGTAATTGGGTGGTGCATTGGGACATCCTGTTCCTGAGGTACAATATAAAGTATGGTATATGAAGTAAAGTCCATAAACTCAGAAGAAGTTCAGTAATAAACATGTCAAAAGTCGGAACAAGTTCAGTAATAACTACCTCCAATAAAACATTGTTCCTGCTGGATGCTTCTTTTTCTTTGGCAACTCCACTATCTCTGTACACAACAAGTGGGGAACTTTCTGGTTGCCTCTCATCTATTGTGACACCATTTGAAAGATTCAGTTCAGGCTGAAGAACAGGATCTGGGGACTGGGCAATTGGACTTGGGGTCTCCCTTGCAGTACGGGCCTCAATAGTCACCAAAACCACCGGATCTAAAGAAGTGTGCAGCAGCGATTGTTTACACACCACACTTTCTGGAGATTCATCAGAGTCATCTTCTTTTGAAAAATCTGCATATCTATCCTTCAGGACATCTCCAACAAAAATACTTTTCTCCAATTGTGAAATCCGAGCAAGGTGACTCCCTGATACAGGTCTTCCTGGAGTATGACTAGCCACTGGATTTTTCTGTAAAGTGCTGCCACTTACAGGCCTATCACCAGGAACATTGAAGCCAGGAAGACAAACTTTTTCTATGTTTATTTCTTTAAGCTGCAGGGTCTCCCGAAGTAGATTTTCCTCTTCAGCTTCATCCAAATCTTTGAACGAGGACAGTAAATAATCCAAGGTAGCGTCTTTATTCTTCCCAGCCAATGATTCTGTAGAGATAAAATTATATTAAACAAATCTTTATCTAGGTTAAAATAACTAGCTAATGACAACAGGTTTCAAAAGAAAATATAGTTAACCTTCTCTCATTGAGACATCTGGTGTATCATGTTGGCTAGATCTTGAAGGAATAGGCCGTTCGGTTTTTTCAGGAACTGAAGTATTCACTTCGTCTTGAGTAAATTGAGATTCTGTTATAGTTTCTACTTGGGAAGCAGGTGCTTCGGTTGCATCCGGTTTATCACTGCTACCACTGAACTTGTATGAATGAACTGATTTTCTCCTGTTAATTAACAAAAAAAACATGGATCAATTCCTTTTTATGATGGATGATTGGATGCTTCTAAGAACATGGCAACAGTCAATAATTTTTTTTGTAGAGAATCATAAATTAGGATAAACTAGCTGCATGAAGCTTTATTTATTTTCTTACACTTTCACTGTTCTTCAAAGTCCAAACGATGGCAAACGATAAGGATATCAAACACATCGAAATTAAGGATATCAATACACCCAAATTAATGAAATGCACAACGCAGGTGGCCATACCAAACAAATGGCAATGATTTTCTATGGTCAAATTAACCAAACCCCTTTTCAAAACTGTGCTGTAACTTATCATTTCATCACACATAAATATGAAAAGGAATAAAGATCGTACCTCAACATTCCGGGCCGCATCTTGGGCGGATCGACAGCCCGACGACTATCTGCCGTTTTAGTTGGAGCCTCACCTCGCAGCTTTTTTATTTCCTTGTCAGCTTCTGCAAGGATTAACTGGTATTAGAGCCCTGTTAACAATCACAGCTTCACCTGCAACTACAGTTGAAAGGCAGTAATAGCAGTTACTTTCTAGCTGCTCCAAGGTCAAAAAATATTCCTCAGGGTCCTCAATATTCAGTAAATCTGAGAAGTCAATGCTTTGCACCGGGTTACTGCAAAACAAGAGCATCCGGTTATTTAAATTGTATTTACAGCTGACCATAATAGAATACAAGTGATTAATGATTAATGAACGTATCCTTCCATAAGCTGCGCCTAAAACCATCTATGAAAGTAACAGCATAGAACAAGCAAGTGGACTACCTTGTGGCGGCCTTGATAGTGAACCGAGACCGCTTGCGGTCCATCGCCGGCCTTCTCCCTGGCTGGTTGTTCTTGCCATTCGCACCAGCAGCAGCAACTTTGACTCCACCATCCTGATAGAGCTTCCCAATGTCCCCGTGCTCCTTCATTGCCAGCCTAGCCTGTTCCACCAGCTCCTTGGATCCTTTCTGCACCAGACATTGTGCGATATGTTTGAGCAATCCACAGAAATGTGGAACAGCTTGCCTCAGAAGTCAGAACATAAAAGGATTACCCCCACGCATTTTCCTCAGAACATAAAAGGAAACTAGACCTAAAAAAGAGAAAAGCATTGAAAAGAAAAAAGAAAACCTCGGTCCCGACTCCGAACGAATCGAGCCCCGGAGGAGCCCAACCAACCAAGCACAGGGCACACGCATTGGTTCGAGAACGGGGAGATGTCGCGCGTGGCGAGGCGGGGGTGCGTACCAGGGGTCGGGATGTGCCGTCCAGCAGCGCCCCGCGGGCCGTGGAGGGGGACGCGGCGGTCGCGGCGGGCGCGGCGGGGGCGAGGGTTCGGAGGAGAAGCCGCGTCGGCGAGGAGGCGTTGGGGAGGGGGTCGACGGAGGCCATGCGGCGGCGCGTCGGTCTCGCCGCCGCGTGGAGCAGCCGACGCGGCCGGCCCGGAAGGCGTCGGACGGGTGGCGAGCGAGCGAAGTGGGGAATGGGGTTTCGGGAGTTTCAAAACTCAAAACGAAGAGCGGGCGGACGGGATGTGAGGGGAGGGCTTCAGCCTGCGAGAAAAGCTGGTGGCTCGCTTCTCGGCTCGGGCTCGACTAGGCTCAGCTTAGAGGTGGCCAAATGGGTTGGGCCGGCTGAACCGAACAGGGCCGGGCCACATTGTTCACCAAACCGGGCCTGAACCTGGGCCGGCATCTAAGCCCATCGAGACGGCCTGGTTCGGTTCGTATAGTGGCAGCCCGGTTCGGCCCGCTACTGTGTATATATTAATTTCATTCAATATATGTATTTCTATATATAATTTATTATGATAAATAATATATTTGTTTAGTTTATATTTGTGAATTATAATAGTTTTTCTTAATTTATATGTATATTTTAAATAAAACAAACCGGCTAATTGAAAACCGGACCTGTCCGGTTCACTGTGCGAACCGAACTTGGGTCGAGACAGCAGCTCGTTGGCCCGGTTCGCATAGTAACCGAACCAACCGGGACCGAACCGGGCCGGCTCTAGCTCAGCTCGGAGCTGGAAACGAGCCCGAGCTGAGCCTATGTGTGATGTTCGTGAATTAAGCGAACCGACTCGGCTTAGCGAGCCAATTTAGCTCGGCTAAACAATGCCCATGCCGGTCGCGGGTGATAGCTGGTGTGAAGATTTTGTGTTCTGTAGTAATATCGTGCATGATTGCTTCTTGGTGTGGAATTTAAGATGTGTTAATGCTTGCTTAGTTTTAAAATATATATTTTTGGACATAAAAAATTTAGATGAGACGGTTGGTTGCTAAGCTCAACAAGTCGCCAAGCCGAGCTCGAATCATTTCCACCCCTATTTGAGGGCTACGGCCTAGTGGCCTACCGGTGGTCGATGAAGGTAGAGGTGGGCAACCTAGTCAAATAGAACCAACAGATCGACCTGTGCGATACTACTGTTCATCAAACTATGAACTGGGTCGACCCAGTTTGTTCCACCGTATCAAACTTAGACTGAGATCTCAGCCTGCCAGATGAGACCAGTTCGGTTCATATAGGTCTTCTTCATTTCAGCTTAAATTAAATTTAAATTTGTTATCTATGTATAAGCTAAACGATGTATTACTTTTTAGTCATTTTTGTGAAGTTTTAAATAGTTCATCTCATAGTTACTAGAACATTATTTTCATAATTTTTCAAACTCTTCAAGACATCTCTCAACGGGTCACAACTTTTTCAGGTTAAAAACTTTCAACGACTTTAAGTTAAAGAGAACAAGGCCATACCAACGGGTCGGCATGGTTCGTTTTGATCCACTTTTGATTCATAGAACATGTATTTAATTAAAAATAATTATTATTATCATATTTCCTTATGATCAATAACTTATTTCTTCATTTTATAGCCTATATTTATTAAATATGATCATTTTCTTAGTTTCTGTACATACTATCGAACAAAAATAGAGCAACTCGTTTGTAACCAAGCTGGCTCGCTTCTGTTGAGTTCACTGTTTGAACCGAACTTGGGTCGAGCCCATGACCCGTTGGGCCTACATAATTAGTTCGTTGGTCACCACTTTTTGTTCATGATTCGTTGGTCACCGTCCTCCCTAATGTTGATGTCCTCCCCTCTCTTCCCATCACCGCTTGTCTCCGCGACGGCCTCGACCTCTGCCATCCCTAGCATCGTAGGCCTTGCCCTCCCTAGTGGGGACCACCTAGGGCTGGAAAAATAGCTCGCGGCTCGGTTCGGACAGGATCGGCTCAGCTCAGCTTGAAGGTGCTACCGAGCTCGAGCCGAGCCTACTTTTAGGGTTCGGTAAAATAGCGAGCCGAGCCGGACTCGGCTCGTTTCTGACCGAGCCGAGCCTCTTTTAAACAAGAAAACGCCTTTGGCTTGTGTTTTGGCTCGTCTCGGAGGTGTTACCTGGCTCGAGCCGAGCCCACTTTTGGGGCTCGTCATTTCGTTTTTTACCGATCTCGGCCAAGCCAGGCTCGGCTTGTTTCGTTACCACCTCTAGGACCGCCTTGCCACTATCCTCCATAACGCAGTTGGCTTCACTCTTTGCCCTTCCCAAATTCACTTGCCATGTCACCTTCCTCCCTAGCACAACCAGCCTTGTTGTCGTCTTCTCCAACACCACCCACCTCGCCACTGTACCTTGACACTGCTGGCAGAGAGAAGGGCGAGGGTGTGAGGGGGAGAAAGAGGTAGCGGGGTGGGGGGAGAGAGAAGGGAAACGATGAGAGATTGAAAAAAAATCTATCCATAAAACAAAAATGCCACTTGTATTGTATAGCTCACATGCCCACCCTGACACTTTATTTCTTCCACATGCCCAACCTAATCTACATGTAAAAAACTACCCACGTTTGCATCCACATCACCCAAAATAACCGGCAAGATGGGTTTGATCGGTGAAAGGACTAAGTCGACATTGTTTCGGAAGTTTGGGATTGGGACCGGTCTGGAGTGGTTTTGTACCTTGAAATCAATTTGACGCAAACACAAAACTTTAGGGACCAAGCTGACACTTTTTTTTTCTGCTTTTTAAGATAGGAGGTGAAGTTGTTCCCTTAAAGAAATTTTAAAAAGGAATAAAAACCCATACAATGTTTCTCACAATCAGTAGTAGAATACATGCGATGGAAGGAACGAAGATTGTAGAGCATGGTGAAAGGGGTTGAGTTGAATGAATAAGCTACTCAAATTAAATGTTAAGTTTGACTCCGATAGGTTAGTGAATCTTTTCTCCACTTTGTCTATGGCACTTTTAATAGTTTTCATGATTTAAAAGCCAGACTAAAAAGTCAAAATGTTAGCTTCGAATTATGCTAGGTTTAAGTACATCACGTTTGAAGTGGTTAAACTGAATGAATAAGTTCACTTAGTTAAATGTTAAGTCGCACTTCGATAGATTCTTCGATCTATTTCTTCGATTGGTTTACATTTTTTCTTAGAAAGTTTGGTTTATGTAATTTTTATGGACACAAAAGCTGGGCTTAAAAAAATAAAACGCCTTCTACCTGTTTCTTCGGTTGAGTTATGTTAGTTCTGTATGATGGGAATAAAAAGCTTCCAAGGTTCCTATCAACAACTATGTTATAAAATAACAAAGAATCGTACATTTCGTGAAACATCAATCACAAGATTCAATCATACATATAATATATGGACACAGATGTACAAAGGACACATAAAAGGTAGAAATCTCTATTAATCTCAATATATCAACCAGCCAATTACATAGAGGTGTCTCTCATATTTATAGCAGAGGGTTTTTTAACACCAACAAACCTCTAGAGATAAGGATTAACCCTAATTTGGCTTTGTCCGTAATGGCTTTGTCTGTTTGAGCTGAAAGTTGTTAAAAATTTTAATTTGAAAAAGTTGTGACCCTTCGAAATACGTCTTAATGAGTTCAAAAATTATGATTTATTTAATTCTAAGAAAAAGTATTTAAAACCACATAAAAATAACCGCAAAATATTATATCGTTTGGTTTATATAAATGTCTTGTTTGTTTCAGCTTAACGTAAATTTGAGTTTTACTGTAGCAAAATTGAGATTCCTTGAAAGATGGTCTAATAATTCTAAAAAATTAATAAAAAATAGTTTTACAAATTTGAGAACTATTAAAATGTTCGAAAAAAATCATTACAAATTTCTACAACATGTAGGCTATATAAGAAAAGTCGGTACGTAAAACTCAACTTAATTTTAATTTGAAACAAACAATGCCAAAATCTACAAATTTTCATTTAATTTAATCTAAACCAAAGCAAACAAGGCCGATATCTCTGCGTGGCACCGGATCAAATAGGCTCCATGAAGCTAAGGCCCTGTTCTTTTTGAGATGATCTGAACAGTTGAACGGCTGAAATAACTGAATTTCAAGAACTTCTCGAGATAGTCTCAAGATTCGGATACATTTCGTTTGGCTTACTTTTTAAAGTGTTAGGACCCATCTTCAAAACAGCGAAAAAACGGATTAAAAAAACGCAAAGCATATGTGTTTTCAAAACATAGATAAGTCGTCAAGCTGTTGAGTCGATAAGCTGCCAACGACTTATCTATGTTTTAAAAAGACACTTGCTTTGCTTTTTTTATTCTGTTTTTTTGTTGTTTGGAAGGTGGGTCATAACGTCTTAAATTGCAAGTTAAACGAAATGGATCCGAATCTTGAGATCAGATCGGTGTTCTCAAATTCAATCATTTCAACGCTTAATTGTTCAAATTGCTCAGATCACCAAAAAAACAGGGCCTAAGTATCCATGTAGGAGGGACGGGTAGGGTAACTTGCGGCCGAGGCGGCCACGCACGCTCGCTTACCAATACACAGGCAGAGCACCGCACCACCACTGGACAGTCCACCCTCCGCCTCGCGCCTCCAAAACCCTCCCCTCCGTCCCGTCTTCCTCCGCCCACCCGCCTCCTAGGGTTCGTGTCGCGCCGCCTCGCCGCACTGCGCCGCCCCGCCGCAGCCATGGGTTCGTCGCTCCCGGCCAAGGAGGCCAACCTCTTCAAAGTCATCGTCGTAAGCACCCCCTCCACCTGGCCCCCTCCCCCCTCGCTCCCCGAATCGATCCGTTCGCGCGCGTATTCCAGTTCTCCCGTGGCTGCGTTCCGCCCGATTCGACGGCCTGGAGGCAGCCCTCGATCGTTGCTGCTACCGGGGAGTGGCCGTACGCTGGGGTTTCATTGTTTATGTGATTGCTCGAATCGCCGGGGCTTACTGTACCGGCAGCGGGAAGCGTTGATTTGTGATGGTTGCACTGGGTGGTGCCCGGTTAGCTGTTGCTCAGGAGGGAGTGATTTCGGGTATTGGAGTGGCCAGTTGCTTTGTGGTCTGGGCTTCGAGCTGTGCATTATCGTGTAGGTATGAGCTTGGTGGAGTTGCTGGTGCTAAAAATGAACAGATGCTGCGTTGCTTCATATTTGCAGTTGAATCGTAGTAACATGACCCGAGTGGACTCAATGTCATGCTATATCTAATCTGACATTAAATCCTTGTGTCTTGTGGTATGTTATAAGAAGGGCACTTTTGTGTATGCATTATATTTATAGGTGCATGGTATGGGATGTTGGGTTGTATGTTGGGACTTAAAAAATTAACATTGCCCATTAGCATTTTGTGATAATACACAGGTTGTATATGACCAGAGTTCTTGTATAAGAGCTCGGTTGAAGCTTTTACATTATCATTATGCGGCCCTGGTGGTGAGATAAATATATGGTGCCTTAAGCGCTTTTAGGATTTTGGAAATTCTGCGTTACTGCTTTGCAGATTTGACATTTGAGGATTGTTCTCAAAATTGCTTATTTTACGGAATTTGCAGTAAAAAATGTTCAAATTTGTCTTGCACCTCTGGTCGTTCAATGTTTGGATTACCTATTTTCATTATGTGCTCTGTTTACATGCAGCGTGTGTACGCATGTTATTGTGTGGCGTGTTGACATCTTTTTGTATCACTTCATAATTAAAATTCCTTATGTTTCCAATTTTGCATTTACAGAAATCTTATGAGACTAAGCAATATAAGAAGGGGCTGAAAGCTGCAGATTCCATATTAAAAAAATTTCCGGAACATGGAGGTAAGATAATATTTCAGTTTTGTCAATGCCTCCGTGTTATCTCTTGCATCCTGCAATCTCCTGTGACCTTATTCCCACTGTGCCTTATTTGTTGTAGAAACCTTATCGATGAAAGGTCTTACACTAAATTGCATGGATCGGAAATCCGAAGCATATGAGCTTGTTCGCCGTGGCTTGAAGGTTCTTAATTAGCGCAAGAGATTTTGGATGATTATAATGGTACAACTAATACAACTAATTTGCAATAAACATGTGCAGAATGATCTGAAGAGTCATGTGTGTTGGCATGTCTATGGTTTACTTTACCGGTCAGACAGAGAATACAGAGAAGCTATAAAATGTTACAGAAATGCTTTGAGAATTGATCCTGATAACATAGAAATTCTACGTGACTTGTCACTTCTGCAGGTTGGTGTAACATACCTTTACATATTTATCCTAAAAAAAATACCTTTGTATTTCTCCTATTTGTGGCAGACAATTTTTGTTTACTTGTATAGTTGTACCTCCCTGAGCTTTCAATGCCTAATATTTGGTCTCATTCAACTTACCTGTTTCTCATATAATATAAAATATTTGATATATTTTTCATCAACGACCTGGCCCATAGTCAAATCCTACATATTTGGATTTGGATTATTTAATTTTGTCAAATTATTTTAGTATGGGAGGACATCAGAGCAACACAATATAACCGATTATTGTTTCTTGTAGACTTAAAGAAATGCTGTTTGATTTTACCAATATTGTTGCTCTAAAATGTCTCAATACTTCTCTAGAGAGAGCAAGTTTTGTGCCTTTTAATAAATCAATCCCTTTGTCCTTTTTACAGGCACAAATGAGGGACTTGTCTGGTTTTGTTGAGACTAGGCAACAACTTTTGACATTGAAGCCAAATCACCGGATGAACTGGATTGGTTTTGCTGTAGCACATCATTTAAATTCCAAGTACACCACTTTCCGAGAAATATTGATTTAAATCTAGCTTATACAAGCAAACTAGACTATACTCTTATAACACCTGTTGCCATTTTATATGTTAAATGTGGAATGATGAAAATCTAGTACCAGGCTTTATTATTCAACATCTTGGTTGAATTCCTAGTGAGACCTTGCGTGACCCATCAATTTTTGGACTGATGACTATAATATCATGGCTGCCTATGTTGCATAAGCTATCGGGTTCACTCCTGCAACATCATGGCATTATTTACATGTGCAATGTTTTTTTTTTATTATTATTTCTTTCCATGTTAGTTTCTGTTTATTTTACCTTCTTGCTCTATATCAGATTGTGGCATGGGCGACATGAGACTTTACAGTGCAAGAATTAGAAAAAATGATCACTTAGTTAAGTTATTTCTATTATCCACTTGTAGTTCTTCAAAGGCAATAGAAGTATTGGAGGCATTTGAAGGGACACTTGAAGATGATTATCCTCCGGACAATGAGCGATATGAACACAGTGAAATGCTTTTGTATAAGGTGCATGCCATACTTCTCTTGCATTTCTGGGATAGAGTTGCAGTAACAATGTTATTGTTTTGTATTTGGCTTGCACTTTCATGAACAAAGGAAACGATTATCAGGATTCGGGTCAGATCTGTAGGGATTCATAATACTTGTCATAGTTTGCCGGACGTTTGTATGTTGAGTCTGTCGATTAGTCGCTGACTTGCTGCTGGATGGACAATGAGAAGGAAGTATAGGATGAGCGGGAGTGAGGGAATGCTGGTCAGGTGACGGCGGCCAGTGTTGCCTCAGATGCAAAATGCTGGAGAGGGAAAGCCAAGAAGGAGAGGGGTGAGGGGAGGAGAGAGATGGCTATGGCGGCGCTATAGGGTGCCCCTGTAACATGGTGGCACTCGGAGGAGCAAGCCAGTGACACAGCGGCAGCATCTAGAACCAGTAAAGTAAGGGCTGGAGTGGTTGCCTTATGACCTTAAGGTTTCTTCCTGTTGGGCTAGCCTCCTTGGCCCACATGCCATCTCTTCTAGGGCTTCTTCTCAACTCCCGATCTCCCACCACAAGGCTGCTAGTATCTTCTCGCTGCTGTCTACCTCCTCTGCCTTGCCTACGCGAGGGCGGCGGCAGAGGAGCAAGTTGTTCCGCTAGCAGCTCCTAGTCGAGGACTGGTCGTGGTGAGTCATCTTATTGATGGCTAGTCTGGTGACTTGTGTTCCAAGTTTAGCCAATGGCTCAAGTCATGCATCCCCAATCATCGATTACTTGATGACTTAAAAGCAGAGTATTTCACAATGCTTCTACAAATTCTTTGGGAATCGCTTATTCTTTAATCTCGATTTTGGTTGAATATTTGTTGATGCCCATATCTTCTTTGATCTTGCTGAAAGCAAAACATTGTTGCGTTCTTAATTTTATGCCATCTGGGTTCCCTTTTCCTAGTATATTACTCATTTTACTTGCATTATTTGAGTGTAACTTTGTTCCATCTGTAGTATTTTCATTCCACTATTTCCACTTTCTCATGCTCTGTGAAGCTTGTGGTGTAAATCAGATACCTTTTTTTTTCTTTCTAAATTTTCTCTCTTCTATGATTTTTAACCTATCTTGATATTTTTAAAATTTCTTAACAAGTTTACCTCATGGTCTAAAACAACTCGTATCGTTATCTGATATTGTTTTATTCTCTACTTTTTCATGAAATGATATTACTGTTTCACAGATATCGTTGTTTGAGCAATGTGGGATGCTGGACAGAGCCCTTGATGAGATGCACAAGAAGGAGAGCAAAATCGTAGGATCTATCTTCCCATATGTGCAAAGGGAGAAAAAAAAGAGTGTTGAATGGCAGGTTTAAATTATCAGTCGTTAGGTTTTAACTTGTGTTAATTCTACCTGCCAGGTTGACAAGCTATCATTCAGAGAACAAATGGCCTGCATTTTGTTGAAACTTGGCCGTTTTGAGGAAGCTGAGAAAATTTATAGGTCCCTGCTTTTTATGAATCCTGATAACTACAAGTGAGACACTTGTGCTCTTTATTTCGCTTGCGTATCTTCATTGATAATTCTGTATCTATAAGGACATAAGCTGCTCCTGCTAGTTTATATGTACATCATGTTTGATCTTTATCAGCATAAATAGGATACCTTTCATCTGTATGACCTAGCTAGCGTTCTGTAACTTGATATAACCTTAACCAATCGAGCAATTCAGCCAATTATGGTACTTGCATTGCACGTTTGATCACAATTGATCGTCTGCCTCCACATATAATGTCTTTGTGGAAAAAATTTGCACGCAGTTAAGTTATCTTCAGCAGTTGACTATTTGTATTTTTATCTTCAGTGGCTGACTATTTGCATCTCCTGCTGTCACAATCACCCTGTAATGATATTGAGAAAAAATATTTGGTAGATAAAAAGCTATAAATTTGGGGTTAAAATAGAAGTATCACAAACATGTACTAAAAATGTGATACCGACCTAAATTCTGGAACTTCATATGCCAGGAAAAATATGATCATGTCTCCTTACTTAAGAATTGTGCTGACTGGCATTATAACCTATTTTTTGATACTGATATTCTAATATTAATTATTTTACTCAGGTATTTCATAGCTGTGCAAAAGTGCCTTGGGCTTTACTCTGAAAATGGTCAATATTCCACCGAGGACGTTGAACGGCTAAGTACATTATATAAATCACTTAAGGAAGAATATGGTTGGTCATCTGCTGTTAAGGTAACTATCTTGAATTGTCATTTGATATGTATCGACATTTTCTTGTATCCATTGATCTTTATGGGGACATAAAAATAATGTTCTTAATATATGCATGTTATGTTTTGTTTTAATGCTAGTCTTTAATATAATTTTATTCCATCCATATTGACTGTAAGTAGGGCATATACCCGACAAGTCATGAATCATAGTTTTTTCTCATTCCTTATTTGCAACAGCGCATACCACTTGATTTCCTGGAAGGTGAGAAGTTTCAGGAGGCGGCGGACACTTATGTCAGACCTCTTTTAACCAAGGTAAATTTAGTATTTTTTAATCAATGTTTTTGTTAATATCTAAAAGGTGTTCTATTTGTGGTCAATTCTGGGAAGAAGAATGTTACTCAGTTGTTATACTTAATTTTAACGTGTCCCATATTTTCAGGGGGTACCGTCGTTATTCTCTGATTTAAGCCCATTATATGAGCATCCTGGCAAGGTAACACAAGTTACACTAGTCCATGCTATTCTCCGTACTTGAATTGTTCAAGATACAATTCGGAGGTCTACACCCAATGAAAAATGTAAGGGTCAAGTTTTTGACAATGCCGAGTTCTATTGACAGGCAAACATATTGGAGAAATTATTTCTTAAGCTAGAAGATTCAATTAGAACTTCTGGATGCTTTCCTGGAAGGTAATCCTTTGTGTCGGACTATTATTACTGATGCATCCTGCACCTTCTTTAATCCTATTTCTTATTAGTTCTTCCTAAATTGCAAATTTGATTCTTCTGATTCCATATAACACCTTTTTGGACAAAAGGCATAGCCAGATTTTAATTTAGTTTACTAGATTAATCTTTTTTAGTTTTTATGCTAAAAATGAATATTTTTTGTTAGAAAAATTTCAACACATTTATGTATCTTCACTGCAATATTTGCTTTACTATTATTTCTTTGTCAACCATTCTGTGACATCTTTCAAAATGTATGAAATACTTAACTGAAATTCTCTTGGAGGTGATAACTAGAGGGATCTATTAGCAGGCATTTGCTTCTTAAGGCATGAAAACCATCTTTCAAAGTTTCCTTTGCAAGGAACAGATACATATCGTATTCAGAATTTGCAATAACAAAATCATGAGTCATCAAAAGTTTTCTTGGGAAAATATGCCAAATGTGCTTATTATTGATGTTGTCAGAGCACATGAGTATACGAGTCACCGGCTATCTGTTGTACCACAAGAATTTTTGATTAGAAAGTGTTTTGCCTTTTGACTTAATCCGCAAATCCTTTCTGGCATTTATTTAGCTCTTTCTTGCAGTTCACAGGTGGAGCCCCCTTCCACACTCATGTGGACACTGTTTTTGATTTCCCAGGTAAGCATTAGGTGTAATCTTTTGCAGTTCTATTTATAAATTTCTCATTTATTTAAAAGTGTTCTTGTGAAATTGTAATAATGTTTTTTCACATGTCATGTGATGCAGCACTATGACAGAAGGGGACAGTATGATACCGCTCTGGATAAAATTGACGAGGCTATTTTGCACACACCAACTGTAATCGATTTATACTCAATAAAGGTCTCTCTCTCTCTCTCTGCATTCGCGTGTTGCACTCAGTTTAGAATGAAGTTGTTTTAGCATTTGTCCAACATATTGTTGCCCTCGTAAATTCTACTATTAATTGAAGCTATAATTGGACCTTGTTTTTTAATGGAATAACTTCATTTACTTACTGTGATGATTCTATTAGCAAATGCTATTTTAATGTATTGCTGTTGTCTTGGTTTAATTTTGGACTCATATTAACCAATATTGATTTTGAAGTTGACAAGCTGTTTACCCTTGTTAAGCATCTCTTTTCTTACCTTTCCCATCTGTAAATTTGTATTCTCCAATTTATCGGTCTTGCACATATATTTTTATTTTTTTACCACATCATTATCTTATTGTCTTCATGTTTCTTACGTCTATTTCAGTGCACAATTGGGTTGAATGGATCATGCATACTATTTCAATTCTAAAATTTTGTTTGTAACTCTGCTAGTGCACATACTTTTCATTTCAGGGAAAGATACTGCAACATGCTGGCAATTTTTCAGCAGCGGCAGCATTAGCAGACGAAGCTAGGTCCATGGACCTTGCTGATCGTTATTTAAACAGTGAGTGTGTTATGCAGATGCTTCAAGCTGACCAGGTAATAAATTAGATACAAATAACTTTTCTACAGTTTCTTTTTCTTTCATCTAAACAATCAACAAACTTTCTTGATATTGCATTTGTGCTTCCTGGTGAACCTCTCACATTTGCTGACTCTATACATCTATCAGCTTGCTTATTTTTGCTACTTGTGAAGGTCGGGTTAGCTGAGAAGACTGCTGTTTTGTTTACAAAAGATGGTGACCAACACAATAATCTCCATGACATGCAGTGCATGTGGTACGTGCTCTTCACCCCTTGCCATTTATCTTGTTCCCTGCTTCTCTTGCACACTGTCTCAACTCAATGATCTATACTCTTGAAGGTACGAGCTTGCTTCTGGTGAGAGTTATTATCGTCAAGGTGATCTTGGTAGAGCTCTAAAGAATTTCTTGGCGGTTGAGAAACACTATGCTGATATGACTGAAGATCAATTTGACTTCCATTCATATTGCTTACGAAAAATGACACTAAGAGCATATGTTTCCATGCTGAAGTTCCAAGATCGTTTGCATGCTCACGAATACTTTCACAAGGCTGCAGCTGGAGCTATCAGGTAATGGGTTACAATTTAGAACTGTTCTTCTCTAACTCTCGTTTCATTTTTTTTGCACTCTCATCGATAAATATTGGTAACACTGCTGCACTAACTGTAGGTGTTATATGAAATTACATGATTCTCCATCAAAATCATCTGCTGAGGAGAGTGATGAGATGTCAAAATTGCCACCTGCTCAGAGGAAGAAACTGAGACAAAAGCAAAAAAAGGCAGAAGCTCGTGCTAAAAGGGTAACCTTTAGCGTGCATCTTTGTATATATAACTGTTAAATATGTTATATGTCTGATTTTGCCTGCAAATTCATTCAGGAGGCCGAAGAGAAACAGGAGGATGAAACAACTACATCTAACAATTCAAAGTCTGGGAAGAAACAAAATGCAAGACCTGTTGATTTGGATCCATATGGTGAAAAATTAGTCCAGGTATTCGTTTTGTATATTATCTGTTGTACATTCATACTATCATACACTTTGCATCAGTTTTTTTAGGTGTGTTCAATGTTGTTTAAACATTTCATTTTTAAACATAGTTTTATGTCCAAGATAATTCTTTGGGCCAAGTATTCTTAACTTTTCATGCATTTTCTGTTCACAGATTGAAGATCCCCTCACGGAAGCAACAAAATATTTGAAGCTTTTGCAGAATAACTCATCAGACTCATTAGAAACCCACATACTATCATTTGAACTTAACATGCGAAAGCAAAAGGTTTTACTTGCTTTTCAGGTATGATTGTTACAATCCTTCTAATTTTTTTGGGATCTGAAGCTTTTGTTCTTTTCTGTTCTTTTCATTGTTGGAAACAAGTTTTATCGCATTAAGATATGATGTTCTCTTAACTGTAACTAAGAAACAAGCAGTGTATCTTGCATGTTGACAGGGTAATACTGATATTTTGTACAACCTGTTTCTTTATGACATAATCTGTAAGAATGTTCAGAACAACTAGTGATGTAAATTCAGCTGTGCATGGTACACTGATGCTATTACAATTTATAATTTATGAAATATATTTTACATTATTATCCAAGTGTATAAGATCAGAGTAGTTCGTAATGAGTTTTTTTGTTCCTCGTAGCAGTGTCATTGCAAACAAATACCCCTAACATTTTAACAGAGCCTGGTCATGCAATAAATATTTATGTAGTTAGCAAATATTATATCATTGAAATATTGCTCGTGTCTTGGGGAAAGCTGATTGTGTAGAGTCAACCATTTTTGGCTGTTGAGCACATGCTCAGTCGTTGATAATACTTGCTTATTTTGGGTGAGATTGTAGGCCAAAAAATGAAAACAGAGCGAATCTATATATTATGTTTTATTTATGTGACATTGAGATGCTGCCCAATATGCACCTTGGAACTTTCACTTTTACATTATTATTTTATTATTCTAATTCTCTCTTCTGTTTCAGGCGGTTAAACATCTCATTAAACTGGACGAAAATAATCCAGACAGTCACCGTTGCCTGGTGAGTACCCTAAATTTTAAAAAATGTTGCATTGTCTGCTTATTACACTGATTTATGATGCAATAACCATTTAGATTGTACAAAGTGAGCTTTGGCTTTGTTGTATATACATTATCTGGTTCATTTTTTAAAAAAACACTAGTTTATCTATAAAGAATAGCCCAACAAATATAATCGCCATGAAATTACCCTCTACTATATGCTGCATATGATTGCAGTTTTTTTTTTGTGTGTGTGTGTTGGGGAAAAAGGAGGGGGGGGGGGGCCCTGCATGTGAAGGGGTGCATATTTCATGTGTGTTTTAGCAAATGGAGTTGGCATGAAGTGCATAGGTTTGTTTACTTTATTCTTTTAATTTGGCCCAAATTATCAGAAATTTATTCAGCTTGATTATTCACAATTTATTACTGATGTACTGTACACTTTATAGATAAGGTTCTTCCACAAGTTAAATGGTCTTCCCGCTCCAGGGACTGATTCTGAGAAACTAATTTGGGATGTTTTGGAAGCTGAACGACCGGACCTAAGGTTCTAATCTGGCGATTGATTTGTTTCTGTGCAATTACTTCAGTTTATATGACTAGCAAGTTCTTGCAGGCAGCTACATGGGAAATCTCTTGTCGAAGTAAACAGAAGTTTCCTCGAAAAACACAATGGTGATTATCTTGATTTTTAGTTGTTTTTTTCTTTACCAGGGATCTTACTATTCTCAATAATTGCTTTCTTTATAGCTTCTTTGATGCATAGAGCAGCAGCAGCTGAAATGATGTACCTGTTGGAGCCAGATAAGAAGCCTGAGGCTATTAAATTAATTGAAGATTCTACAAATAATACAGCATCTGGGTAAAGACAAAAAAGGAAAAAACATCTTATTTATTCACCTGTTATGTTCTTAGTATTTATATCAGATTGACTTTGTGCAGAAATGGTGTGCTTGGTCCCGTTATAGAATGGGACATCCAAGATTGTGTCGATGTTCATAAATTGCTGCAGACAGTATTTGCTGATCATGATGTCTCAAATAGTAAGTTTCAATATTCTACTCCTGTGTAAGCAAAGTATTGCACCTTGCATTGATGTTTTGCTGGCAATGCACAAGTATCTTTCTCTTTCTGTTGACTGGTCTGCCATCCGCTATTGCATGTCTCTGGGTGAAGGTGGTACAGCAGTCTGCCATCATGTTATATACTGTTTTTACGTCATTTCTCAGGGGATCTCTGCCAGTGTCACTTTTATTGAAAATGATTATTTATATTTTGATTCTTTTGGCTGTTAAACCAATACTTATAGGGCAGCACAGAACCATGCTGGATGTCTTCTCAGCATGGCAGCTACTTGTTTATTGTCCCAAATCCCAATGGATTATGTCTTTTAATAATACATTGCCAAAATTAACCTTAAAATCTCTACAGGGTGGAAGGTACGATGTGCTGAATATTTCCCATACTCAACCTACTTTGAAGGCTTTAAAAGTGCTGCTGCAGCATGTACTGTTGACAGTGCTCTTGAGAATTCACCAGAAAATGGGATTGTGCCAAACCCCCTAGAGAAGGCAAAGGACGGAGAAACACACGCTTTGAATGGGACCGTGCATATTGTGGATGATTTGAGCAGTCTAAGCATTAGGTAATGCATCTTCAAGTATTTGGCTGGTTACAGTTGGAACAGAGCATATATTTGGAACTGGAGCCAGCGCCCAATTAACCAAAGTGCACACAGAATACACTGGTTTAGAGGGAAGAAAATGTTCGTGCAATGAGTAACTTCTTGGTGCATTTCATTTGAAGAGTATATTATTGGTTGGGAGCTGAGATCTCCCCACTGGTGATTTTCTCAGTTCAAGCTTGTACCTTTTCATTGTCAACTTGTAGATGGTGAAAGGATAACCTTTCATCACAGTTGGTGTGCGTGCTGGGGTTTGTTGCCTGGCAGCATCATCGGGGTGACATTCTTTTGAAGCAGCGGATGCTGATTTCGTTGCTTGGTTGGTTCTTTTATCCCAAACTGCTGCTTGCTCACCTCACACTTGTTGGACTACACAAATTTTGGGCACAAAACAGTTGTATAATCTCAACTTTTGCGGATCATGAATATGTTCTTTTCAATAGTTGGATGTACGTGGGGTTGGTCTTCTGCCTTTTCAACTTTTGATAGTCTCTTGTAAATTTAGTTTAATTTCGGTCTTGGACATAGATATCGTGTTTCCATTTGTCCTAACAAATAATGGTAATGTTAACCATGAGCGTTTCATATGTGAAATGTGATGAGCATGTATTCTTAAATTCTACTGCTTTTTGAGGAAAAACCACTAATATACTGCTGCTTTTATTTGGTATCTTATGGCATATATTATCTAAATGCTGGATTCTGGAACACGATTGGGGTGGTTTACTTTTCAGGGCACATTGGCCACCGCCTGCGTCAGACACTGCTAGGTAAGATGCAGGGTCAGGCTGGAAGTTGATTGTAGAGTCTAGATGGGCCAGAACGGCCGAGCAGGGTTAAAGTGTGTCGCCCAGCTACCGTCCTGTTTTTTTCTCTTTCAAAGGGCGCCAAAGGACTTGCGGCTGCCAAACAAATCTTCGGCTGTGTGAAATGTTTTCTAAGGCATCTCCAACGGCATCCTCTCCTGTTATTTTCCCTAAAAGCTGAACATAGTGGTTTGTTAATCTGGTCTTAGACCATCTCCAACGCCCTCTTTGGGAACTATTTCTTCTTCGCAAAGAAATTCTGCTTATTTGAGATGTTTTAACCGAATTTATTTACGGTTCTAATTTTTTTTCACGAATCTTTTGAATTTTTTTCGTACATTTCCTTTCAAAAAAATTTCTCTCCATTCTTTCGGCCGGCGGCCGGCGAGCGTGCCATAGCAAAGAGTGTCACCACCAGTGATGCAGTGGACTACAATGCGAGCGCGAGCATGATGATGCTTGCGACTATGGTGGATGCTCGACAGAGGAAGCCATATTGTGCCCTCATATGAACTTTACTATATTAACCACAAAATTTATTCACTTCCGCTTATATGACACGAAACTATGTTTTAATGAGTTTATTAACTTTTGCATAGAAAGGAAATGAATCGTTCGCACAATAGAAGCCATACAACTTTTTTGCATATTTTTTGTCCATTATTTTAGAAATAGATTTGTGAATGGTGAAGAAAGGATGGATAGTTTAATCTAAAATTATAGAGATATGTAAGGATTGGAAAAGCAGGCTCAACGCTATTTGGGCAAGGCAAGGGTTTTAGCATGTGAATTGTATGATTGGTCAACAAATGGATTCCTTGTAGTCTCACTCTAAAAAGGGCCAACATCCGCGGTAAACCTAAGTTTTTGTACCTAAGGAGTATGTGATCAATTCAGTTCTAACGCTATGATGTCCTCTATATGGGTAACACTTCCTTTTGGTTCTAAAAAAAACTTTTTAAAATGTATATTTGATACTCCCTCCAGTTCCATAATACTTGTCGTTTTAGTTTTGTCCTAAGTCAAAGTTTTAAAACTTTATCTATAAAGATCTTTTAAACTATTTGGATTGTGTACATAAAAACCATACATATAAATTCATCTTGAAAAATACTTTCACAATATCATATTTTTATGGATTTTCTAGATATATTTTATTAGAAATTGATGGTCAAAGTTGTATTTCGAAGACCGTGTCAATATCCAAAACGACAAGTATTTTGGAGCTGGAGGGAGTATTAATTATCATTGCAATTTATTTACAAAATTCTCAACAATAATCATATTATGGAAGTGTCGTCAAAGACGAATCTAAATGTATGTTTTTCATGTGCCCAATCTAAATACTTAAAAATATTTTCATAAATAAAATTTAAAACTTTCACTTAACACAAATCCAAAACGCCAAGTTTTCTGAAAATGGAGAAAGTACACGACATCGGATTCTGTGTCGACCACTTTATGCAAACTTTAGTGAGACTAAGTAGATTATTCTAGTCATATATGTATCATGCCTCTCTCTCCTGTCCTTTGTGTGTACATTAAGGGCCTATTTTAAAATAATGTTTTAAAACCATAAATTTCTATTACATAAAGTTTCATAATGCATGCATGTAAAAACCATAGTATGAACTAACACTATCTAAATCATGTTTTTTCTTTAAACTACAAACAGTTTATTTGCAGGGTTTATGGATATAAAACTTTGACGTAATACAAGAAATACAATCACAACACTGGCCAATGATCAAAGTTAAGAAAAAGAGATATAAAATAGTAAAAAAAAAACCATGGTTGTATTAAGTTGCATGCACAAATCAGTTCATTCAAGAGTCTAAGTTGATAGAAAAGGGAGGGCAATTCACTTAGAGCATCCCCATCACACCCCCCAAATGCACCTCTATTTCAAAAATTTTCAAAAGCAGCAGGAGGGAATTGGCTAGCTGTGAGAGGAATTTGACCTTGCGACATCAGAAGTAGCGATTCTTGTAGCGATAGAGGGAAATTTGGAGGCCCTGCTGGGGATGCTCTTATACTTCAGCACTCCCCCGCACGTGGAGGCTACCCTAGGCCTCAAACGTGGAATAAAGTGGACGACATATTTAATTGAATCGGTCAGGACTCGAACTCGAGACCTCTGACTCTGGTACCATATTAAGTTGTATGCAGGAATCAGTTCACTCAAAAGCCTAAACTGATAAGGAAGGAAGACCAATTCACCTATACTTCGAGGTTTTTTTTTTTTTAAAAAAAAGAGTTTACCAAATAGACCGTGAGTGCGTTCATCGATCTGTCTCTGTCGCGCAGTGTGCCCTGCCCTTGTCGGGGCTCATCGAGCAGCGCTAGCTTGCACAATACTATAGTAGCACCCCGTCTAGTGTTTGTCCTCTTTTAATTACCGCATAAGCTAATTAAGTTGATCAATTCTTCTTTCTGACATTCGAATACCCTCCCACAAATGATGTTGCATTCCGTTGCAAATATTAGCATGTGGCTATAGTGTAGTAATTCCATGGTTAACTTTTCTTCATGTAGCTTAGGACATATCTTTTTTTTTTCCTGATCAAAAAATTACAGGCGGTAGATTTTTGGATTTATGGTTAAAGTTGAATACAAGGTTTCTGTTGAATATCGTGAAACCGTGTGGCTTCACCTTCACTGGTCTTAGTTATAGCTAGTCTTCGGCGTGTGGGACAAGGGTGGAGACTCTCGAAAGAGAAATATGGTTATGTCTAAAACTTTTTTGCTGATTGTGAAAGGGAGCAAGGAAATAGAACGAGATTGTCCACCGATAATGTTATACTAGTTCATGACACTATAGTACTACGACGTACAGTTTGGTTGGATAGGAGGCATTCGACAATGTCTATCCAGCTGTCTTAGGTGGTTTAATTGCATGGCCAGAATCGGAAGCCAGGGAATTAATCAAGGCATAAACTTGGACTACAGATATCACACATGCAAGTCCATGCAACAGCGTGTCTTTGAGATGGACTTCAGCCTAACTGCGTGCTGGTCATTATCCTCATGTGTGTGCACACACACTTGTATATATGTCCTTAGAATTGTATAATCTACAAAACATCATATCGATCCATCTATTTCATAAACCAGTGGATCGGATGATACTAAGAATGCATATAAGCTGGGATTTGCTGAGAGAGAAATCTGCCTAACTGTCCTTTCGTTTGTGTACTGATGATCAGGTTTCAGACGCTTAATTAATTACGGCATGTACCTATGTGCGCCTGTATCATGGGTCATTCATTCTTCGACAAAAACTAGACTGAAAGATCGGAGTTGCTTGATTCGTGAACATTTTTTTAAAAAAAAGTGCTACAGGATACACTAAACCGGAGATCTTTGGCCCAACAATTTTTATTTTTGAGAAAGATAGAGCTATAACAAAACTAACAATACAAAAATGGCTTTATATATCATTTCTCCGAGTGAAATGCTTTGATTTTTCAAAAGCAAAACCTCTCGAAAAGCAAGAAGAAGCGAAGCGAACCGAATTAAACTAATTGCTGTATCCTCAAAACTGCTTCTCAAAACTCTCAATAAAAATCTAGCTTTTCAGCTTCCAGCAAATAAGGGCACTTACAATACAATATCTTAGATGGTTTCTTTATATGCTAACTAGGGTAAAAAGATGTCATGGCAGAGAATTAATGCAGAGAGAGAAGAAGATGATTTTTTATTTGAAAAATGGTTTCTACTCACAGCCCAAGCCGAAGAAACAACCATGAAACCCGCATTGAGGGCACACCGTCGTTTCCTTGATCCCCATCCACCTCCAACTCCTTTGTCGACGAGTGCTGCCCCGCCTCCCTTTGTCCCTTCGTCGGCGACTGCTCCTTCTCATCGCTGCCTCCTCCACCGGTGAGTGGTCCTCTGCGACTCCGCCTCCCTCGCATCCCACTGCATGCCGACAAGCAACTTTAGTGAAGCTGGGGCGTAAGGGGAAACCGCCCGTCTGGCAATCGCTCGCCGTGGGGCAAATTCAGGCCAGCGCCGCTGCACATGTTGAGGCGGTGAAGAACCAGGGTGCCGCGTCGAGCTTGGGGAAGAAAGAGGGTCGGCGCCCTTAGCGGTCTAGCCGTCACCGGTGTTGAAGAAGACCATGCGGCGCGCATCAATGCTGCCTTGGCCAGCGGCGTGGATCTGGAGATGGGGACATCACCGCCGCCTCTAGCCGCTTGGAAGACAAGGGCGCGCCACTGATGGTTGCCTGGGGAGACCGCGCCGCCGCATAGAGAAGAGGAGGGGCGTGGCCATGGTGCCACCCTATCGCACTGTGGAGAGAAAGAGGGCGCCGCCGTCGCGTTGTTGCCGGCGTGCCCAGGGGCGGACGCAGCAAAAAATGATAGGAGGGGCTGAAGTTTAGTTTAATGCACAAGTCTGAAATTTAGCCCCTTCTTCCCTTTTAGTTTACACTAAAAATTATAGGCGGGTCTAAGGTTGAGCTATACTGTCATAGACAGCGTAGGTGGGGCTCTAGCCCCACCTGACCTGGTGATGGGTTCGCCCCTGGGCGTGCGGGAAGATCTGGAAGAGAAAGGAGAGTATTAATGATGGAAACAATCTGAAGGTACAATGCAATGGAGCCTTGGTTTTTTTCTATGGTTTTTAGGTGACATGACAGCTGTAGAAACTATGTATAGAAACTTTGCATTGGAATTGCCCTAACAAGTTCAGTCTCGAAAAAGCTCAGATGGATCCGGAGTAGCTATTAAAACACGACAATGCACATTACAACGCAACCAAATATATGCGTGGAGCTAATAATAATATGGGAGGCCAACAAAATAACGAAGGACAGAGCCGTCCCATTTCGTAGGTCGTTTTCGAGGGAAGGATGGAGAGCAGCAAGCTTAAGCTAGCTACGGCGTCCAGCCGCCAGCGTCGCCGTGGACCCTCCTTGTACAGCCACAGAGGGAAGCCATCCATCCATCCATCTGGTCGTACGGCCTATTGACGACCACACCGCGGCGTGCCGCTGATCGCCAATCACGACCGGTCTTGGCTTCCCGCAGTTAAGCTGCTATCTTTGGTCGTTTTCTCAATTGACTTTGCTAGACGTTAGTTGGCTGAAATATTTTTTGATCATTATCGATTTTGACTTATATCGACTGGCGTCACATTTTTTCTCCTCATCGGCGCCGCTATCTTCTTTCTCCTCTCTAACCGCCACACACCATTGAAGTTAGGGTTAGGGTTAGGGTTTGGATTGGAGGTTGGGGTTCCTGGTGCGCTCGGGCTTGGAGGTCAGAGGAGACGGCGGCATAGCAGTGGGGTGGGGGATCGTGGTGGCGCGGCAAGGCACCAACGGCGGCACTGGAGCCATAGGCTCTGGCGAAGGCGGCTATGAGGCGGAGGAGGGGATCGACACTGGCCATTCGGGTTAGGATGGGCGGGGTAGCACCGACGATGGCCGGGGGCAGTGTTGGTCATGGGCGACGGAGGCAGTGGTGGAGGAGATGGTGGTGATGTGGAATATATTGGGGAGACAGAGGAGAGAAAGAGGGGGAAAAGAGAGGAGAGGGAACGATCTCGACCCTAGAAAATCAACTGAGTTAAATAACACTCAGTTGATTGATAGCTACCTGATCTCCTATTTGTTGACATTGATTTTTCTTTGGCAATCCTAATACGTTTGGTGTGTGTGAGAGAGGAAGGGAGGGGGCGAGGGGAGGGGGATTGGCTTTTGCATTCCTGATCGATCCCACATCTCTCTTGTGCATGAAAGGCAACATGCTTGATTACAAGTATTGAGATGAGACCCAGTAACGGATGCATGCAGTATCAAAATCAAGCCTGGACAAGCTAACCCTGTTTTGTATGGCTATATATGTTTGAGAGCGATTAAGACGAAATACGGCTTTGAGAGGTTCGATAAGTTAGAACCTTTGGCGGCCTCGACATATTTAAAATAACTTCAAAAAGACAGGGTATATGGTCAAGATAACCTGCAAATAAAAAATCCATGACATAAGAGTGCAAGACAAACCAAACAAGGAGGTACAAATCAATATATGCGAAATCGACAAAACACGTTGAAAATATCTTATGATTATTTGGTTTAAAACCAATCTGACATTTTTACTTTATTTTTTCATGTCGTGGAACCACTTCAAATAATTTTTCAATAAAAAATAAACGAAGTGTGCTAGATTTGAGAAGAAAAATCAAAGAACCCCTCAAAAAACCAGTTGAACATTTAACTGATTTCAGCGCAACTAACTTATTCATCTAGTTCAACAATTCCAAACATACTAGCGACCCAGTCAACCCGATGCCACACTAAATCTAAACTTTATCACATTTTGCCTAACTTTGTGAATTATATGTTCCAAGTTTAAAAGTTAGTAAAATGTGGCGTTTGTTGGCAAGTTTAGTATCTCAACAAAATAGTATGCCTTCTTTTTTACTAGCAAGCTCACTCTCGAAACCCCTTTTCAAGCTCCCGATCAAATCCCAGTCCAAGCCAATAAGCACTTTTATGTCTCGATTCCTAGAAACTGGATCTGATTGAGTGGTACAACGCCTAGGAACATGTTTAATGTCATATCTTTTTTTCTATATTTTTTGCATCTACATTGATCTTGCAATTTTTTTTATCCCAACATTGTTAATATATTTTGAAAATGAATTAGATGAACAATGTTGAAAAAAAGTTTAAAAAACTAGTGCCTATGACATTAAACATGGTTCAAGAAAGCAAGCTCGACACATCATGCTCACCTGCGTGCATACTTCATGCACACATCATCCACCACCAAGATGACCGCAGATCTATGGCGACACGCGCCAATCCCTTGCGTTGTCTCATTTGCAATTGGCTCCGGCCGTGTGTGTGGTCCAAGGACGCACGGTCGGCTCTAGGCCTCTCTAGAGCATTTGGCTCTTTGCTTCCCTGTGTTTCGATTTGCCCACCAACACACTCTGGGAAGTGGGAAGCTACCATCTTGCGTTCCATGCACTTTGATTTGTTTAATTTAAGATAAAATTAACAAAAAAACCTTGATAACCAAATACCCATCGATTGCTATGTGTTTCTTCTTCCTCTTAATTACTGTAAGCTAGATTACACAATATTAGATACGTACATGTACTGCACTAGGCACGTGGGACGTGTAGTAACAAATACATATGTGCTCATCCGAAACACAAATTTAAGCCATATCTGATCGATGTAGAGGCCGTAACTTTTCATTATTATTTTTTTTAAAAAGCAAAACATAAACCAACCGAATTCGGCTAAAGCAGGTGGATTATGTAGATCTAATTAACTTCAAACCAAGCCAGTTTCAAGCTCACGAGTCACGACATATGAGCTTTTATGCAGGAAAAAAAAAGAATCATTTTTGCGGAACTTCGACTAATGTCAAAGCACAACTGTACTGAATAACAGCTCAAAATACATGTTGCTAAGGTTTAGCAAAAACGCATTAACCCAAAACACATATTTTTTAAAAAATCATGATGTAGTATATATGTCAAAATAGACATCATTACCTCGAGCATGTGTGAGGTAGGCCCAACTCGACGTTAAGTTTTACACAGTGCTAAGCTAACCTTGAGTGAGCTCAAGCCAACCCACGGCCACGGGGAACTCATCTATGGTTAAGTTTAACAAAAATCAACTTTTCCTGATCGATTGAGGAAGAAACGATCTCTGTCTTACACTAGACAGAATGTTGAACATTATTCATAAATTGCGAAAGCATATTCCTTATCATCCGTCAATCGAGCTCGTTCGGGATCGAAAACTGCTAAAATGAGTGGACCACACTAGTTGTTTGGTTAAACTCACTACCCTTTCCTTTCACCTCTCCTGTAATTGACTCATGATTGTGAGTGATCAACAAAGACATTTTTTTGCCGATCGTCTCAGATGTTTTTGCCTTTGAATGTGAAGGATCAACAACGATGTTGCTAGCCGTTATTTTGGTGAAGCACAAATATTCTATTCAGAGACCTCATGGGATCGATGTGCAATCCCTCAGTGAATGTAGACAAGCTATAGTAGCGTGCGATTAAGGTGTCCAAGCTATCTACAGGTCTCCAATGCTCACTTATCACCTACGACGGCTCTCGATCCACAGTGACGAAAGATGGCTATAAAAAAAATCTCTATAGCATCCAAAATAGGATTCTTTTTACGGTTTGTATCTCTTGGTAAATCTCGGTGCCTTCAACCAGAGCCAATCCATTAGGTTTGATTTAATGGCTATGATTACATGGTACCTTCCAACATCTTTTTTATTTTATGAGATACTAATATCCATGTGCAATAGTATGTATTGCCTTTGTTTCTCTCTACCTGTGAGGGAGGTGCCCCTCCCGAGGTGAGAGAGCTATCGCCCTAGGAGGAACAAACTTAGCAGGAAGCACGGTCTAGGTTGATAGAGAGAGCTTCAAATAAATTTCTTGATTATGATTGGACTTGAGTTATAGCAGGCTACGTTGCCTTGGTTATATAAATCTGGACTTGTACCACTTTGCCCCTATGTGTACAAAGAATCTCAGGGTAAAGTGGTACTTTTGCACAAATTTCTCTTGTTTGCCTCTGATCGGGTCGGCAAAGTAGGGACCTCTCGATCTTTCTGTTTTGTTCGTCTGCCTTTTATAGCCTTCAAAATAGGGTACAAACCAATGGTTCCCTCCGCTTGTCTATTATTCCTCCTGACTGTCTGCAGTGCGCCCTAGCCTTTTTGGCTTGTAGTTGCAGTGGGCACCAACTTTTGGCTACCATAGAGCAATCTCGAACCTTCTTTTGATTATTGTCCTTGGCGGAAATCCAAAATCTCCCGCACATGGCAATGATTAGCGCACATGAGTCTGGGAAAGACCCCGCACAGAGCTTCGGGCAGGAGTGGCCTCTGGAACACATGGGAGTTCGGGAATAACCCCGCGCGGATCTTCGGCCTGAAGCTGACTTCCAAGGGCTCGGGAGTCTAGGACGGTCTTGCACTGAGCTTTGTCGCTTGGGGGTAAGGGGGCTCCCCTATAATAGTCGTTGTTGTTTGCCCTAGCGTCGAGTCAATGCATGTCCGAGTATATATCATGACTACCAGACCTGCCATATAAATAGCACTGCCCAAGTTCATCTGTCAAAGAAGTGAGAGAGGATAGAGAAGAGAAAATTAAATACAAAAATATTCCAGTTTAACTTCTAAAAGTTAATGGATGGTTGAATTTAATTGGTACCTCTCCAAGTTTATTGATGTTTGTATGTTGCAGAAAGCAACTCTATTGGTAATAGATCGCAAGTATATACACCATCTCCCAACAGCCAACAATAGTTAATTTTCTAACCATCATACAATTTTTCTAAAAGATATCGATCAAATTCTATTTTATGTCGGATCAAAATCTACCCTGCGTATCTAAATCCCACTCTTTTCCTTGCCGCTCCTTGCTTGTCATGAACCACACACTAGTCTAAGCTTATAGTTAGTGTGTGGTTAGGCGGTTTTGTGGTGCTTCTTGTTGTGCAGTGTGGTGCAGGTGATTCTTGCATGTGGAGTTGGTGTTAGGCTGTTAGCAGGACCTTGACCAAGGTTGTAGCTGTTGCGCTGCAGTTGTGCCTCGGTGCAGTTGTGTTCTCTAAGATTTTATCCCATTATACAGTTTTTTCTCCACTTAATTTAGAAAGCCGGCGTCTGTTTGGCCTTAAAAAAATGCTTATGGTTCCCTAGCATCGAGTCGATGCATGTCCGAGTAAATATCACCACTACCAAACTGCCGGACGCCATCATCTTGCATAATTGCGTCGCCCAAGTTTGCCCAAGCTAATGGATGGCTGAATTATTAGGCATCTATCAGTACCTCTCCTAGTTTGTTGATGTTTGTACGTTCCAGAAAGCAACTCGATTGGTAAATAGATCGCAAGTATATATGTACACCATGCATCTCCCATCAACCAAAAATAGTTAATTTTTTGTCTAACTATTATTCAAAAGCTTTTAGATCAATATCTAACCATCGAATTTTGTTGGCTCTTTCTTTTGACGCCACACCATGTTTGTCACAAACCACACAATGACTCTTGTATTTATAACTTATCCATGATCAATGCCTCGGTCCCCTCACAATAAGAAATAACAAGTGTCTCGATGGCCCGAACCGTCAGTAATAAATGCGAAGCCATCGGAAAAGATTAATTACTCTCGACGGCCAGCCGTCGAGTTAGCTCAGTCGAGTGAAAAACAAGGCCTCATCTAGGATTATCTTCAACCTTGTTGTCACCCGGCCCGATCTGCCTCCTCTTGTGAGATGTTGCTATAGCTAGCTGCCTATTGCACCCCGCCTTCTTGATCGTCTCTAGTAAACACTACCATCGTTGTTGGCAAACAATATATTAATGTCAATTATCATCGTCCTTACCACCCTCCTCCCATGGACGGATCGACCTCCAGCCACCATGGCCCCTCTCTAAGTTTGGGTCGAGTGAACTCAAACCATAACCAATTTGTGGTTTTGTAACCGGCAAGCACAACCCTATGCTATATATCGCTGACACTTCGGGTACCGCTAGTACAATCTGTTTTTGAGACAACAGGGATCAGGGATGTAACGTTTTCTAGTGGATTAAAAAAGAATCACATTAATTCATCCAACCAAGAACGGCTAAAGAAAGCAAAAATCCCACCATTTTTTTAAGACCCTGCTCCAGGTAGCCACACCCTCCGCACGACCGCACTTTGTTGTCAGTTGTCACCCGCCTCCTCGCTCGATCCTCTCCTGATGTTGCTATGCATGTATATGGCTATTGGCTAGCCTCCCGTACGTCGAACCCTACGCTTCCTCGTCATCTCTCTCGTTTACACCTCCACATACGTAGTGTTACCCTGCAACTAATGCTCGTCAATTATCATATATTGCCCCTGCCGCCTTGATCCTCTCCGTGTGATACCGGTACGTACGTACTCGGTCACCAATTCACCATATGCATGGCCTCTCTCATTGAGTCTAGTGAACTTAAACCCAAACCAGATCAGTGAATTAATTCCTCCATGGCTCACCGCCCAGAGAACAAAAAAACAATGATAACGAGGTACTTCCCTCCAATTTTATAATACTTGATGTTTTGAACATTTATATGGTCTTCAAAATGCAACTTTTACAATCAATTACTAATGAAATTTATTTACAAAATCCACAAAAATATGATATTGTGAAACTTTTTTCAAGACGAATTTATATATATGATTTTTATGTACGCAGTCCGGTAGTTTAAAAGAATTTTATAGATGAAGTTTTAAAACTTTAACTTAGGACAAAACTAAAACGACAAGTATTATAGAACTAGAGGGAGTAGCTTGAAAAAAATTTACAAGGTCGAGAAATTAGTATTGGAATAGCTTGAGCCAAGAAAAAACATTCATGCAGATGTTATAAAGCTTTATTGCAAAAAAAAAAAAAATAGCTAGCGGAAAATATTTTTGACGTGCTGCGGAAAATATCTCGAACATATTTTTGACGTGCTGCGGAAAATATCAACATGAAATTAGATAGCGGCCGGCATCGCGCGCTGAATTAATGCAAATGTTATTATCACAGTCTTTTTTGGGATACAGCTAATGTTATGATCTAGCATGCATGAGAATAACAATCAACATCTTTTAAGTTTTAATCAATTACAACTCTATCGATCCACAGTAACAAGCCTGCTTATTTGTTCTCATCTGAACCAGAATATAAATGGTCGACATCTTGATCAGTACCTGAAAAATGTGATGGGGGAATGAGGTAGCAGGTTAATGTATTATTGACATAGAAATTAACTAAACTTGGGCAAACCACATGGTTTGTCCTAAAACAAGATATGTGCTGCCTGCTTTGTTAGGGTAACCATACATATCAAAGCTAATATCCAAATGTCCATTGTCTTGCTTATAAGTTAACAAAGATACACGTGTCAGTGAGTGTACACACATTACTTTAATAAATCTACAGCAAAATACCTTGTTGGACTACTGCAATTCGCAACAAATTAATGCTTGGTTTAAGAGTTACAAAAAAACTTTTTGTGCTTTAAAAGTATTAAAATAGATCAATTTTTTAAAAGAACTTAGAATTAGAAATAGAAAACATGAGGTCAAAATCTCTTGATCGTTCAACAGATACTACAAAACAAAATGTCAAAATATTAGCGATCCAAGTCAACAACATGGACAAGTAGTCGTGATCGAATCAAAAGGATGTATATATGAGATTTGACAACTATAATGATGCATCCACAGAAACACAGCCCATGAGTTTTTGTTTCGTTTTGGGAATGAAATGGATGTTATACTGACGATTATTAGCAAGTAAACGGATTTAACGAACTAGGGGGTCAGCGTCGTGTGCGCTGTATCAGTCTGGTAGCTGTCGAGGACAGCTACCGGCAGCACCAACTTGGGATTAGAACGTAAGATCATCGCCACATCAGTCCAATTTCGTCTCGAATTTGGTTTCTTTCTTGGCCATCAATTAATCACATAGGTCATGCAGCCATGTCGTTTTGGATTCTGAGATGATTCTTTTTGTTCTTCGGCGGTATGCAGCAACTTCGTGTTAACTAAGAATTACCCTTAATATATTCAGACTAGCTACAGAAATAGTAGTACAGTATTATAAACCACTCATATATTCTCAACTAAGTAGCTTCAGTATTTTAATTATGCATGTATCTCTCAAGTTCAGAGCCCAAACTGGAAGAGAAATACACTATTGGAGCTGCATATATTCTTAAGTAAAGTTTCGGTAATGATGAATATATAGCTATATATGTACGAGTCAGCTTTTCAGTTATATATGCATGAATTATATATGCTGGTTAACTTTGGTAGATTAATTTGACGACAAAAGCATGCATGGGATAAGGGGATATCACTGTACGTGTCGAAGAAATTAAGAGAATCAGATCCCTCAACACGTACGGTTGTCAATCGAGTTGATCATGCATGCTATCAACCAGAAGCGTATGGAACATCTGTTTTCAGATGCCAATGCATTTGTCGAAGAAAGCAGCAGCAAAAGCGCTGCCTGCATACCCCTACGTATCGGCATGTATTCGTAAAGCAAGAATAGAACGACCAATCGTGCCTACTGATTGTTGATCCCATTTGATTATGTGCTCTTCGTTATCTTCATGCACAAGTCAAGAACGACTTATTGTTTAAAAGTATAAGTGAATTGCTCACTTGTCATCATAAGGTTAGACTTTTGATGAATTGATTAGTGCATACAACATAATATGGTGTTAAAACTAAAAGTCGCTAGTTCGAATCATGGTTAGATGATAATTTTTATTTCCACTCCTATTCCATGTGTTGATGCGCATTCACGTGAGGAAGAGTGTTGGAAAGCATGAGGTGAATTGCCTACCTTTTCTTATGAGTTTAGGCTTTTGCGTGAGTATACCATATAGCTACATGGTGACATATATGGGTCACATGCAATCCTAAATGTAAAGATGTAATCATATCAGAGAGATTAAAATCAATCAACTCTAATATATCCTATCCTACGATAATAGTCGGATCCTTTCTCAATCATATTATACACTCTCTAAGCTCAAGGTGCTAGCATGTGAGGGAGAGTGTTGAAAGGTATAAGTGGATTGCCCACCTTTTCACATGAGCTTAACCTTTAGGGTGAATTGGTAAGTAGGCGCATGCCACATTATAGCGAGGCGTTTATATAAGTACATGCATGGTGGGTTGGATCACAAACAATATTAGAAGTCATATCGAAGAGATTACAATCAACCAATCACGACATATCCTTACCTTATAATAGTTGAATTCTTTCGGATTGTAATGTAGTGAGAACACCACACACGCAAAGAACTGGAGGGAAAATTGATTGGTGAAAGCCAACACCCCCCCCCCCACCCCACAATCATAGAAGGAGCATCATGCATGCTCGGGCTGAAGAAGAGGCCAACAAGTTTTAACAAATTGATGATAAGTCGATTGATGCTGATAGTGAGGTAGCCAAGAGTGAAGTGCCCGTGGTCATAGCATGAAGACAACTATATATGTCGGGTAGCCGATGTTGAGTTAGCCACACATGGAGACTAGTGCAAAGATGCACGGAGAAGAAGACAATGGCACTATCGAGCATTCGCCGAGAAGGGGGAGATGTTGAGGTTAATGCAGTCAAGATCGTCATAGATGTAGAGCCAACCACTGGTGCCAACACCGAGTACGCAATAGGGACGAATGGTCACACCGGTTTTGCCAGAACTGGGTGCGCCAATAAAAGAGACCAACACAAGGTAGCAATAGCATAAATAGATTCAATAACAATGGTGGTGCATGGCACTAGGAGGGAGTGCAACATATATAGCATCGACCCGTCCTACGGTGCCTTGCACTTGGATCCATCTTCGGTGGCCCTACCCATGTTGCTCTACCCGTCTTCGGCGACCCTGTCACTCCCTAGCTTTGGTGCCACCCTGTCGACGGTTGAGATAACGATCTCAAGTCGCTAAGGTTCTTTAGAAGTGAGATGGGAGACACGCCGAACAACCACGAACAACAACGAACAGGAGACAAGGGTTTTTATCCTGGTTCAGGCCTCTCGGGAGAGATAATAGCCCTACGTCTAGCCTTTCTTATATATCAGGGATGAATACAAGAAGTGGCTCGACGAGACGAACAAGTCTCGGCGAGATTATGCGCGTACAAGTGCCAAAGCTCTAAGCTAGATGCTAAGATGTAAAACTCAATGCCAGGGATCCCCTAAACGCCAAAGGGCCCCTGTTTATATAGTGCTGAGCAAACCGACCTACCGGGGGAATATCGGGCCGGGCTAACTACGAGATCATAACGAACTCAGTACATGCCAAATATATCCCGAGGTAGATAAGGCATACTCCTAGTCTTGGGGATCACGACGTCTTGTTCCATTCCGGGAAACCACGTCCGGGTCTTCACATAGCCGCGCAGAACCCTTGTTCGAGTCGGACTCAAACACGATTCCTTGGCCATTACGCACCACGCCAGCTAGGAATCTGTTCGGCAGGATGCATATGGGCCAGATAGAACCTTCCAGGGAACTAGGCCCTAGTAGGCTGTTCGTTTGGGCCGTCAAGGAGTGGGTCATGGCAATGGGCCGTGATTTAATCCCCGACAGCTAGCCCCCGAGACTCAAGTGGAAGGACTCACTAGAGTGGGGTCATCCTCTTGAGACTCCAAGTCACGAAGAGGGTAATTTTACTGCTACAAAGATGTGCAATAGACAACCGAACAGGTTATGGTTCAACCGAACAAGACTTGTCCGGGACCGAACAAACCCGTCCAGTGCCGAGCAACTCCGTTGCATCGAACAGGAAGACACATCTGTCCGAGCAGAGTACCCAGCTTTAAGTGAGATGAATCATCTCCTTGAGGCTGAACATCATCAAGGAGGGATTGGATTTTTGGTAGTGAAGAGCGTACCACCGCATCCGGTAAGATCAGATCTTTCGGGCGAATGAACATAGCAAGTCGCGAGACGGACTTGTGCTGCTGCATCCAGGCATTCAGATGCCTAGAAAAAGATAGTGGAACCACCTCTCGGGCTAGAGCTTGCCCGAGGAAATAGAGATTGCGCTTTCGAGCGAATGTCGCGCTCAGGAGCGAAGGTGATGTGCCTCCAGACGTAGATCGTGTGCTAGGAGCAGACAATGCATACGAATGGGAAATGTGACTCAGTCCCAGAGCGTAGAGCTCGTCGAAGGAACCAGGTAAAGAGATCTAGTCCCCGAGCACGGAGCTCGTTAAAGGGACCAGAAAGTGCAACCAGGTGAAGAGCTACCCGGTGTGAGGTGATCCAGCCCCCGAGCACGGAGCTCGTCATGGGGACCGAATCTGGCCCGGCGAAGAACCGCCGGTCGAGGTGAATCACAACCCGATGCAGTCAGAGCCGCAAGAGAACGTGTGAAATCAACGCTTTACCCATGACGTATTCCTTGCGACAGCGTAGGCGTTATCTTGGTAAGTGCAGAACCGACGCTTGGAGTGCCGTTGCGATGAGAATCGACTTCGATGGACATGCCCGCTTGCGATGAGAATCGACTACGGTGGCGGACTCCGTTGGTGGCGCACTACCTTGACTTAGCCGAACTGTGAAGGTCGATCTTGGGCAAACGAAATCATACGCGGTGAAGTGAATCGATCCGGGCATGCGCGAGCAAACCCGGAAGAGAGGGATGCGGAACATCGGTTTTGGTGGGGAAGCTCGGAACCTCGCCACGACCATCACCGGTCGACGTTCCCGCTCTGTATTTCGCAAAGACAAATAAGAAACAAGCCGACAAGGGAAAAGAGAGCAAGAAAAGGTTCTAAGAAGAGCAAAGCGAGTTTTGGAAAACACGCAAAGACGCGACCTACCGCACAAAACATAATTTTTCCGCACGCCCCGATAGCGTTAGTGTCACCTCGGCGAATGCGTAACCGACGCTAGAGTGCCCGCTTGGCGAGAATCGGCTACGGTGGGCGGGGACTCCGTGGGTGGTGCATTGCTCCGGATTACCGTGCAAGGAAGGACGTAGCATGGATAAAAAAGACGTGTGCGGGCAAGTGCAGCCCCGCTGTGGCTAAGACCGGTAACCAGGAAAGGCGATCGGGACCTTAGCCGCAGGCAAAACGTGCGAGGCAAAATCTTATCCGGGCATGGACCCGTGCAGCGTTGGTGTCGCCTTGGCGGGTGCGGAACCAGAGCCAGGAGTGCCCGTTGCTATGAGAATCGGCTGACGGTGGGCATGACTCCATCGGTGGTGCACCGCTTCGGTTAACCGGAGCCGTACAGGTCGTTGCCAGATAAAAAATCATGCTCGCACGCGGGGAACGCTACGGGAGCGAAAGACCAACGAGGTTTTGAAAAACCAACGCTAAGGAAAGGAACTGGAAAACTGAAAACGTACCGGGGTTGCCGAAATTCAGCTCAAGTCCCAATCGACCGAGGAGAGGCGATCCTCAGAGGAGCCGGCCGAGCGACTCAAGATCGCTGAAAGCGGCTTGAATCGAGCGAGAGTCGACCGAGCAAATTTTTCCGCAAAAAAGAGCAGCAAAAGACAAGGACACGCAGGAAACCAGGAGCAAGACGAACAGCGCTAGAAAGTTTTAAGAAAAACTGGTAGAACGCTTAGCCTAACTCCCCCGTTGTGCGGTTGCTCGAAAACTCGAAGTTCTGAACTTCGAGCAGTGCACAAGAGAAAGAGCGACGCCCTAGCCCCGATGCGACGATGCATGAAGACTGAGCTTGCGACTTCAAGCGTCGCGTAGAGAGTTAGAGCGACACCGTGTCTGATCGACTCGTTCGAGAACCGCCGTTAATGTAAGTTAAGCGATTCGAAGGTAACCGATCAAGGAAAGTGCCTCTGCCGCGGAGGGTTTACGAGAGCAGGCTTTGCCAAGTGGTTGTGCCGTGAGCGGTAAGTGCCTCTGCCGCGGAGGGCTTACGAGAGCAGGCTTAGCCGCAAGGCTGGATGCCGTGTTACGCAACTCTAAGTTTAGGAACTCGTTGAAGCTAGATACGGGCAGGAAAAATCTTAAGATTGCGGAGCCAAGAGTTCGCAAGACCGGGCAGCCATCAAGTGTTACCAGAGAGTAAGGTAGTCTGAGAAGACGAGTGGTGAGAAGGACCGCAGGGGGCCGCGAACATTCACTGTTTTACCGTATTGAACTTTACATGGCAGCCCGAGAGACTTGGATGAACTAAGGCGCGAAGTTTGAGGAAAAGCGCGAAGCTAGGAAACGAAAGACCTACACGAGGAACTTACAAAGCTGGTCGATGTTCCAAGTCTTGGTCGACTCTCTCCGTCATCCACCGCCAGCGTAATGCCCGGATCCGGAAGGAGTTTTGATCCAGCCCCCGAGCACGGAGCTCGTTGCGGGGACCAGACGCGCGCCCTGGGCGAAGAGCTGCCCGGCGCGAAGTGATCCAGCCCCCGAGCACGGAGCTCGTCGCGGGGACCAGACGCGCGCTCCGGGCGAAGAACTGCCCGGCGCGAGGAGATCAACCAGATCTGGAGGGCGATCAAGATCGAAGAGATCGATCCGATCTGGTAGGGAAAGAGACATCCTGCCCTTCTGAGTCGTAGTCCTCAGGGAGAATCTCCGTATCGCTGATGGAGTTCGACATGCTCGATCTGCGTATCCCCACGGACGGCGCCAACTGTCGACGGTTGAGATAACGATCTCAAGTCGCTAAGGTTCTTTAGAAGTGAGATGGGAGACACGCCGAACAACCACGAACAACAACGAACAGGAGACAAGAGTTTTTATCCTGGTTCAGGCCTCTCGGGAGAGATAATAGCCCTACGTCTAGCCTTTCTTATATATCAGGGATGAATACAAGAGGTGGCTCGACGAGACGAACAAGTCTCGGCGAGATTATGCACGTACAAGTGCCAAAGCTCTAAGCTAGATGCTAAGATGTAAAACTCAATGCCAGGGATCCCCTAAACGCCAAAGGGCCCCTGTTTATATAGTGCTGAGCAAACCGACCTACCGGGGGAATATCGGGCCGGGCTAACTACGAGATCATAACGAACTCAGTACATGCCAAATATATCCCGAGGTAGATAAGGCATACTCCTAGTCTTGGGGATCACGACGTCTTGTTCCAATCCGGAAAACCACGTCCGGGTCTTCACGTAGCCGCGCAGAACCCTTGTTCGAGTCGGACTCAAACACGATTCCTTGGCCATTACGCACCACGCCAGCTAGGAAGCTGTTCGGCAGGATGCATATGGGCCAGATAGAACCTTCCAGGGAACTAGGCCCTGGTAGGCTGTTCGTTTGGGCCGTCAAGGAGTGGGTCATGGCAATGGGCCGTATTTAATCCCCGACACACCCCATGTTGCCAGGCGCCCCCCACGGATGGCTCGTCCGCCCTCGTGCCCTAATATGGAAGCCTCAACACTTAGGGGCTTTTTCAAATTTCAAATTTATAGAAATTTTAAGTTTGATTTTTTCAAAATATGAATTTGTATTTAAAAAACCTGATGTTGAAATTTTGAAATATTTCAAAATTGAATTTGTTTTTCAAAGAAAAAAGGTGGAGGTCATATGGACGCCAATTTCATTGTAGAAAAAGCCACGCGTGATAACCACATAAGCTAACTACCACATAAACATTTAATGACACTTCTAATAATTTTGAGGCTGCAAACAGGTACAATTTCAAGGGGACAAAAAAATTAAGTTTAAAGGGCTAAGTAAGATTAGCTACAACTTTAAGAAGAAAAATGACAATTACCTCAATATAGTACTCCATGTCATCTGTAAACAATATTATAGGCTAAGTTTAGAGTTTTTGTTTTGCATTAGCAACCATGTTCTTTTACAATTGAACTACAGCATAGAAAGTATGCGACCTAATACTCTCTTCTCACTCATCCACATCATCCATAAATATATGAAGTAAAACTCTCATTGATATATATGTAGTTGGCATCGTACTGTCCTATATTATTACATACTGTAACCGGCCAGAGTAGCAATATTAGGAGCTTGTCTAACTGGATAATTAGACGAGCCTTGTTTGATCTAGCTAAAAGTTGTTGCTGATTTGTCATACGAAAAAATTGTAGGCTTTCGTTTGGATGCTTAAAAATATTAAAAACGATTTTATGAGCTTGAAAGGGGAACATAAATACTCCCTCGGTGTCAAAAAAACTACTCCCTCCAGTTTGATAATTCCTCTCGTTTTAGACATGATCTCACATACCAAGAAAGTATTAAATATCTCGTAGTACTCCATATGGTTAAATAAATGCTTGTAGCTTAGTGGTTGCTCCCATTTTTTCATGAGTTGCATGTCTAGGTTCGAATTTTGATGCTACACTTTATTTACATGCACACCCAACAAATGGTTCTAGGGCCACGTAAAGTTTTGCTTGCAATCAATGCATCCTAGAACGACAGGAATTTTCCAACTAAACACAAAACGCTCCAGCGACAGAAATTATCAAACTGGAGGGAGTACTCGTTTTAGACACAATTTAGAATACCAAGGTCCCTATAAAAGGCTAGTTGATTCATTAATTGGTAGCAATGAATTTATGAAAACTTTTCCCATGAACCAATAGATGCACCTGCATGCCTCTCTTTTTGGCTTTTTAAAGGTCTCATCTAATTACTACTCTAGATGAAAGGCTAAAACGATAAGTTTTTTGGCACTTTAGATAAAAGGTTAAAACGACTAGTTTTTTGACACCGGAGGGAGTATCTTTTTATAAAAAGGCTAAAAAGCATCAAAACGTTTGGCTCTCGTAGGTAAAGAATATTTTTTTTTTCTGCAGGCTATAATTTTACTTCAGCCTTGAGTGCATGCATGTGCCTGTGTGTCAAAAAAAGGCTAGCAAATCTAGAGGGCTATAGCCGTGACCACGTGCACTAACAAACCCTCCACTTGCATGACGAGAAATCATGGTAAAAAATTAATACATGCAGTAAAAATATAAAAAAATATGTTTCTTTAATGCAATAGCTAGCCCAGGCAACAGGCGCATGACTAGATTCCGGAAAACAAGTCGCTTGGATCGTTGAGATCATTTTAACACTAACCACTATGTTTAAGTTTTAAATCATATGTTTATACGTATACATACTAATAGAGTAGTAATAAACAAGAAGTATTTGTCTAAAAGGTACTAGGGTCACTTAACTCCGATGCTAACACCATAGATCCGCTCTGAATATATATGTAAATCAATTAATTTGTTATTAAGAGCTGCCGAATTACTATGTACTAGTTAATAGTTTGGGGGTACGAAAACTGCACAAACAAACATTTACCGGTTCTTTATCTTTTCTGGAAAAAAAAGTACTTCACGAATCACGAGGACAAAATTTTAGTCTATCCCGATGAAGATTCGGGCTGGACTGGCCGTCTTACATGTATCTATGGCTGACACGGTGGGGCCGCGCGGCGTAGGGACCTGGGCGGCTGGGCCGAGATGTCAGACGGGACCCCAGGGGTCGGTCCACGCATCATGCGCGCATGTGAGGGAAGCGCCTCGGGATCCGTGGCACGTACGTCCATGCAAAACTCGCGCGCGGCGCTGCATCCTGCATGCATATGATGCTGTGCATGCACGGCACGCACGCGGGCACGCATGGGGAATGCTGCTTCCACTGCACGCCGTTGGATCGTTCATCGTTGGCCATTGGCCTCGTTTATTATTACTCTTAATTCGGCGTCCACTGCTACGCGTACCCCACACACGGCACGAACCGTTTTCTTCGGCCGGACGTAGACCACGTACGTATATATCCGTTTATAGTTGCACCGGCGAAGAAATCCGAAGGTGCGTGTCTCCACATAATTATTTTTAGGAAAAAGTATAGATTACCCCCTGAACTATTGCAAAAGTATAGAATACCCCCCTGAACTCTAAAACGGATAAAATACACCCTCCAACTATTAATACCGGATAGAAAAAGACCTTAAACTTTTATGAGGCATAGATTACCCCCCTGGAACAAGTAATGGTGGTATTTCAACCAAAAAAATCCAGAAAAAATCTAAAAAAACAGGAAAAAAATCTTAAAATATTCAAAATAATCCTAGAGACCATAAAAATCTTAAATAATAAATTCAAAAATAATCATAATATATTACTTTTTCCTTTTTATTATGAAAAAACCAGAAAAAATCTTTCATCCTTAAAAAAATCATAAAAAAATTATTTTCCAAGTTTTTAATTTTTTTTTTTGAATTTTTATGATTTTTCCAAGTTTTTTGAACTTTTAAGTTTTTTTTATGATTTTCTGGATTTTAAGATTATTTTGAATATTTTAAATTTTTTCTGGTTTTTTTTAGATTTTTTTCTAGATTTTCTTTAGTTCAAATACCGCCTTTACTTATTCCAGGGGGGTAATCTATACCTCATAAAAGTTTAGGGTTCTTTTTTTAACCCTTTTTAATAGTTGGAGGGTGTATTTTATCCGTTTTAAAGTTCAGGGGGTATTCTATACATTTGCCAGTTCAGGGGGGTAATCTATACGTCGACGGTTGAGATAACGCTCTCAAGTCGCTAAGGTTCTTTAGAAGTGAGATAGGAGACACGCCGAACAATCACGAACAAAGAACGAACAGAGCGGGGGTTTTATCTGGTTCAGCCTCTCGGGAGATAATAGCCCTCGCCCAAATTTTTCTTATATATCAGGAGTGATTACAAGAGATGGCTCGACGAGACGAACAAGTCTCGTCGAGATTATGGTGTATATCAGGTGCTAAAAGCTAGATCAAGTCGTAAAACTCGTCCAGGATTGATCAAATATTGGATGCCCCCTAACGCCGTAGGGGCACTGTTTATATAGTGCGGAGCAAACCGACCTACCGAGGGACTATCGGGCCAGGATAACTACGAGATCGTAACGAACTCAACGTGCCAAATATATCCCGAGGCAGATAAGGCATACTCCTAATCTTGGGGATCACGACTCCTAATCGAATCCGGGAAACCAACGTCCGGGTCTTCACGTAGCCGTGCAGAACTCCTGTCCGAGACGGACTCAAACACGATTCCTTGGCGTTCGCATCACGCCACCAGAAGTCGTTCGACAAGATGCATATGGGCCAAATAGAACCTTCGTGAGCCGCCTGGTAGGTCGCTCGATTGGGCCATCGAGAGTGGGCCATGGCAATGGGCGTAATTTTATCCCCGATACTATCCCCGAGACTCAAGTAGAAGGACTCACTAGAGTGGGGTCTTCCTCTTGAGACTCCAAGTCACTGAGAGGGAAACTTTGTCGCTACAAATACATGTAACAATCGAATCCAAAACGAGTTAGGGTTCAACCGAACAGACTTGTTCGGACCGAACAAACCCGACAAGACCGAGAGCAACTCACAGTTGCCGAACAGAAATCACATCCGCCGAAAGCAGAGCACTCACCTTCAACGCGACGCCGAAAAAAAGTAACCGCTGGCGTAACTCAACGGTAACTTCTCATCGCTTGCCAAAAAAAACAAGCGACCGTTTTACCTAGCCGTTCTGATAAAAACTAGCCGTTTTGTGTCAAACCGTTCGTAGCAGTGCATATGGGACTATAAAAGCTCCTAAGCCGCCATGACCACCACTCTGCTCGCGCTTTTCCTTCCCAAGCCCTAATTCCAACCAGCTCAAGACCGAAAGCACCCAAACTCCACCACTAAGCACCTCGTCCAACTCGGGAACCGCTATGGCCAAGTTCGTTAGCTCTAGCGCATCCGAGGAGGACTTGAGAGTTTGGGAGGAAGAGGGCACATCGACACCGATGGCCGGAGGTCGCCGGGAGAGAGAAACTCCGAGCCGCCGAGGAGAGTTCGCCGACTTGAGCGATTCGCCTTTGCTCGTTGAGGTCTCCCGAGAGCGACTTCATCGAGGCCTTCTTGAACATCGCCGATTGGAGGTGGCGAACCTCAATCCGAACAAAGATCCTCCAGATGGCCGTCTTCGCACACTGTGCGAGGGCTATCTGAGCATCGATCCACCGGTGGGCCGTTCCTCCACTACTATCTGATGACGAGGAGCAGCCCGCCGCTTGGCCCGGGTGCTACTACCTCAAGCTCCGGCAACCGCCGACGACGCTGCCGTACCCCCCCATTGCTTTCGACTCGATGGGCGCATGGTGGACGAGGTGGTTCTACACCAGTGGAGCGACGACAAAGAAGCTCGTCTTCATCGGGAAGGCGCCGGGCGAAGGAACGCCAATGCCTCGGCGGAGATGACCGCCGAGGATCGGTACTGACGAGGAAGATCGCCTCCCTCGTGAGCCTCGGGCTCACGGGCGGAGATCATCCGGGACTTCACAAATGACGAGGATCTGTCCGGCCGCGAGAAGACCCTATCCTTCTATAAGATAGAGGATGGGAAGACATCTCGAGGAGAGCACGGTAAGTGCCTTTAAGACTCAACATTTACTTGATAGCTCATCCGAGCAGGGACTAACAGTTCTCTGCTCGCCGGCGGACATAAGCCAACCGACGCATGGGTGATCGAGCGGTCGACGCCATCTTGAGGCGGCCGAAGAAGGACGGCGAGGTCACCGGCGAGTGGCCTATACCGTCTCATGAATGTGCTCGTCCCGCACGGCCGAGATAATTGCTTGAACTACGTCCGTGTTACCGGATCCGCACCGCCGTTAAATGCTAACATCCGCTTCTCCAATGCGCAGGAGGACCAACTGATCCTCGGGGGGGTCGCGGAAGAGCTCTCTTGGTCGGAGAAGGAGAAGGCGAAGAAGGGCAAGACCAAGGTGGCCACAAAGCCCAAGGTGGCGGCGAGTCGACGCTGGCTTCGCCGCGACACGGCGCCGCCGACTAGCGAAGAACCACTGGGCGACGGAGCGCCGAAAGCGTACTCAAGCGGCCTTGCGGTCACCCAGGAGGAGACCAAGCCCCTCCCTCCTCATCGAACAAAGCGATGAAGAGGTAAAAAACATGACCCTTTGGCTTAGGCGTTACACGCGGGCTTACCCGGACCATACGGCACGGCTACAGCAGGTCGCTAAGCAGAGAAGGCTCGAGGAAGAAGTCGCGCGCAAGAAAAAGCTTCTTGCGTTGCGCGAGAGGAGCGCTCAGCTCATCAGGGAGCTGAGTTCATCGCCGCGAACACCCAGGGACCAAGGCGAACAAGCCGCTAAGGAGCCCCCGAGGAAGAGGCGGAAGGTTTTGGCGAAGAAGATCAAGATCAAGCCTTCCACGGCAGGTATGTTGTAATGAAACTTTCGTCTTTTACAATTTCCCTAACCGCACCAGGCTCAACCATTCTCTCTTTCATCAGCTGCCTAGGAGGAGATTGCCACGGACGACGTCGAGGCGGCAATCGAACGGTCTCTGCTGCCCGAGCACCTGCACGGTGCGTCGCGGGTAGTAAGATTGGCCAGCCTCAAGGACAAGTTGGCAGTGTGGAGCCTGCTCCTGCCAGACTCTAGCGACCAGCTCGACGCGCTGGAGGGAGCGGTGGAGCGGCTGAAGGCAGAAGAGGTAGTACGCAGCGCCACGGACGGCGGGACCAAGGCGATGGCTCCGGATGTTGCCCGAGGTGGGACCGAGCAGACGGTCCCGCCGGGCACTTCGTCGCAGGGGCAACCCATCCCTGAGGCGACGGAGATGATTGGAGAGCAGGGCGAAAGCCCTGCTGCCGAGGAGTAAGAAGAAGGCCACGAGCAGGGTGCACAAGCTGCCCTGCCAGCGGAAACACCAATGTTGCCCGGTGGGGCGACATTGACTTCGCCCGAAGGTGACCGGGCGGAAGAGGAAGAAGGGCAGGAGCGCGAGGACGAAAGGTCTCCGCCCGTCGCTCCCGCCCCCCAGGAAGTGCGCTCCCGCAAGACGAAGGAGCTCAGAAGACGGCGGCAAGAGTAACGCGCTCGTCGCATCCCGCACGAGCGAGGCTTCGTGACTCATGGTCTTGAAGATCGCCTGCGCCAGGGACTAAAGCGCCGGCTCGGTAAGGTAAGCTCGAAATCATGCCTAACCCTGGTCGTGCTATATCATCGCTAAGTGGCTAAAAGGACCTTCTTCCCCAGATCTTCAAGGACACCATGGAGGAGCTCGAAGAAGGCGTTACCACCGAGCGGAGCGCCGTGCTGGCGTCCCTCCGGGAGCATCTCCGGACGCGGGAAGCCGAGGCGGGGACTTCTGCGCCGGCCAGGAGCCGAAGCGGGCTGGCGGCGAAGGTGAAGAAGCTGAAAGCTCAGCTGGTCAAAGAAAAGCGATCCTCCACGGCTCTTCGGGAAGAGGCCGAGGAGCTTCGCGCGCAGGCCGCGAGGGCAAGCGTCGCAGAAAGGGAGCCGGGCCGCACGAAGTGGCTAGAGGAGCAGCTCGACGATGTGTCCCAGCAAGCGAAGCCGCTTTCGGCGGACGTCAAGGAGCTCAAGGCCCAGCTTGCCAAGGAAAAGCAAACCTCCGCGGATCTCCAAACGAAGATCTCGACTCTGTGGGCTTCACAGGAAGAGATCGAGGAGATGCGCGGGATGGCAGTGCGGGTGATCACTGCGGAGAAAAGAGTCAAAGAGCTGGACGAACAGCTCAAGACTACCGAGCAGCGAGCCAGCCAGAGCGAAGAACTGGCCGAGCAGCTGCGAGCCAAGACCAAAGAGGTTGAGGCTCTCCGTGTGAAGGCAACGGAGCATGCCAGGAGCAGCAAGGAGGAATCCGACCGTCTCCGAGCTGAGGCCAGAGAGGGTTTTAAGGCCCAAGGGAAGTCCTGCGCCTCAAGGAAGTGGTCGAGGAGCTCAAGGAGCAACTTCGCTTCTAAGTAGTCAGTAGGTCAGAACCCGTAAGGACTTTTGTACCGCAACTTTTGCTAATAAAGAACTTACCTTTTTCCCCGCAAAAAGAGCAAAGAAAAGACAAGAACGAGCAGAAAACAAGAGCGAGGCACGAAAGCGCTAGAAAGTTTAGGAAAACCGGTGAACGCTTAGCCTAACTCCAGCCCGTTGTGCGGTTGCCGAGGACTGAGTTTGCGAACACGAACAGTGCACAAGAGAAAGAGCGACACCCTAGCTCCAGTGCAGACGATGCTCGAAAACTGAGTTTGCGAATTCGAGCACGTCTTGCAGAGAGTTAGAGCGACACCAGTATCTGATCGACTTATCCCAAAAGCGCTCGGCGGCGTAAGTTAAGCGATTCCAAAGGTAACCGAACAAGGAAAGTGCCTCTGCCATGAGGGCTTACGAGCAGACTTTGCCAAGTGGTTGCGCCAGGCGGTAAGTGCCTCTGCCGCGGAGGGCTTACGAGAGCAGACTTAGCCGCAAGGAGAAAGCCTTTTACGCAACCTTGAGTTGAGAGACTTGTTGAAACCGGATACGAAAGGGAAAAAAATCTTTAAGATTGCGGGCCGAGTGTTCGCAAGGCCGGGCGACCATCAAGTGTTACGAGAGAGGGTAGTCTTGACAAGACAGAGGTGTGAAAAGGCCTCGAGGACCGTGATAATTTCACTATTAAATGGATTGAACTTTACATGGAGCCCGGCAGACTTGGACGAACAAAGGCGCCAAGTTTGACAAAAGCGCCGGGCTAAACAAACACGAAAAAGACCTACACAAAGAACTTACGGCCGGTCGATGTTCCAAGTCTTGGTCGACTCTCTCCCGTCCTCCATAGCGAGCGAACGGCCCCGAGCGAAAGCAAGAGAAACGATCAGTGAACAGGCCTCCCAAATGAGGAGTTAGCTTGTTGGCATTGGACGGTTCTCAACATGGCGCAGAATCTAAATCGCCTACCGCAAAGCCCTTGGTCGAACTGATTTGGCGGCGTGCGGCGAAGATCTTCTTTGGTAGCGCACCATTACGACTTATGCCCGGTCGCGCTGTGCCTTCGAGGAGGTCGAGATCGAGTAGGCGCTCTGCTCGTAGTCAACGGTTGACCGAAGCTCGTCTTGGCGAACCGAGTACTATTTCGTGACGGGATGGCCTCTACACCATAGACCAATTGGGCGTAGTTTCCCGGTTGCCGGTGGCCGTAGTCTGAATCGCCTAAAGGACGGAAGGAACCGTCAACCCAAGCCTTGTTGTGCTTTCATGGAGTGCCGCGAACACGCGCCGTTGATACCCCGGACGATCTGTCCGTTAGCTCGCCGATCGCTCCATTGCTCGTGGATGTGCCACGAGGCGAAATGCACCTTGGTGCCCAAATTGTCGTAGTATTCCCGGAATAGCTCGCCACAACTTGGTATCGTTATCGGTGATCGACTTATGGGGATCCCAAAGCGTGACCACATTGCTTTTGAAGAAGCGCCGCATACCGTTTTGGCGTGAAGAGATTTACATAGGCTCGCCTCAATCCACTTTGTAAAAGTGTCAATGGCGACGAAGCGGTGTGTATAGCCCTTGTACCCCTTAGGAACGGGCGAGCGGATCCGCACCCCATGTGGAGAAAGGCCAAGATGGGGGGATCGTTTGGAGCTCTTGGGCGGGCTTGTGTGCCTTCCGGGCGTGAAATTGGCAAGCTTTGCACTTTGTCACGATCTCCCGGGCATCTCGTAACGCGGTTGGCCAGTAATAGCCCATACGAAACGCTTTGCCGACCAGAGTTCGGAAGGAGTCGTGGTTGCCACAGGCACCCTCGTGTATGTCCCTAAGAAGGAACACACCCTCCTGCTGCGAGATGCACTTGGTGAGGACTCCCAGAGCACCTCGACGGTAAAGGATGTCGTCCATAAGCTGATATGAACTAGCACGCCTTGTAAGCCGGGAACGCTAGGCTTCGTCGTTGGGCAGAGTCCCATCTGCAAGGTACCGAACAAATGGCGTTGTCCAGTCCGCAGTCTGCTCGATGACGGAGACAGCACCACCTGTCTCGGTTGCCTCGTCCGGAGACGCGATTGAGGGCTTGTAAAGGTGCTCGACGAGCACCCTGAAAGCGAGTTCTCGTGAGGATCCATACTTGGGCGGTTAATCGGCGAAAGTTGTCCTTTCGGGCATGAAGAGCACCTCGAAAAATCGAAAGTACCGCTCCAACTTCCTCACTTCAACCAGGTACCGCACCATTGAGTCATCGCATCACTGATACTCCTTCTTGACCTGGTTGATGACCAGCTGTGAATCTCCCTTCACAGTCAGCCGTTGGACACCGAGCGACTTGCACGCTCTAAGTCCCGCGAGGAGGCCTCGTACTCCATGGCGTTGTTAATCGCCCGAAAGTGTAGTTGGATAGAATACTGGAGTTGCTCTTCTTGAGAGGAGATGAGAACAAAACCAGCCCCCGAGTTTCGAGTGCGCGAGCCATCAAAAAATATGGGCCAAGGGGTCATCAGTTGCTTAGAGCTTCACAGGATTTGGGCGGTCCATTCGGCGACAAAGTCGGCCAAGACACAGGACTTAATAGCGATTCGGGCGAGAAATGAATATCAAATTCGCGGTTTCATTGCCCATTTAGCTATACGGCCGCCAGCTTCCTTGTTCCTTAGGATTTCTCCAAGAGGGAACTTGGTCGGGACCAGTATTTGATGCGCCTGGAAATAATGGCGAAGTTTTCTAGAGAACATGAGCAAGGAGTAGAGCAATTTCTGGACCTCAGGGTAACGCTCCTTCGATCCGTGAAGTACCTTGCTCACGTAATAAATTGGTCGCTGGATGCCTTCCCTTTCCACCGTCAAGACCGCGCTCACCGCTTAAGGCATACAACCAAGATAGAGCAAGAGCTGTACGCCGTAACGCGGGGTGGTCAAGACAAGTGGATTGGACAGGTATTGCTTTAGATCTTGGAAAGATCGGTCAGCTTCCTCTGTCCACTTGAAACCATTGTGCTTGCGCAGGGCTTTAAAGAAGGGCGACCGCGTTATACTCGACGGAAATAAACCTGCTCAAGGCAGCCATCCGTCCGGTGAGGTTCTGAACTTCCTTGACGGTAGTTGGAGCCTGCATGTTTTCAATGGCCTCGATTTTTTCGGGGTTGGCCGAAATGCCTTGCGAACCGATTACATAACCGAGCAACATTCCAGATCGAACACCAAAGGTACATTTCTCTGGATTTAACTTTATTCGATGCCTGGCGAGGTTACGAAACGTCTCGGCCAAGTCTTTTACATGATCTGGAGCATACTTGCTCTTTACAACTATGTCATCGACATAGACCTCTAGGTTTCTTCCGCGCTGTTCTGGGAAAGTCTTCTCCATTAAGCGCTGGAACGTGACACCAGCATTGCGCAGACCGAAAGACATGGTCGTATAGCAGAAAATACCGAAGGGGGTGATGAAGGTAGTCTTCTCTTCATCCTCGGGGGAGATGCTTATTTGGTGATAACCGGAGTAAGCATCCAAAAAACTCAAAAGCTGGGCATCCGCAGTCGCGTCGACCAGCTGGTCTATGCGTGGCAGCGGGAAGTTGTCCTTGAGACAAGCAACGTTCAAATCTGTGTGATCGACACACATCCTCCACTTGCCGCCTTTCTTCTTTACGATGACAGGGTTGGCCAGCCACTCGGTGTGATCAACCTCGCGGATGAATCCGCAATGAAAGGCTTTTGTCGAAATGATCTTTAATGATCCCTGCTGAATTCAAAAGCGACGAAGCTTCTGGCGAACAGGCTTTTTGTCCGGCTGGACGGCCAGTTTGTGCTCGATAACCTCCCTTGGGACTCCGGGCATATCAGACGGCTCCCAGGCAAACATGCCTGCAGTAGCTCGGAGGAAGGCAATGAGCTCGCTTTCCTATTTGAGGTCCAGATTGACCCCCAGATGAATTGTCTTGGAGGAATCATCCAGAGACAGCGGAACTTCCTTGGTCTCACCCCCTGGCTGAAGGGAGACCCTAGGGTGTGCAGACTTGGTCTGCGGAACTTCGGGACCACGCGGCGGAAGCTGGTCGACCAGGGCAAGGGACTGCTCATCGCAATCTAGAGCAGCCTTGTAGTTGCTCTTGACCGTGATCACACCGTTGGGGCCCGGTATCTTCACGCAATGGTATCCATGATGGGACACGGCCATGAACTTGCCAAGAGATGGTCGGCCCAAGATCGCATTGTACGCGGAAGGGAAGTCGACCACGTCGAATGTGATCAATTCTGTCCGGAAGTTGCTTGGACTGCCGAAGGTAACGGCGAAACAATCGCCTAACGGTAATTTGAACAGCTTCTCCGGGGACAATGCCGTAGAAAAGCATCGCGACCTCTTTAAGCTTGGAGCGAGGAATCTGCATCTCGTCCAAGACCTTAGCAGAGAGCAAGTCCAAAGCGCTCCCGCCGTCGACCAAAACACGGCCAACTCTGGCGTTCGTCGATGGTCCGGCGACCACCGATGGGAGCCGCGAGGCTTGGTCATCCCAAAGGGGCAATCCTCCCGAGAGAAGGAGATGGGGACCTCGGTCCACTTCATCGATTCGGGCTGAGGCTTGCCCTTTTCAACATTGTGGACCTCTCGAGCAGCTTCCTTGAGGCTGCGGCGAGAGGTATACGCCGAGGAGACGCCGAAGATGACGGCGATATGGTTCACGGGCTCTTGATATTCATCGTCATCCCGATCACCATCATCGGTTTAGCGCTTTGCCTTACCGGCATCACCTTTTTCGGACAGGGTGGGCATTAGGCCCTTGCCGTTGTAGAAATCCTCGAGCTTTGCAGCCCAGGTTCTGCAGTGGCGCGTATCATGCCCGTAGTTCTGGTGGAACTTGCAATATTGGTCACTCGGACCTTTCTTGCCTTGGTTGTCTCCCTGGGTGGGCTTCTTGCCCTTATAGTTATTGCTGGGCTTTTTCTGCCCATCCTTGGGAGGAGGTATGCGATCTATACCGGCGACGGTGTTGTTCGCATCACCCTTTTTTTTCTTCTGGGATTTCTTGTCACCAGGATTGTTGCTGCTCTTCTTCTTTTCCTCCACACCAGGCTGGGCGGGCAGCTCGCCTTTGTCAAACGCCTTCTTGTACTGAACACGCTCTGCCGCGTTAGCATAGCGGTCAGCCGCCCTAAACAGGTCGTTGGCGGTCCAGGTCTCATTGATCTCGAGATCCTAGGTGAGCCGCTCGTCGCGGACTCCGTTTTTAAAGGCGCGGACAACAGATTCGTCCGAGATGTTCGGGATCGTGTTGCGAATCTTGATGAAACGATTCACGAAGTTGCGGAGGGTCTCCTCGTTCATCTGAATCATCTGGTGCAGATCATCCTCCTTGCCCAGACGCGCGTAATGCTCTGAAATTGGCAATCGAGGCGTCACAAAGCCGATTCCAAGAGCCGATGGAACCTTCTTCTCGATTGAACGACCATGTCCGAGCAAAGACCTCAAGGACGATCGGAGGTAATTTGCCATGACAAGCTCGTCACCCCGGCCGCCATGATGGCCGTAGCGTAGATGGAAAGGAATTCCTCTGGGTTCTGGGTCCCATTGTATCTTTCCATGTGTCCGGGCTTGAACTTTGAGGGCCACCGAACAGAGCGAAGCTCGTCAGAGAAAGCCCTGCAGCCCAAGGCGTAAGACCGGCCACCTTCCCCGGTAGAACCTAGCCTTGAGAAGACGTTGGTCCTGTTGGTCGGAGGAACTCTTCTTTGGCGGGAGGTTTCGCTGAGGAACTCTCTCCGTGATAAGCCCCCACGCTCCTTCCTCGTGGTCGCGACAACGCGCTCCTTGCGAGGCGATCCTCCGTGATCGTCGCGCGCATGCTTGCCCCTGTGGTCGCGATGACTACGGGGACTTGGCGAACGGTGGCGACCACGGGCAGCTTGCTCGTGGGCAGTGATCCTTCGACGGTGACGGTGGTCACGCGATCGATCGGATCGCTCACTGCCCGAATCCACCGGGATAGGCTCAATGCGGTGTCTGGATGAGGCTTCACCTAAAGACTTAAGGCCTTCGGCCAATTTCTCGAGGTGAGAAGCCACAGCGTCGCCCACGAGGACGAGATTGTCTTGGTGAGCGGATCTAATCACGGTAGCCAGGGCCTGGAGTCGCTCTCGGCTCTGCTCCAGGGGCCCTAGGATCCCCGAGACATCCGCGTCTTGCCCGATCGGAGTCTGGACACGCGGGGATTCTACCAGGGCAGGCTGAACTTCTGCCGGGGGTCTTGGCGTAGGTGTGCGAGGCGGGTTACGTCGCTGACGTTTGCGCTGGTCGCGTATTTGCGCCAGAGTTTGGTTGATGGACTCGTCAAAAGTGCGGCGAACAACATCTTGCTCGCGAGCAGCTAATGCAACCTCATCTGGACGCCGAGTAGAATCGATCTGCTCGATCTCTCCGGCCGCCGGGACCTGCGCAGGATTCGAAGTCCCTGCGCCGGTCATGTTGACGACGCGGTGGCCGTGCGATTGCGCGCTAGACGGTGTCATCACTGTGTTGCCACAGGAGGAATCCACCGACATAGCCTTGGAGTCTGATAGATCTAAACCAGCGTAAAGATCATCAGCTCCGTATTCATCGTCAATGACGGGAGCTCGACCTGAGACCATCTCCGGAGCGTATCCAAAAACTTCTGTCTCAGACACAGACATCGATCTAGGTCGGTAAGATCGATTCGAGCTGGCAGGGGAAGAAATATCCTGCCCTTCTGAGTCGTAGCCCTCAGGAAGACTTTCTGTATCGCTGACGGAGGTCGACATGTTCGATCTGCGTATCCCCACGGACGGCGCCAACTGTCGACGGTTGAGATAACGCTCTCAAGTCGCTAAGGTTCTTTAGAAGTGAGATAGGAGACACGCCAACAATCACGAACGACAACGAGCAGGAGACGGGGTTTTATCTGGTTCAGCCTCTCGGGAGATAATAGCCCTACGCCCAAATTTCTTATATATCGAAGTGATTACAAGAGATGGCTCGATGAGACGAACAAGTCTCGGCGAGATTATGGTGTATATCAGGTGCTAAAAGCTAGATCAAGTCGTAAAACTCGTCCAAGATTGATCAAATATTGGATGCCCCCTAACGCCGTAGGGGCACTGTTTATATAGTGCGGAGCAAACCGACCTACCGAGGGACTATCGGGCCGGGCTAACTACGAGATCGTAATGAACTCAACGTGCCAAATATATCCCGAGGCAGATAAGGCATACTCCTAGTCTTGGGGATCACGACTCCTAATCCAATCCGGGAAACCAACGTCCGGGTCTTCACGTAGCCGTGCAGGACTCCTGTCCGAGACGGACTCAAACACGATTCCTTGGCCGTTACGCATCACGCCAGCCAGGAAGCTGTTCGGCAAGATGCATATGGGCCAAATAGAACCTTCCAGGGAGCTGGCCCCTGGTAGGTTGTTCGATTGGGCCGTCAGGGAGTGGGCCATGGCAATGGGCCGTAATTTTATCCCCGACACTATACTTTTTCCTTATTTTTATTAACAGATCAATTCTGTACATGGATGTACGCATAAATACGCGTTTCACTTACTCATTTAATTAAAAGTAACGATGCGTTCTCTCGATGGGCCCGATCAGGATGTAAATTGTAATTATATATGTGCATCACGATTGTTATTTACCGCGTTACCAGCATAATTAACAGGTTGTACACGTTCGCACGCATTGACATGGAGGGGAGGATACTGGAGAGTATTTTTAACAGAGCTACGTAATACTCCTACTTCTATACGGAGTCCTAAATTTATTCCAGGCTTCCAGCGCCCGGCCCGGACAGACATTTCGTATGTATTAGTATGTATGATTGGGGCGTACGTGCCTGCCCCCGCCCTATTTATAGTGCTCGCCTGCTAGTTCTAATCTAGGAATAATTAGGAAAAAATATTAGGAAGATTTATAACGAGATGATAAAAATTAATCCCTGTATATATGGGCAAGAGTCCATGGTCTCTACGGGTGCTAGTCAGTTAGTTCTAGTCTAGAAAGAATTAGAAAAAATTAGAAAGCTTTATAATAGGATAATAAAAAATTAATCCCGTGTATATGTATATATGGGCAAGAGTCTATGGTCTATACGTATCGAGTTATGGGCAAGAATCCGTGGTCTCTACGTATTGAGTCAAGAGTATGTGGCCTTTACGTATCAAGTTGATAGCAAACTCCTAGGCAAGAGTTCGTGGTCTCTATGTATCGAGTCAAGAGTCTATGGTCTTTACGTATCGAGTTGATAGTAAACTCCTGGAAAATTATGGTTGTTGGATGATGGATCTGTTAACAAAAACAATTATTTGCATGTTATTGCACCCCGTTAATTAATCTATATATATATAAATATATCTTGATTATCTGTTATTTAATTTTGCTTGTTCAGGTGTTTTATGAGATGACCCACTTTAATATCAACTGAATGAGACAACTAATGAAATAAGGAATGCTCCTACACATGCTCCATATAGACATAGAAAAATAGAAAAAATTACACGTGTCCTAAATGTTACTTTTTTCTACAAATCGTTGATATCAGAATTGCTCCAACGTGCTTTGCACGTGCACGTTTGCTAGTATGTATATACGGGCAAGAGTCTGTGGTCTATACGTATCGAGTTATGGGCAAGAGTCCGTGGTCTCTACGTATCGAGTCAAGAGTATGTGGTCTTTACGTATCGAGTTGATAGCAAACTCCTGGGCAAGAGTCCGTGGTCTCTATGTATCGAGTCAAGAGTCTGTGGTCTTTACGTATCGAGTTGATAGCGAACTCCTGAAAAATTGTGACTGTTGGATGATGGATGAAGGGAATACACGGATGTGATCTGTAGTTGGATCTAGGTCAACTGCTCGATTATAAAGTAGTTTAGATTTAGATGGCTGCAAGATACGCACTTTTGATTTCTCAAACTTACTTTGTAGGCTCTTCTCGATTTATCTGATTTATTTACACACCTGTTTATTTGTGGTTAAGATTTTGAGAGCTTCTCTAGCTTGTTTTTTTTAAAAAAAGTTTCGCGAACATTTGACGTAAAACGTGGTATATTCAGCGACCTATATATATCCGAAGAATGAAACTGTGCTTAGGTATACATGGCCAAATTGAAGTTTGGCATCTTTCGAGACGCCGCCTCCAGCTTCTTTTTTCTTATAAAGAAAAAACAATGCATTGCTTCTTGACATTGCCAAGTGTAGCATTAATTTCTTGTGATCGATCCCATCCCAAGCCAGGTGCATGCATGCATGCACGCACGTTCTGAAAGATATGTCCTCACATGCTCCCTGCCTGTACTCTCTAACCTCATGAATCGGGGCCATGGAGGCCACTCCCATCTGGTCAAGCATGCATAATTGGCTCCTAGCTAGCTACGATCAGCATCAGTACTTGATCGAGCTGTAGCTATATATATCTTGGTCGGCCCATGGTTTCAGGCCACGTGGACATGGTACAGCAATTAGCGCAGTGATCATCAAGCATGTGATTAAGTAATTATTAGCTAGACATGCATGATGCATATGTAGCTTAGAGTATATATAGTAGAGCACTACTGCTCCTGCATGCACACCGGAGGAGTTGCAAAAGACGCAAGGCCAGTGTATATGTATATATACGGATTAATTTCCTTGGTGATATATCGTTAATTTCTTTATTGAAACAAGGCATATATGACGCTGTGCTACTGTAATAGTCCTATCCATGACTTTACCGTAAGCGAATTAGACTTTACTATCGACCCATTACTATAGGTCATGCGAACAGCAATAATTGTTGCATCTCTACCGGTTCAATGGCTATAAGGTCGGAGTAACCTTTCACTACTGGTTGAATCCACAAACTGATAGTGATGTCGTAACATTATTAAATATTGGTTCCTATCACGAACCGATAGTGATTCCTCGGGGTACAATCACTATCAGTTTTTGGTACAAATTGATAGTAATACTATGACATCACTGACGATTCATAATACAAATCGGTGATAAAAATCCTAGACACTATTTAAAACCGGTCTTCTTTTTCCTTCCTACACTGCCACGACCAACAAGAACAAAGAGGCGCCCAATCAAGGTGGTGGGGGAGGTGCTACCCATTTTTTTCTTCAAAATTTGGTGATTTTACTCCAATCCAAGTGCTTCAAGGTTAGTAACATCATACTCACTTTACTTGTAGTTAAATGTAGTTGCCTCTGTTTGCTTTAAATTTGGAGAAATGTTTTTTTCATGATATATGAAGGACTTTGAATGTAGTTCTAGCTCGATCAATTTCATGAAGTACATTGCAAAAAACTTATTGTGCACGTCTGAAGTTTGCTTAGATTAAGATGTAGTCCCATTGAAGGTGTGGATCTAGTTTAAATTTGGGTTATGGTTTCGTGATCGATGAACTATTTTGATTCTATGAGTCAGCAAATTCTTGAAGTAGATTGCAAAAAAAATGTTGTGTATATATATATGCTTAATGTTTTCTTAGATAAAGAAGCAGCTCCCATTGAAGGTATGTATCTAGATCAAATTTAGCTTATGGTTGGAAGATTGCTTAAGAATTGAAAAAATATTTGGATTTTCATATATTGCGAATAATCTAGAAGGAGATAGAATTCTTTGGAAAATTATGATTTGCATAAAAGGTGGTGGGAGAGGTGCTGCCCAATTTTTTTAAAAATTGGTGATTTTTCTCCTAGCCAAGTGCTTCAAGATTAGTAACATCGTCCTCACTTTATTTGTAATTAAATGTAGTTGTGTCCTTTTGCTTTAAATTTGGAGAGAGAGAGAGAGAGAGAGAGAGAGAGTAGTTTTTTCCATGATAGATGAATGATTTTGAAAGGAGTTATCGATCAGTTTTTCAAGTACTTTGTAAAAAAAATATTGATATACAATCTTGCATGCGTCAAGCGACAACCTATGTCTATGTGCATGTTGTGACCATTCTAGATCCACATGCTCCATGTATCATATAAGCACACCCCATATCAAGGGTAAATAATTTGATACCATCTATAACACCGTAGACAGAAAATTGATTAGAGCCTAGCCCGCATAAGGGGTTGCCCACATATGCATATCACCTCAACTGCGGTGATATGATGGGTATTAGGTCCCAAGAAGACGATCAAAGACTTGGCATCAAAAGGATGGTGATCAAGTCTAGTCAACAATATGGCGAGTTACTGAAAGACCAAGTCAAGGTCAAAGAGATGGAGGATCATCAAGGTTGGTGATTGAGTCAAGATCGACGAAACAGATCAATCATCAATGATTGGTGGACAAGTGAAGGTTAACACAATGGATGCACTACTAGAAATGTAACATTTATCGAGCGTAAAGAGGCGAATCTTACGGACCCTCGGTAAAAAAAAAGTGGTCGACGGTTTGTAGTTTTTCGACGGTTACGTTGAGAACGCTCGGTAATTATTACTTTCTCCGACGGGGCATGCCATTTACCTAGAGTGCGTTAGTGGCTCTCGGCCATTTGACGAAATCACCGACAGGGGGAAATCTTTACCGTGTGTGGAAATACAACCCTCGGTCATTACAAACAGTTACCGACAGTTTTTAGGAAACCCTTGGCCATTCATGGGAATAGCCAACGGTAGAACTAAAACTCTCGGCCATCTAAAAGAATAGCCGACGGTTAAAAAAAACCCTTGGTCATTCAAGGGTATGACCGACGGTTGAAATAAAACTCTCAGTAATTCATGGTGATGGCCGACAGTTAAAATAAAACCCTCAGCCATTTGAGAGAACCCTCGGCCATTCAAGGAATGACCGAAGGTTTAAAGCAAAACACTCGACCATTATATACAAAATGATAGGAGTTAAAAAGGAATGCATGTACAATTTTAAACAACAAGTGTGTGAGGTGAGTTGGCTAGGTGGGAGAGTTTTATTCAATAGGTCATGGGTTCGAATCCTATGCAACACACATTTATAATTAACTTGATTTAATGGGAAAAAATGATGTCAAAGTTCGAGTATGTATAGAGAGGTTCATCCTGATAGGAAAATATTTTTCCTATTTCATTCGTTAAACTTGGTCATATTTATTCCACCACATTTCCTTAGTGTTTACCATTTCCGTCGGTGTGTTAAAGCTACTCACTCATACTTTTCTCGAGTGTTCTCTATTTCCGACGATAAGTGAAAGTCACTCACCCATGCATTTTCTGAGTGCTTCAAAAAATATCGCTAAATTCATTCCCGAGGGTTTCGTCGGTAATTGCACGAATTACCCACCATGGGTAGCCGAGGGGAAATTACCGACGATATACGCTCGGCCATATACATGTCCTACGGTATTTTCTAATGGCCGACAGTATTTGCACACTCGGTAAAAGCTAGAATTCTAGTAGTGATGTGTCATCGTGAGTTCAATGTCATCAAGTGCATGCATTAAGAAAAGAAAATGGACTTGAAGCGCAAGTTTAATTCGAGAGGATGTGCAAGACAAACACATGGCTAATGGAAGACTAAGAATGTTTTATGGTCTTTTTTCAAGAACCATGGTAAAATGCCATAATTAATATCACTTGTGGTTTGTTTCCTTTGCTCATGTATTCCATGTTATTACTAATGCTTGATCTCGTTCTAAGGTCTCAATCACCTAGTTAAATCAATTGTGTTCAGTCTTTAACTCTTTATTTTTCATCTAAGATTTAGACATGAGGGAGCGGTTGGTTGGAGCGATGAAAGACTAGTGAAGGGGAAGTTAATTCCTTTGTTTGGTTGAAGGAAAGTATGGAAAGGAAAGTGGAATTACTACTTAAACAAAGGAAGATTTTTTACCTGGGGTGCCCCATATAAAAGTTTTCTACATACTTCTCCCTCCCTTCCCCTTCCCCTATCCACTGCCAAAAAAAATATAAGAGTAAATCTTAAATGCTCAATTCAATCCCCCCTCTTCTTATCACATAGACACCTAGATAAACTCTCCATATAAATAAACTACAAACAAGAAAAATGAACAAAAATATCAATATGAATAAATATAATGCTCTCTATATCTTGCAACGCTTTTAAAATAAATTGTCATGAAAAAAACTAGGACTACATGAATATAAAACATGTGTTGTTTTGTACATGTGCATGTTTTTTTATATATAAAAAGGAGACTTTTTATTAAAATATTAGTGTTCCTTTTACATAGAGTCCCTGACAAAAAAAGAAAGAAAATTACAATTCTCTTATGGCAAGGATCTATTGTTAAAACTCTAGCATCTCCAGATCTTTCTCTGACTTCATCGTTGTCGACGGTTGAGATATCGATCTCAAGTCGCTAAGGTTCTTTAAGATTGAGATAGGAGACACGCCGAACAACCACGAACAACAGCGAACAGGGAGACAGAGTTTTTATCCTGGTTCAGGCCTCTCGGGAGAGATAATAGCCCTACGTCCAGGCTTTCTTATATATCAGGGATGAATACAAGAGGTGGCTCGACGAGACGAACAAGTCTCGGCGAGATTATGCGAGTACAAGTGCGCGATAAGCTATAAGATGATGACCAGGCCCCCTTAACACGCCGTAGGGGCTCTGTTTATATAGTGCTGAGCAAACCGACCTATCAAGGGATAATCGGGCCGGGCTAACTACGAGTTTGTAACGAACTCATACATGCCAAATACATCCCGAGGTAGATAAGGTATACTCCAATTCTTGGGGATCACGACTTCTATTCCAATCCGGAAAACCAACGTCCGGGTCTTCACGTAGCCGTGCAGAACTCTTGTTCGAGTAGGACTCAAACACGAATCCTAGGCCGTTACGCACCGTGCCAGCCAAGAAGCTGTCCGGCAGGATGCACATGGGCCTGATAGAACCTTCCAGGGAGCTGGGCCCTGGTAGGCTGTTCGAGTAGGCCGTCAGGGAGTGGGCCATGGCTATGGGCCGTGATTTTATCCCCGACAATCGTCTTTGTGATCTCTAACAACTGTCGTAGTCAACCATAGCATCCTATTCTTCATCCTCGTCCACCATGAGAAGCAGATTTGATAGATCAACATCAAGAAATAGTCGTGACGATTTGAATTTCTGACTCGAGGAATAATATGAAGAAGGAATAACCAGGGAAAAACACACACAGCTTGCTAGATTTCACTAAGATCTCCAGCGCAAGAAACAAACCGAAAACAACCAAATCTAGCAAATAAAGAAGGGCAAAAAGAAACCCCTTTTCCCCACTCGACGACTTTATTTTGGAGCTCACTGGATACCCAAGAGAAGCCCTCCTTCCGACCCAAATCACCAAGCCAAATATCAGCACCGCCAAAAGGCCACCAAGAGCGAAGACAGCGGACGGATCGACGTCGGCTTCAAACTCTCCCTTTTTTCCTCTCTCTCCTCGAGGGTGGCGGTAGCTGGAACCCTAAATAGTGTCGTTGTTGTACATGTACATGTTGTTCACCTATGCTTACGTTATTTCTATGTTATATATATTAGAATTTATTTTTGCCTTAAGTTTTTAGCGGTTCGAAATCTATTTACTTGGAACAATTTTTCGGTGAGTTTTTTTGTCCTCGGACAAGTAGAATTAGCAGTAACTAGAGCAATGGTTTAATAGCAAATAATTCCTAATAAGATTGTTGCATTTTCTGTAGGTCGAATCTTATTTGATGAATTTTCTATAGATGATGTGATATGAATTGTTCATCGTTTCATGATGAGCGCCTCAAGTCTAACACATATGATGGGAAGGATTTCATTGAGCGCCGGCATAGACCGCTCGATCATGGCAGGTCGATATTAGTTGTTCATTGTGTTTAACCAACTGAATAATCGGTTTGCATGGTGAAAAAAAAATTACTCGGTACTGATGATGAAACATATAAAGTACTAACGAATATAGTGAACCACAAATGAGAACATGGTCAACGTATTGACGAAACATGACAAAGTACTTCACTCGATGGTGAATATAAGGAGTGTTTTATTTGGCACAGTGATTAAGTGAGTGATAAATCTGAGAAAGTAGTAAAAGAAAATAACTTATAAATCCCTGTATAACTTTCTTGGGAAGATGAAACAAAATACGCGTGTGTTAATATATAAATATGGTTGAAGAGAACAAACAGGGGTATACACTGAAACACCTTGCTAAGATAGCATACACGACTACAGAAGATCATTCAAACTATGTGCCTTATATTTTTCGGCAGGGGAGTCAGTAAAATGTTAATGAAAGTTATTCAAAGTTATTTCATCTTGTGCGTGTAATTGTTTAAAGAAAAACCATATTTCACGACAACAAAAACAATGTATCACTTGAGTGAAACCCATATTTTCCAAGAAGCAATCAAAACTGTTTTATATTTTTATGTGTTAAAGCAAACCCATATTTAACCGTAGCGAGAATCATGCTTTTATACATTTTAGAATGATATTTCAAATCAAACTATTTTATAAACCATCCCCATATAGTTCCTTGTTCCTTCATTAACCAAGCCCCATGTGGTAAGCTATAGAAGGGGGATGATTGGAGGAGGTGCTGGTAGGCTTGCAACTGACACAACGATGCTCCCTCACCGAGGAGAAAAAGAGTGTAGAGGAGGAGAGGGAGAGAGGGGGGCTGGTCAGCTGGTGGACGCTCCAAGCATAGAGCTCCTCCTTCTCTCACTCCATCTTTAGCTCCCTCTATCTTTAGTGGAAGGGGAAAAAAACTATGGAACAAAGGGTGGTAATTAAGAGAGTGAGAGGAGAAGAAGAAGCGTGAGAAAGGAGTGGCTAGGTGCAAGCATGCCATGGCTACGGACGCAAGTCACAGGTATTCTTGTTGTTTTATTTGTAAGTAAGTTAAACTTGAGAGGTTCGTGGAACGTCTTTGAAGAATCCAACCCACTTCATGTGACTCATTTTTTAAAGTTTTAAGAAATGGTTCTAAGATAAAAGACTTACTTTAAAATATTTTCCAATAGGAAGATAAACCATAAGCAAATAAAGGAAAAATAAAAAAACTATACTGAACATTTCCTGGGCTCTTCAGTTTATTTTTTCAAGTTGGCTTCTGCCTTTTTGGCCTTGTTTGTTTCAGATTAATGTTGAGTTGAGTTTTACTGTAGCAAACTTGTGATCCACTCGAAAAACATTTTAAAAAATTCAAAAAATTATGAAAAAATTATTTTACGAACTCTAAAAAGAACTATTTGAAAGCCCACAAAAATGACTACAAAATATTAACCATTTGGCCTATACAAAAATAACAAATTTTAATTTAATTTAATTTAATTTGAAACAAGGCCTTTATCGCGAGAAAACCAACGTAAAAGTAAAAGTAACATAAAAAAAACCACGCAAAAAAGAAGAAAAGATAAAAAAGTGACGAGATGAGAGCCTGGGAGCAGAGAATATAAATAGCCCAAAGCCCTCCTCCCTCTATCCCCTGCCCCCGCCTGGCCGCCTCCATTCCCTCCATCGCCGCCTTCTTCCTTCGTTCTCCCCTCCCAAATTCCTCCTCCCCTCTTAAAACCTCCTCCCACTCCCCGCCTCCCGCTCGCGCGGGCGCGCACAGGCGCCAACGCCACCTCCCGCAAAGAACTCGCGCGCCAGCCCGGCTCGGCCGGAAAGGTTCGGGAGGCTGCTGCGGTGGCGGTGGCCAGAGATCCCGGCGAGATGAAGTACGTGCTGGTCACCGGCGGAGTCGTGAGCGGGCTCGGGAAGGGCGTCACGGCCAGCAGCATCGGCGTCGTCCTCAAGGCCTGCGGCCTCCGCATTACGTCCATTAAGATCGGTCCGTGCCCACCCCACTGCCCGCCGCCGTGCGAGAAATTTTTTTTCCCGTTTGAAAATCTTGTTTCCGGTGCGGGGTGGCCTCAAGAAAGGCGCGGCTTGGGAGGCTTCTCCGGAGAGGAATCGGCGGGGTGGCTCCGAGCCCCTCGATCCGGCGAAAGATTTGGTTTTTGGAACGATTCGTGCGGCTCAAGGCCGGCCGCAGGGTGGGAATAGGTGCAGGGATGCCTCGCCGATTCGTAGTTGTGTTTGGTGGAAAGTCCTTTCGAACCTTCCGCCCCAGTGCTCTTGCCATTCCAGCCCGGGGTTTCGGGGGGGCTGTGGTGTAGGAATGGATGTGATGTTGATTAGCCTGTTAATCTTGTCTTACACGCGTGTGAGAGACATGTTTTATGATTTTTTTTTTCTCATGAATACTTCCTCGTTAGGGGATAAGTTGAACAGGGACACCTGCTAGCTTTTGCGCTGTGCTTCTGCTTAGTAGAAATCATTTTTGGGGGCCTGTAGGATCTTTTGTGTGGTGGTGATTTGGGTATATTTTTCTTTAGCCATAAATATTTGGAGCCTGAACAATGGTGGTCCATCTAAGATTTGTCTGATGTTCTAGAAGCTTCTGACTTTTACTTCACTGCTTATCACTTACTTGAGGCAACTGTGGCCAATATGTTTACCTCAATTTCAGAAAACAATCTATGAAGGTTACATGGATGAAGTCTGATATATCTGAACAAGATATGCTTTAATTGGATGCAGCACAAATTTGCTGCAGTTCTCAATTTTGGGTTATAGTTTTGGTCCTCTATGCCGCGACCACAGAAACAAGGTGGTAGAAAAAGCTAGGTTTTCCCTCCCATCCTTGTCTTTGCCTTGTGACGTGGAGGGCTTGCAAATGCTGATATCGGTTTCAGGTGAACCATGAACGTTGGTTTAGATCAGCATGTTGCAAACCATTGGATGAACGGTTACCACCTTAGCACATTGGAATCTTTGACTTAATTCAATGTTAATTTGCATGTTTTGTTTGCTCCTAGTTATTCTTATCCAGTAGCACCTAAACCCTGCTTTGTTTTTGCTGTTGTAGCATTGTGACTCTTTGTACTGTTGTTGCACTTGGGCATTATGCCTTGTAGAATTGCTGGCGGCAATCCAGCTAATACTTGCTTGAATGCTCAAGTTGCTTGCTTTTGTCTTCATGAGTTTGACATGTTCCCTTTGAACCATCTGAATATGCAGATCCTTACCTTAACACCGATGCTGGGACTATGTCCCCATTTGAACATGGTGAAGTGTTTGTGTTAGATGATGGTGGCGAGGTACTGATATTTCACCAGTAAAAGTTATCAATGGCTAGCACATATTTTCTCATCTCATTAACTAGTGTCTTCTGCATCTTGTAGGTGGACTTGGATCTTGGAAATTATGAGAGGTTTCTTGATATCAAACTAACCCGAGACAATAACATAACCACAGGAAAGATATACCAGGTAAACAAATTATTTCCTCCTGGGCAGAGCTTATATGATGTCAGGTTGCAAACTGGTGTTGCTAGATGTATTTAAAGTTTCAATATCAAAATCTTAACTATATGGCATAGAGGTGGTACCAAGGTTGTCAAGGCGGTAAAGCGACCCGCGGCGTGCTAGGACCTTTTTACCTTTTAAGCGCTTAAGGCGTAAGGCGAGGCGACTTCATAGACACATATATAAGGCGAATAAAAGCAACCAAATTGCAGCATAATAAGATAGCTCACACCACATAGTTTTAAGGCATAGTTTACAAAATAACATATGGTCATATCCACTAGCTTGAGAAGATTGAGCTTCGGTGCTCATCCCTTGACCATCACTTGCCATGTCCACTGCACAACCATCAGTAGATGACACAAGTACACAAGGGACAAGGCAGTAGCATGCAAGGCAGCAGCATACAAGGGACAAGGCAGCACCGCAGCAGCAGTAGATACAAGGCAGCAGCAGCAGCAGTAGATACAACTACAAGGAAGCAGCAACAGCAGTACATGCAAGGCAGCAGCAACAGCAGTAGATACAAGGCAGCAGCAACAGCAGTAGCGGCGGCGGCTCAGGCGGCGATGCCGCGCGGCCGGCGGCGCGGATTGGGAGGCGGCGGCGTGGGAGAAGGGGGCATGGCTTGGGCGGAGAAGGAAAGGTAGGTGAAGGGGAGGAAGGGAGACGAAGAACCTGTTGGCAGTGGCAGCGGCGAAGATCGGGTGACGGCGGCGGCGGCGGCGCCGACGAGCCTCCTCTAAACCCTGGCTCAGCGCCTCCACTCCTCCTCTAAACCCTGGTCCGGCCCCTAGGGTTTGACTTTTGGGGATTAGAGCAAATAAACAACAGCTCATTTGGATCCAGCATCTATGGCGCCCGCTTCGCCTTGCCTCGCACCGCCTTGGACGCCTCGGACGCCATGGACGCCATAGGCTAAAAATGTAAGGCGTCCGCTAAGGCGTCCACCTAAAACCTCTTTACCGTTTAATGGACGCTTAAGCGACGCTTAATGGACGCCTCAACAACCTTGGGTGGTACATAGCTATTTGACAGTATTTGTTAACATACAAAATCCAGAACAGTTTTGGAACTATTCAATTGATGCTGACGTTGATATCTTGTACTGCATAGGAAGGAAAAGGATGTCATCGTTGTCTTATGTGACTTGAGTACATTAAGAATACAATAAAATTTTGTGTTTAACTGCAAGGGTATATAAGAATAATATCATGTCAAATATTTGACATCGTAAATACAGTTGCTGTTCCCTGCATAACAAACTGCTCTGACTTTTTTATTATATGGTTGATGACAGTCTGTTATTGACAAGGAGAGGAAGGGGGAGTACTTGGGAAAGACTGTCCAGGTATCCGGACTTTAACCTTTTTTTTGTCTGTCTTGGTAATTTATAGATGTATGTTTCTTCAAGTACTGATCATTGAACCAATTCTGCCTCAAGGTTGTGCCGCACATTACAAATGCCATACAAGAATGGATCGAGCGAGTTGCAATGATACCAGTGGATGGGAAGGATGGACCAGCTGATGTTTGCGTGATAGAACTGGGGGGAACTATAGGTGGGAAGGAGATGATTAATTTCTTTTAATTATTATTTTGGTTGGTAGCTGTCCCAACTGGCAATTTAGAGCTGGTTTTCCTGTAGCTTGATTGCTGTCACTCTTGTAGGGGATATTGAATCTATGCCATTTATTGAAGCTTTGGGTCAATTCTCTTATCGTGTTGGTAAGTAACGTGCAGTGTTATATTGAATTATAAACACTGTACTCCCATTTTTTCTGAGTAAGCAAGTAATGACAATCTCCTTTTGGGCATTATTTTGTTTGTCAGGTCCTGGCAATTTCTGTTTGGTGCATGTCAGCCTTGTTCCAGTTCTGAATGTGGTTGGTGAACAGGTAGCCGGACTGTCTCGATGATTCGTTTATCATGATCCACTGTTGATTTTCTTATTATTTTGTTTACATGAAATTATTTAGATAATCTGTCTAGTTCCATTTACCCAATATTTGTTCAAAGTCTGCTACTCCTCTTGCAGAAAACTAAGCCGACCCAACATAGTGTGCGTGGTTTAAGGGGACTTGGGCTCACCCCAAATATTTTAGCATGTCGCAGTACAAAGGTTAGTCAACAGATCCATTTACCTTTACACTGCATCTTTGTAGATTCTTCTCTTTTTTTGGTTTCTTTTTATTACTTTTGATAAACTGTGATCTTATTTAATAGGTATTGGAGGAAAATGTGAAGGAAAAACTCTCTCAGTTTTGTCATGTGCCGGTAATGGGATTATAATTTCGTTGTGAGGGATTTTGCCTTATTTCATTTGGTAACTATTTTCTTTTGGAAGCTGATGAGTGATTGCATTCCGCAGGCAGCTAACATTGTCACTCTCTATGATGTTTCCAATATTTGGCGCATTCCTTTGTTGCTACGGGTATATTACATCTCAATTTCTTTGCGATAAAATTCATATTCGGTGTGCCCAGCATTCATGTTTTAATACTGAAATTTCATGTGTGCCCTATAGGACCAAAAGGCACATGAAGCTATTCTAAGAGTTCTGAACCTTGAGAGGTTAGCCTCCATACATCTGCTTAATATGCTTTTTCTATACTGTATTATATGTGTGTCTGGGCAGTGGATATTTATTCGTAACATTTGCAGCTTTGCTCGGGATCCAAAGTTGGATGAGTGGGTTGCAAGAGCTACTATATTTGACGCTCTCCAGGATACTGTTAGCATTTTTTTTTTACTGATCTTTGTACTGGGTCCTTTTCATTCTTGGTTCCAAGTGACTAAGGCTTGTGTTTCAGGTGAGGATTGCTATGGTTGGGAAATACACTGGCTTGTCTGATTCGTACCTCTCTGTGTTGAAGGTGGGCTAGATTGCCACGGTGGTGATCATTCTTTACTTTTGAAGTTTTTTTTGCTGATATCTAATATTTGGGTCTATTGCAACATTTTTGTAGGCCCTCTTGCATGCGTCTGTTGACTGCCGCAGGAAGCTTGTTGTTGATTGGGTTGCTTCTACCGACCTTGAGGACTCCACTGCCATTGAGGTTTGACAGTTTCTTATTACTCCACATGATCAATTTGAGTTGCTTTCTTTTCTTACTTGGCCTTGCTAAATTTTCTAGGCACCTGACAATTATAAAGAAGCATGGAGTTTATTGAAGGTGAGAATTTCCATAATATATATGATTGCCAGAACATACTTTGCTTTCTATCATGGTTGTCTGAGGACCTTTCATTCAGGGCGCTGATGGCATTTTGGTGCCTGGTGGCTTCGGAGATAGAGGTGTTCAAGGGAAAATTCTGGCAGCTAAGTATGCCCGTGAAAATAATGTCCCATATTTTGGTATATGTCTTGGAATGCAGATTGCTGTTGTAGAATTTGCTCGGCATGTCATGAATCTCTCTGGTGCAAACAGCATTGAGTTTGAACCTGATGCCAAGACCAAATGTGTTATTTTTATGCCTGAGGTAAATTCTTTTGTAACGTCGTGTTCAGTTTTTATTTTGAATAAAAAAATCATACCGGCTGCCATTGAAAAATTAATGGCAAGAGAACAACATTGTCAATTCCATGCAGATCACCTTTGAACTGTAGCTTTATTTTGTTGTAGGGTTCCAAAACACATATGGGTGCCACAATGCGCCTAGGATCAAGGAGGACCTTTTTCAAGGTTACTGATTGCAAGTCTGCTAAGTTGTGAGTGCATATACTTCCTGTTGTATAAGTAATCATGGCTGTAGGCCCTCTATTTTTTGGTTAAAATTCTTATAAAGATTTGTTGGCCTTACGCACTAATTACTTTTTGTTGTTTAGGTATGGAAATGTCAATTACATAGATGAGAGGCATCGGCACAGATATGAGGTCTGTTTATCAATAATATTTGCCTGTCATAGATGCCTATGTGATGCTATTCAACCTGATGTGGACTGAAACATTGCCATCTTCACAGGTGAATCCTGAGATGGTACCCGAATTTGAAAATGCTGGACTTCAGTTTGTTGGCAAAGATGAGTCTGGAAAGAGAATGGAGGTTTGATTAAAACTGAGGCTTGCTCTTTTATTCCATTTCACCAAAGCTGCCTGTTGACTAATTTGCTATTTCTAGATAATTGAAATACCCAATCATCGATATTTTGTTGGTGCACAATTCCATCCAGAGTTCAAGTCAAGACCATCAAAACCTTCTCCACTATTTGTGGGTAAGCGCTTGAATAATGTCCAGCTCAATTTTGACATCTGTTTGCTTCTTTAGAAACATTATTGTACTTTGTATTGCAGACAGTTTCCCCAGAAACTACATCTCAATCCTCCATTTGTATTTATGCAGGACTAATTGCTGCCGCATCTGGGCAACTTGATAGGGTGCTACAAGGCTGCTGCAATGGCCATGCTCTTTCTGCAAAACACTCTTTGAGCAATGGTTCTTATACATCTACAGTGCACCAAAATGGGCATGCAAAGAAGCATGCCAATGGTCTTTCAAATGGAACATACTATGCCAATGGCAATGGCGTGCATGCCTAGTGTTGGTAGACTATGCCTAGGTCGCCCAAGAATATGCACCCTTTTTACAATTTTACTGTTCTTTTTTGCATCAGTTTTGTCATGGCTGGTAAACTATCATGGTCGCTCGAGGAAGAAAAAGTTCTTGTGCTCGATGCAGACTGTCTGCAGGGATGGTGCTCGTTCGGTGGGGTTTTAGCGAAGGAACCGAGCTGGATCTCGTTGAAGGCATGAGATAGGTTTGTGTGTTCTCGACCCTTTTCTGTGAGCAAGAGAACAGAACTGGGTAAGTAGAGTTTCCATGCTGTACATCTGAAAGGCTGAAGGTTTTGATTGTTCTTATTTTAAATATATTGAGTTCTAAAGGTGATGCTGAAAATGTCAATGCTGCAATGGAAGAGAGAATTTCAGTGTTACGCAGTCTGTAATTGGACACAGTTTTGTGCTTTTGCCTAATAAAAGTTATATGCTTTGCATGATTGTACCCATCGCTTTGTGTTGTTCCACATGATGATCAATTACTGTTCCATTGTTCTCGATTCTGAAATTCTCTATGATGTCATTCGACTGGCCCATAATTAAATTTTACTCAACTTGAAATATCGTTGGATTGCCTTCCTAAAAGTTTTTATTTGATAAAACAGTGCATTGTTTTTTTGATAAAACAGTGCATTGTTTGTCTTCTACCTCAACTTGATGTTTTGAACAATGGCATGGTTTTTGAAATAATATTTAACCACTAATTATCCTTCCAACTTAAAGTGTTTATGCAATCATGATTTTCATATACCCTGTCCAAATGGTTTAAAAGGTTTTCATACAGATTTAAGTTTTAAAACTTTAGTTTAAACATGTCTAAAACGTCATGCTTTTAAGATTCAGAATACTCAGGCCAAATATGCATGTATAGGTAAAAACAAGGTCAACACCGACACGGTTTGACAAAACACACTGAAAGATCATGCGAATCCCGATACATTCTCTACAAGTTTTTACGAAGTTTGATTGAAAATGGTGAATGAAATTCAAAATTCGTATCACTCATCCTAACTACTTGTGTATCGTACAAATCCAATAGCAAAGAACTTTTGGCGTCTCAGTACTAACGAGGATTTGTACCAAAACCGCAAGGAAAAGGCAAAATGTTAATGTAGCACATGTAATGGCACGAAGAATTCAAGAAATCAATATTTCGGTGTCTAGGTCTAAATGAAAATATGCCAGCTTAGCCGGAGCTTGGAAGCCTGTAATTATACTTTTGGAATGCTCTGTTTAGGGAGAAATCTGTCTTTGCTCTGAAATCTGAAGAAGTCTTTAGCCAGTATATGGTGAAGCCGTTCACAAGATATTAATGAAATACTTGTTCAACATACAATATGGACTGCTCATTGACAAAATTCATCCATTTCTGTAAAGCTCCTATTCTCTCAATTCAAAGAAATTCTTAGAACCCTTGAAGTGCAACATTGCAACAATCCAACATTAACACCCCACTTTACGGATGCTATTCCCCTATGTCATGTGCACGCCAATCCGGTAACCAAAGTTTTTTCAATGATTTCACAGGACGTGTTTGGTTCCCGTTTGTGCCCGGCCTGCATTGGCTGCGGCGGCCAGGCCTGCGTTGGCTGCGTTGGCCTCAGCTAGGCTAGGCGGAGCTGACATTCGGTTGGTTGCACCCGCACCACCTTGAGCCCATCGTCCTAAGCTTCGGCGACATCTACCAGCACTGTCGCACTCCCCTTCGAGCTCTGGCAACCTCCACTTTCGCCACCGCGTCCTCCCCCAGCCAGATCCGTCGTTGTCGTGCCCTTCCCTGATCAGTTATGATGACCACGAGCATCGCAACCAGATTCTAAGAATTAATTTCTTAGACCAATGGACAACCAAACACCCGATGCCATGGTTCGCTCGGCCAGGCTCGCCCACAGTGAATTATGTATGCTCGTATGCATATGACACTCAATGCTAGTATATTTGTCAACTCATCAAATTTGTTCTCAGTACATCCAGACTAACAATGAATCAATTCTTGGATGATCTGTGAAGTTCTCACCTTTGCATGATCCAAAGCAGGGAAGCACCAGCCATTGTTATCCCTCGATGACTTCAGAGTTCAGACTCAGACCTCCCACTCCGCAAGAATCTTGTCGACCAGCACCACCAGCTTCCCGTGCTCCGGCTGCAGCATCGCCTCCTCCAGCGCCCACGCGTCCTCGATCCTCGCGTCCTGCAGCATCGCATCACGCACCGCCTCCCGCAGCTCCCGCGAGGGCCGGAACCCGTCGGCGGCCAGCTCCCGGAGCGCGACGAGCGCGTTCTTAGGGTCCTCGAGGCGGCAGAGCCCCGCGACGGCGATGGCGTAGGTGGCGCCGTCGGGGCGGTGCGTGGAGTCGGGGCGGCAGAGCCAGCGGAGGACGGAGGCGGCGTCGCGGGCGCGGCGCATGGAGAGGAGGTGGCCGACGAGCGGGGTGGCGAGGTGCAGGGGCGAGGGGCGGATGGGGTGGTGGCGGAGGGCGGTGAGGAGGGCGAAGGCCGGGGAGAGGGTGGGCATGGAGGCGAGGTGCGCGGCAAGGGGGGAGAACGGGAGGCGCTCCGGGGAGCCGGGCAGGAGGAGCGCGGCGGAGAGGAGGCGGCCTGCGGCGGGGACGTGGCCCTCGGAGAGGAGGCGCGGGAGGAGCGCGGAGATGGCGTCGAGGTCGGACGGGGAGAGGGGCTCTGGCGCGGGCGGCGGCTCGGGCGCGGGGGCGGGGGCGCTTGTGCAGAGGCGGCGAAGGACGCGGTGGGGGATGGTGGCATCGGCCCCAGCGAGCGGCGGCGCGAGTCGGAGCGGCAACCGGGGAAGCATCTCGTGTTTGGGTTTGGGGCTTTGGGCGAAAGTGGCTGGGAACAAAAAAAAGGATTTGCTGCATCCGGCCGCTGGATGGGCTGAGGGCTCTGGGCTCCTGTGCATACCCGACGCTGATTCATACCACGTGGGAAAGCTCTAGATCGGATGGATCATGAGCAGCGGCTCAATTTCCTAGAGTTTGTCACTCGGCTCCCTCCCAGTCCCAGCGGCCAGCGCTCGAAGCAGTTGTTTCCCCCAAATCCCTAATCCGCTCGCTCCCTCACGACCGCAGCCGCTGCCACTCCGGCCACCGGCGACACACAGGCGACCCCGCCGCGACCGCTCCAAGCCTCCAACCGCCGGTGACGCAGCCCTCCCGAGCGTCGGCGACGCCGGGAAGAAAACCAATTCTGCAGGGCTCCCGTCTTTCGCAATCCTATGCTAGCACGATGCGCTGCAGGCTGCTGCGTGAGGTTGGCAATCTACCTGCTCTATCGGGGAATGATGCTACATCTTTTGGCGCAACAAATACTGCTACCCATGAAGTATTAATCTTCAACTAGTTTATTTTAGGATGAAATAACCACTAATCCGCTATTAACCTTCAGCTACCATGGCGACATGGATGTAGGACATTAATATTTTAGACTTATAAATTGCTTGTGAAAGGATCAGAAATGTTTATAATTTTTTCAGACTTGTAAATTGCTTGTTAATGGTTCAGGCTTGTAAGATTGTTCACTCGGATTGTTTTTTTTTCTATGTTGATGTACGAAGAAATAGTGAAGCCTGTCGTTTTTTAGTTGTAAATTGCTTGTAAGATTGATTTTTTATGTTGATATACGAAGAAACCTGTCATTTTTTTTAATGCAGCTCACTTCCAGACACTTTGAAAAAAGAGCAAGAAGCATGTATTCAAGTCACCGCTATGGTGAATGCTGGTGGCCATCGATCATCACAGTGTGATAACATGCCGCATTGAAAAAATGCTGGATGCGGATGCGATTCCAAAGCTGAGTCGCCCAGAATTTGAGGTAATCCAGGGAATGTGCGTTATTGATCCAGCAATATATAGCCTCCAAATCATCAAATCAAAAACAAAAAATCGTCACGCTTCATCTCTTACCAACTGCAAGAGATCACGCAGTCATCTGCGTCTGCGCCGGCTGCTCGTCGTTGTCGCCGTCGCCCTCGTCCTCCTTGCCGCTGGGCGGAAGCCCAGCCGCCTCATTAAGCTCCCTCCACGGGCCGTCGAACTGGTCGGGGAACTTCTTCTTCAGCCCGACGACGACCCGCTTCGCCGCCCGCCCCTTGCCGGCGTCCTTGAGCCCGCGCACCAGCATGCGCACCGTGCCGAGGTCCGCCACCTTCCGGCGCTTGACCCCCTCGTAGAAGATGTCCTCCGCCTCCGACCACCGCCCCGCCCCGCACAGAGTCCCCACCACGCACGTGTAAGTCGCGCAGTCCGGCGCCGACTTCGCCTCCGTGCTCTCCTCCCCCTCCTCCTGCAAGCTCCTGTACACCTCCAAGGCCTCGTCCACCTTGCCGTGCCGCACCATGACGCGCATCAGCGCGTTGTAGGAGGCGACGTCCGGGCGGAGCCCCGCGTCCTCGCGCATGGCCCGGATCAGCTCCTTGACCTCCTCCACCGTGCCGTTCCTCGACTTGTGGGTGATCCTGACGTTGTACGCGGCGGCGTCGGGTTCGATGCCGTGTGTGTCGACCATGGCGCGCCAAAGCTCCTCGGCGCGGTGGGGCTTGTGCTGCTTGTAGTAGGAGTCAATGAGAGTGGTGTACAGGTGGATGGAGGGCGGCGACGGCGACTGCGCCTGGAGGAGGTGCAGCGCGGAGTCGGCGCCGGAGGTGAGGCAGAGGGACTTGGCGAGGATGCAGTCCGTGACGGCGTCACGAGGGGCGGACGGGTGCGCGGCGAGAAGGGGCGGCACGAGGCGGGCGAGGCGGCGGCGACGGATGAGCGGGGCCAGCAGGGCGTTGAGGTGCTCGGCGGTGGGCGACGGGATGGTAGCGAGGATCGCGGAGGCGCGGTCGTGGAGGCCGACCGAGGAGAGAGCGGAGAGGGCGGCGGCGGGGTGCGCCGGGATGAGCGGGGCGAGGGCGGCGTCGATGTCGCCCAGGCGCCCCGCGCGGGCGAGACTGCGGATGTGGGCGAGCGGGACGAGTCCCTCGGTGTTTCCGGCCGCGGCGGCCGTTGAGAGGAGGCGGCGACCGGAGATGGAGAAGAAGGCGGCGGCCATGGCTGAGGTGTGAATGGATATCAGGCTCCGGCTAGGGTTTAGGAGACGACTGAGTAGAGCGAAGCGGAAGCTCTTGCAGGACAGGGACAGGAATGGGAGTGGGAAGAGAAGAACGAATGCGAGATGGGCTGGGAATGGAACAAGTTTCGGGCCCAATTATTCGGAAAAAAATTTGGTGGAGACGGGCTGCAGCCCACGGGCGCTGCATACCCGATGCGGATGCACGCCGCGTGGATGCCGCGCCCTCTCCACCGTTCGTCCGGCACCCCGCTCCCACTAAACTTCCAGCGAGCACTCGGCTCAGACTCCCCGTCCCAGGTCGGCTCAGACTCTCCACGCCCCACTCGGCTCGACCTTCCTTTGTTTCACCACGATCGCGTCATTTCACCGGCGCCGCCATTTAACTCGCAACCCATCTGCGATCCCTGCGCCGCTTCCACGAACTCGCGCCCGCTGCACTTGTCGCCCTCATCATCGCCCTAAGCATCGCGAGATTGAGTGTGCCGTCTCTCACGAACTCGCAGCTCGCCGTGCTCGACGCGTAGATGGCGGAGAGGAGACCAGAGGAGCCCTCGCCCATAAATTCTCCTCCGCCCTAGCACAAGACATAGCTGGACAATGTTGCTCACACTTGCGCATGAGGACGACGCGATCGCCGGCGGTCATGGCATCAACAGAGAGCAGTAACGCAGTAGCGCCATCACCTAGTTTCGTCATGTTTTTCATATGTACGGTTTCATCATGCATGATGTGCGCATATCCGAGGAAGAATATAGTACTTTGTACTGTGATGTAACTTTAATTCTCCACTAATTGTATCGCAGGTGGTTAATAAAATTGGGACAACTTTGATCGTTCTCGAAGTTGGAATGTCTTTCGAGTCGAAAAAAAGCTTATGAAATGTACAACACCTATGCTTAAAGGTTGGGTTCAGATTAGAAAGAGCCAAACAAAGCGCCGAGTAGATAAAACTATATATCAGAAATATATAGTTTGCAGTAACCAAGGGCATCCAGAAACTGAGTCATCACAAGACACTACAAGGACGGGTTGTGATGCTCGTGTTCAGTTTAGTATCAGCAGAGAGGGGATTTGGACAGTGCAAAAGGTTGTACTTGATCACAATCATTATCTTACTAGTCCAAATAAGTCACACAAACTGAGGTCTCAACGGCGTGTTATTGAAGCGGACAAAAAACTAATTGGCCAGATACGGGAAGCTGGGATGAAGCCAGCGCAGGTGTATGAGTTCATGAAAGGGTTCTATGGAGGAGCTGACAAAGTGCCATTCTCAAGGATGGATTGCAATAATGAGATTGGTCGCGAGCGCAACAAATACTTAGAATCCAATGATGCGCAAACACTGTTGGAATACTTGAAGAATAAGCAGACAGAGGATCCTACATTTTTTTATGCCAATGAAATAGATCAGGACGATGGTTGGATAGCTAACTTCTTTTGGGCAGATGGTCAGTCTATCATGGATTACGCATGCTTTGGCGATACCGTGTCATTTGATACCACCTTTCAGACTAATAAGTTTGAAATGCCTTTTGCTCCACTCCTTGGAACCAATCATCACAAGCAGACGATAATTTTTGGGGCCGCACTGTTATTTAATGAAACTATTGAATCATTTGTTTGGCTGTTTGAAACCTTTCTGACAGCAATGTCTGGCAAGCGTCCAAGCACAATTTTCACTGATCAAGATGCCGCCATGGCAGGAGCAATTGCTTATGTATTTCCAAATACAAGCCATCGGCTTTGTTTGTGGCATATTTATCTTAATGTTGCTAAACATCTTGGACATGTAATTCACAAGCACCCTAATTTTCTAGCTAATTTTAAGAGATGTGTCTACGAAGATAGATCGGAGTTTGACTTCAACACGAAGTGGCATGAATTGTTGATGAATACAAACTTCGTGACAACTCATGGATGTTAAATCTATATGATTTGAGGAAAAGTGGGTCATTGTGTACCGTGACTCTTTTACAGCTGATATGACCACGACTCAAAGGAGCGAAGGTATGAATAATGTCTTTAAGAAAAGATTCCGTAGAAAACTCGGTCTTTCAGAACTTCTTGTAGAATGTGAGAAGGTTTCCGCTAGTCTCCGTGAAAATGAGTTGCATGAAGATTTCAATTCACGTCGAAAGATCCCAGTTTCTTACATCCCTAATTTACCATTGTTGAAGACCGCTGCAGAATCATATACTAGGAGGATGTATTCAGAGTTCGAGGAAGAATTTAAAAGACAATTTTCATTGTCATGTAAATTGTTACAAGCTGAGGGGTCAATCTCGACATTCATGGTTACACATATGCAATCTGATCATGGAGCAACAGTTGTTTTCAACACTGCAGATATGACCATTACATGTTCTTGCAGAAAGTATGAATGCATAGGTATGTGTACGCACTTGAATTGCAATATAGTTTCTATTACAAGTTGCTAAAATATGGCTTCTATATCTTACAGATATATTGTGCAAGCATGTCCTCAAAGTCTTCAATATTAATGATGTTTTTATTTTACCATCGCAATATATACTGAACATATGGACAAAATATGCGAAAAAAGGATTTTATATTGAGAAAAAAGGATGTGACAATAAAAATTTAAAAACACATGCTGCACGTGTCTCTCGAAAGGCAACATCCGTTGCATTGAAGTGTTCAGTGTCAAAAGAACTTCTTAATGATTTGGAGAAAGCCATAGATAAGTTGGACTTAGAAGCAGACAACTTTATAAGCAAGATGCAAGAAGAATCCAATGAGGTTCCGCTAGTTTTGAATGATTGTGTTACAGACACATTAAAAGGTACAATATTGTTTAGAGTTCCTCGAGTAGTAAAAGGGGCAAAGAATAAACGATCAAAGAATGTAGTTGAAAAGAAGAATGGGAAGAAAAAGAAAAATGCTCAAAAGAAAGGTGCTTATCCTACCCATTTTATCTTGTTTTATTTCCATAATGTCCGCTTCTACAATTAATTTAATTTTTATTTTTGTATTTATATGTCAAACTATAGGAGATGATCCAAATATCGCAAAGATATGATATGCATGGGCAACCTTCGCCCTTGGTCGCTCCATATATCCAAGGCGGATATGATAATGCCACAATGCCAAACTACAATATGTACGGGAATTCTTCTACCATGGACGCTCCATATATCCAAGGAGGATATACAAGTCTCTTACTTGCAGTTGATCAAGACGACACATTGCAGTCAGCTGCTAGGAAATTACATTTTGACAGAGTGCCAGAATGTTAATGTCTTCGCCTTTAGAAGCTAGGAAATTAGAGTTTAGTAGCTGTTTTAAGAAACTCTTTTGAAGCAGACTCTTTTGAAGCAGACTATTATTATCTAATATCTATTATCATCAGAACTATTTTGAAGCAGACTCTTTTGAAGTATTGGAACATATGTCTTGTATGTCTGTATGCTTTTGCAGATGAAAATCACACATGCAAGCCACAACCAATGCCATTGCTTTGAATTGGAATCAATACAAAAAGTTTACTGTATATGAATACAACTTTATGGGGATACAATTCTTTGCTCCTAGATTGGCTTTTCTTGTAAATCAGTGAGCATTTTAGATTGGCATTAGATATGCCATTCTTTCCTCCCCTTTGCAAATGAGTGAATGCTCATATGATTGAAAATTCAAGGCCACAAGCTCTGTTTTTTACACTGAAACATTGCCAAATTCTATTACAAAACCAGATTGGCCACAAGCTCTGTTTTTTTACACTGAAACATTGCCAAATTCTATTATAAAATCAGATTGGCCACTAGCTCTGTTTTTTACACTGAAACATTGCCAAATTCTATTACAAAACCAGATTGGCCACAAGCTCTGTTTTTTACACTGAAACATTGCGAAATTCTATTACAAAACCAGATTGGCCACAAGCTCTGTTTTTTACACTAAAACATTGCCAAATTCTATTACAAAACCAGATTGGCCACAAGCTCTGTTTTTTACACTAAAACATTGCCAAATTCTATTACAAAACCAGGGGATACAAAATTCAGAAAGTACAACATGCTTCTGTTGACTTCATACAAAACCTACAAATAACTGCTGCTGATTTAATGCATCACCTAAATCACTTCTCTGTACATAAATGAACAAGGAAAAGATGCCATCAATTTCCATCTTCAAACTGCTACGGCTTGGACTTTAGAATCAAAGGCTTCAGATCCCTGTAAAATGACTCCTACCATGTGTAGATACTCCAGAGCTAGATGTGCTCCTACAGCATAAAACCTGCGCAGAATTAGCACAAATGTTAGTGTTCAGCAGGTAAACTACTCAACAATTGGAGAACTGTACTAATTGCATAGGTCAAGGCCTCATCATTTGGCATATCATTGAAAAAACACCCTAGGACCTAAACACAGAGCAAGATAACACTATCAGAGAGAAATCTCAGGATATGCTTACCGAGGTGGTGCTTGGTGTGCTCGACGAGGCACCGGCGGAATCTCAGGATATGCTTACCGAGGTGGTGCTTGGTGTGCTCGACGAGGCACCGGCGGTGAGCTGGTAACGCGCGAGGACGCCGACCATGCTGGCCTCGCACCCCCCGGTGACCTCGTCGTCGGCGTCGGGCTCGTTCACCGCGAAACACCGGCTGGGGCGGGAGGCGAGGGGCGCGACGGGATGGAGGCGGCGTGGGCACCGACCCCGGGGAATGGCGATTGGCGGCGGCGGGGGAAGGAGGCTATGAGATGGGGAACGACGGAGCAATTGTCCCATCTATCTTGAGCCGAGCCGATCCGAATGTCTCTTCGCCTGGGAGCCAAGCCGAGAAGACATGGGAGCGGGGTGCCGGACGAACGGTGGAGAGGGCGCAGCATCCACGCGGCGTGCATCCGCATCGGGTATGCAGCGTCCGTGGGCTGCAACCCGTCTCCACCAAATTTTTTTCCAATTATTCGGGGTTCTCTCCCAAATTTTGTGTGCGAGTGAAATAAACGTTATTTTTCTTTTAGACAGGTAAAAGAAAATACTGGAGCACATCAAAGCCCACCAACTCAACCTTGAAAGGTAATCTTTGATTCTTGATAAATCATATACTTCAGTGTTACTAGTCAGGAGTTGGCTCTGATCAGTGATAGGAGAGAGGCATTTGGAATCTCCTACCCTTTTATTCTTGTAATCAAGCCCGTAAAAGAGCACACCATACCTCAATAGTCAATACAAAGCACATAAAAAAATGCGCACAACCCCCGGATGAAGGATGTAGAAATGATCAGCTATCGGATGATACAAATGCATGGCAGTGTCAATAAATGGAACAGCATTTCTCCAGCTCGCTAGTAAAATCAGAGGTAAATTATTCATTGTAAGACCAATTGTTAGCATACCCACAGTGTTGTGCTTCAGGTGACAGGGCAATGTCTTCAAAGATTTCATACAGATCAAACAAACAGAACAAGAACTGACCCAGCAAATGAGACCTAGAATTTCCCTTGTGTATAGGCGATACATTTGCTGTTCAGTCAGCAGATGAACTAGAAGCCTGCAGATGCAACTAATCTCTGGCTTCTGACCAGCGAAGAAAATTATATACTTCGCATTGGAACTTGTATCACGCCTGCGTGCCAGCCTCCTCTTTCCTTTTGCGAGCCCACCTTGGGCTAACCTCGATAAGCCGGTGTGGCATGAGCTGCCTCTCCTTTCTGGTCAACTTCTTGTAGTTGCTAACTCTGAGTTTTGCAATCTTTGCCTCTTCCTCGGCGGTAGCCTCTCTAACAACCACTGTCAGTCTGCACCTAGGTCTCACCATGACACCACATCTCCCTTTGGCATGGTAAGACAACCTCTTCAGGTAAAGTCCTTTCCCCACAAAGGCCTCCTCTGGGTGTGAAAAAGATAAAAGGATAAGACAGGAATGGGATTTGATTTATTACATGAATCGAGGGAAATATGTGCTTCCTTAAATCCTTACCAACAATAAGTTTACCAGGATCCAATCCGTGGTTGTGAGCTGCATTGGCACGAGCAGAATGGATCACCTGAAGTGAGCGAAGAAATTCCCATGAGAAATATAAATAGTCACCGCCCAATCTATCACAGAAAAGCAATTGAAAGGGAATAATTTGCTAGTTACAGAACCTGGTACAAAGTTTTTGCCGCCCTTTTAACCGTCACTTGCAGCTGCAATAAAGCATCTTCCACACGCATCCCTCGAACCAGCTTGGCTACTAGGTTCACCTTCTTGGGACTCTAAAATAGCCGGAAGAATTAGAAAAAATTGGAGAGAAAAACATCAGGACCTAGTAAAACATCAAGAGCAATACACAGTTCACGAAGTCTGTGCTGTGTTAATCTCTCAACATGGCATGCTAAATACTGCAGTCAAGTGAGACACCAGCAGCAAAAGCAGCTCAGTAAATGTCACAGCTGTGCCAACCAATAACCATACAAGAAAACTATGAATATGAAGCTACAACCACATGCTGAATTGAAGCTAAGTAACAAATGCAGCTGACTAGTTTCATCTTTACTAACAGCGTGTTTTTAGTGTTTTGCTACATGGCCATTTAAAACCTCATGAACACATACTTACTTTTTCAGATAATACATAGTGCAGCTAATGCATGATATTCTGCGCACTGGAAGTTCCACTGTTCACAAAATATCCAGCATATAATCATTATTTGTGGAAAATAGCTTTTACTCTGTTTACCTGCTTGATATCCTTCTTGATGGCTTGAACCTTTAGCCGCTTAACCACTGTCCCCTTTTTGTCCGTTTCTTCCGCATTCTCCTGTGGAGGTGTCAAAGGAGAAGAAATGGGAACCATAGCATCATCTGCAGCGAGCAAGTTCCTTGTGGTTGATATTCCCTACAATGAAACAACAATTATCTGTGTAAATAACTACACCAGTGAACTAATGTGATTTTCTGCCAAACATAATAGAAATAAAAGACATGGCATATTGGCATTATGAGCCCAGTAATGTGATCATATATTCATATGGTGCCAATAACACCCACTAAACCAATGCCACAAAAGTTGCCACTTGCTGGTTATGGAAATGCTTTTGACAACTCCTTTGTTGCAAATAGAGGCCATTGCAGAGACATTATTGAAGGTATTTTTAAAAGTTAGTCAGTAGCCCTGGCTGCATAAGAAACTGAAACAGGACAGGAGGAGTGCATACAGCATTGTGGTTAAGCTGATGGAAGTTCATCGAAACGCCCCTGGAAGCAAAAGCTTGTGCCCTCAAAAGGTTCATGTGTTGGCCTACATGGTTATAAATCGCAGTTGTTAGGAACAAATTGAATTAGCAAAACTAAAGTATAATCACCACATTAACTACAAAAAAAACAGCTCAAAACAAAAGAACATGGACAGAGAGGCAGTGGATCCACTCGAAACTAATACTTCGTATAGTGTGGCATAACATCATATACTGTATAAGCGTGCACCAAAAGACTAAATACAACCAGAGCTAAAGAGACCATACTCGCCGCGTGAATGCATGATAAGAAAAAATGGATTCATAGGTAGAAAAAAGCCTCAAATGATAAGTGGAATGAAAAAAGGCTTAATCATTTAATCAGAATGCCACGTGTTCGCGTATACTCGACAAACACTTACCTAAATTCTAACCTCGCTACCACGTACATAGATGAGCATTCAAAGTTTGAGATCATGTCATGGCATACCAATGCAACAATGGCCACTGAAATAAGGCTTAAAATCCTCAGGGGCAGACAGGCACACACCCAATCCAGACGGAGCATGAGTGCTGCTGCTATAGCTGGCCGTGAGCACGCGGCCATCCTGCTTCGACGCCGCCGGGCCGAGCCGGCGAAGAACAGCGCGAAGGCCCGCCGCCCGCCAGCCCATCATGGGCCCCAGCTCTCAAGAACCTGCGAGATCGTTCCATGAATCGTATGAACGACATGAGAAAAGCGCCGCGAAATGGTGTAAACCACATAGACGGAGAAGGGTTCGTCCTCCAACCGGGGTAAACAGGTTACCTGGCTGCCGCGCGCGCCGCGGTCGGCGACGGGAGAAAAGAATGGACAAGGCGGCGGCGGCGGCGGTGGAGGAGAGGGAGAAGGCACGGCCGTGGAAGCCGAGGTGCTAGCGCGGTGTGCTGGCCTGCTGGGTTTGGACCGAGTGGGCCTCTGTGGGGAGCAGGCCGGCAGCTGTTCGGCCCGTACCTTCACTAATTTTTCTGGAGAACATTGGCCATGTTAACAGTTAACACCCCATAGTTGCAAAATTTCCCACCGTATATAAAAAAATATATAACTTAAGGCTATGCTTTTACACGTGATTGGGATTTTTTTTTAGTAAGTTGAGAGTGCTATGTGAACCAATGCCAAATTTTCTAGATCTTTTATGCAATCGTTCGCATCATCAAGCATTTACAAAATTGCCGCCAGAGCATCAGAGAGTGAGTTTCATGTTGCCTTGCTCTTTAAAAACTAAAACCATGTAGATATATAATCATATGAAAAAAATACAAATCACAAATCCTACGGTTGAAAATTTGTAAAGTATTTTTTTTTTATAATAACCCTTCCTAAGTGGGTCACCTAAAGCATGCCTCTAAATATGTTTTCTAGAGAGAAGGAGGAGCATGCTACCTCAAGATTAACACAACAAGCACCTTACTCGTGGGGATGGGCCGAACTACGATACAACCTAAAGAGCGGATGTTTGTGACACATAAGATAGCACGATCTTTAATAAGACTTGGGGCATACTCGATCGACGTACAAATTCCAAGTATATCAGTAATCGTATATAGGTAGAATTCCATGTATATCCATGATTTGAGGGGAAGAAGAATGTGTGCTTTCTAGATTTGAGGAGAAAAAGATGTGCTTGTTAGGTTTGAGGAAGAAGAAGGTGAATATTAGATGTGCCATGATTTTGCCTTTTGGAACATCACACTTGTATGTATGGAACATTCGAGTTTGTTTGTTGAAACATCGCTTATGTTCTTGCGAAAGATCTAGCTTTATATTGGGTTGAATGATTCACTGTGGAATATGATGCTTTCATTAGTTGTTGCATGTTTGATTAGTTTTTTTTTTTTGGCCTATTCCAACGGTTCTTTTAGCAAATTCCAAACACTATTTGACTATGTTTCAATATGTTTCATCAGGACTCTTGTCATGTTCCATTAGCTTTTTTGGAATGTTCCAAAGGTTTTATTGACTTATTCCAACAGTTGTTTTGCTTTTTCGATGACTTCATGTCGCATGTTCCAACAGCAGAACATTATATTTCAACAAGCATAACCAAATATTCCAATAGTACATTAAGTATGTTGTATATGTTCGGAACAAGCGTCCAATATTTCCTTGAAAACCGAACGTCCGATCCGTAGTGGAATATGTTGTTTTTCGTAAATTTATGATTTTTAAAATTTTTAGGATTCATCGTATTTGCTAAATTACTGAAATAGAGGGGCATAATCATGTTTGTGCAGTTTCGTCACCATTTTATTGGTCGATGATAACACTGAAGGGAGGAGTTAAAAGTGAGATGACATATAAAGGTTAGATTAACAATATGATGTATGGAAGGGATTAGCAAAATATTCATAGTTCTTCTACCTTCTTATATTTGCCATATGATTAAGAAAATCGTGTCAAAGGCGAGACCACTCTGTCAATTGTCATGTAAATTAACGGAAGGGGGTTTGGTGTGGGGGTGCGAAATGAAAGGAGGAGTTTTTTTAAGGAGGAAAACGGAAGAAAGTTCAAGAAACCTTTGATTGCATCCTTTTTACCGTGGCCGCCCCCCACTAAAACTTCCCCTTCCATACCTGCCCCTGTGGTTTTTTTCGCATCCCGCCCTAGGCGTTGGGGATGGCGAACTAGGGTTCTAGCCTCTGGAGGTGGGGAGCGGTGGTTTGAGGTCCAGCCGAAGGAGGTTTTGCTCATGGAGAAGAGTACAAGTAAGTCCTCTCCTCCTTAAGATGCTTCCTCTCCGGTGCTGGTTCGGGGTGACTATGGGGCGAGCCTTGGCTTGCCACCCACCCTTGGGCAACCTGGTGAGGAATGCGGTAGGGGGAGGGGAGTGGCAGTGGATTGGTCTTCCAAGGGGAGAAGGGGACAGCTGAGTTCGTCGTCTGGGCGGAAAGATGGGGTCTCTCCGGTTGCTAGGGAAATGGCTGCAGAAGGAAGATCGAAAGGGGATGAAGAAGCAGTCAGGTCAATGCTTGGCAAGATGAAGCTTACACCCAGGGAGGCAAAAGCTTGGGTGCTAGAGGCGCCGCAAGATGTTGGGGGCATGGAGCCTGTGCACGCTTTGGTCGGTAAGGTCCTGTCCTCGAATTCCATTGGGGCTCATTCGATTTTGGGGGCGATGAGGCCGGCGTGGGGGAATCCACGCGGTCTGGACATCAGGATGGTTGGGGAAAACCTGTTTGTGGCAGAATTTGAGAATGAGTCGGACAAAGTAAGGGCCTTTAATGGTTCGCCTTGGTCGTTGGGGCGGTTCGCTATAGGGAAACAAGCTATCCTTTTGCAGGAATATAATCAGCTTTTGAAGCCTTCAGAGATCACATTTGATCATTTGTCTATCTGGATACAAATTAAGAATCTCCCGCTTGGCTTAAGAAATGGGTTTTGGGGAAGAGAGATCGCTGGTCTGGTTGGTGAAGTGGAGCAGATTCAGGAGAATGAGAAAGGGAAGTTGATTGGGAGGGATTTGCGTGCTCGAGTTAAGATTCTAGTGGAAGAGCCCCTTTTGAGAGGGTTGAGTCTGGTTTGCCCAGGTAGAAGCACAGAGGAATGGTTTCAGGTGGTTTATGAGAAGGTGCCTTTTTATTGATTTAACTGCGCAATTATAGGTCATTCAGATTTAGATTGCCCAATTCCAATCACCAGGGATGAGGAAGGGCATCTCCCTTATGATGAGTCACTCCAGGCAGCAGAAGTTAGGAGGGTGACAAATCTGAATGAGTGGTCGGGAAAGGGGGATAGTGCTTCTAGAAGGTCGAATAGCTCAAGCAAGTGTTCGGGTTCTGGGATGAAGGAAAGAGAAGAAGGTAAGAAAGGTGCCTCCGAGCCGGTTCTGGAAGAACAAGTAGCTGAGTGCGAAGAAGTTACGTCCCCCATTAAATTTGTGGGCAAGGGAGATCATATGGGCAAGGTGTCACTCAAAGGGAAGGAGTTATTCCCAGTTGCTAGGCAAATGGACCTGACCTTTTCCAGGAAAAGGAAGCCGTCTGAAGGTAATGGTGGCAGCAGTAGGGTAGCCCGGAAGCAGCTGCTCCTAACCTGTGAGGAGCCTAGACAAGCTAGTTTGGAACTAGAAAGGAGCAGTGAGTGCATTGACCATTTGGATCTTGTTGATGGAGAGGGGAGGAGGCTCACTCAGAAGGCAAAGAAACTGAACGTGGGGCTGCCAGGACAGCTCCGCGAGTTAAAATGAGAATCACAGCTTGGAACTATCTGGGGCTTGGGAACCGGCCGGCGGTTCGTGGACTACTGGAGTTACAGAAGCAGGAAGACCCCGATATCCTTTTTTTGTGTGAGACTAAAAAGTCTGTAAAGGATATGGAGAGATTCAGGTGGCTTTTGCATATGCCGGGTATGTTGGCAAGGGACAGTAAGGGTAAGAGTGGTGGTATCGCTCTCTTTTGGAAAAAGAAAGTTTTGGTCAATCTTTTGAGTTGGTCTCGGATGTACATAGATGTGGAGATTAAGGATGGGCAGGGGCAAGACTGGAGGTTTACTGGCATATATGGGGAGCCTGATTGCAATAAGAGAGAACTTACAGCAAAGCTTTTGAGAACTCTAAAGTTTCATTCAGATATGCCATGGTTATGCATGGGGGATTTCAATGAGACTCTGTATCATCACGAGAAGGAGGGAGGTCATCCAAAAGCTTAAACTCATTTGGATAGATTCAGGAATGCTCTTGAGGACTGTCGTTTCTCTGAGGTGCCTTTCCAAGGTGACCCTTTTACGTGGTGCAACAACAGCGTGAGGGCAGATAAATTCATAAGGGAAAGGTTGGATAGAACAGTGGCCACCTCAACATGGTTCGACCTGTTCCCAAAGGCGGAAGTGAAGCATTGTGAGTTTAGAAGTTCAGATCATATGCCTTTGTCTTTATATTGCGAAGGCATTGCGATAGTGGTTAAGAAAAGGAGGGGGAGAAGAAGGTTCTATTTTGAAGCTCACTGGGTCAAGGAGGAGGATTGCGAGGAAAGAGTGAAAGAAGCGTGGTGCCATAATAACACTCAGCATCCTACAGTCAATGCTAGTATCAAGAGGGTTGTGGGGACTATGAGGAGTTGGAAAAGGAGTGATGGAGGTGATTACCGAAAAGAAATACACCAACTTAGGGAGGAGCTGGAGAAGAGGAAAGCGCTGGATATATCTCAACAAAATCTGGACAGAAGCCATCTGTTAAAGTGCAAGCTCGATAAACTAGAGGCAAAAAGGGACACCTACTGGAGACAGAGGAGTCATACTAATTGGGTCAGGCATGGTGATAGAAACACTAAGTTTTTTCATGCGGTTGCTACTGAGAGGAGAAGAACAAACCATCTTTCCAAAATTAAGGATGACAATGACCAGTGGGTGGAGGGAGAGGAAAACATCACTAAGCTGGTCCATCGGACGTATAAGAACTTGTTCAGGCAAGGGAATGTGCAGCAAGACGAAGGCTTTCTTGGGCAAGTTCAAACAAAAGTCACTCCTGCGATGAATGATCTATTAACTAGAGAGTTCACAGCTGCGGAAGTGAAGGCAGCACTTTTCGGTATGGGTGATCTCAAAGCTCCAGGGCCGGATGGGATGCCGGCTATTTTCTTCAAAATGTTTTGGCACATTGTGGGGGACCAACTCTCGGTGGAAATTCTGGACATCTTGAAGGGGGGCCCTATTCCAACAAAGTGGAATGACACAGAGATAGTTCTGATCCCTAAGGTCCCAAGTCCCAGTCGACTAAAGGACCTAAGACCGATAAGTTTGTGCAATGTTGTCTATAAGGTTGTGGCAAAGATGTTAGCTAACAGATTGAAGAGCATCCTTCCGGATATTATTTCCTCCACACAGAGTGCATTTGTTCCTGGGAGATCAATTACAGACAATGTGCTCATTGCTGCTGAGGCTATTCATTTCTTAGGAAAGAAGAAGAGGGGGAAACGGTCTTGTGCTGCTGTTAAAGTGGATATGTCTAAGGCCTACGATCAGGTGGAGTGGGATTTTCTTGAAAAAATGATGCTAAGACTGGGTTTCAATGCTGAATGGGTGAACCTTATCATGAGATGTGTGAGAACTGTTCGATATAGAATTAAGGTCAATTCCTCTTATACTGATCTGATTATTCCGGAGAGAGGACTTAGACAGGGGGATCCCCTATCCCCCTACTTGTTTGTGATTTGCGCGGAGGCCTTATCCATTGCTCTCCAAGCAGCCCAAGATCATGGGAAGATTCAAGGTATATCCCTTGGGAGGGGTGCTCCTACAATTACACACTTATTTTTTGCAGATGACTCTCTGTTTTTGATGCAAGCAAGTGAAAAGGAGGCTAGGACTATTCGTGATATCCTCCAACAATACGAAGCCATTTCTGGACAAACTATCAATAGGGACAAGTCTGCCATCCTCTTCAGCTTGAACACGGTGCAATGTCAGAAGAACAATTTCACGAGGAGCCTGAACATTCATATTGAAGCTTTCAACGAGAAATACTTAGGTTTGCCCACCATGATTGGAAGTTCAAAGCAGCAAACTTTTGAGTTCTTGAGGGACAAGATTTGGGGAAGAGTTCAAGGGTGGAAGGAGAAATTGTTATCCAAAGCCGGAAAGGAAACATTGATCAAAGCAGTGGCCCAATCCATGCCCAGTTATGCCATGTCCTGCTACTACCTCACCAAGGCTCTCTGTGATAGCTTCACGGCTCAAAATTTAAGGTTCTGGTGGGGCCAACAAGAAAATGAGAACAAGATTCACTGGATCGGAAAGGAGAGAATGACTAGTTTGAAATGCCAAGGAGGTATGGGTTTTAGGGATTTAAACGATTTTAACCTTGCTATGCTCGCTAAGCAAGGGTGGAGGCTGCTGCAACAACCCGAGTCCCTGTGTGCTTCTGTGTTGAAGGGACTGTATTTCTCAGATACCAATGTTCTACAAGCTGAAAACTGGAAAGGCATGTCGTATAGCTGGAGGAGTATCTTGAAGGGGATCCAAGTTCTTAAGAAGGGTATTATATGGAGAGTGGGTGATGGCTCTGCGATCAATATCTGGAGCGACCCTTGGATCCCAAGAACTGACTGCAAGGAAGTGATGTCAGCAAGGAGGGGATGTATCCTGAATAGAGTGTGTGATCTTATTGACCAGGAGAGAAATTGCTGGGATTTTGATCTTGTGGACATCATTTTTAGCCCAGAGGAAGCTCAACTAATAAAATGTATACCCTTGAGGGGCCAAAATGAGGATTTTGTTGCATGGCAGCCCGAGTCCAAAGGAGTTTTTACGGTTAAATCTGCTTATCACTTGTTGGAAAGGTTAAAAGTGGCAGGTCTTGAAGGAGCAGGAACTTCCAGCGGTGGGAGGAGTGGCTTCAAATGGTCTAAACTTTGGCAGATGCCAATTCTTCCAAAAATCAAGCACTTTCTGTGGAGACTGATTCATAACTCACTCTCTTTGAGGACGTTGGTGCGTCGGAGAGGCATTGAGGTGGACACGATATGCCCGATGTGCCATAGATTGGATGAGGATGGTGGCCACCTTTTTTGAAATGTAAAGAAGTCAAGAAGGTCTGGAGAGAAAGGAGCCTTAGCATGTTAGACTCTCTTTAATTGGCTGCAATAGCCCGGCTCAAATGATCGAAGAGGTGTGGAAGCTTGAGACCAAAGTTCAGGTGTCTACCTGTGTGCTCCTGTGGTGTTGGTGGTTCGCTAGGAACAAACTGGTTCATGAAGATTCTGCTTTGTCCCTAGGGCAGATTCGTCATATCATTGCCGAAAAAGAGAAGGATTGTGCTACTCTAGGGGGAGATGGAGTTCCTCTAATCAAAAGCATGCCTCAGTTGGCATGGGAACCTCCAGAAGTTGGGTTCATAAAAATCAACACTGATGCTTCTTTCAAGGCCACTTCGAAGGAAGGAGGTTGGGGAGCTGTGGCCCGTGATGAGAGCGGGCAGGTGCTGTTCATGGCAGCTGGGAAGCTCGATAACATCATGTGTGCCTCGCATGCTGAAGGCGCTGCTATTTTATTTGGGCTTCAGGTAGCTCAAGAGATGGGTGCCTGTAATGTGGTTGTTGAAACTGATGCAAAGAATATTGCCTTGCTGTTGGATTCCTCGGAGGAGTATAGAGGAGAGGATGCCGTGATAATCCAAGACATAAGAACAATCAAGATGATGGGTTTTAGTAATTGCAAGATGAATTACATTAGTAGGAAGTGCAGTGATGCTGCGGATAATCTGGCCAGGTTGGGGGCTGCCCTTGCTCCGGGAGACCCAACCATTTGGCTGGAAAATTTTCCTATTTCAGTCTGATGCTTCTGCAACCGGTCTGTGCGGTTGCAACTTCACTCAGAAAAAAAAGCCACCCCCCACTCCCCCTCACGCGAACCCTAGCCGCATCCCGTGGACGCCGACGATGTCGAACCCCTACTACGCATACGGCGGCGGCGGCGCAGGCCACGAAGCGGCGGGGTACTCATCCTATGAGATCGACCTCATCGCGGCCCGCTACGCTGGCGACCCGCCCCCCTACTCCTCCTCCTCCTTCGACCCGCAGGTCGGCGCGAGGCGATCCGCTGAAGGTGAGAACAGTTCGTGCTCTGTTCACGTAGCTGGCGTCGTTCTCCTACTTCTGTTTGATAATGTCACTGGTTTTTCACATGAGCGCGTAAGCGTGTTCGTTTTGGTACAAACGTTGATTGGCGTTGGCTATGACTGCTTGTGTGCTTGGTGGTACGAGGATACGAGATTGTAAGTTAACAATTAGTAATTGCCTGTGGCATTTAGTGCGCATGAGTATGTTAGAGAGCATAGTTTGTGGTTGGATGATGCTACTGTTGGTCTACTTCATATTATATTTCAATATCTATAGTATTGGTGAACATATTGCTACTTTGCGAACAGGGCCGGCAGAAAGATTTTGAGGACTCAGGGCGAGCAAAAGCATTTGGCCCTTTATTTTATTAACCAAGTGTCTGTTCTCGTTAGCATATCTTGTTTGATTTATTTGCTTATTTAACATTTTTAGCATATCTTATTTGATTTATTTGCTAATTTAACTTTTTTCTTAACTTTGAGAGATTTTTGAGATAAAATCAAGAGTTGGGTGCGCTTAGTTGTGTTTTAGAGCTCTTAGACAAGTCTTTGAGATAGAAAAAAAAAAGTTCAAAAAATTAAATTATTTTTAATTAAATGAAGATAAGTAAATAGGCAAATAAGTCAAACAGTGAAAAAAGCTGACGAGAACGGACCCTAATACAACTATTGCAGAAAAAAGATCAAGTACATCATATAATTGATGAAGAGAATAAGTCGTAACCAAAACATAGGGTAGTCAAACTCATATACTACTATTACTAGATGGTCCATACAACTCAAACACCGCTGGCTCCAGTGTCTTCATTGCTAGCGTACTAAATTGAGCTCTGAGATGCACCTCCATGCCCATCCGACACGTAGCAGCTGCAGTTTTGGCATCGACTGCCCACCCGGCCACCTGCCTCAAACCCTCGACGCGACAACGCCTCATGGATCTCGCCTCATGGACCTCGTCTGATGCGGTAGCTTAGCCGCAATTGATCTGCAAAAACAAAAAGACTACTACTAATGTTTGCATCCGCTTTCCTGATTTTGGTCCTGCTTTTAATGGGCTGCGCTGGTTGGCTGCGGGCTACAGTAATAAATAATAAGTACTTTAAATGGGCCATCTTTAGCTGGGCGCTGGATATCCTGATACTACTAATACTTGTAAACTATATGGGCTGGGAATCCCCAAATTGGGGGCCCTTGGCTATCACACCACCTGCTCCCCCTTGGACCAGGCATGTTCACGAATTTACGTGCAACTGTGTAATTCTATTATTCTATATGGTTTCGATTAAACACACCAGTGACAAGATAAGGAGAAAAATGATATAGTTTAGTGTCGACAGTGCCACTAGCTTGTCCTCATGCCTGTATTGCAACCATTTGCTGACTTTTTCTTTAACCAAGTGAGGCGTGCAGCAAAGCAAGGAAAAATCATGTACCTATCTTTTGCACTGGCCTCTCAGCTAGAGATGCTTCTTTAGGTCTTTATTGAGTAGCTTAAGTTTCATTGTTGTATACATTGAAGTATTTTGAACATGCTTCTTGGGCTTGTCAAGTTGGAGGAACTTATGTGGCAGTCTTTTGGACTTGGAAGGTTTCGAGCGGTAAAAATTTCATACAATTTATGGGGCTTTCGTCTTTTTTAACATATGAAAACTTTATTCATGTGGTAAGCCTAAAAATGGCACCATTAGGATTTTCAAATGGGAAAAATGTTACAACTTACAACTGTGCAAGAAAACTGGAAGTTTGAATCTTACAAAATTTACAGCTTGAAAAGGAGGATTCAATAAGCCACCTATTGATTTTGTGATAAAGTTGTTATTGCTTATCTCATAGTTAACTTATTGATTGTTCTGTCATACTAACAGATTTCTTCTTGAGCCTTAGATGACTAGACTTGCCCTTTTCTTAAACATAGCGTGATGTAGAATACCAGAACTGTTTTGTTTGTTTTTTCATGTAAAGCAAAATGCAAGTTAATTTTTAAGGTACTAAAAGAACGATGTTCTTTAGATACTAGATACGCTCATATGCTTATGCAAGTCTACTCTTGAGGTGTTCAAGACAGTTTCTATTATGTTCACTTTATTCCTCTCCATGCTCCTATGAAAAAACATACAATTCACATTAATGCTGAAGTGAGGAGCATGAAAGGGTGCTCACACAGCTTGATAATTTTTTAGCCCTTTAAATATTCTTATAATACTACTATTTTTAGTTTTATAATAATTATACCACCATCGTTTCGTTATATTATGATTAATAATTATTATTTTCATTATATGGTTATATAATACAGCTAGCTTACAAACACCTTTTTTTGTATATCTACTATAGTTCTCTATCATCAGTCTATTATGGGAGGCCATAGTACTTTTGGGCAGAGTGAGGCTTTATATTCTTCAGTTACTATGGCTAAACGCCCTAGGATTGAAGGCAGCCTTCCTATATATCCACAGCGGCCTGGGGAAAAAGACTGTGCCTTCTATATGATGACCAAAACTTGTAAGTATGGAGATGCCTGCAAATTTGACCATCCACAATGGGTTCCAGAGGGTGGAATTCCAGATTGGAAAGAGGTGATTATCTGTCATTTTTATTATGTATAGAGGTCTATATATTATATGGTAATTTATAGTAAGTTACTTTAAAGATGTATATGTTATTTCAAAACCATAATTGTATATTGGTACTACCGTAATTATTTGTAGCAGTGATTTAATAGATAGTACTAATGATGCTAGTTCTGTGTACCAACTTAGCAATATGGATAAAAAAGGGTCAAGTTCCCAATAGTAGGATCTCATCTTTGTGAAAACAGTAGCCATAGGATTATTTCTCATGTTGATACTAGTGTAGCAATGCACCTTTCCTTTCATGAGGTGCTGATAGGGCGTTCAGGTTGTACGTAAAACAAAATTTTTCTCCTACGTCAAGAAGTACAAAGCAGTTACTCTGTACCCATGCATATTGGCTCAAATTTGTTTAAGGCTAACTTATGTCTGTTGTGTCCACCTCGGTCTTGTGCTGCTACAATTAACAATATCATTACCTAGGTACAAACATTAAAACAAAAAAAAATAGTTTTGAACCAAAGAAAATGTGGACTGAAATATTTTGTACATATTGTTACGTGCTCCTTGTACTTTATCTCGTTATTCTGTTGATTGAAGCATTGTCCAATGTTCCAATCTTGTATGGGCTATATTTGCATACATACATGCCATAGTTTTTTGTGGATGTGCTATGACTATATTGTAAACATTATTAAATTACAACTCAAACAAGTTCTGGACATAGGAGTATCCCAAGAGTGAATCTCATATTTAAGAAATGTTACCTATCGCTCTTAGCAAATCATTTGGCTTATATCTGTGAGCTTATGGTGGCTCTTGTTCTTGTATATACCAATGTAGGATGCACCTGGTTAGTTTCAAATGTACAGTTTTATCAGTGGCTTTGTTACTGGTGTACACATTTATTTTTTTTGCTCATTATGCTTTTATGGGGGAATCTCTAGTGATTTAACATTGAATAATCATTGTTCCAAGTTTGCATGATTAGTAACTGGGGTGCTTTTGGCGTTGCAATGTTTTAAAAAAAAAAAAACTTTTTTGGTTGCTTTTGGGCATATCAAGTACTCCCTTCGTCCAAGTTTCTAAGGCTTATTTTTTGAATGATCTTGCCCAGAAATGTAAGGCCTATTGCATACTCCAATGCAAATTAAATGTAATCTTCCCTCTACGACCCTAATAAACATACAACTTTATTTTGAATCTGCATGCATGCGCTGGAAGTTTGGAACTAGTACTTAGAGATGATAAATATGGGTAGTAGTCATTTGAATGTTTTCTCGGTATATGTGCAAACCAAAATTTGCCTTATAACTTGGACGGTGACTTGGTTCGAAAGCACAGCACATCAACGCAAAGATGGCCCTAGAAATTGTCTGCTATATGCTGTACATGTATCTTTTTGCTAGATAGCTTTTCAGTTTGACTGTAGTTTTCTAATGGTAAAAATTTAAAAGTAACCTTTCTTTTTAAGGCTAAGAAGCCTATTAGATCTTTGATGGCGCTTCTTTCTAGTTACGCAATAAGATCTACCCATAGTTTTTAGTCACACCTCCTTCTGAACATGCTTCTCCATGTTTGATTCAGTTTTTGGTTTTCCTTTCAAAAGAACATTTTTGAAAATATAAGGGTAGAACAATGCAGTCTTCAATTTTTTTGCATTGGGTATTTTTGGTTAGCCGACCACCTTTTTGGAACCCTTTTTTCTCTGATTTGAACTGGCTTATCTGATTTGGTATTTTTTTAATCTTTTGAAATAACTGATATATTACTGTGTTGCTGTGCCTTCCGCCTTGCAATCCTCTTTTCTCTTGTTTGCTTAAAGCTCTTTTTGCAGGTTCCAAAAATTGAAGAATATCATCCTGTACGGGAAGGACAACCAGATTGTCCTGTAAGTAGTTCATAGCCCTGTTTTAGGATCTAGCTGACCAATTTGCTGATAATAATGTTCTTCATGGCACAGTATTTTATGAAGACTAGTAAGTGCAAGTTTGGATCGAAATGCAAATTCAATCATCCTGAGGAAAAGGCTAATGCACCAGTGGGTGGAACAGACGACACAGTAAATAATTTTCATTTGCTTACTGCCCTTCGTGTTCTTAAGTCTTATTGTGTTTGTTTTTCTTTGATCACAGGAGTCTCTAATTGCTGATATATCTATCTTACCAGTGAGGCCTTCTGAGCCACTTTGTTCAGTAAGGCTATTTCATTGCTCCTGGGCTCCTCCCATTTTGTAAGATAAAATACTTTAAAGTTTGATTTTCATATGTGCCTCTGTATGCCAGTTCTATGCAAAAACAGCTAAATGCAAATTTGGCGCAAAATGCAAGTTCAACCATCCAAAGGATATTGAGATACCTTTGAGTGAAAAGGAATCCGACAATACATCAACTGTTGAAGCAGCAGTGCACACTAGTGAAGCAGGTGGTTCCGTTTCAGCAAATATGTTAGCACCAGCTGCTGCTGTTCAGCCAGCTCAGGAGCATAACTCAAAGGGGCTGCCTATAAGACCAGTATGTGTTCATGAAGTGGTTCTTTTCTCGTCTTAATTGTAGTAAATTTTTGTTTTACACCAAATACTTGTCTTCATTTGTAAGACATACCAACAAGCATGCAGCTTCTGTAGTGCAAGATAGCAATTCTTAAACATTAAAATACTGTGACATCTTAGATATACTGTGAGTTTGAGGTACCACATTTTCTGCTAGTTATATCTAACTGAAAGAGTATTGCTTATCTTGTTGAATGCATTTTCTTTTCCTTTATTGTAGGGCGAAGCTGATTGTCCATTTTATATGAAGACGAGCAGGTACCTTTTCTCGTGCAGAATAATGCTATTTTAAGTTGACTTTGGCTTTCTTTTTTCCACATGAATTTAGAGGCATCTCTGGTCTGACATCTCCTTTTGTCCCTCTACAGCTGCAAGTATGGCTCTAAATGTCGGTTCAACCATCCTGATCGAAATCTTCCAGGTGTGTACAGTCAACGCTAATCATTAAGTTAGCATGTACGATGCATTCTTAAAGCAAAGTTTAATCCACAACCTGGGTATCTTTAAAAGTTCTGAAAATTCATTATGGATTACGGATGCATAAAAAGGGGGAGCATGCAGCTACTTATGTCTGACATACAAATTTTCTGAAATGAGAATGTGGCTTTATTAAATTTCCTATGGGTTTCAGGATACTGATTCTTGATTATGAGCCTTCTCTTGTATCTTCTGTAATCTTTTTCTTCAGAATATTGACCAAACAAGCAGCTAGCAGCCAGAGATGACAGTGCCATTTTCGGATCATTTCTGTTTTGGCACTTAAACAAATCCTTAGTTCTGGTTACACTTTACACATTGGATATTTTTTCGACTTTGCTTCTCTATCTGATGGTATTTTTCTGTGCTCAATACAGTTCTGAATTTCCCACTGGTGGCTCCGCTGGACCAATATGCCCTCCCTACTGCAACAACTGATGTCCCTTCCGCGGTGTTAGACCCAGCTGCAAACTTTTTTCAAAGCCTTGATTATCATGCAGCCCATCTACCGGTAAAGCCAATCAAATATATCAAAATTGGATATTAGTGATGTGAAACACACAGATTGATATGCCCTTCTGTAAAATACAGGTTGAACCTGAGTCTATTATCTATCCTCAGAGACCTGGAGAAACTGTTTGTGATGTATGTCGCCCAACTACCAATTACCAAGTTTACTTGCATTAGATGTCCCTTACCCGGTATTTTCTTCTCATTTGCTTGTTTGGTGCAGTTCTATATGAAGACAGGATCTTGCAAGTATTCAGAAAGATGCAAGTTTCACCATCCAGTTAATCGTGCTGCACCTGATCAGATAACTCAAACTGTTACACTTACTCTTGCTGGCCTCCCAAGGAGAGAGGTAGCATAAAAAACCACACTAGTCTGATAATAATGTGGAATAGTTATACAATGGTATTTTCAGTAAACATCCTTGCATCTAATAATCTCAATTGCTATCTGTTCTCTTCGTACACACGCCACATTTTAGTTGGCTTGCTTGACCTGTCTGTTTATGGCATGTTCGCCCTACCTTTAGTGAGCTGCCTAGCTGCAGCAGATAGCTAAAGAAGGGCAAGGGACGATGAACGCATGCCCGCTCATACCTTGATGCAAACTGGCTAACGCTCAAGTGATGCTTATGCAGGATGCTGAGGTCTGCTCCTTCTACATGAAGACCGGCACCTGCAAGTACGGCGTGCACTGCAAGTTCGACCACCCACCCCCAGGGGAGGCCATCGCCAAGGTGTCGAAGAAGAAGAAAGGAAAGAAGAAAGGTGAAGAAGGCAAGGCAGCATAGGGCTGAGCGACCTCCCCTCCTGTGAGACAACCTGCAACCGTTTGGTTAAACACCTGTGAACTACCAGACACTCCGTTTCGTCGTCGTTGTTTTTTCTTTCCCCGCCGCGAGTTTAATGTGACGTCTTTGTGGTAAACAGCACCCCGTGTTTGTTTATCAGGGGAAAAAAGGCATACAGTGTTCGCGACAGATTTTGCACTGGACCCTCTGTATTTGGTTGTTTTGCCAAGTGCGTGCGTGACGCGGCCGTGGCGCTCTGATTGATGTTTTGATGATGATGGCCGCGAGCGTTGTAGCGTCGTCGTCGAAGGCTGCAGCTAGCCGTGGCCATGTGGTGGTGTAGTGTCAGTATTCTACACGCGTGGCGAGAGGGTGGATCTGTCTCGGTATCTGAGCACGTATAAACAATCTTAAATTACAACCGTAGCATGGATGTTTAACACCAATAACACCACAGGTCCATTCTTTTTTTCGCTACCGTTTGCAGAGCCGAACCAAACAGCACCTAGTATGTATAGTATGCACCGTTAGAGAAGAAAATGTCGTCGTACTAGTCCAATCAAGACATAAAGTAGAGAAAAAAAAACTTGTCAACGTTTTATTAATTTTTCAATTGTGTTTACAATTGAGGATTGACCTCTATATATAATATATGAATGGATGTCTCTGTCGTAGAGGGAGTGCCTCATAGACAGAGTGGGTGAGCACCTTCCAAGGAATGGGAAGGACAATGTAAGTTTCAAAGTCTGGATATGAGGAATGGGTGAGTGCCTTCCACGTGAATGGAAAGGAAATTGTAAGTTTCAGGGTCTAGATCAGAGGAAGCGTATGGTTGTGAAAACGGAATGCTCCACCCCTTGAATGAGGGTGGTCTTCTTTATTTATAGAAGGGGGTAGGGGGTAGGGTTTGTTACAATGATGCGAGAAGACCATTCGCCCCTACTGTCGGATTGTTAGATTTACATCAACGCTGCCTCTTTTACAAATACATGAGAGCGATGGATCTACCCTAAAATCGTATGTCCTTGGAGGTCTACATGGGCCCCCAAGGCTACCTAAGGCTCATTGTAGTCGACTCAACATCCCAAACACGAAAGGAATTATCTTCGAGATCCCTCTACGGGTCTTCAAGACTTCGCTTCCAACTTAGGGGCCTTGAAAGTTCATATTCATCTTCGGTTCTTATGCCCCGTAGTTTACCTCTACTACAGTCTCCAAGAGATATTTACAATGAAGTGGCACCTTTAGAAAAAGACAGCTCTTAGAGAGACACATCCGGTAACTTGTCCACGTAATTAATATGTTAATTATTTCTTAGCATCTACGACTACGAGTTAACCCCCGTCGAATAGTGCGGCAGAGCAAAGTCTGGCACCATGCTACACTATTTTGGACTACCCTCCGTACACGAACGCTTTTGGGCTGCATCTGTGGCCTTGTGGCCCCGTCGGACGATGGATGTTTGCGTAGGTGCATGCATAGCAACGTTGTGGCCCAAACTTGTGCCCTGGACGTGACGTACTAGTTCCTGCCTCTTCCATGATTCCATCCACTGATGCCGCTAACCCTCCACAATCATCGCTCCTCGCCGTCCACCTCTGTTCGCTATATATCCGATCGCTGCAAGTCTGCAACCCCAAGAGGAGAATGGAAAAAAAAAAGAAGGTAATTTCATTGATTCATGATAAGCTTCACTTTGATTCGTCATTCGTGATAAGCTTTACCTGTTCAGTATAGGAGTACGATACTAGGCAGCAGGCACGCACTAAGAATCGGTGATCATGGTAAAACAAAGCGTAGTTGCTTGCATGTTGGGGTCCAACTCTCAATTCACACATTTTTATGGATTTTTTTTCTGAAACTATCATAGTGGACACACGTGTGCGTGTTTTGATGTTTGTTTGTTTGCAGTTTCTAACCTGTGTTTGTGTGTGGTAAGATGAGTATGTTTACATTCCATTTATTTTGTCGGCAATATTTTTTTCCGGATTTTCAACGCAACCAGCTACAACAGGATTTTTTTAAAAAGTAGTAGATTTCATGCAACAGAGTAGGTTTAATATAAAATGTTTTACATTTTCGTTACACTCTTGGAAAGGCCGGAACATTGTATTTCTTTGACACCCAATTTCGTTGTGCCCTACGGGTAGAGCTGCTTGGAAACGCAGAAATTTACTCGCGAATTTCAAAGAAAACAATGACCAGAAGATTCGAGTTGTGAAGCTCATCACTACCAATTGAGAAGATCCTCCGCCATTGCGAACGGCAACTGACAGGTGGGGCGGTCAATCCATGTAGTCATGGGCCCACATGTCAGCATTGCCATTGCAGCTTGAGGATACACGGGTGCGAGAACGACCACCGATGGCTTGGGCTCGGGTCAGGGCAGTCCCGTCATCTTTTGACTCTTCTGGCTCCCAAAGAAGCACAGCCTAAACAGAATGCTAGCATGCTCTTAAATATGGCATAGGAGCATCAATCGGAAGATTCTCTAAATTTTTATCTCTATATTCTATCTTTAAAACACCGTTTAGTCTATATTTCTATACTCTTCGATAGAATCTCTACAATAAAAATAAGTAGACATCAGATAGTCTTTAATATAATGATTGAGAGGAAAGTCTCTAAATTTAGAGACTGAAATGGAGACTCTGCAGTCTTTAATATAATGATTGGGAGAAAAATCCCTAAATCTAGAGACTGAAATGGAGACTCTGCTTAACTGGTTGAAGGCTGAAATTAGCGGTGTAGAGCTAGACATGACTTTTATGAACCGTACTACCGTATTTGTATTGTGTGTGTTAGAGGCAATCCGGACCCCCTGCAAGTATAAATGCACAGTGCATTTTGACCTGTAAACAGATTATAACTTTTATAAATATGTCATGTAGTGTCCAATTTTTACCAAACAAATTTTGTAATTCATTTAAAATCCTAAACAACTTATTTTCGAAACTTTTCAATTTTTTCGAATGTTTGAATTTTTAAAATTCAAAAAATTCAAAATAAAACATAAAAATTGAAAAATTAAAAAGTTTTAAAATGTGTTCTTTAGAATTTTAGATGAATTAACAAATTTATTTCATATAAATTAAATACCGTATGACATATTTTTAAAAGTTATAATCTGTTTACAGATCAAAATATACACCGTGCATTGCATTATTATGCAGGGGATCCCAATTGTGTGATGATGCACCAGTAGTAGTTGAAAGCAATGAATAAGCCAACAACCCCATTCAAAAGGGGCCCAGCTCTGCTAGGCTAGGAGGAACTTGGCCCTGGCCCCTGGGGGATGGGGCCCAAATCATTGCCAGCTGGGGGCCTCCTCCCAGATCCGATCACCACAGAACAAAATTAAAAAGACCCTAGAGAGAGAGAGAGAGAGAGGAGGCCGGCCACAGCCCACAGCAGAGGGGAAAAAGTCTGCCCTTTCACATTGGAGATGTGTGGCCCGACGAGTGTTGTGTTCTGCTGTGTTTGTCACTCCTGCCACACAATACACCAGTGCTGAAGTTGCCGGCATCTGCACTCCCAAGAACTGATCGCTCATCTCACATGCCTGATGCTAGCCAGCTGGTTTGCTCAGCTCCGAAGTCAAAACACAAACACAAAACTGTTGTGATTACAGTGTGGAAAAGAAATTTATTGGTTAAATAACACGCATATAATTCGGAATTCTAAAAGTACGACACATCTTTTAGTTTTTATAGATATGAGCTTATTTCCGCCACGCAAGATGGCTTTAGCCATGTCGGACTGCAGAAACGGCGCTTTCGCCACGCCAGTTGGCCGAAACGGTGGCTTCCACGTCCCACACGGCGAAAGCCACCAGGGCTCGCCATGTGTCCGGGGGGCTTCCTCCCAGGTGCATCGACGCTGCTGCTCTACTCTGACACGAAATACTACGATAAATGCAACGGTTTTCGCATTTTTCCATCCAAATATGTCATATTATCAATTTTTTAAGTCGCATTATAATTACTTTAGGCAACATTTTATGTAAATTGTAAATAGCTACATGCGCTCATATATTTATAAATATTATATTTATTTTAAATATGTACGCAAAAATGTATTTCTAGGACATAATTAGGGAAACTAAAATGATACTCGGTAAATATATATTAGATGCATAGAACATTTCCCACCCAATAATTTGGTTTATTTATATTTTTTAAAGTTGTGCAATTACCTTAGACAAAATTGCAACATTTTATTGAAATTATGCAATCTTAAAAAGAGGCACCTCCTATAATTATTTTATGATTATTATATATATTTTAAAAAGCCGATATGCGATATAAAAAATTAGAGAAAATATAAAAATTTGGATTAAATAATAAAGCCGATATAGTATATTAGAGATAAACTCTAAATCTAATATATTAGAGATAGATTATGAATTAGAGATAAACTCTATATGCCAAAACAACTGCACAAACACATGGGCTACCTCACTCGTTATTACCTAAAGTAATTATAATGCAACTTAAAAATTGAAAATATGCACGAAAATACAAAAGATGTTGCATACTTTTGAAAATATATTAGAGGATGTATCTCATTACAATTTATAAATAAAATGATAATCATTATTGCCTTATCTCATTACAATGGGCAGGAAAGTCACGGGAATTAGTGTGCAGCAGATCGTGCGCACAGCAGGGAGCTAGATCGCCACATGGAGGCTCTAGACGGCTTCCGCTTCCTCGAACGGTGGAAACCAGTGGCTTTAGCCTCGTGGGACAGCGGAAGCCGTGCGAGGTGGAGGAAACCGCATTTACATCCGCAATATTTAAAAAATGTTGTATACTTTTTAATTTTTAATTTATATGCGTATTATTACATCAATTTTTCCGTGGAAAAGGGATGCTCATGCATTTCTAAATGGTGGCAAACAAATCCTGCCAAGAGATGCTCATGTATTTGTAGAATCCTACAGTAGAGATTACAGAGTGGAAAAGAGGCTCATCATTACAGTATGAGATAAACATCAGCGCAGCAAAAGAAAGAATGTTGTTGGATTCCTTTATTCATGGAAATGGTAGTGATGTGATGCATCAGCACCACAAACCAGCAGAAGCAGCAAAATGGCATCAATTAACACCAACATTCCCCCTCATTGCACCAACTACCATATCTCTGTGTCCAAAATGATCACTAGCACTGTACCTTCAAACAAAATTTTTACACCACCATTTCCCCAGCGAACCAATCTTTCAATGGATTCTGATGTTTGCTATATGGTATGTACAAGTAAGAAAATCTCATCCAGCATTCCCCTCCCTACCACCCTCCCATCTACACTCCCCCCTCTATGATATGCTAATCTAAACAACATTACAAACATTGCCCCTCCTGGAGAGGAAAAGTTGCTGGTCTATGGACCGAGGTAAAGCAAAATGTATCAAACACATCAGATGAAGGAACCCAAAAGATGAAAGAATTGAATGGGGTTGGCATATGAACGGTTAAAGGAGTAACAACAGATGAGCAATGCGGGAATGGGGAAAAAAAATGGGGGAGGATCTTCCACATACCAATCTTAGCTCGTTACGCTCATGCTCGATGGGGGAATTATTACGCAGCTTGTGAAATGCTGTGGAGGCTGGTGTTGATGCAAGTTTGATAGTAACAGGCAGGGGAAAGGGGAGCCCTGTGCAGCAATGGTTTTGGGAAATTGGGGTACCGGTGCTGAAAGCTTCTCAAGAGCTTGATACAGCATAGTGCCTCACCGAGTAGCGCAAGACATGCAAGCTAGGGCAGATCATCTCCTTCACTCTCACCCCATCTTTGTATATCTTGAATGTTGGCACTATCCGTACGTTCTCAGCCTTTGCTACCATAGGAGTATCTTCAACGTTTACCTGTTAGTTTGCATAAAATGTAGATTTGTTAATGATTTGAAATGCTTGTTGAATGATTGCAAAGTTAAGGCATATCAAGTAGCTTGCCTTCAGAAAATTCACTGAGGGGCATTCACTGCAAAGAGATTCCACCGAAGGTGTAATTTGTGTACATTGCTGATTCTTTGTTGACATGAAGTAAACGACAGATACCCCTGAAGAAATAGTACATTGAATATGATATACAGGCAAAATTGTAATGCAGGAAAGTCTAATATGCTTTAAAGCTAGTCAAATTTATCCTAATTTATGAACATGAACAGGGTAATAGTTGCCATTTATTCATGATGCACGGATACACGCCAGCATGAATTCATATCTGGGTGAGAACTAATTTATAAATAATTAGTATAGCAACTCACCAGGTGAACCTATGGCAGCATGGAGTTGGTCTACAGCAGTTACCATTTCAACCTCACCTCCAAACTTCATATTTGATACATCCTCACCACGTGTTGTCTTCAAGGCAACTTGAGCACGGAACAATGCTTCTGCAACCTCTGTATCTCCAGGAAGCTCTTTCCGGAGCACCTCATAGTCCCTCACGCAATCAGCCCAACGCTCGAGCTGATTAGAAGTTAACAAGATCAACACAATGGTACTTGGAATTGCCAAAATCAACCCAATGCATGCCCAATTGCTTGTTGCTTACCTTAGAATAGGACATTGCTCGCCTTAAGAGAGCCTTTGTATAATTTGGTTGTATCCTCAGTGCCTCATTACAGTCATCAACGGCTTTATTCCATCGGTCTAGCTTCCACCAACAAGCCGCACGATTGCAGTAGAGCACTGCATTTGAGGGCTCATACTTGAGCCCTTCACCATAAGCTATAGACGCATCAGAGAACTTGGCAGCCTTGAAGAGCTCATTTCCTTGGGCTCGAGCTCTTGCAACTAGTTTCACATTATTTAGAATCATCCCGACTTCTGCATTCCCAGGATCAAAAAGTCTAGTCTTCTCAGCTGCTGCAACAGCAGCGTCAAACCTGCAGAAATCAAACCCAACTTCAATGCTCATCTGCCTTGCCTGCAATGTGGAAAATTGTAAATTATTCCAGGGTTAGACGATCATACCTTCCCAATGCCATATCAACCTGCGCTTGGACAATGTGTACATATGACTCGGCTAGCATGCCCGATAGTCTGGCTGTTGTCAAAGAGAGCAACACATTGTCCAATTTCAGCAAGGTCGTAAGAGTCAAGTTTGCCTCCTCTAGCTTGTGGAGCCGGAGAAGTGCTTCTGACCTCAAAGCAAGAAGCTGCATCAAAAGCACAACGCCAGTATAAATTCAACCACGAAGCACTAATAGCACTATTTCCAACATTTCAGCCAAAAAATCACAAGATATGAGGAAGAGGTTTACCAACTGAGAGGAAGAGGTTTACCAACTGAGAGGAGTCAGCTCCGGCAACAATAGCGGCGTCCGCTTCCCTCAACACGTTCTTCCAATCTCTGATTTTCCTGGCATTTGTGCTTCGTCCCAGATGCACCTCCACCTCCTGCAGCTTCTCCCAGTCCGCTGGGTCGGATTGCTGAAGATGCCCCGCCTGTGTGAAGTGCCTACTCGCTTTGTCAATCATCCCCAGTCTACAACAATGCAAATCCCAAGCCATTTCAGTATCAACTCAAATCACGAACACACTAGCTGTCCAAAAAGCAACACCACATTCCTGCCAAGTCAGGACAGTCCACAGTTTGAACGAAATTAGGAATTAAAAAAAATCATGACCTAGGCCAGCATTGTGTGCCTAAAGAAATTGCCACCAAGGAAGCATTCAAAGCAATACAGCTAAGCAACCCCTTTCAACAGCATCTTGTGATGGGAGCCACTTTAATAACGCCACATTACTTCATGGCCAACACATAAACCAAGATTGTAGCTTTCCTCACTCATAAATCCACCGGAAAAAAAAAAACTAGCAGCTCACTGTGCTGATGTGCTGAGAAAGAACAATTTTTTTTGGATTTTTTACATGAGTGCCATTACAAAGTTTCAATTATTCAGATTTGCCATTACAAAGCGCATATTCTTATTCATGCCATTCTTTTTGTAACTATGTATCATATATGCCATTGTTAGGGTTTTTTGAGCTTTCTAGTATATACAAGGTTCGAATACCCGACGAAATACAGTAATACGGCCCCTGACAGGTAGGCCCCACCTGTCATGCTCAGCAGCGCTTCTTCTTCCTCCCTCCTCCTCCTCCTCTCTCTCTTTCCCTCCCATCTACCGACGGCGAGCTCCCCGGCGGAGGTGGCGCAAGCTCGCGGCTGCGGCGGCGGCGGCGGCGGCTCGAGCTCGAGCTCGAGCTCGAGCAGCGGCGGCGGCGGCGATCATGAGCTCTCCGGCGGCGGCGGCAGCTGAGCTCGAAGCGGCGGCGGCGGCAGCGATTTCCTCGACCTCCTCCTTCCCTCCGGACCAGCGGCGAGGCTCTCTGGCGAAGCTGGCGGCACGCCGCCGCTCTCGGCTCGGCGCGAGCTCTGCGCGGCGGGCGCTGGCGGCGGCGCGAGCTCGAACGCGGCGGTGGTGTCGGCGGCGGCGCGAGCTCGTGCAGTGGCGGCGGCACTCGAGCGCGGCGCGGGGAGGCTCGAGGAAGGCGTAAGCGGCGGCTGGGCAGCAGCGAGAAGGTGGGAGGTGGGAGGAAGAAGGTAGAGGAAGAAGGTAGGTGAGAGGATGACAATCGGGGCCCACATGTAAGAAATGTATATTGATCGTATTTTAGTTTTCTATTCGTCGTAAATCATCTGAAAAACCTCGTAATGGCATTTGTGATAGATATTTGCAAAAATAATGGCGCTAATAACAATACGCGTTTTGTAATGGCATTTCTGAAGTATCACAGCTTTATAATGGCACTCATGTAAAAAATCCTTTTTTTTTCCACCTGATAAACGTCAGTAGCAATCCCAAATCAAAATCAGACAACCTAAACGAAAAGAAATAGGAAAGGCGCAACAATCAGGTTGCTTTCCTCATGGTCTTGCTTCACAGGAAAAGCCAGGCATCCACATCCAAGAAAGCAACAGCCAGGCAACAGCAACATGCAACCATGAACACTCGAAGGAATCGAAGAGAGAAGCAGTAGGGATCTGTGCGCCGCAATGGAAGCAAATGCGGGCCGCCGCGGGGACGTGCGGATACGAGAAGGAGAAGCTCACCGGAGGCACAGGCCGGCGAGGTGGCTGTGGGCGCGGCCGTTGGCCGGATCGAGCCGGACGGCCTCCTCGCACTCGCGGAGGGCGTCGGCGAGACGGTCGAGGCCTATGAGCGCGGCGGCGCGGTTGCTGCGGCACGCGGCGCTCTCGGGGCACAGAGACACGGCACGGTCGTAGTGCCGCAGCGCTTCCCCGTACTTCCCCTTCTTGTACCACTCGTTGCCTAAACGAGTCACCTCCTGGAGGCTCCCGCCGCTCGCCGGAGACCTCGAGGGGTGCCCAACAAACGGCGAGGAGTCAATGCTGCTCCTGGCGGGGGCGATGCCGGCGCCGCGCATGATGCTGCCGTGGCCGTAATGGCCAGAGCCGGATCCGAGCACGTCCGAGTGGGAGCGCGGCTGGGACGGCTGGGGCGCCTCCGCCGCCCCAGGCACGCGCCCGGACGGGCAAATGTTCCCGGCGGGGAGCGCATTCGTCATCGACGAGCTCGCCGTGCTGCCACGGTCTCCACCGCCTCCGCAGCTCCCTCCGCTGCTGCTGCTGCCGGAGAATATGAGTGGGCCAGATCCGCAGCGTCGGTGCCCCAGCAGCCGCGGCGGGTTGCTCTCCGCCACCAGCTCGCCGGAGTGGCTCCTCCCGCCTGCAGCCCCCAGCGCCCGAGCATTTGACTGCGCCGGCGACTTGGCAGACCCGGACGACGAGGAAGAGGACGTCGTCACGCTCGCCCGTGCCCGCAGCGGCGACACCAGCGAGCCAAGATCCGCGAACATGTCGGCCTTGGCGTCCGGCTTGTCCTGCACGCCGCCGCCGTCCAGCGCCAGCGCCGCCGCTCGTAGCCGCATCCGGTCGGCCTCCGACATCGCCGGAAGTCCCCGCAACGCCTCACCAATGGCGCCACCTACACCCCTCAAATCCCCCTCCTCCTCCTCGTCTTCCAACCAAACAAGCAGGCATAGAACCACGCACACAAGAACAGCTCCTTCTTGCGCGCGCGGGACTGCCCAGCAAGAACCCCGAGCAATAAATCGCGGAGCAAAAGAGCGAGCGGATTTCTCGTGAGGCGGAGAAATGGAGGCAGCAAGCGATGACGAAAGAGGGGAGCAGAGGAAGGAGGAAGGAGAAAGGCGAGGGGCCGTGGGATTTTTATCATGTGTACCATTACGAAGTGATCAGGAATTACAATGGTCATTATAAAAACACAATTATTAAAGATGCCATTTTATAGTGCTGTGTAGTTTCTTGTAGGCCATTACAGGGACTGAACGGGATACACCGGATCAAAATACTCTGGAAAATACGAAAATACGATGGGGCCCACATTCAGCTCTTCCCTGTACAGCCCAATCGATCCATCTGACCGAGCCAATCGAGCTCGAGCCACCCTAGTATAGCGGCGATTGTAGGGTTCGTTCGTCCCCTGCGGGAGCTCGCAGCGGCGTCCTCGGAGCCGGCAGAGGGAGCTCGTGGCGCCGGTGACCTCGGTGGCGGCGGCGGCGACGGCAAGATGGGCAAGCGGCGGCGGCCTCGGCCCCAGCGATTCCATGGATGCATCGGAAAACCAGCGCTCGCAGTAAGTCGCACTGCTCTGCTCTGTACTGTAATCCCACCTCAATCCCAAATGGATCGGATTTGCAACGCTGAGGGTTGATGGTCATGGTTTGCAACACTGATCTTCTCTATTTTCTTTACGTTCAGTCATAGTATACAGTTGAATGTGAAGGGTTATGTCACAAGAGATCCCCAAGGTAGAAGGATTTATACAAAGTCTCGATCAATCACTTGGGTTGTCACAAACAGTGGTGACCTAACTATTACTAATGCACATGTGGAGTTGGCAAAACACATCTTGTGGGCATCACATCAGAGGCCTACTCTTTGGTTCTTTGACAAGAACTGTGGAGAAGATGCCATTCTCAATGAAGACAGCCAATTCCCTTACTTTCTTGACATGTATTGGGATGAGATGAGGCCAAAGTTGAGTGTAGGAATGTCAGACATTCCTGGTTGTGTTGTTCAGTCTGTTTCTGAGTCTGTTGAAGTTGGTTTGCATAATCCATCTGAGTATGTTGCATCTGATCCTGTTGCTTCCAAAGTAGATGACCTCCCTTGTTCATCTGAAGCACCCCCCTCTCTAGATCCATTTGAGAACTTTGAGGAGTATGTGGGGGTGGATGATGAGCACATTTACATGGGAGCAGAGTATGTGGGTAGTCAGCACAATCCAGATGAGCTCCTTGGAAGTGATCAGATATTAGAAAAGTTTTAACTATCAGATAAAGAATTTGATGGGTTTGCACTTGCATGAGTTGGCTGACAGAATTAGGCCTCTGATAATGGAGAAGTTCAATCTGAGAAGGTCGATTGGGCTGGAATTGGAAGCTGTCATCTTGCCATCTGTCATGAAGCAACTAAATGAGTCTAGCAAACAGCTTGCCTACCCTCTCATTAACAGAGCAGATGATGATGAGGTCGAGGTCACACTGAATGACAATGGCAATGGGCAGAGCAAAATGTGTGTTGTCAATCTGAAGTACAAGACAACACTTGCAACCAATTCCAGATATCTGGCAAACCCTGCTATCATGCCTTAGCCTTCATTTGCTCCATGAGAGGATCTTCAATTGAGACATATGTACATGAGTTTTTCTCTGTTGACAGGTTCACGGCAGCATATGCTGGTTCAATCCCTACTATCCCTGATAAGTCTGAGTGGCAACAGGTGGATCTTGGCTTAGAAGTACATCCACCCAAACAAGGTAAGATGGCTGGGAGGCCTAAGAAGGAAAGAACGAAATGTTTCTTTGAGCCACAGAAAAGAAAGGTCAGGTGTAAGAGATGTAAACGCTTTGGACATTGGGCTAGGGGTTGCATGCTCCTATTGAATCTGGTGATGAAGATCTAGATAGGTACTGAAAAGACCGAGATGACGCCTAGAGGGGGGGTGAATAGGCGTGACCACCAAATTCAATCTTCAACGACGCTGCGGAAGTAGGTTCGGACTGTCCGTGACACCCCTGACAATCAGAACTCAAATGTGAAGAAACCTCCCAAAATCTCCTAAATGTCCTGCACACCTCAAACAACTAGAATACCAAAAGTAATATCACAGAAATACAGGAGAAGTCTCCCTCAAGCACAAGATAGTAAATAGAGTAAATCTAGCAAGAGAGAAACTCAAACCAAATTAGAAGATAGACGCAAGGAGTTTTATCCCGAAGTTCGGATCTTTGAGGAGATCCTACTCTCCGTTGAGGTAGGCTCAACACCGTAGAGCCCGAGTCTCACTAGACTCTATTCCTCTCGGATTTGTGCCAAAGCACTCACCGAATATCACTTTGATTCCTTTCCTTGCGGAGGTGGAATCACACCTTCACAACCAATCCGAGGCCAACCACACCGATCCGGAGGCTCACGGCGACCCCTAGCCGTCTAGGAGTCCTCAACCTCCAAGAGTAACAAATCCGGCGAGAAACCACTCACTTGGAGGCGACCAAGGTGCTCATGAGATGGACCAAGCTCAGATCTAGCACCAACCTAGCTTCTCCACCCTCAAATCAATCTCACAAGAGGCACTAGGAGGGGAGAAGCTTTTAGGGTTCTTAGAAGAGAGAGAGTATGAAATGAATCTGAGTGATGCGCACAGTTACCGTTTGCTGGGAGCAGTGAAAGGGTATAAATAGCTTCCCCCAGATCTAACCGTTAAGGTACAGTAAGTGAGATTCGGATCGTCTGTGACACACCCTGACAATCAGAGGTCTACTGTGAATAGTGACCCAAACAAAAATCATATTTGAGATCTAGAAGGTATGTGGATCACGATATGGGCTCGAAATCTCCAGATGTGACTAAGTAGTTGATCGTCCAAGGGTCTCACAGACATCCGTAAATCGAATAAATCAAACAGAGAGCTCAATCGAGGGTACTTGGACGGTCAAACCCTTCTGGACGAGTCCGATCCGGACAGTCCGAACCGGACAGTCCGATAATTCCGAATATTCAAACAGAGAGCGCGTCTGGAGAGTGCCTCGGACAGTCCGAACCTTCGGACAGTCCGAGCCAAGGCACGGACAGTCCGGACACAGAGAAGTGTTTTGGGCTTGAAAATAGTGGGAAATTTAATGGGTGACTAAGATTTGACCTAGAACCATATTTTGAGCACCAGAGTCACCTCACACTTAATTTCTCGTCGAATTCCTCTTTATAGTACGGCTGTCCTTAGACTCAATAAGATAGAGATTACAATTTAAAGAATAAATGAGCTTCCAAAAGAATAATACTTCAAGTTCTTCGATAATTCTTCATTCAAATGATTTCCGATCTATTTATCTGTCCACAACTCAATTAAATCATTAGTAGGAGTCTTTAGTAGTTGGCATCAATCACCAAAACAAAATTAGGGGCCTATATGCCTTTTCAATCTCCCCATTTTTGATGATTGATGACAACCACTAAAGCTTCAAATCGATAAAAACCAAAGGTGGCATAAAGAGAGCTCCCCCTAAAGATATGCAGGGAATAAAACCAAAGAGCTCCCCCTAAGTCTAGTAATTATAGCACAAATTCGAAATTTAACCAACAATGCATATGGCAAGTTAAGCATACAAATTTCACCAAATACCACAAAGATAGATAATCAAATGATGGTTCTAAGCAAATTAACAACAGCAGCAGTTTAACCACAGGATATCACACACATCACAAGCGTTATTACCAGCACAAAGATTCAAAAAAAAAAATTGTTCAACAACAAGCACAGGCACGAGATAAATTTTGAAGCTCTCCTTCTCCCCCTTTGTCATCAAGCACAAAAAGAGATATGGGAGAAGCCGACTCAATCATCTTCATCTTCATCATTTGTCTTCCTCGCTTTCCTCTTCTTCTTCGTCGTTGCCGCCGCCTTGACCTCCTCTTCGATGATGGGCGCTTTCCCGGGGTCAAGGTGGCGAAGATGGCTTGCTCGTTGAATTCTTCGTTTTCCCCGCTTGACTCCACCTCAGAGCCGTCGGGAGAGCACTCCAAGTCCATGCGACGCTTGATGTCCTTCATATGTCGAAGAGTCTTCTTGGAGCGACGAGAGATCTTCTTGTAGTTCTTCTGCCCAAGGCAGAAGATGGCTCGAAGGGCATTTAAAATGCCGGAGGAGCTAGAAGAGGAAGGAGTGGTGGTGGAAGCTGGCTTAAGAGGAATTTTGCGGCCAGTGGTGATGGTCCTAATTTTCAGCCCTGAGTGCTTTTCTTCCTTCACAAACTGCAGCTTTGTCACAGATTCAATCATCTTCATAATAAATGGTGCATAGGGACAGCTTCTGATCGGCGAGATAGTAGTGATGCGAATCTCTTCCCAAATAAAATCGAAGACATTGAATGGTATTCCACCGGGCTTGACCTTGAGCATAAGGTTCCTTTGATGCCCCGAGACATTGCTTGCATCCCCACCCCTTGGAGTCATAGTTTTCCTGAATAACCTGTTCAAGTAGTTGTAGTAGGGCTTCATGCCCACAGTGGTGCCATACTTGATTTTCATCTCATCATCATACATGGTCTCCATCCTCTCAGGAGCTAGGACTTCCTCATTATGAAGCTTGTATCCAATATCCAATTCCTCCCTAGAGAATCCCAGAATAGCTCCAAACCTTTTATAGGACACCGAGTACCACTCCCCCTCGGTCATCCAAGTGACAGTCCTAGCTTCATCACCTTTGCAATAGTAAGTCGCATAGAATTGGGCGATAATTTCTTTGCACCAATCATACTTAAGTCCCATGATGTCTCGCAGTCCAAGCTCCTCACAAGCATCAATGACTTTGTCGAAAATGGGGTCATTAACTTTAGACATGTGACTCCAATCAACCCACTGCATGTCAGTGATCGGAGACTTCTTCACTAGAATGACCGTGGCATAGAAATCAGAATGGAAATCAGACCGAAACGCTTATCCACGCCCGCTGAGTGTACCTTGCCGGGTCCTCCATGCGCTTCTTCCTCACCTTCTCTCCAGCTTTGGAATAATCAATTGCCTTCCTTGGAGCGTCTTGGAACTGACGAGGTGGGTGCATTGTGAGAGGTCCGATAAGCCCTCCTGCTGTGCAGCTAGATCCTCCACTGAAGTGCTGCTTGCCGGGCCCCAATGGGCTAGAAACTTTTCTCTTTCGAATAACTGCTCTCCTTCGACCCACATTTGTCTCATCGGGGTTGTACTCCTCATCTTCCTCTTCTTCCTCTATCTCATGTTTGTGGCCTCGGCATAGAGTCATGACGCTTGGTTCGCCTTTCATCTTGAACAGACATCCGCCTCTCGGCAAATCCTCAAATCCAACCATCACCTTGACTCATGGAGTCCCCGCCTCTGAATATAGGAGACAAGGAAGCAAATGAGGGTATAGCATAGGAGATATGATTTTAGGATTTAGAGTTGACGCCAAATTTCTGCAGGGTTCGGACAGTCCGAGCCCAGTCTCGGATAGTCCGAACCTCCCAGAAATAGGGTTTCAACCTAGATCTTTCAAATCAACCAATAGAACTTTATGCCATTTGAAGGAGATGAAATAGGTAAGCTATGGACTTATTCTACCAAGGCATTTTAAAAAATATTGCTCTATTTGATAGATCGGGCACCAAACCCTAAAACAAGAGGAAATAGAGCAGTGCCTCGAAGAATATACCTTCTTTCCCTAGCCATTGAGGAGGAGCACGAGGATAGAGAGATCCGGCCTTGGAGTTCAAATCCGTGGCCAAATCGAGGAGGAATCCGGGCTTGGGGTCACACGTGAGGAACCCATGGGAGAGGAGAGGAGAGGAGGAGAGAGCCCGTGGAGAATGAGGAGAGAGAGAAAACACGGGCTACCCTCGGACATATATGTCGGATTAAGTGAGATTCGACTGTCCGTTAATAGGTCCGGACAGTCAAACCCCGACAGAGAGCGACTCTGGCGGGGGTCGAACAATCGAATCTGGACAATCCGTGGACTTGTTTCGAGACGATTCGAACCTCCTGACACAAAAATGCCAGACTTTGAATGGAATTTAGAGAGGGAGGCACCTAAAGGGGTTTAGAGAGATATTTTATAAAATCCTTTTATCCATGGCTAGTAAGCAATCAACCAATCAAACTATAGCCATGAATAAAATGATGAAAATCCAAATCACCCATTTGAGCATAATTTGAACTACAAAATAGGATAGATATATATATATAGCTTTTCAATTCAATTTTCAATCACCAATCATTGTGCACACAAGTTCAAGCCATGTTTCGAGGGTCAAGGATATTGAGCTCATTCCTCAACTCACAAAATCTTCTCTCATCCAAAGGCTTGGTAAAGATATCGGCTAATTGTTTTTCGGTGCGAACATGTTTTATATCAATATCGCCTTTGGCCGAGTGGTCTTTGAGGAAATGGTGGCGAATATCAATATGTTTGGTTCTAGAGTGTTGGATGGGGTTGGTTGCTATCTTTATGGCACTCTCATTGTCGCACAATAATGGAATGTTTCTTAGGTTTAGACCATAGTCTTTAAGGGTTAGCCTCATCCAAAGTAATTGGCGCAACAACTTCCCTTGCAAGAATGTACTCGGCCTCGGCGGTGGATAGAACAACGGAGTTTTGCTTCTTGGAAGACCACGACACAAGGGATCTACCAAAATTGACAAGTACCGGAGGTACTCTTCCTATCCACTTTGCAACCGCATAATCCGTGATCCGAATAGCCGATTAGATCAAAGTTTGATCCTTTAGGATACCAAAGGCCTAAGTTGGGGTGTGAACCAAATATCGCAATATCCTCTTAACGGCCACTAAGTGGCACTCCTTAGAGCAGCTTGAAATCGCGCACACATGCACACGCTAAGCATGATATCGGGCCTAGATGCACAAAGATAAAGCAACGACCCAATCATAGAGCGGTATACCTTTTGGTCGACGCTCTTACCATTTTCATTTAAGTCCAAGTGCCCATTTGCTTGCATAGGTGTTTTGATTGGCTTGGCGTTTTCCATCTCAAATTTCTTGAGCATATCTTTCACATACTTGGATTGGGTTATAAATGTTCCTTCTTTCATTTGCTTGACTTGAAATCCGAGAAAATATTTCAATTCTCCCATCATGGACATCTCAAACCGTTTAGTCATACTTTGACTAAATTCCTTGCAAAACAAATCATTAGTAGATCCAAAGATTATGTCATCAACATATATTTGGCACACAAATAAATCACCGTCCACATTTTTAGTGAAGAGGGTTGGATCGGAGTTTCCAATGACGAATCCCTTCTTCAACAAGAATTTCTTTAGGCACTCATACCATGCCCTAGGGGCTTGCTTCAACCCATATAACGCCTTGTGTAGCTTGTAGACGTGATTGAGACGCTTTGGATCTTCGAAGCCGGGCGGTTGCTCAACATAAACTTGTTCGGAGAGTGGCCCATTGAGAAATGCGCTCTTAACGTCCATTTGAAACAACTTAAAGGAATGGTGAGTAGCAAAAGCTAATAATATTCTAATTGCATCAATTCTTGCTACCGGAGCGTAAGTATCGCCACAATCCAAACCTTCGATTTGTGTGAAGCCTTGAGCGACCAACCTCGCCTTGTTCTTGACGACCACTCCATGTTCATCTTGTTTGTTGCGGAAAACCCACTTTGTTCCAATGACGTTTTGCTTGGGGCGTTCCACAAGGTCCCACACCTCGTTCCTCGTGAAATTGTTCAACTCTTCTTGCATTGCCACTATCCAATCGGCGTCCTCTAGTGCTTGTTCTACATTAATTGGCTCAAGAGAAGACACGAAAGAATAGTGTGCACAAAAATTTGCTAAACGAGAACGGGTAGAGACTCCCTTGTTGATGTCACCTAGAATGTTGTCCACGGATGATCTCGTTGAATGCTTTGTGGTATCCTTTGAGGTGGCCTTGGTGGGGATTGCTCATCTTCTACGATTTGTTCTTCCACCTCACCATTGCCTTTACTTGCTTCTTGATCTTGAGATGGAGTAGAAGGTGGTTGAGCTTGATTTGATCCATCTTCTAGATTATTTTCTCACCACCTTCCCTTGGCTTGATATCTCCAAGCGCTAGATTCTTGATTGCTTCTCGAGATGGTACTTCTTGACCTAACACATGAGAATCGAGTTGCTCTACTTGCAGCCGTTAGATTCATCAAAGGTAACATCATGTGAGATTTCAACGACTCGGAGGAACCGTTGAAAACTCTATAAGCATGAGCGTTAGAGCCATAACCAAGCATAAAGCCCTCGTCGACTTTGGGGCGAATTTAGAAGACTTAGCCTTTTTGTTAAGGATGTAGCATTTGCTTCCAAATACTCGAAAATAGGACACGTTGGGCTTGCGCCCGGTGAGAAGCTCATAGGCCGTCTTCTTTAGTAGCTTGTGAAGATAAAGCCGGTTGGTGGCATGGCACGCGGTATTGACGGCTCGCCCAATAGATGTCGGAGACCTTATACTCGTCGAGCATCGTCCTTGCCATCTCTATAAGCGTCCGATTCTTCCTTTCGACTACTCCGTTTTGTTGAGGGGAGTAGGGAGCCGAGAGTTGATGTCCAATTCCTTCTTCATCAAGGTAATCATCTACACCGGTATTCTTGAACTCGGTTCCATTGTCGCTCCTTATCCTCTTGATCTTCACATCAAATTCATTTTGGGCTCTTCGCATAAACTTCTTTAAGATACCTTGAGTCTCACTCTTGTCATGCAAAAAGAATACCCACGTGAAGCGAGAATAGTCATCTACAATTACAAGACCATGCTTGTTACCTCCTATGCTTAGATAAGCGATAGGTCCGAAGAGGTCCATGTGTAGCATCTCCAAAGGTCTTGTCGTAGTCATGATGTTCTTGATGGGGTGTGAAGCTCCGACTTGCTTTCCCGCTTGGCAAGTACCACAAATTCTATCTTTCTCAAAAGAGATATTGGTTAGTCCTAAAATGTGGTTGCCTTTCAAGAGTTTGTCGAGGTTTCTCATACCGACATGGGCTAGTCGACGATGCCATAGCCAACCCATGCTAGATTTAGCAATAAGACACACTCCGGGACAAGGTTTATCTATAGAGAAATTCACAAGATAAAGCTTATCCCTTAAGTGTCCCTTGAAAGCTATTAAACCATTGCTCCTCCTTATGACTTCCACACCCTCATTAGAGAACAAACAATTGTAACCCGAAGCACAAAATTGTGGCACGGACAACAAATTATAGTTCAAACCATCAACAAGTAAAACATTTGAGAGACAAAGGTCTTTGGAGATAGCAATTTTACCTAGACCCAAAGGTTTACCTTTCCCATTATCTCCAAACGAAATGTCCCCTCTTGGATACTCATCGGTGTTAAGCTCGGAGAACATCCCACTCTCTCCGATCATATGTTGTGTGCACCCGCTATCAATCACCCAACTTGGGCCACCGGAGAGGAAGTCCTACAAGAATTAGTTCTTACATTTAGGTACCCAAACCAAGTTGGGTCCTCTCAAGTTAGTGACAAGGGTCTTTGGCACCCAAATGGATTTTGCCAAAGATACATTCTTATTCTTGGGCCCAACATATAAAGCAACTACTCTACCAAATTGAGCTTTCTTAAGAACATAAGATGCGTTAAAGGTAGAGTGAGTTGGAAGAGTCTTGGAGCCTTGGGCCTTGATAAAGTGTATAGGCTTGGTCATTGGGGCAACCACAATATGCTTCTTGTTCCCTTTGGGAGGAGTATATCCAAGCCCTCTCTTATTGTGATTTCCTTTCTTCTTCTCTAGAAACTCATCAAGGCCCTTACTAGCCTTGAATGACTTTTGTAGCCCATCTTCGAGAAATCCTTTTAATTTCTCATTCTCACGTGCCAACGCTTGCATAGTTTCAAAGTTAGTGGCACAAGCATCTATATCAAGTTTATAGCATTTAGAGCAACCATTGCTAGTGGATGGCATAGAAGAGTAAGTTGAATTAAGAGAAGTTGAGTTGCTCTTCAAGAGATCATCAAACTTCACCACAAGAGTGTCACGAGCTTCCTTTGCTTCAATGAGCATCTCTTTGAGTGAAGCATTGTTGATCTCAAGAGATGCTATCTCGGACTTGGCCTTAGATAAACTTTTGGCCAAATCTTCGGATCTCTTCTTCTCTTGTTCAAAGGCATCCTCTAGTTTCATGTTCTTTTTCTTTTCACTAATGATCATGTCATTACTCCTAATAATAGTGCCCTCTTGCTTTTCTATAACATTCATCATTTCACTCAATTTATTGAAGTCAAGAGATTTCATCATTTTCATCAAACTAGCTTTGCTCATGTTCTTAACATTAGAGGTATCATCATCACTATCACTATCATTATCATTATCACTATCATCATCATCACTATTCATGCAAGGATCAAGAATAGAGGAGAGATCAATTTTGGTTGATAACTTTGGTCCCTTGGCCATGAGACAAATAGGTGCATCGTTGTCATCTTCACTCATGTCGCCGAAGAGGGACTTGCATGGCTTTGATGATGTAGTGGTGGTAATAGCAATGCTTGCAATGCCTCCTTCATCTTCACTTTCTTCGGCATTGGATTCCCACTCCATGCCAATATGAGCTTGTTGCTTGCTCTTCTTGTTTTTGTTCTTATCCTTCTTTCCTTCATCCTTCTTAGCATTTGGACAATCGGCTATGAAGTGGCTATCGCTTCCACAACCAAAGCATACTCTCTTTGATGAGGATGATTTCTTGGAGTCTTTGAACTTTCTCCTTCCATAGCCATTGCTCTTAAAGAACTTGTTGAATTTTCTCACAAAAAGAGCCATTTCCTCCATGTCAATGCTTTCATCGTCCTCCTCATCATCACTTGAGCTCTCTTCTTCTTTCTTAGTGCTCTTTGAAATTTTGGAGGCTTTGAGTGCAATGTTCTTTTTCTTGCTTGGCCTCATCAACTCCTCAATGACATTTGATTCTTCTACCATCATCTTATCGGCCATTAGTCTTCCAAGTACTTCGTGAGGAGTTATCTTCTTATAGTTGTCCTTCTCACGGATGAGTTGAACTAAGTTTCGGTTTCTTGGGAGAACCGCTCTCAACATGATCTTGACAACGGCATGGTCGGTCACTTCCGTGCTTCGAAGTCCTTTGGCCTCGTTGACCAACTTCATCAGCCTATCGAACATGCTAGAATATGTTTCCTCCTCTTCAAGAATGAATCTTCCCAACTTGCCGTGAATAAGCTCAACCTTGGACTCTCGGACACTTGAAGTACCCTCATGGGCAAGCTTTAGAATATCCCACATTTGTTTGGCATCTTCAAGTCCATCAACCCGGTTGTACTCACTTGGACTTATAGCGGCCACCAATGCTTGAACGGCTTGATCATTGAAGTAGACGTTTTCGTTGTCCTCCTTGGTGAGCTTCTTGGGATCCTCAATAGTATAACCTGTCTCAACAATTCTCCAAATGAAAGGGTTAAGCGACCTCAAGTACAATTTTATTTTATGCCTCCATTGTGGGTAGAAAGTCCCATCAAAGTGAGGGATTCTACCCGCTGAGAAGGAGTGATGAGATGAAGATGTTGAGGGTTAGGTACATAAGAGAGGAGGAGGAACTCTAGTTAAATCCGAACTCTCAACTTCGGTGATCTCGGAGATTTTGACGCCATCTTTTCTCCAAGCGGCTAAGCTTTAAGGAGAGCCTAGCTCGATACCAATTGAAAAGACCGAGATGACGCCTAGAGGGGGTGAATAGGCGTGACCACCAAATTCAATCTTCAACGACATGGAAGTAGGTTCAGATCGTCTGTGACATCCTCTGACAATCAGAACTCAAATGTGAAGAAACCTCCCAAAATCTCCTAAATGTCCTGCACACCTCAAACAACTAGAATACCAAAAGTAATATCACAGAAATACAGAGAAGTCTCCTCAAGCACAAGATAGTAAATAGAGTAAATCTAGCAAGAGAGAAACTCAAACCAAATTAGAAGATAGACGCAAGGAGTTTTATCCAAAGTTCGGATCTTTGAGGAGATCCTACTCTCGTTGAGGTAGGCTCAACATCAGAGAGCCCGAGTCTCACTAGACTCTATTCCTCTCGGATTTGTGCCAAAGCACTCACCGAATATCACTTTGATTCCTTTCCTTGCGGAGGTGGAATCACACCTTCACAACCAATCCGAGGCCAACCACACCGATCCGGAGGCTCACGGCGACCCCTAGCCGCCTAGGAGTCCTCAACCTCCAAGAGTAACAAATCCGCGAGAAACCACTCACTTGGAGGCGACCAAGGTGCTCACGAGATGGACCAAGCTCAGATCTAGCACCAACCTAGCTTCTCCACCTCAAATCAATCTCACAAGAGGCACTAGGAAGGAGAAGCTTTTAGGGTTCTTGGAAGAGAGAGTATGAAATGAATCTGAGTGATGCGCGATTACCGTTCTTTGGGAGCGGTGAAAGGGTATAAATAGCTTCCCCGATCTAGCCGTTAAGGTACAAAGAAGTGAGATTGGATTGTCTGTGACACCCCTGACAAATCCGAGGTCGGCCGTGAATAGTGACCCAAACAAAAATCATATTTGAGATCTAGAAGGTATGTGGATCACAGATATGGGCTCGAAATCTCCAGATGTGACTAGTAGTTGGATCGTCAAGAAGGGTCTCACTGACATCCGTAAATCGAATAAATCAAACAGAGCTCAATCGGAGGTATTTGGACGGTCAATCTTGGACAATCGAACCTTCTGACAATCCAACCGGACAGTCCGATAATTCCGAATATTCAAACAGAGAGCGCGTCTGGAGAGTGCCTCGGACAGTCCGAACCTTCGGACAGTCCGAGCCAAGGCACGGACAGTCCGGACACAGAGAAGTGTTTTGGGCTTGGAAATAGTGGGAAATTTAATGGGTGACTAAGATTTGACCTAGAACCATATTTTGAGCACCAGAGTCACCTCACACTTAATTTCTCGTCGAATTCCTCTTTATAGTACGGCTGTCCTTAGACTCAATAAGATAGAGATTACAATTTAAAGAATAAATGAGCTTCCAAAAGAATAATACTCCAAGTTCTTCGATAATTCTTCATTCAAATGATTTCCGATCTATTTATCTGTCCACAACTCAATTAAATCATTAGTAGGAGTCTTTAGTAGTTGGCATCAATCACCAAAACAAAATTAGGGGCCTAGATGCCTTTTCAGGTACTGTCATCATTTCTCAATGCACCATCTTTCATTTAATTACTTTTAATGTTGTGATTATTGTGGTTCAATGCAGGGCTGCCTAAGAAGGGAATGAAGAGCCAGATGAAGAAGCACCACCAAAGAGGAAGCCTGAGAGGCCTAGGAAGCAAGCTGAAGCCACCATAAAGGGAGTGCAAGCTCAACCAAAGAGAAAGGCTGGTAGGCCTAGGAAGCAAGCTCAAGCTGTCAATGCCCATGAAGCCACACCCACTAAGACAGCCACTCAGCACGATGCTTTAGCAAGCTCTCCAGCCACACCCACTAAGACAACCACTCAGCATGATGCTTCAGCAAGCTCTCTAGCCACACCCAGGGGGAGGACAATCAAGAAACTTGCTGGAAGAGAGCATCACCAAATGATCAAGCTACACCACCAGCAAAAGTGATGAGAAGTGGCACCGAAAGTTCACCGAAAAACAAGTGGACTCAATACTCATCTGCAAAATGGCTTTGATGTGATTGTCAGTTGTTGCCATGCCATATTTTGTATATTTTGTAATGTCCTAATGGAGTGAACATGCTACTATATTTTGTAATATTTGGGTCCGTGCTAAACTGCAAAGTACTCCTAATTGTCTTATTATGGCTTCTGCAAGTGAGAAATGTGTCTTGAACTTATCCATTGTTCTGTCTGAAAACAAATATAGATATGTCTTCTTGCTATTGTCTTCTTGCACGAGTGAGATATGTCTGAAAACAAGCGAGAAAAATTGACATACAAATATAGTGCTGTCTGAAAACATTTTATCTGTAGATGCTGTCAATCACATAGATATGTCTTCTTGCCATTGTTTTGCCCATTTGAAATTTGATGCTTCAGAATACTTTGTATGGCAATATAAGTTGTATATCCAATAATTATCCAGATGTGCTCATTTCATTGATCATAACACTTTTTGCAGAAGCAAACAGCATAGATTTGCATTGTTTTGTTAGCCTCAGCTACTTTTCATGTTGTCTAAAAATGAAGTCTAGTCAATTCATACATCTGTGGCAATTCATACAATCTGTGGCAATTCATACAATCTGAAATTCATACAAACATCAGGAGAGGTATACAAACATGGAAGCACATTTGTTTGCACTTAATCTCATTTATTTGAACAATATCAAATTACATTATGAAATTACAATATGAGGATCTCTGCCCTTTATTATCTAGTTAAAGGCAGGCTCACACAGGACGTTTAACAAATCAAAATATTTTCTAATACTAACAAATGATCACACCAGGACATCAGGAGTGAGACATGAGGCTGGACAAACAAGTGTGTCGGATCAAGCATGTGCACGATTACAACTGGATTACAATTACAACTTCAGCATCTAACAGACTGACACTAAACAGCTAGTCCCTGTCCTCTTCTTCCCACAAATCTTCCTCCCACATTGCAAAGTAAACTCAGCATGCGATCCGTCAAATTGTGTGCCAACATCCTTGTGATCAACTGAACCCCTCGCTTGCTGCCTGCCAAAACATCGTTTCCCTGTTGTAGCATTTCTTGCTCCAGATCATCCTGCAAGGCCGCACAACAACAGAACCAATCCAACTGCAAACATTATACAAAATTAGCAGTGAGACCATATGGCGGTAGATTAAAGACGATAACAAAGAACCTGGTTCTCTAGCAACAACTTCATAGTTTTCTAGTGAACTTTCACCAAGCCAAACACTTGCCACAAGATTAATCACCAGGTTCTGTAAACCATCTAATTTGAATATGTGATCATGAGATTTTAGTTTCTGATCATGTGTACCTTTTTTGTTAAAAAAAACTCTTTAGAGTGGAAGAGAACAACTGTACACTAAATCAGCTAGCCCCAATGGCGTTGCCTCCGAAGAGTCTAAAGTAGTTGTGGCGGAGAACGGGAAGATGGCTGATGTTCAGGACAAGGAAATCACCATGGACGGCCTCTGCTCCATAAGTGCTTATGATCGGTGGACGCCGCTCTCTGTGTCTGGACAGCGTCCGAAACCCCGCTACAAGGTCTTTTGTTATTTCCTTGATTGCTTAATTCATCTTTTTCTTTTGTTCTGTCCTGTTTTCTTGCTGGTTCTGACGTACTGTCAGCAATTATGTTCTGCAGCATGGAGCTGCTGTGTTTCAGGAAAAGATGTATACCTTTGGTGGAAACCAGAATGGCCGTTACCTTGGTGACATTCAGGTAGATTTGCCATCTTGATTCTGGATAGTTTGTGGCTTTAGATGTTATGTGCTTGGTAATTGCATTTCTGGTAACGATCCGAGGAATGCCCACTGCCACTTGAATTTAGACATAAATTCCTTCATTAGTTACTTTAAATGTTAGCCTCATCTTTTATTATCTTCTTGACAATGGCATGTATTTTAAAATTTTAATTCTTTTTTTATGGAAGGTTCTGGATTTCAAAAGTTTATCATGGTCAAAGTTAGAAGGTAAAACACAATCAGGACATTCCGCATCAGCTGAAACAAATCCAGTTGCTCCTTGTGCTGGTCATTCACTAGTAATCATCAAACACTATTTGTAGTAAATTGTGTGAAACTGGTACAATGGTTGTAATTTGTAACTGTATAGTATATTTGCATCTGCCTTTTAATTGCTGCAGATTACATTGGGAAACAAGATCCTTTCATTTGCAGGACACACCAGGGAACCTAATACTTGATCTCAGTAGTTAGCCTAATACTTCGCCTGTAGTTTCTACTCTTCGCTTATTTTGCTAGATCCGATTTCCCACTTAATGTATTTATTCCAGTTAAGGAGTTCAATCCACAAACTTCTACCTGGTCAACCTTATGTTATAAATGTACTTAGCTAAAGGGAATTGGAGAAGAGCTATATGTGCAAAGTTGTCCCACATTAAGAGTTGAAGGCAGTGGCTGATTGCAGAGAGAACAAAATTAAGGTAGCAAAACAGCTACCAGTTTGAAACTAAAGGTTGTATCATATCATACTGCCCAATCCCCAGATTAATCAATGCACGAATCACCATTTCAATTCATTTTATTTTCAACAATCACCAATTCACAATTGAGATTTGAGGTTTGCGAGGTGTGGAGCAGTACCGAGGGCAGAGGGGCCGACCGGCCGATGGGCCGAGGGGGAGGGAGTCAAACTGTCAAGGAGACGCTGCTGCCGCCACGAGCCGAGGTCGCCGGCGCGACGAGCTCCCGCCGCCGATGCCGTCGCCGCCACGAGCCGAGGTCGCCGGCGCCACGAGCTCCCGCCTCCGGCGCCGAGAACGCCGCCGCGAGCTCCCTCAGGGGACGAACGAACCCTACAATCGCCGCTGCCTTGGGTGGCTCGGGCTCGATTGGCTCGGTCGGATGGATTGATTAGGCCGTATAGGGAAGAGCTGACATGTGGACCCCACCGTATTTTCATATTTCCCAGAGTATTTTGATCCGGTGTGTCCAGTCCAGTCCCTGTAATGGCATATAAGAAACTACACGGCACTATAAAATGACATCTTTAATAATTGTGCTTTTATAATGGCCATTGTGATTCCTGATCACTTCATAATGACACACATGATAAAAATCCGTGGGCGTGATTCGAAGAAATACTGGGGAGGGAGGGGTAGCCTTGAGAGAGTGCGAGTGTTTCGGTGGCGAAAGTGCAAAACGGTTTCCACATTTTGGTGGGGTTATTTAGGTGGGTTTTGTGGTTAGTGTATCGGAGTTCAGTAGGGTTTTTCGGTTTTTTCACCTTTGTGGGGGGGTTGGACGATGAGGTTTTATTTGTGCTCTTATTTCACTGCACTTTATTTTTAAAATTGTTCGTTGTACTTTATTTATTTATTTATTTGTGAGAAGGCTTGTGAAGTAACCTCTATTTTTGTTTTTGTGTTCTAAATTTACTCTCGTTATATCTTTAAACAAATAATATTTCATAAGTTAATTTTTCTAATATATGTTCCTCTCAAATTGGTGTAATTGAAGATGGAGTGTTTTATTTAATTTTAACATATTTTTCTAACCTTTTGAATTTAATACATAATTGTTTTTAGACCTACAACCTACACCTTCATGCTAAAAATATTGCTGCCCTTGTCCTAGTTCACGAATCCATGCAAATATTGCTACTGAATCCATGCAAATATTGCTCAGTTCCAAATACTCTCTCTAGTTCACGAAACACATGATGTTTTTGACTTGTCCTAAGTCAAAGGTTATGAACTCTGCCCTTTCGGATCTCTTTTCATAGGGCCTTGAGTGGGCATAGGGTAATAGTTTGGCATGATTTGATGTCTAGACTACAAGAAATTTAACTTGACCATGAATAGGACAGAGTGATTTGGAAATTTCATAAGTCTGGACAATTTTCGGTTTATTAGATGTATCAAAACTTGGTGAATAAGAATGGTGTCTATACTAATAAGTTTTTTTTTTTTTGCAATTGCATCTTCCTGTAAAAAATAATAAATTTTCTTTGATTCTTGGGACGAGTTGTCATTTTAACAAAGGATAATCTTGCTAAGCGTAATTGAAAAAGTAGCTTGAGTTGCAGGTTTTGTGGATGAAGCAATACAACATCTTTTATTTGATTGCCATTCGTCTAAGCCTGTTTGGCGTGTAATCCAAATAGCCCTTGGTTTTACACACCAAAAAAATCTTTCTCAGTTGGTTGAGAATTGACTTTCTAGGTTGGGTTTGAAGATCAAGAAAATGATTTTGTGGGTATAGGAGCAACTTTATGGGATTTTTTGGTTATGTCGAAATGATATGGTTTTTAACAATAGAAAAGACCTATATTTTTCAGGTGGTTTTCAGAGGAGCATATTGGTTGCGCCATTGGTCATTGCTACAAAAGAAGGTTAATAGAGAAAGGATTGTTTAGGCCTATTTCTCAAAAGCGGTGCCTAACATGCACCAGTCCGATAAAAGTTCCTCCCTAGTCGAAAAATTTTAGGGGAGAAGAGTAAAACATTTTTCCACCCACGGCATCGCCCTCGATGCACTTATTTTCTCAAAACTCATTTCTCAAATCACTTCTCAACCATTTCTCAACACAATAAGTATTTTCCCACACGTAGGGTATAGTGGTATCTCGTCTAAAACATTTCTAAGCATTTTTCCTACCATCAAGGAGTATACAAATAACGAGATTTATTCATAGCTTTACGGTTTAACCCTATCACTAGTCTCACCATGAACAATAGGTTGAATATCTAGCAGCTACCAAGTACGTCATTTTTATTTTAAACTAGCATGCACGTTTTCAAGTCCTATTAAATTATTTTTAAGTAAACCAAAATGGCTCATCAATATGATCAAGGAGACTCGCCTTCAGTCTGGTAGGAGCAGCCGGCGGCGTCGATCGGGTCTACGAATCCTTGTGCTCCTAACCACGCGAATCAACACAGCAGCACATGCAAGGCAAAACATTCATCTCAGACATAGAATAATTTTTATGCAAGTTATTAATTTATAAAAATGCATGAAAATGGACCTATGTGTATGCAATGGTACACCTTAGCATTTCTAGATATTTAAATTCACATGAAATAACACATCCTAACATCTCTAAATATTCTAAAATGCAAAATGTACATGGGCATGGTCAAGTTATATTTTTATAAAATCCATAATATCCTAAAGTACTCTTACAAAATTTTCCAGCATTTTTATAACTCATTTACTATTTTTAGAAATTGTTTTGCTTTAGTTAAATGTAGTTTTAGGTTCTGAAAAAACAGAGGGAGCCCCCATCCCCCACACGGGCAGATCGGCCCAGGGCAACCGGCCCAGTCCACCAACGGAACAGGGCGGGGCCCTCCCCTCCTCCTCCAACCTCTGGCCGAAGCGGCCGCGAGGGAGGGGGCGAGGAGCGCAGGCAGCGCGCTGCCGGCCTCCCGAGGTTAATTGGCGTGGACGGGAGGTAGAGTGGGGCTGGACGAGCACAAGGGTGGTGGCGGCAACGCTGGAGGTGGAGCGGGGCGGCGGCGCGGCGAGGGCCGGAGCGGCGATCATGGGAGGCGACGGAGCGGCCTGCCCAGGGGAGATTTCGACACGGCTTGGAGATTTCCGAGGATCGCCGTGGGGAGAGGGAGCTACCAGTGGGCTCGATGGCCTCCGAGAAGGCCCGAGGCGACCTGGCGGCACGCGAGCTCTGCGGCGGCGACGATGGCACTCCGGTGACGGCACCAGCTGGACGGACCTGGCATGAAACGGCGAGGAAGAGTGAGCACCGCGAGGAGGGGACGCTCATGGCGCGACGGCTTCAGCAGGAACTCACCGTGAAGCTCCAATTCCCCTGGCTAGGCGCACCGGCGGAAGGTGTTCGACGGCGCGCACGGTGAGCTGCGAACAGAGAGAGACCGAATAAGAGTAATCGAGAGGGAGCAGTAGGCGACACGGCTCTGGGCGGCGAGGGACGGCGGAGGAGCTCACCGGAGAAGCGGTCGGGCACTGTGGAGGCACGGCGGCGGGGAGAGACGGAGGAAATAGGGCCGTTTAATGTAACATCCCAAATTTAGAACAAGAAGAAAATTATTTGAAATATTAAAATAATGAAATTATTTTTTTTGAGATTAATATTTTGCCACTGAATTCGAAAACCTTTTTCTGCTACTATATGCTTGTAGTTAGAAATATATGTATATATGTATATAGATATATAATAAGCTATAATGGAAAATTACCCTGTTTGGTTTAAAAGGCTATTATAGATTTTGCTACATGGCATTTCATGTCTAAAGCAATAACCAGGTTTTGCCACCATTTAGTATTTGCAAAATTCTTATTTTAATGCCTTTGCTTAAAGTATTTATTTATTTCATAGAAATATTCATTGGACCTCTATTAAAGGATAGAGTTATTATATTTATTATAAAACCCTCCTTGCAAGACATGAATGTCATCTTCTAAACATTTTCGATAGTCTAATTTTTGCAAGCTTGCAAAGTAAATATTTTGAAAATATAGAAAAGGTTCATCTAGCCCATAAAAAAAAGGGGGTTGAACTTATTTATTTTATACCCTTCTTGCAAATCTTGTATGCTCTCTTGCAAATGTTTACTTTAGAATTTAAACTTTGAATGCAAGTATATTTGCATATAAATACTTTCTATAATTTTTATTAGATAAGTACTTTGGACACCCAATTTTTGTGTTTGCTAAACTATAGAATTTAATCCTAAACCAATATTTTGGTTTCCAAAATATAAACATTTTTGTAAAGGTTTATATATCAAATTTGATTATCAAAGTGTTTTTGGCCAAATAACCATCTATTTAAAGCTTGTGCATATAAATAATTTCCAAAAATAACACTTTGAACTTGAGTTTTAAACTCTTGTGCTTGTCCAAAATTCAAATTCGTATTTTAAACCTTTTTGTGACACGGCCCTATTGCCCCTGCTGGTCCAGCCCATCTGCAGCCCAGCTGCCTCCCTCTCTCTCTCTCTCTCTCTCTCGCTCGCTCTGTTTCTGCCCTGCACCTCCGAGGAATGACGTGGCTTCTTCTGCGTCGCCCAAGCATCCATCGGTCAGTAATTTGGCCACGTCGCCCCAAGCCCTCCACCTCTGCGTCTTGCGCGCCAGTACCAAGCCTGACCTGTGCAGCGCCCATTCTGCCGCCGCTGCCCGCTGCAGCATAATGGTCGCGTCATCGCGCCATATCGCCAGCGCCTACGCCTGCGCCCTCGCCACAGCCAGCGCCCTCGCGCATACTGGCGCGCCAAAGACGTTGTTCGCGACGTGTCACCGCACGGTGCAGCTAAGCCGTCGCCGCTCTCGCGGCAAGCATTCCACGGCGAAATCCCGCTCGCCCCCATTTCCCCACTTGCGACCAAGATCTAGCGCGAGCGTTCCTATCCTGTCACGACATCGACGCCAGGATGACTCACCGGCGAAACACCTCGGCGCCCAGCGGTCCGAAGCCGGCCACGCCCCCAAAGTCAATACCGCCTCTCCGGCCACCCCTTTTCTCCGTAATCACCGTGAGAAGGGAATGATTACACCGGCCTCTCTGCCGCAGCCATATCCCTCTAGCTTACCCCGAGCTCCACCTCACTCTCCCTCTCCCTATACAGCCCAACCGAGGCACACCCCCTCTTCTTCTCCTCTTTTCGGCTTCCCGGTTGGAGCCAACGCCATCGGCAGCTCGTCCCGGTGAGCCCCAATCACCTACACCGCCGCCAATCGGCTTCCCTCCTCCATCTCTATCTCCCCTAGCAACCGATTGATCCACCTCCCTTTGATTTGCACAGGAGAGCTTCGCCGCCGCCGCCACTGGTTGCTCCCCTTTCGGATTGCTCGTCGTTGGCGACTCCTCGAGACCCCGGCCTCCGTCTACGGCATAAGGACAGCCCTATACACTTGCCCTCCAACGCAATCGACGCGGGCTTCACCGGAGGACTCGGACGCCATCTCCCCTGTTCCGGCCACCGCACGGCCACCACGTTGCTGGACCTCTCCATGCTTTACCCGGCTCTCCCGTCGCCTCGGTGAGAATCCAATACTCTCTCTATTGCTCACCCGTGCCTCAATTGCGCTCCTTTCGCCGTGATTCGTCGAAGCCGCGTTAACCCGAACCAGCCGCCGCCGCCGCCCTCGTCCACCTCAGGCCACAAAACTGATACCATTACATGCGCGACGTTCCCCTGGTTCCGTAGAGTCCAAGAACTCCGAAAACCGTGCTCCGTAGCGCCGCCGCCGTCCGTTTTGCCTCATGCCGCGCTGCGTCGGAGGAGGAAGAAAGGGTGACGTCACCCAGATTTGTGACGCTGCCAAGTGGGACCCGCCGTCGAGCAAAGCCAGCCACAGGGAGACTCTTCCTTTGAGCCTTTGACGAGTGGACCCATGGACCCACATGTCGGGCCTAGTGGACACGTGTTTAGGGAATGCACGCTTTCAGATATTGCCTCCGTGCCGCCTGTGGCCGCCCTCCGTTTGGGCCGCACCGTCTTTGGCAAAGGGCCAACACTGTGCAATGCTTTTATTTCAGCTTTTCTAATTTATTTATGGTCTGTAAATGCTTTTGATTTATTATAAATATCTAGATGCTTTATAAAATTGTGATAAAATTATGGTAAATACTAGATAGCCTGAAGTTTTTATTAAAATAATATTTTCGCATGTTGGACTTCCCTGTATTGCTGTAAGTAATTTGTAGTCTGGTCTTAGTCCTTTTTCCACATATGGATTTACTAGAAATGCATTCTTGTTTATTAAAAATAGTTTCTGACCTCTTAAAAATATGAAATTTGGTAGGTAATTATTAAATGCTATCTGGAACCTAGGAAAAATATAACTTTCCCTGTTACACTGCTGTATGATTCTGTATTATTAAAATAGCCTTACAAATCCTAATTTGTATTTTGAATACTGCTCAAATTGTATTTCCTTTGGTTAAGAAAATTGTGTAAATTTATATTAGCCTCTGAAATGTTTTATCTCACTGTTTTGTATTTTATTAAATTATTGTTATCCTATAAGCATGTGAGTTTGTCTCTTTTAGCTTGTATCTTTATTTAGAAATCAATTTTTGGTCAAATACTTAAATTAGGATTATTGCTATACATGTATTTAAAATGCTCTAACCCCTGTACTTAGATTTATTAGCTTTGCAAAATCATACTTTGTAACTTGAATATAAGATTTTCTAGAATTGTTTGCCTTGTTTAAATTAAACTTAATATAGATAAGATTGGTTTTTATAAAGAAAATGCTAGTTTGATCATATCATTGCATTATTTATTATCCTATTTATTTTGTTGCATAGAAATGGTTGGATACTTGTTTTGAATGCATTTACAATTGTGATATATTTCAAATAACTATTTTCTTATTATGGGTCTCTATATGGGTAGATTTATCTTATCATGCATGCACGTACGTTCATATCATTTCGTATAAAATAAATGTAAGACTTAGAGGTTTACGATAGTTGTACTTAAATCGTACGTGGCGATTATATAGAATATTTTCATGCATCATGCTGCCAGCATTCTTCTGAGATTTTTGTACTATTTGTATCTTCCCGTTAGATCCGAACGAACAGGAAGGACAACCTGAAGGCCTGGTATTCAACGCTCAAGGGCCAGGCGAGCCAAATTCTCTAGATCATTTTTATATCCCAGTTTTTATTTATGTTATATTGCTTTAAATTATGAAATTGCATGCTTATGTATTCTTTGTATAAATTATGTGAAACAAAAATGCTAATAGAGCTGGTCTAGATATCACCCACTTTATTACTAGTGTTGCTAAACACAACCCCATCCTTGATATATTTCTTACCCTGGCATTTGGTAACTTTGGATTAGATTATAACACTTCTGGACTAGTAAGTCTTTGGTTATGCTTAGACCTAGTTAAGTCTAGAGTCCAATGGGTTTCATCCCGGCTGGAGTTGGCTCGCGAGCACGGTTGGTGTGCTCATCCTCACCCACATTTACTCTTTTACGTGAAGGAGACAGGAAGAGTGAGGATCTGGATCTTCTCCGGGATACAAGGAGAACTAGGAATTGACGTGCAAGACGGGTGTTAGGCGGGACTCCAGTAGCTTGCCTGGTGGTTTTGGGCATAGCCTCGAGACTCGACACTTCTGTTTCCGCATTTTGTCAAACTCTGATAAGAGTGCATTTTGGTATTGTATCATTTTGCCTGATAGCTTATGTAAACCGAGCCATTATGTACTCTAATAAATAAATGGATGCCTTTATCATTTTGTATGAGTTGATCCAAATTGTTGTAAATGGTTTCTTATTGCAAAGACAGATCCCGAAATTTAGCGAAGAACTACTGGTGGTCCCGTAAACCGGGCCCACATTTAAATAGACGGGGCACGGCTGCGGTGGTTCGGCATTAAAGAGCCTTACCGGCGAGCACAGCGGCGAAGAAGGACAGGAGCTGTGGCTATACAGGAATGAGGACGGGACGACGTCCATGGCGATAGGACTGCGCGGCAGGCCGGGTTAGAGACAGAGAGATACAGAGAGAGAGAGAGAGAGAGAGAGAGAGGTTGGCTTACGGGCGCGAGCGTACGGCGTACGGCGCCACGGGGAGGAGCACGGAGGGCGGTGGCGGAGACGTGAAGAAGGGGGCGCGCGCTGGGCGGCACGGCACGGCGCGGCGTCTCGCCGGATTCGCCTGCGCAAAGGAGGGGAAAGAGAGCGAGGTGACGGGAGAGAGTAGAGAGAGGGAGAGCGAGAGGGGTGACACAGGGGCGAAGGAGACGACGGAGAAAGACGACGACTGACGTGTGGGACCCATGGGGTGGGGGCCCACACGTCAGTGAGGCGCGCTGCGCTCCGCTCGAGAGCAGGCCAGGCGCGAGAGGGGCTGTGGGCCGGCGCAGCCCACCGGGATAGAGAGGGCGGGGAAGACCGGGCCTCCGGCCCAAGCTGAGGAGGATCTAGGTGACTTGTAAAAATCATTTTATTTTTAATTCACTTTCTTATTCCCAACCAGGGTTAAAATTATTTAAAATATTTTCAAGGTTTTAATTGAGGCAATACACATGCTCATGCACAGGTTCTACTTATTCAATTACTTGATGCAAATGGGAAATGTGAATGGCATGATGCATGAATGGTTTTGAAATTATTTTCAATGACGATGCTTTTGAAAAATTTAACATGCCAAATTTGGTTTTGAAAATTTGGGATGCTACATTGGCCCTGAGTATTTTCTTTCTCTTTGTTTGCTTCTTCCTGTAAGGATCAATTGTTGCAAGGGGAAAAAAATCAATACTCTACAGCCAGTCAATTTTCTTAAGAGAATAATAAGAGAACATATACCTTTGCACTAGATTGTTTTCTTTTGTTGTTTCGCGACTTCTCAACCCAACCTTTCTTCCTTTTTGATCCACCTTTTTTTAACATTTCTTTTCTTTAGGCCAACAATCTATGAATAATTCTCTGCTACTTGAGAAACTACTTGATCTCCAGTTTTGGTAGCATCATCAGCAACATATTCTCTGATTTTGTTTTCCACCTCTCTAGATGCATTATCAAGTGCATTATCCACTAGCAGGACACATTCTTCATAATCAGAAGCTCTTGAGGCTAAGATATTGAACTTGTGAATGACAGGAAGCTTTTAATTTGTGATTTTCCAAGACATTTCTACCATTAATGTCTTGAACAACTGTGTTTTGCACCTCTTTGGTCCATCATTTTAGAAAATAACTTTCAGGCAATTGCTTGATGTTCATCAAACCAAGAACTTGCAATGCATGTGCACAAAGTATTCCAATTCTATCAAATAATCGGCAACTACATGAAACACTTTATCCTTCAGTGTTAGATAAAACAGCCTGTTCTTCGAAAAAAGATTCTTCACCAATGGCTTCAATTCCAACAATATATTCATTACTATTAACTGACGGCCTCGTCTAGGCTGCTAGAGATCTTTCATACTCACCTTGAAGAGCTTTAAATATTGGGGGTGTGTAGATCTTGCTTGCTTGTGTCCTCATATGTAGGCGTGGTACCTTTTTCCTTAAGTCATACTCACATTCTAACTCTCTATTTTGTTTTTCTTGGATAACCCTCTCAAAGTACTTGAAAAACCGAGCAATATCCAATTGTACATTTAAATAGCTTTTCAAATTACTATTGAAACTCTCACTCAATTGCGTGCTTTGTATTCCCAATGTGAATACACCCTTCATATAGCATGCAGCCCACTTTTCTTTTTGCTAGTAAATACTATCTAACCAAGTCTCTTTACGAACTTTACTTCGCATGCCATTAAAAACTTCTTCAAATGTTGTAGTGTCCTCATGTTCATACATGCAAGCACTAAACTCGGTTAAAATACTTTATCCTTCAACTGTGTGACAACTCAAATGTTTGATTGCATTTCGACTTATGTGCCAAATACATAGTCCAAGTCACGTATTAGGAAACATCTCCGCAATTGCCTTTCCCATTGCAACATCTTGGTCGGTATAGATAGTCTTGGGTTCCTTATAATTATGGCTAGTCAAGAAAGTCTTGAAAAGCCACTTGAAAGAGTGATATGTCTCATCATACATAAGAGCACCGCCAAACATAGTGGTCTGTCTAAAATGATTAAAACCAACAAACACACCAAATGGTCGATGGTCTTTGTTGGTTCCAAAAGTAGTGTCAAAAGTAACCACATCACTAAAGTGAGCATAGTCTATAATCATTCTAGCATCTGCCCAAAATATGTTTGCTACTTGCCCTTTACTATCCAACTGCAAAGCATATTGAAATGATAGATTTGTTGCATTTTTATTTTGGAAGTAGCTTAACAAACTTTCAGCCTCACCATACCTTAGCTCCTTTTTATGTTGAGTTCGTACATAATTTTGATGATCACGACAAGTGTAGCTAAGGTTGGATGATCCCCCAACTTGTTGGCTAGTCAATTCATGAGCAACTTTAGGCCTAATTCCAGAATCTTTGGCCATTTCAATTTGGATAGCTTGCACTTCGGAGATCTTCATCTGTGAAGGCATTAGATGGGTTATCTCTGGCAAGTGGAGGACGTGGTTATGTTCAAGCTTAAGATCATGTAACTCATAGCATTCAGAAATCCGATTCAACAAAATTGCCATGCGGACATCACAACCAGTTCTTATTTCATCTCGAGAAAGTTTGGTCAAATGATCCCTTCTATCCTCTACTCGGTGCCCTTGATTGGAACAAACATATCGACAGGATGTAATTACTTTGTCTGGTTTACTTTTATTCTCATTTTTTTCCCTGACATTGAAGCCTACTTGCCCTCCATAGAAAACCCAAAACTTCCAAGCATCCTCCACACTAGGAAAATCCATGCCTATTTGAGGCATCCAAGTAGGTATATTACTTGTGCTGCAAAAATCGGCATAATTTTTTCAATCTTTTGATATAATAGAGTAAAGATAAATCCAATTATGACACATGAACAATGAAAATAACATAACTATGGAAATAACTTGTTTGAGAGCTCTACATGAGCAGATTTATTTTCATGCTGTTGTTCATGAGGTATATTAATTTTACTGTAAAAATAAGCATATGCTGTTTTTAATCTTTTCATATAACATAGAAAAGATAAAACCAAATCAGGGCACATGAACAACGAAAATAATATAAGAACTATTGAACTAACCTGTTTGAGGGCTCCAAAGGAGTAGATTGAACTTCATGCTGCTGTTCAAGCTCGTCTTTGTCGCCGTTCAAATCATCCATGATGCTCGGCCACCGACGCTTGGGACAGAATAACTGAGATAAACCAGCGAGATGCACATACACTCGACGGCTCGAGCGCGAACGAGACTCCTGTTTCCCACCTGGGCGTGCCTTTTTGGCTGGAGCGCGAATGAACTTGCTCGCCTTTTCTTTTTCTGCTTCTACGCTAGTATACGAGCTGGGTTGTTTGCTATGGGCCAGAGAGGCCTGCGTTGGTTGGCCTGTAACATGCACGCACTGTTTTGGCTGGCCTGTATGAAGTCATGAAGTAGAAAATGCACGTCGTGCCTTTTCTATACCAACGGTAGAGGATACGGATTCGGTAGGAATAAGAGGCGATGGGAAAGAGATGACAGGTGGGCTCTAGAATAATATATGTTTTTATTTGTGTGACTGGATCGCCACATGACATGCCGCGGTGGCAAAACCACTTTCCAAACCACCGCTGGGTATTATTTATGCTAGTTTTTTGGTTTTAGGGGTAGAATATCTAGTTTCATAGTTAGGGGATATGTTGACGAAGGAACATAATTCAGGGTGTAATATAGGCTTTTTTCTAATTTTTATAAATTCATACGTTGATCAAATGAAAAATTTGTCTACGCGAAAAAGATAGTATCAATATTCTCTACAGCTTTCGTGTAGAACAAAAAATTCAGTTGAGCAATAGAACATCTCAAAAAATGTAAATTACTGACTCATGCTTCAATTTGGGCCGTGCCGAGTAGCCCATTGCGTCTGGTTTCCAAGCCCGACCCAGCATGCCATTCATGTTGTGCTAGCCCGGCCCATTTGATTTCGTGCACATGCTTCAGTCTGCCTTTTTCGGGCCATGCTCGTGTTGGCCCAACCCAAACTTCCAACTCTATTCCTAAGAAACGAGCGCCCCCTTTCGTCCTTACAGCATTGGGGTCGCCTACTATTGGAAAAAAATCCACTTCGCCTCCCTCAACTATTGCAAAAGTTTAGTTGTCCCCTCAACTCTAAAATCGGACATCCAACCTCCCTCTACTATCAATACTGGACAAAATACCCCCTTCACTCAAAACCACCATGGTTTTAGGTGACATGGCATCCTAGTCAGCATATTTTTTCAAAAAATAAATTCAAATAAATGGTAGAAAATGATAGGAAGCTAAAAATAAAATAAAAATATCAAAAAAATGTGTAGAATTCAAATATTATAATTTCTATGTGTATAATTATATGCAAAAATTATATTTGTTCTATAATGTCTTTTATTGATTAAATAAATTAAATATTTAGGAAAATAAATTTTGCAAACTAAAATAAATATAGGGTGTTACAATTTGTATTTTTAAATTTAAATTCAAATTAAAAGTTAGTTTGACCTTTTAATTGCACTTTAAACAAATTAAATTCAACGTTAAAATAGCATACTTACCTTACATTTTTCATTAAATTCTACATCATTATCAAAACTAAAGTAATTTTCACATTTTTATGGAAGACAAACATTTTTTTCTAAATTCTTGATTTATTTAATCAATAAAGACACTCTACAACAAAAATAATTTTGCATATAAGTATGTATACAAACATTATACTTGTATTGAATATTTGGATTCTATATGTTTTTTTTCTAACTTTTTGGGTTTTTAGATTTCTATGATATGATTTCCTACAATTAATTAGATTTTATGAATTAATTTTCTAAAAAAAATGCTGATTAGAATGCCATGTCATGCAAAACCATGATGTTTTTGGGCAAAAAGGATATTTCATCCTATATTGATAGTTGAGGAAGTTTGGATGCCCAGTTTTATAGTTGAGGCAAAACTTGGGTAAAGTCGACTTCTTTCCATTTACGCAGCAAAAACGGGAGCGGCGTCAGCCAGCTTTTTCGGTGCGGTCGTTTATAATTTTTGTTTATAAATGTTCTTTCCTATCGCATCGTCCATTTCCTCAACCACTTGATCCAACGAACTTCATTAGAATCTTTGAGAATAGAATTCATAATTCATGTTGGAAATTTACATCGACGGAGGTAGACGTTGACAGGAGAATCAATATTGGTTTCAACATCAAAAGTTAATAGAAATAGTTCCTCTCTGTTCATATTACAGCAGTAACATACAAGCCAACTTAAAATCAACAACCATTAACTAGATTGTGCCAAAAAAAAAAGGATTGTGACCATGGAAAGTCTCCGTAGATGTTATATTGGTTTCAACATCAAAAGCTAATAGAAATAGTTCATCTCTGTTCATATTACAGCAGTAACATACAAGCCAACTTAAAATCAACAACCATTAACTAGATTGTGCCAAAAAAAAGATTGTGCCCATGGAAAGTCTGCTTCTTTACTCATTGGCCACCCTTTTGCATTAGCTTTCACTGATACACTAACGTAGGCTAATTAGTCAACAATTCTATTCATTCCTGCAATTATGACAACATTGCCACTTGATCAGGTCTGGTAAGGCCATGCTGTAACATGAGAGGCACATATCTGTAGAAATAACTGAACTGGGATCTCAAGTACAGCCGCTGCACAAAATACGCCAAAAAGTCTCCAAAATGAAGATACAAAAGTACCTCAATGTTGTTGTTATAGTCAAAACGTGAACATAACCTGGCTTTATCCTGTAAAAAGATAAAAGGCAGGACATATTTGCATCAATATATGTAACTCAATGATGTTGTCATAACGGCAACGTCAACATCGAAACAATGCAGGCATCAGCATTGAATGAGAAACATAGCATCAGAAGCTTACCTTCCATGAGCTGCTTGGGCCATGCTGGGTCGTGTTCGCGGTGGCCGGCGGCGGCTTGTGGCTCCAGTGGCGGCCGTCAGCGGTCGTTGGAGATTCCGGATCTGGTTCGTCGTCTCGCCGGTTGGTTTTGCGGCTACTTCTCGCGACATTGTCTTCATCTTTAGTCTGTGGCTGCTATGCCGGTCCGATGGCTGGAGTCATCTTGGCATCGACTCACGGATTCGTTTACTCGGACGACTCAACCTTTATTCATTGGATCCTGCAGACTTTGGGCGTGTGCCTCTTGGCTATCTCGCGACACTGTCATCGTGGGGCGGCTCGTCTATTGTTGGTTTGCTTGTCGTGGAGTTCGAGGCCGTTTGCAGTTGGTCAAGCTTGGGAGGTATGGTGGCAGCAGCTCGGAAAGGAGGGGCGGCAGCACTGGGGGACTTCGATTTGGTGGTGCTTGTTTGGTGCCGATTCCTCGACTCCGGGGAGTAATCCCTAGGTCTGGCCTTAACTGGTTGTACCTGGCAATGGCAGCATTGTTGTCGCTCCCTTGCTGAAGGCATTGTCTGGAGTTTGAGGAATTTGCTTTCCAGGATGAAAACCTTTGGTCTGTCCTTTGTTGGTTGGATCATGGCAATGGCGATGCGCGTGTGTGTCGTTTCCTTCTTGAAGGCGTTGCTTTCGGAGGGCTTCGTAGTCCAAGTGTTGCTGTGGGGTGTTTGGATCTGAAGATTATGTTGTGTGTTGTAGCTCGCTCCGACATGTTTTGGTGCCATGTCGTTTTCTTTATTTCTCTTCTTTTCTTTTTTTAGGCTGTGTGCATCCTAACTATACAGAGACCGGGTGTGGTCTTAGTTTGATTGTATCTTCTCGATGTAATTTTCTAAGATCAATAAAACTCTCGTTATCCAAAAAAAATACAATAAAGAGCATCCAAATTATTTAATTGGTATGGGCTCAAATTTTTTTGAACACGGTACTGGAGCGTCGCTCTCAACACTGGGTCTTGTGTGGTCGTATCAAGCCAAGTAGATGTACTAACATATGTACCTTTGGACTGGCTATGCAGAGCATGCCAAGTGCAAGAGGAATCCTGTCCATGGCAATGAGAGTAATTCCCAGGACTCCTGGCCTTTGGAGACATTCATTTTTTTCATCATGTGTAACATCCCAAATTTTAAAAACCAATTTCGCACGTTAATAATTTCTTAAATGCATAATTTAAAAATGATTAAATCATTTAATTAAATTGCATCATGGCATCATCATTGCATGCATTATAGTTAAATTTGAGCAATGATTTAAACTTTTCAAATATGCACCCTTAGTGGAAAAATCTATTAATACTTTTAATTTGTATATTATATTTTCATTAAAGCCAAATCTTATATTGAATTGATTGGAATTATGGCAGAATTGTTGGGAAAACAAAGCTATGTTTTCTAAGTATTAATATATTCAAAAAGAGTATTTGAAAATAAAAGCCTTTGGAAACCAAAAAATTCAAAAGGAGTTTTATTCCTCCTCGGCCCAAGTCCCGGCCCACCTCTCTCTCCCTCCTTCTCTCTTTTCTTTCCAGCGCCCCCTCCTTTTCTTTCTTGGGCCACGAGAGCCGCAGCCGGCCCATTCCCCTTTCTTCCTTTTCCTTTCTTTTTCCCCGCAACCTCCCTTCCTCTGCCGGGCCGCCCGTGTTTCGCCGACCCAGTCAGCAGCGGCCTCCTCCCGTTGCCTCTGCGCGCCGTGGTCTCACCGACAGGTGGGCCCGTGTCGTCAGCGCCTTCTTCCTCCTTCCTCCCCTGCTCCTCTGCGTCGCCCTGCTCGCCGGTCGTTGCCGCTGTTTGGCCCCCATCCCGAGGTCTCTCTGGCTCGCCTCCCCACGCAATCCTTCGTCCCGATCCTTTCCTCTCCGGACCCCCTCTTTTTCTTCCCTTGTCTTGTCGCGGGTCTCTCGCTCTTGTTGCCGCCGGTCGCCGGGCTTGACCACGCCGTGACGCCAAGGTCACCGCCGCTCTGCACCGCCAGACTTTGCCGCCGCATCTTAACTCTGCGCCAACTTCCAACCGCACCCTTGACGCTGCCTTGCCGCGTCACCTATAAATACCGAGCCGGTGAGCCTCTTCCCCGTTCTACCGCCGCCACCACTGCCGTGACCTCGCCGCTGCCATCACGCCGCCTGGTCACCCTTCTTCCTCGGTGAGCTCGCCAATCGCTTCACCCCACTCCCTTGTTGCTTCCGGCCGAAGGTATTGCACGTTGGTGTCCTCCTTTGCTGGCGCCGCGGTACCCGTAAGTCGCCGCCGCCGCGATCCGCCGCGCAGCGTGCGCCGTCCACCTCCCGGGATGCTAGCGCCGCCATTGCCCTCGCCTCGCTCTCACCTCGCCTCCCGCGCGCCCAATCGTCCTCGGATGGTCGGAGTCGTCACCGCCGTGTGCGCCGTCGCCGCCGCGGGAGCCTCCCCTGCTTTTCCCCTCTGCTCGCTGTGGGAGACGCCGACAGGTGGGACCGAGCGAGACCCACCGATCGGCCAGCGCCACAGTGTCGCTCTCGCTTCATGCAGCTCTGGTTTCGCCTCGGTTTGGGCCGCGCTACCGAGCCGGCCCAAGTCCGGAAGGCCCTTTTCTTTTTATTCCTTTTCGGATTTCTGATTAAAACATTTTGCAGTATTCGAAAATCATTTATTAAATATAGCTGCTGAGTTGTAAAAATTATAAGAAAATTTTTGCAAGCACTTTAATAGTTTCTGGACCCAAGGGAAAATATACATATGCATGTCATACATACAGAATTCATTTTTTTATTATTAAAATAGATAACTCTAGTTGCATTATTTCATGTGCATAGATCATTTTCATGATTTTCCCCAAATAGCAATACATGGAAATCAAGATTTCTGCATCATTCTAAAAACCGCAAATCATGAAATATTTCTTATGTGTGTTGTATTGCCTTGCATATGCATGTGCGCGTTTAAGAGGTCAAGGTCCCGAAGACCCGATCGTCAACGTCCCCTTCGCTTTACTCGGAACCGATCAAGGCAAGTCCCCCTTTGATCATATCGTGAAGCCATTTTCGGTTATTTAGAAAATGTTTATTAGACTTGAAAATATGCATGCTAGTTTAAAAGATAAATGTCGTATTTGCTAGAATTAGATACATGCCAAATAGAAAAGGTAAGAGATATGTTAGGATTAACCCTAAGGCTAAAGTATATATAAATTGCTCTTATTTAAATACTCTGTTGTGGTAGGATAAATGCTTAAAAATCATTTATGCGGAATGATTCAATCATTTGTGTGAAATGAGAATATTGTTGAGAAATGTTTGGGAAAGGGTGATTTAAAGATAACGCATCAAGGGTGATGCTTAATAGAAAATGATTTTCCTCTTACCTCAAAATCTTTCCGACTAGGGAGATATTTTGTCAGTTGGTGCAATATGGCACCGGTTTTGTAAACTGGGCTAGAATATAAACTCTCCCCTAGTTTAAGGACTGCTCATCCTATGATCCTATGAACTGAGCCATTACAGTACGACCTCGAGCCCCGGTATGTAGGGATGAAACGGATCGGATACGGATCGGAAACCACTCATATTGTATTTGATCCATTTAGTTTGATCGGATACGGATTCGGATACGGATAGTACGGATACAAATCGGATCTGAATAATATTGGATACAAATACGGATCGGACGCGGATACTCTCTCGGATAATACGCGAAAACATATACTAAAGAAATAAGTATATCCAAATACATATAGTTATCTCTTTGTGACTCAACTTTATGGCCCATAGTCATGAAAATGATGGTGTGTAAGTATCATACCCGATAAAGCAAAAAAAAATAAAATCACATGCATCTAGTTGTTATATGTGTTAGTCATTCATCCTATAGAAATATAATAGAGATAGTTTATAGATGGATTTAGCTAATCGGATAATATCCATCGGATATTATCCAAGAAAAGCTCGGATAATATCCATCGGATATTATTTGTATCCGTACCGTATCCGCCTTGTCGTATTCGGATATCCATAAAATTATTCGGTTCAATATTTTCGGGTATTATTATGTCTCGGTCGGTCGGATGGTCGGAAATTATCCGTACCATTTTCATCCCTACCGGTATGGGACGGGCCCGATCGTTGGCCCTCGTGGTTGACGGTCTTGTGGCGACACATCGTCTGGGTGCGTAGCCTCTCGAGGGTAAGGCGTACCCACTCTGCAGAGTTAAAACTGTCATGATAGCCGTGCTCGCGGTTATGAGCGTGCAAAGGGACTAATTATATGGTAGATTCTTCATTTAAAAATCAATTTAGAAAAAGGGTTTTGAGCAAAGGATTTGAGATGAGTAAGAATTTGAGAAGGATTTCGTTTGAGCTAGGGGCCACCGGTGATATTCCGAAATGGGTAACGGCCTATCGAAAAGTGTCGCGCGGAATGGACCTAGCCGGTTTTGAGAAAAGAAAAGAAGAAAGGATTTTGTTCTTGCTATAGCACTGAGGCCAAGTGGCGAGAACCGTTTGAGAAAAGCCCAAAGAAAATGTTGAGATTTAACATTTCTAAATTTGCTTTGCCAAAACTAGGCTAATAAATGCATTTCCGCAAAATATCCTAAGCTCTCCTTGTACTGAACCACATTTGCATAATTCCGGACTTGCGAGGACAATTTGTATTCACCCTCCTTTTCTCCCCCTCTTTTTTAAAATTTCAACAGCTGGTCCATCCGAGTATGGCCCGCCTTCCGAGGAGGAGGACCCGGATTACGTCGAGGAGGCGTTTTTCGATGAAGACTTTGAACACCAGGGTTGCGCATTTCTACAGCCCTCGTGCCTGTGGGATGGATAAGTATCTAGATGTTGTATTAGGCCTGTATCTCCGTGTACTATGATGTGCCGCCTGCGAGCCGTTGTATGTGTTTGTACTGGACTATGCTTCTGTTTGTAATAAATAAAATCGTTGGCACTGTTCCGTTTCTGTATATCTGTGTGTACTAGCCATGATCCTTGGGACTAGTACAGGTTTACGCAGGTGGAATCCGATTTTGTAAATCGGGTGTCGACATCATGCTTTGAGCAAATACAAAAGATATTTTGAACCTGTAAATCTTGATTCTTATGTCAATTGGATATGCTGGCGAAGGCAATGTGCTTAAGGTAACTTGTTGTTGGCAGTTAAATACATTGTTTGAAGGATGTATGGACATAGCTTTTAAATTGCATAGTTGGTTCTAAACTTCTAATGAGCCTTTCTATTTGATTTACAGGTTCAGAATCAGAATCTCCTTGGCATTGGCTTAGAACATCTTGAGAAAGGGCCATCAGTCCTAGGAATTGATCTCTTTTCAACAGCTGAAAATTTAGGCGAAGGCAATGTGCTTAAGGTAACTTGTTGTTGGCAGTTAAATACATTGTTTGAAGGATGTATGGACATAGCTTTTAAATTGCATAGTTGGTTCTAAACTTCTAATGAGCCTTTCCATTTGATTTACAGGTTCAGAATCAGAATCTCCTTGGCATTGGGTCAGAACATCTTGAGAAAGGGCCATCAGTCCTAGGAATTGATCTCTTTTCAACAGTTGAAAATTTAGGATTTGAAATGGCTTTATGTGCCCTTGAATGCCTTTTACAGAATATTAGAAGGGCAATTCCTACTGCACCTGGAGTGCTCTGCATATCCAATAGACAGGTGCCATGTTTTTCTTTTTTCTTTCTAAAACTGAACGGGTATAAATCAAAATGTAAGTATATAATTATATATCAATCTGATGGACATCTTTGTAGCGTTGCATACGGTATGCAGATACACATGCTTTATATTTAGTTTTTGCCCTATTACATCATCTATTTTAACTTGTCAACTACTTCTAATAGAGAAGAATCCTTCGATTGGATATGCTTGTAAAAACTTGATAAGTATCGCAGTACTGGTGTCCTTATAACCATAGAATCCCATATTCTATGTTATCATGTTTCTCCATGATCAAGTTCCACTAAATATAATACTGGATGTTTGTAAATTACTCTTGAAACATAACGACATGATGAAAATCCAACTTAATATATGTTATATGTTTGTCATTGTTTTAATTTGTAGAAAATCATACAGCTCTTTGTTAAAGGAGTGTTCAATGCTACCTTATCCATTAAAGTGAATCACATCGATTGTAATAAATACCGGGTGCGAAGAGTCCTCGGCCAAAGGGCCCCACGCGTCGGGGGCAATCAGGCCCAGTGCGTGGGTGAGCCCTCAGCGCTCAAAGGGCCCCATCGTCGGTGAGCGATCGAGCTTCCACAGCGTGGCGAGCCCCTCGGCCTGGGGGCCCCATCGTCGGTGAGGTGCCCGAAGCCCGTGTGGGCGAGCCCTTAGAAGACCAGCGAGGCCCCACACGTCGGCGGGCGACCAGGCCCCAACGTGTGGGCGAGCCCGTCATGGCCTTATGTGGCGAGGGCCCCACGTCGGCGGCGCGCGTGGGCGAGCCCTCGGCGTAGGGCCTCCCACCGTCAAGCGGGGCCCGTGTGGCTGGGAGCGTTCCGAAAGGAGTCTTCTGGGCGAAGGCTTCCCATTCTGCGAAGGACGAGCGCATTCAATGCGAGATGATTACCGCCACAGTGACCTCTGCAGGCCTGACCAACTATCACTGTGGCGCAGCGGAAGTGGCCGGCAGAGAGAGTCTGCCATCATCAAGCTCGTCGCCCGCGTCGGAAGGAGCAAGCTGAGCCCCACCCGCATCTTCTTTGGAGCGTTCTCGCGGGTCGGCAGACCACTTGCGAGGCGCAGCGTGGGCGGCGCCGTCTTGCGCCTGATAGAGCAAAGACGTTTTCGTCTCTCTGTCGTGTCCCTCATGTCTTATCGGTGTCTTGTCTTCGAAATCTTGTGTTGCCTACCCCACGGCTCTCTCCGCCACCGAGGCTTGTATAAAAGGCGGAGAGAGGAGAGGGAGGGTTTTTTCAAACGATTCGTAACCACATTCCTCACAACCACAACTCGGAAAAGAGCTAAGGCTCGGCGGGGAGTAGGGCTCATTACTCGCGAGGGTCGAACACAGGTAAACCCGTGTGTTGCTCTTTCTTTGCGTCCCCACGCTCAAATCGAATCGAGCTCGGTGATAGGCTAGCAAGATAGAAATCTAACTAGGGGTGTGATCCGCGATGGTTGAGCGGAGAACACGCATCGATGGCGCGCCGGTAGGGGGCGCTAGCATCGCTTCTGCTCTTGATTTCATCGATGGCGGATCAGCGATCGCGATGGATCGAGCGGCCGCGAGCTGCGGCATGGCGTCGGCAGCGGCGGTGGCGATAGATCGCCAGCGGTAGCCGTCGCGAGTTGGAACCTGGCGAAAGCGGCCGCCTCGGTCAAGCTAAGCGGCGCTGGCCTTGGAGGAGTGCACCCAAAGACAAAACCTCCATACGGCGAGGCCCTCTTGACAACCCACGGTTCCGGTGACTCCGGACTCCGGCGGCGTCGTGGTGGCGGTTTGGCCCTCGTCGATCTGCCAGCGGGCGGTGGTGCACGCGGGAGGTGCGGAACCGGCGTTCCGCTTCTTCCCACTTTTCTTGCCCTCGCACCCTCTCGCAGATCTCTGGCGGGAGGGAGCGGGCCGAGACGACAAAGCTGCGACTCCTCGGGGTTCGGCCAGCGGCGTCTGAGCGGGCGGGATCTCCGTCCCACTTGGAGGACCGCCATCTGCGACACGGAGAAGACACGCACGACAAGCTCCGCAGCGGCACGACCGAAAGTCTTGCGACCACGCCGACGCCGCCGCCCATGGGGACCAGGAGGTTCAGCGATCTTGCCTCCGCCAGAAAAGGCGCATCTTGGCGCCATCCGGACGGCGGCACGGCGGACGAGGCGCATCCAGAGCGAAGGCTCGGGCGTCGATTGCAGCGCCTTTTCAAGGAGTGCGCGCGTCCGATGGCGGAGAGGTTTCAACCGCCCAATCGAGAAGTCTGACGGCTCCACCAACCCCGCGAGTTCTTGCAGATTTACACCACGGTGATGCGGCCGACCGAGGATCGGGAAAGGTTCTGGCAAACTACTTCCACGCAGTCCTCACCGGCGAGCCCGCTCGTGGCTCATGAACCTACCGGTCGGTGGGGTCGTGGAAGGAGCTTTCGAGCTCTTCATCACCAACTTCGGGGCACCTTGAGCGGCTCGGAGTTGAAGGCGATCTCTACAATGTGGAAGCGAAGAAGGGAGAGTCATTGCCGCGACTACATCCGGCGCTTGAGTCAGGTTCGCAACACCATCCCCGACATCTCCATCGACGCCGTTGTCACGGCCTTCAGGAGAGGCTCCCGAGACCCCAAGGTCAAGGAGAAGATGGCCACCCGCAAGATCAAGGCGACGGAAGAACTCTTCACCACAGCCCACAAGTCGCCCTTGAGCGGAGGCTCGCTTCCGCCCATTTGCAAGGGCGGGGCCATTCTTGGCGGCGAGGCCGGACCTCGAAAACCCCGCGGCAAGGACAAGAAGAAGCGTAAAGCGACGACGGCGGCGACGGCGACGAAGACGGCGGCGGCCGCGACGCGGCGAAGAAAGGAGGAGGCGCGGCGGCGGGCAGAAACGATCGCGAAGCGGCGAAGCGACGGCTGTAGGCCACGGCGGCCTCCGCGCGCGACGACGGGCGAGACCGCTGTCGGCGAGTGGAGCGGAGGGACTTCTCGTCCCATTCACGCAACCATTCCCGACTTGGTGATTGCCATGTCGTCGACAAGATAGTGGACAAGCGCGTCCCGGCGGCGACAAGCGTCCGGCAAATGCAAGGGCAAGGAAGCGGCTTCACTTGGCTTCCGGCAAGTGGGCGTGGTCGCCGTCATCCACGGCGGATCGCCACCTATCCGTCCCACGCTAGCTTTAAGCGTGCGATGAGGAGGTGTCGCGCCGCCGTGCCGGTGTTGGGTCGGCAAAGCGGTGGCGTGGTCGAACAACCGATCGCGTTACGTCGGCCGATCACCCCGCCAAAGACCGGCGGCCCGGCATCTCCCGATCGTGGTTGCGCCCACGGTCCGAATGTGAAGCTAGGGCGGTGCTTGTCGACGGAGGAGTTCTCTCATCCTCCTATCCGCCTCGAAGTCGCCAAGGCGCTCGAGATCCAGCGGCGAGCTTCGACCGGCGCTCCGTTCTTGACATCGCGCGGGCTGAGTCCGTCCCTACGAAGGCGCGTCGGCCTCGGTGGCGTTGGGAGCTCCGACAACTTCCGCGGAGAGCTCGAGTTCGAGTGGCGGACTTGATCTCCGTATAACGCCATACTAGGTCGGCCGACGCCGACCAAGTTCATGGCGGCTTTGCCACTATCGTACATGGTGGTGAAGATTCGAGGCGGTGGCCCCATCTTCTTAACGATGGACCGTCGGGCGCTCCGCTGCGACAAGGACGCTCTCGCTTTGGCGGGGCAATCGGCGCCAGAAGGTCAAGCTTCGACTCGAAGCTCCTCGGCGAAGATCCGTGCCTCCCGGTTCGTCCGCGGAGGTTAAGGCTATCTCCTGAGTGAGTCGACCGGCGAACCGTTCGGGTGGGCGCCTCTCGGCGCCAAATAGGAAGGCGCGCTGTCTCCTTCCTCGATCCTAACGAGCGTGTTTGCATGGTAACCGTCGACATGGTTTGGGTCCTCGAGGAGGTGATTGAGCATAAGTTGGCGGCGTTCCCGCCTGCCATCGTTATCTGAAGGTCCGGCGCGATTGGTGGAGCGCCAGGACGTTATCCGCCAGGAGGTGGACAAGCTTTTAAGGGCGGGGGTCGTTCGGAGCGTCGCTCATCCCAGGTGGCTCGCGAACCCCGTCCTCATCAAGAAATCCAACGGGCGGTGGAGGATGTGCGTGGACTTCACCGACCTCAACAAGGCATGCTCGAAGGATCCGTACCCGCTGCCCCGCATCGACCTCATCGTCGACTCCACGGCGGGGTGTGAGCAGCTGTGCTTTCTGGATGCGTACTCCGGGTACCACCAGATTAGCATGGCCGAAGAAGATGAAGACAAGACAGCCTTCGTGACGTCCATGGGCGTCTACTGCTATACAAGAATGGCGTTCGGATTGAAGAATGCAGGCCCGACCTACTAGAGGGCCATGCATATCGCTCACCGCCCTCAAATAGGGCGAAACTTGGAGGTGTACGTCGACGACCTGGTGGTGAAGTCCAAGAAGGCGGAGGAGTTGATCGGCGACCTGGAGGAAACCTTCGCCAACTTGAGGAAGTACTGCATCAAGCTCAACCCTGAGAAGTGTGTATTCGCCGTTCCGTCGGGCAAGCTGCTAGGTTTCCTCGTCTCCCATAGGGGGATTGAGGCGAACCCTGACAAGATCGCGGCGATCGAGAACATGAAGCCCCGCGACTTGGCGGATCACGGTGCTTGGTGGGTTGCGACGACTTCTGACGCTTTATAGCTACTTTGGGGATAAAAGCCTCCCTCTACTCAGGCTCCTGAAGAAGACCAACCAGTTCGAGTGGACGACAGAGGCGCAGGAGGCGTTCGACGGGCTGAAAAAGTATCTCACTTCCCGCCGTCTTTGGTCGCCCGGACCGGGCGAGCCACGATCGCTTTACGTCGCGGCGAACCCCAGTGGTCGGTAGCGGTCTTTGGTGGCGAAAAGAGAAGGTGTCCAGCGCCCCATCTACTACGTCAGCAAAGTCCTCCACGACGCCGAGACAAGGTACTCACAACACCAGAAGATGCTCTACGCTGTCCTGACGGCGTCCCGGAAGCTACGTCACTACTTCCAAGGGCGAGAAATCACGGTGCTGACCAAGTACCCCTTGCGGGAGATCCTCTTCAACCGCGAGGCGACGGGCCGCATCGCCAAGTGGGCCATGGAGCTGACAGAATTCGACCTCAAGTTCGCTCCCCAAACGGCCATCAAAGGGCAAGCTCTGGCGGAGTTCGTCAGCGAGTGGACTCCGGCGGACGAAGAAGCTGAAGGCACCCCAGCACCCTCGCCGTGGACTCTCTTCTTCGACGGCTCGTTCCGGCTTGAGAGGGCTGGGGCTGGTGTCGTCCTGGTGTCTCCCACCGGCGACGTCGTCCGGCACCTAGTGGTGCTGGAGTTCCGCGCTACCAACAACGTCGCGAGTCTGAAGAAATTTCATCGCCGCTCGGGGTGGCCGACCACAGGCATCTGGCCGCAAGTAAAAGGCGACTCTCTCCTGGTCATCAACCAGGCGAGGAAGGATTTCACCTGTTCAGATCCCACCATGGCGGCCTACCTGGCGGAGGTGCGCCGGTTGGAGCGGCACTTTGAGGGTTTGAGCTTCGCGCACGTCCCTCGCCGCGACAACTATATGGTGGATGAACTGTCCCAGATTGCCTCGTCGAGGGCACCTGTTCCGGCCGGGGTTTTTGAAGAAAGACTCACGCGGCCGTCTGTCGCAGCCCCCGATTCTGGTGGGGACGATACCTTTCCTGGCGCAGCTCCCACATCTTGAGGAGACGTCACCAATCCTGCCACAGCTCCCCGGTTGGAGGGAGGAGGCGGAAGAACTGCCGAGGCGGTTGAGGCGGAAATGATAGGCCAGGCAGAGTACGTCGGCGACAATGCTAACGTCGTCACGCTCGTCCGGGAAGGTCAGTGGATGGATCCGATCCTAGCCTACCTGCGGGACGGAGTGATCCCCGACGATGACGCGTCGGATGAGAAGATAGCGCGCAAGGACAAGCGCTACGCCCTGGTTGGTGGGGACCTGTATCGCCAGGGCGTAAACGGAGTTCTACTGAAGTGCGTCACTCGGGAAGCAGAGAGTGTAATCCTCTCTGAGATCCATGGAGGCATGTGCGGGAGCCATTCAGGGAGCCGGGCGTTGGTTGGAAAGGTCTTCCGCCACGGTTTCTATTGGCCTCTCGCCTCCAGATGCCTTCGAGCCGGTGAGAGATCTGGCTCGCCAATTTCATGCTAAGCAGATCCACCGACCGGCCCAGCGCGCAAACCATCCCGCTCTCTGGCGTTCGCGATGCGGGCCGATATCTGAGCCCGTTCAGCGGGCGGCCGGAGGTTACACACATCTGTTAAATCCGCCGACAAGTTCACCAAGTGGGTTGAAGCTCGGCGATCCGGCGATCACGTCCGCTGCTGCCATAAAGTTCATGAAGGGCATATTCGTCCGGTTCGGTGTCGTCAGCAGAATCATCACCGACAACGGCGCTCAGTTCAAGAGTGCCGATTTTCAGGATTGGTGCGAAGAGCTGGGTGCCAAGCTGTGCTTCGCCTCCATTGCGCACCCGAAGAGTAATGGGCAAGTAGAGTAGGCCAACGCGGAGGTGCTCAGAGGACTCAAGACAAGGGCGTTCGACCGCCTGGAGAAGCATGGCAAGCGCTGGGTGGAAGAGGTTCCTACTGTGTTGTGGGCGCTGCGGACAACTCCCAACAGAGCCACCGGCGAGACCCCCTTCTTCCTGGTGTATGGATTCAAGCGGTGCTCCCGCGGAGCTCACCTTCGCTCCCAAGGGTGGCGGCGTTCAGCGGCGAATACCGACCGGCGTCGAGATGAAGTAAATCTCTGGAGGAGATCGAGAGCAGGCGGCGATCCGAGCCGCCAGATATCAGCGAGCCTTCGCACCGTTATCAAGCAAAGCGGGTGTGTGAGAGAACATCGGCGATGGGCGACCTCGTTCTGCAAGAACTTGAGACGCAGCGCGGGCATAACAAAATTGTCTCGCCTGTGGGAGGGCCCTTCAAGGTGGTCTCGCCTCTCGCCTGAGCTCGGTCGAGCTCGCGTTCGAGGATGGTCGCTAATTGGCGAACACTTGGAGCGTCGGCGGTGAGGAAGTTCTACCAGAGGTAGTTGTTCCAAGAGTTTTTTGGCCTTCCTTTGGAGCCGAAAGCGGCGGTCTTTCTCCTTCCCACTCGCCTCGGGGCTGATTGTACAAAGCCATCTGCAATATAAAGATAAGTTCTGTCTCTCTGTGGGCATCTGTTCTTTTTCGCCTTAAGTCTGTTAGAAAATATTCTGTTGAAAGCTGGTAGCGAAAAAGTACTTAAGGCTGATGGCCCCTTAGTTGCAAGGGCGACCGCTTAAACTTGCGGCTGGGCGAGGCGAGGTAGACGGAAGGCGGGTTCTAGCCTGGTGTGTCTGCTCGGTCTAGGCAACGCGCCAACGACGGCACCAGCGACTAGACCACTTCCGGAAGCTAAGCTCTTGCCACGTAACGTTTAAGGTCGGTTTGCCAAGAGGCCGTAAGGGTTGAAGTAACCAGATGCCTAAGGAAAAAGCGCTCACTTGCAGCAGAACGTTCTGTCTAAAACTTTTGGCGATTAGTTGCTTAGCCTCAAAAAGTCTGTTAGAAAGCATACATTGAAAGTCGGTAGCGAAAAAAGTACTTAAGTGATGGCCCTTAGTTGCAAGGGCTAACGCTGAACTTGCTTGTTGGGCGGGCGAGGCGACGAAGGCGGGTTCTAGCTTTGGTGTGTCTGCCTTTCGGTCTGAAACAGCAACACGCAGCACCAAATACTAGACCACTTCGAAGCTAAGCTCTCGCCACGCAACGATAAAGGTCGGTTTGCCGAGAGGCCATAAGGGTTGAAGTAATCAGATGCCTAAGGAAAAAGCGCTCACTTTCAATAGAACGCTCTGTCTAAATCTTTTGGCGTTCGGGTGCCCCGGTTCTTTTCGCGAATAAGAATTTGCGTAAAGTTAGATCGAGACTTATAGCAGGAAAGCAAAAGGTTTGTATTAACAGGTTCTGTGTACAAGACGAAACAAGCGAAAGAGTCCAGTCCAGCTACTCCTCGTCGTCATCGTCTTTTGCCGAAGCGGCGCCGCCCATCATGGATACACGGTTGGCGGCGACGTCGACCCAAGACCGCTCGATCGGGTTCAGCTGGCGCGAAGGTTCCCCGGTGGCGGCGTCGAGATCAAACGCGGCGTTTTGGGCAAGGCAGTTGCCCAAGACGAACCGCGCTGCTTCAAGAGCGCCTTGGCGACCGTCTTCAATCGCCCACGTCTGCACCACCATCGGCAGGTCACGCAGGTTTTGGCGCCACGCCCACCACCGCGCCAATGCGTTCTGCCTTGTTGTCTCCTCAATGGGCGCGTCTGAGTGACGCCAGTGGTACAAGGCGTCCCGGAAGTCGCGGTAGGCGGTCTGCAGCATGTCGGCGAGCACCCGGAGGCAGGGATGAAAATGGTACGGATAATTTCTGACCGTCCGACCGACCGAGGCATAATAATATCCGAAAATATAGAGTCGGATAATTTTATGGATATCCGAATCCGATATGGCGGATACGGTACGGATACAAATAATATCCGATGGATATTATCCGAGCTTTTCTTGGATAATATCCGATGGATATTATCCGATTAGCTAAATTCATCTATAAACTATCTCTATTATATTTCTATAGGATGAATGACTAACACATATAACAACTAGATGCATGTGATTTTACATTTTTTTGCTTTATCGGGTATGATACTTACACACCATCATTTTCATGACTATGAGCCATAAAATTGAGTCACAAAGAGATAACTATATGTATTTGAATATACTTATTTCTTTAGTATATGTTTTCACGTATTATCCGAGAGAGTATCCTTGTCCGATCCGTATTTGTATCCGATATTATTCGTATCCGTATTTGTATCCGGTACTATCCGTATCCGAATCCGTATCCGACCAAACTAAATGGATCAAATACAATATGAGTGGTTTCCGATCCGTATCCGATCCGTTTCATTCCTACCCAGAGGTGCTCCGAGTGCGCCGCGCGAAGTTCTTCAGCATCCTTGGTGGCCGAGGCAGCGGCGGCTTGCGCCGCCGCAGCCTCGCTGGTTGCCGCCTCGCAGCGGTGATCGCTGCTCAGCGTCGCCCGCGGCTTCGCCGACGGCCCATGACGCTGAAGCGAGAGCGCCTTCCGTGCCGCCAGTGTGGGCAAGGGCACGGAGCGCCTCAAAGGAGCGCCCGACGTCGGCGGCGATGGTAGCCACGGCGTCGACATCAGCCGCAGCAGCGGCCGGAAGGTCCTCCAGCCTGGGCTCCGGCGCGATCTCCGCGGCGGGAGGTATCGTCTCCGTTGAAGGAGCCGTGGACAAGCTGGGGGCTGGCGGGTCGCGAGAACCAGAGCCGGAAGCTCCAGAGTCCGCCCTAATTCCGTGAAGGAAAAAACCAAGAGGGGTTCAGGTATGCGAAAAAATATGCAGCATGCTAACCCTAACGCAAAATGTGCATAAGTGCAGAGAAAGACACCTGAGGCGACGTCCCCCGAAGGTGAAGGAGGAAGGGGCAGCGTCAAGCCGCTTTCGGTCATGAGCGGCGGCGGCGCGCGATCATAACGAAGTCGTCGAAGCGGTAGCGGCGCGAAGAGGAGCCGCATGCGATCATGGAAGCCGGCAGCAGCGGCGGCCCTGCACAGAGGTGCCGCACGGAAGAAACGGCGCAGCGGCGAGCAACAGCGTCGGCAGCAAAACCCCCACCGAGGGGGCCGGAGAAGGCAGAAGCGGCCCCGGACTCGAGGGGCGAGCTCTCTTTGGGCTCGCTTCTTCCTCCTCATTGTCGTCGTCCGGGGAGAGGATGAGGCGGCGCTTCCCGAGAGAGCGCTCGGAGTCGGCCGCCACAGCAGGAGCAGCGGCCGCAGGAGCTTCGGCGGTCGCTGGCGGAAGATCGCGGATCTGCAGGAGTCCCCGGGTCACTTGGACCGCGGGACCAGAGACCTCCATGGGAGGCAGCGCACGCAAGTGTTGGTTGCGCTCCTGTGGGTCCCAGTCGCAGAGGGGGCGGATGCTCGCAGGCAGAGAAGTGTCGCCAGACGGCGCGGACAGAAGTCCCACCAGCCACTGCCGGAGCACGTCGTCCGGCACGTTCCCTGCGGCTGGGCGAACCTGAAAGGAAGTCGCGAGTTGGCAAAGAGAGAAAAGTCGAACAAAAGGCATTCCAAAAAGACAAGAGACCCAAAAAAGAAGGAAAGAACACTCACCTCCGGGGGTGACGCGGACTCTATCGTCGTCGCCATAGTACTGCCAGAGAGGACGTGTCCTCATACGGAGCGGGCAGAGGCGGCGCCGCAAAAAATCCGCCGCGACATGGGTTCCGGTGAGCCCGTTGCGGCGGAGCTCGGCGATGCGCGCCAAAGATCACTTCCGCCGGCCGAGTCGTCGGGCGTAGACCCGCAGCTGGCAAGGGATTCCGCGGGACCCTAGGGGAGAGCAAAATCATCACAATTGGAGTCTTCCACGTCTGACCCGATGTCGGTGCCGATCCTTCCAGTTGGACTTGACCGCAACCGGATGAAGGCGGCGGCTTGTGGAGCGTAAAATAGCGAGCTCCCAATAGCCCGCCGACCGCGAGCTCGCGTCAAACATGAAGAGCCGCGCGCCAGAGGGAGTTTGGCATCACCCCACGAGCGTCTCGCAGAGGTGGGCGAAGATGGCCGTAGCGACCACGGAGTTGGGGAAGGTCGCCACTGGATCTCGTAGAAGGCGAGCACCCCCAAGAAGAACTCGGAATATGGCGAGACGAGCCCCGCCAGCACCGCCCAGGTGAAGGTCACGATCTCCCCGTCACGGGGGCTCGGCGCGATGGTGCCGGGACGGAACCGGGCGGAGGTTGGCGGCACAAACACTTGAAGCCGCGTCACCATGTCTTCGTCGGCCGCGGAGACGGGCAGAGCTAGCCCAGATGACGTCGCAGCTGGAGCAGCGTTACCGCGGTGACTCTTGCTGCGTTTGGGCGCCATGGAAGATGGTGGTGGAGTTGGCGAAAAAGAGAGTGGCAGCAGCGAAGGAGGCGATTGGCAGTTTGAGGACTTGGCGTGCAAAAGGACTCGTCGCAGAGAAGAGAAGCTTTTATAGAAGGTGGAAGCGAGCGCGACGGTTTGGATTCCGTCCCCACTCGTGCACGCGGTGCCATCATTGCCCCGCGCGCTTCAGTTTTTCGCGAAAAGCGGCGTGGTTCCCCAAGGAAGATCATGCGCAGGTGGAGAATCAGGCGTACGGCCGCCGCAGGAGGTGGGCCCCCCACGATTCGTCTTCCGCCGCGTGAGAAACGGAAAAAGTATCAGCGCGACGGTTCGCGCATCATGGTGGACCCGGGGGCTACTGTCGGTGTAATATATACCGGGGTACGAAGAGTCCTGAGAAGACCAGGCCCCAGCGTGTGGGCGAGCCCTTAGAAGACCATGCGAGGGCCCCACGCGTCAGGTGGGCGACCAGGCCCCAGCGTGTGGCGAGCCCGTCGGCGCCCGGCGAGGGCCCCACGCGTCGAAGCGGGCGCGGCGCAGCCCTCGGCGCAGAGGGCCTCCCACCGCAGCGGGCCCGTGTGGCGAGGCGTTCGAAAGAGTCTTACGGCGAAGGCTTCCCTGCTGCGAAGGGCGAGCGCATTCAATGCGACATTACGTGGATAGACATATGAAGAGATGATTACCACCACGGTGACCTCTGAGGCCCGACCAACCGCCATCCGTGGCGCAGCGGAAGTGACCGGCAGGGAGAGTTTGCCATCATCAAGCTCGTCGCCAGCGTCGGAAGAACAAGTGGGCCCCCACCCGATCTCGCTGGCGTTCTGGCGGTCGTGACCACTTGCGAGGCAGCGTGGGCGGCGCCGTCTTGGCGCAAATGGCAACGACGTTTTCGTTTCTCTGTCATGTCCCTCATGTCTTATCGGTGTCTTTATCTTGAAATCTTGTGTTGCCTACCCCCACGGCTCTCTCCGCCAGCTCGAGGCTTGTATAAAAGGGGCGGAGAGAGGAGAGAGGGGAGGGTTTTTTTTTCGAAACATTCTGTAACCATATTCCTCACAACCACAACTCGGAAAAGAGCTAAGGCTCGGCAGGAGTAGGACTGTTACGCGCAAGGGGGTCCGAACCTGGGTAAACCCCGTGTGTTGCTCTTTGCTGCGTCCCACGCTCAAATCAAACTGAGCTCGGCTAATAGGCTAGCAAGATAGAAATCTGACTAGGGGTGTGATCCGCAGTGGTTGAGCGAAGAACACGCAGTCAAATCCAATGAAACCTGTCATATTCTTAATGAAAAAAAATTAAAGAGCGAATTGGGTTTGATATGTCGGATCAACTTGTAACATCAAATGGGCGCTTGCTCTCACTTCATGAATATTTTTTTCTCCAACAAGTTCAAAGAGATTCTCATATTTTCATACTGCCAAAAACGAAAGGAGGGATGGTATTCTTTGAAAAATTATTTTTTTAATCATGAACATGTTATTGATATGACCCTTGCAAATGGTTTACGGTACCCATCAGCAACAAATAGAGGAAACTTAGTTATGACTTCATTAGTCCATTTATTTACTAACACTATTGCTAATGGGAGAAGTTGGAACGGGCAGTTCATAGTAGTGTTGTTTGTAGTTGATGTTTATGACACTAGAAACTTTGGGCTCTGGATTCCTATCCGCATGCTGATCTTATGTTGTGGTTTTGCAGCACAGTAATATTATTTTTTTACTTCTGTACTTCATAAATAATTTTTATACCATGTGTAATCTAACCATATGTGTGTGTGTACATTGTTGGAAGGCTGTAGGGACATAGGTTTCCAAGTGCATAGTTGGTTCTAACGAGCCTCTCCATTTGATTTACAGGTTCAGAATATCTTTTGTATTTGCTCAAAGCATGATGAAAAAAATGAATGTCTCCAAAGGCCAGGAGTCCTGGGAATTACTCTCATTGCCATGGACAGGATTCCTCTTGCACTTGGCATGCTCTGCATAGCCAGTCCAAAGGTACATATGTTAATACATATTTTAGCATATGTGTGTTTTTTTGTAAAACTAAATGTGTAGATCAAATCAAAATATAAATGGAGAGAGAGCATTTGAAATGTACCATTAAAGTAAATGAAAACATTTCTTGGGCTTACTGATGGATTGTTATATGGAGTATGTGGCATTTAAATGGAGTATGTGGCATCTCTGTAGCGTTGCATGTGGTATGCAAATATACTTAGCTAGGAAGTCTCACTAGCAGCATATTATTCTGTTGTGCTTCCCTTGGTTGGCCCTCTACTCCCAATATTGATAACAACTAGATAATTTGGGCTGTAACTTCTGATCTGATGAAATATTAACTTCTGATCCGATGAAATATTAACTTGCTATGCTTGGGTGACTATCTGGGTCTAATGTTTATGCTCATGACTGCTCATTTGTGATAACTGTGGGAAAATAGAGGATTATTACCTACAGAGTTGCATGATCCTTTAAAAAGGTTGTCCTTTTTTTTCCATTGCAGAAAAATGCTGAGCCTCAAGCTGTAAATCTTCTGTTTGTATCAATAGTTGATTATTTATTATTTTATTTTAAGCTGATGATATTTTATTCATGCACATGTTGAAGACCTTTATTTGCTAGGTTATTATGCTGACTCTACAAATTACAAAGGGTCCTGCTTCTACCTCAATAGTTCCTCTCGGGATGCGACTATTTTTTGTTTTGCTTGATTACAATTTTGGTTCACTAATCTCACTGAAACTGAACTTTCTGTGCTGATGTAATGTTTGCTTGTAAATTCACAGATACCTTCTTGCTCCTGATCATATGTTGACATTTGACATGGCCAATAACATTAGCATGAAATGGCTTCTGCACGATAACAAGGTGGGTTGATATTATGCTGACATAGATTTCATTTGCTTCTAGTCCTAGAATGTGAAGCAGGTTTTCACAGCAACTGATGAATTTCAGTTGCAATTTGCATATATCATAGCATGCCACGTGAGCCTCGTCATAGACAACATAAGCAAAGTTAAATCTTAAATACTTGTACCATCATCTGCTTATCTATAATTTTAATATGTAGATAGTTTGTTAATGATTGTTTGAGCATTTCTGGTGCTATTTTTTTCAGATATATAAATATTGTGACTTGATTCTTATGTCAACTGGATATGCTGGCGAAGGCAATGAGCTTAAGGTAACTTCTTGTTGGCAGTTAAATACATTGTTTGAAGGATGTATGGACATAGCTTTTAAATTGCATAGTTGGTTCTAAACTTCTAATGAGCCTTTCTATTTGATTTACAGGTTCAGAATCAGAATCTCCTTGGCATTGGCTCAGAACATTTTGAGAAAGGACCATCCGTCCAAGGAATTGATCTCTTTTCAACAGCTGAAAATTTAGGATTTGAAATGGCTTTATGTGCCCTTGAATGCCTTTTACAGAATATTAGAAGGGCAATTCCTACTGCACCTGGAGTGCTCTGCATATCCAATAGACAGGTGCCATGTTTTTTTTCTTTCTAAAACAGAACGGGTATAAATCAAAATGTAAGATTCAAAAGAACATTATAGCGCTAGCTATAAACTCATCCTCACGAGGCCACGTCACTCGCAAAACACCGGCCGTCGGATCGCGCCGCGTGCCCACCGTCTCCTCCGCTCGATCCTGACCTTCCCAGGGGGTCAGCTTTGCAGAAAACCCCCCGGACTTCATGAATTTCTGCTCGGGTCCCCGTTAGTTTGTGGAAATGCCCCTCCCTAGCGTTACATCTTACACCGCCAAATTTTCCGCAGACCTCCAGTTTTCCGTCGCTCGCAGATCGGCCCTTTTCGCCTTCAGAGATACACAGAGTTACGGGAAATTACCCGCCTTGCCATCGGCGTGGGTCGTAGCTTTGGTCCGTTCCTAGCCTAGCGACCCTTCGTCCTCTCGGCTCTCGTTGCAGTGCCTCCCATCCTGCGATTCCGCGGTGTGAGCATCGTTGAGCCCTAATTTTTATTAGTGGCATTGATGTCAAAATTAATTAATATTAAGTGCTAGAGGGTTTTTGGATTTCTCGGAACCCTAGCGAAGACTCGGCGTTTTCGTAAAACCCTAATTTGAAGCGTCGACAAATTTTGTGAGCTGCTCCGAGGCTTCAAGTGCGTGATCGGGCGAGAGAAGAGGTCACGTATAGATTAGGAGTAGTTAGGTTTTATTTCCTGTTTTTGTCGGATTTCAAAAGGGGTTTGAATCACTCGGACTATGCCGGATCTTTGCGATCTCTCGAAAATCGGTTTCCGTAGTCCACCTATTCCAAAAATACTTAATTATTCCTTTGTGAGATATCTAGAGAGAAAAGAAAAACCCCAAAACTCTCCCACACACACTCAAGCCTTTTATTAGAAAAATTCTCTCTGTCGGACGGCGTCTGGAAAAAGCCAGACGGCGTCAGACCAACAAAACCGATTCTGATGCTCTCCGTCGGACGGCGTCCGGTAGTTACCGGACGGCGTCCGATAAAGTTCAAATTTGTGTCTTTTTCACAGTCGGACGCCGTCTGGAAAAAGGCGTCTGGCGTCCGATGGTCTTAGCGCTTGAGCATTCCTTGCTGTCGGACGGCGTCCGGTGGGGACCGTACTGCGTCCGATAAGCCGTTTTTCTGTGAGCAGTAGGCTCTGTCGGACAATGTCCGGTGCCCGTCGGACGGCGTCCGGTAGAGGCTAACGGCTAGTTATTTTGTCTCCTTCCGGGGGGCAACGGCTAGTTTGTTCTTGGGGCTATATATAGATGTCTAGTGGTTGGCTTCTTTGAGGTTTTGCTGCTCTCTACACCTACCACACTTATTGCTCATCAATTAGGTGATCTAGAGCCATTCCTCCACCCACAAATCATCCAAAGCCACAAATCATTAAACCCCAACACCGAACTTCATGGAAATCTTTCGATCCGGCATGATCGGGGCGTTTCGGGCTTGTTACTTTTGAAGACGACATCCTTCGTGGAGGCGTGGGCTTGGGAGTAGGCCTTGGCGTGTGGCTACTCTCGAGTCGGTGTCGGGTGATGAGTCCACCTCACGGAGTGGCGAAACGACTACCAGGAGTAAGTGAGGCGTTAGGTTCGAGAGCGAGCCGGTCCTTGTGCGCAAGGGGTAGCCTCAATGGAGAGTAGGAGTTGCGGCTCCGAACTTCGGTGAAACAAATTCCGTGTCGCTCTCTCTTATTTACTTTCCGCACTTACTACCGTTGCATTGATTGTGTTGATTGTGATGCCATGTCTTAGTTGCATATTAACTTGTTTATCGCTTCCCCTTGCGTATCAATTGAAACTAGGATTGGGTCACTATTAATTTGATGCTTAATTAACAAATAACCGAAAAAGTTTGAAATTGCCTTTTCACCCCCCTCTAGGCCATAGGATCCTCTTTCAAGTGGTATCAGAGCATCTAGGTTCTTCTGTATTAGCTTCACCGCTAGGAGATGGCTCAAGAGGGGCCTAGGATAGAAATTGGAAAAACTCCTATTTTTGATGGAACAAACTACAACTATTGGAGAATTAGGATGCAATGTTACTTAGAGGCGCTTAGCTATGATGTGTGGGTTGCTTGTGAAATCGGCTATCCGGACCCTCCGGCCGGAACAATTGCTCTTGATGAAGTTCATGCTAAGTAAAAACGCTTTAATGCTATTGCTAGAAATGCCTTGCTCTCTAGTATTTCTTCCGAAGTATTTGATAGCATTGACAATCTCACTAAAGCTTATGACATTTGGAAGCATTTAAGATAAATCCATGTTGGTAGTGCCGAGATGCTTGAGGAGAAGTTATCTCGAGTTAGAAAAAGATTTGATCAATTCAAAATGCTCCCTAATGAAAGTGTCAATGAAATGTTTCTTAGGTTGAACCCTATCGTCAATGAAATTGATGGATGCTCGGAGAAGAAGGTCTTGGAGGACATTGATGTTTGTCAGAAGATGCTTGATGTTGTACCATTTAGCTTCAATCCACTTGTGGCCTTAATTCGAGCATCTAAGTTAAAGCTCAAGAAAATGACACCACCAAAGCTCCTTAGACAACTCAACTCTTATGAAATGCGGCTTCTTGAAAGTGAAGAGTTCCCGCTCAACAAAAAATCAATTGCTCTCTCCGCCAAAGCGAAAGTGGGAAGAAGAAGGTTGAAGTTGAAGATGACAATGACTCCGATGATGCAATTTCGAAGATTGAAGAATTGGCCCTTTTTGTCAAGCGATCAAGGAAGTTGATCAAGAAAATGAGCTTCCACGGTGTATCATCCTCTTCAAGGCGAAGACCCATCTCTGAAATGCGTTGCTATGAATGTGGAGAGAAGGGTCACTTGGCGGCGGATTGCCCAAGAAGCAAAAAGAGCAAGCACAAGGCAAGGAATCAAGAGGAAGATGAGGATGACGACAAGAAAAAGTACCGTCACTACCGCAAGAGCGATCACAAATCTAAGGAGAAGAAAAAAACTCTTGCCGGTTAAAAGATCAAAAAGGAAGATAGCTCAAGCTCATCATCCTCCCAATCCTCCTCCGAAGAAGAAGATATTAGAGCTCATGGGCTAGCTGGACTTGCGATCAAGGAAAATGCTCCTCCGGCTCTTCCTAAGCAAAAGTTTTGTCTCACCGCCAACATACAAGAAGAGGTGATTGGGGAATGGATCACCGACGATGAAGACTCTTGGGCGGACTCTTTCGATAATGAAAGCACCAAAGTGTCCGGAGTCGCCATCAACAACTCTACACCTCCCATGTGCCTCATGGCACTAGAGGAGAAGGTAACAAATGAGCACCTCTCTAAAAGTGAGTTTAAGCTTTTGATTGATGATTTGAATAATGCACTAGAGAAGGAAAAATCTAAGAGGAATAAGTTAATGAAAGTGCATAAAGAGGTTGCGAATGAATTTGAGAATATGCTTGAAAAACATGAAACTCTAGATGACGATTATGAAGCTCTAAATTTGCAAGTTGAAATTCTAGAAAACAAACTTGCTAGCTCAAATGTTGTTGATGAAGCTCCTCTTGATTGCTCGATTGAAAAATGCAATGTTGGTGTGACTTGTGACTTAATTGACACCATTAATGGTTCACTTAGCTTATCTCATGACACATCTTTGAGCTTGTCACCCACTATCACACCTAATGCTAGCTCTTCTTCACCCACTAGTGCTACTTTTTTAAATGAAAATGCTTGTTCTATTGGTACCTGTGGTGTTGCTAAATGTGCAAATGAGCTAGTTAAGGAAAATTTGCTTCTAAAGGATAGAATTGAGCAACTAGACTCTAGTTTAGCCAAATTGCTTGTGGGGAACAACTCTCTTAACAAAGTGCTTCGGGAGCAAAGGTACACCTTGGGCAAGCATGGTTTGGGATTTCATCCCGGGGATTTGCCCAAGGGAGGTTGGGGTAAGACCACGCTAACTTTTGTTAAGGGAGGGACCCGTTGTCATATTTGTAAAAATGATAAACACAAAGCCATTGCTTGTCCTCTTGCAAAATCATCTCAATTCATGTCTAAAACTCAAGTGCTTAATGCTAGTTACATGCTTATGAGAAAGAATGGCTCCACTTATGCTAAATATGTTGGCGCACCCAATCAAAAGAAAGATGTGAAGGCTATTTGGGTGCCCAATGTTTGATGACTAATTCAAAAGGACCCAAGAAGAAGTCTTGGGTACCTAAAACCCAAGCTTGATTTTATGTGTGTAGGTAAACTATAAGAGCGGTGGCCGGCATTAGATATTCGATAGCGTTTGCACCCAACACATGACCGGTAGCTCAAGTATGTTCACCTCACTAGAGGAGGAGAAAGACCCCGAACACAAGATCACATTTGGGGATAACTCCAAGCGAAAGGTAAAGGGTATAGGTAAAATTGCCATATCTAATGACATATCCATCTCTAATGTTCTCTTGGTGGAAGCTTGCAACTTTAATCTCCTCTCCGTTGCTCAAGTGTGCGATTTAGGTTTTAATTGTTTCTTTTCGATCAACGGAGTTCGTGTTGTTTCCACCAAAGATCAAAGTGTTGCATTTGAATGCACCCGGTTTCAGAACTTATATTTGGTTGATTTTTCAAACCGTGAATCTTCTCAAATCAAGACTTGTCTTATTGCTCAAACCACTCTTGGTTGGTTGTGGCATAGACGTCTTGGACATGTTGGAATGGGCACTTTGAAAAAGGTTTTTAAAGACAACTTGGTTGTTGGAGTGAAGGATGCTAAATTCGAGAAAAATCGTTTATGTAGCTCATGCCAAGCCGGCAAGCAAGTGGCTAATTCTCATCCGACTAAGACATTCATGTCTACATCCCGACCACTTGAATTTTTGCATATGGATTTATTTGGCCCAACCACCTATGCGAGCATAGACGGTAATTCTTATTGTCATGTGATTGTCGATGATTTCTCTCACTTCACTTGGGTATTTTTCCTTGCAAATAAATCACTTGCCGGTGATGTGTTTAAAAGATTTGCGTTGAAAACTCAAAAGGAATTTGACTCTCTTATTAAAAAGGTAAGGAGTGATAACGGCACCGAGTTTACTAACACAAATGTTGAGAAATTTTGTGATGAGCTAGGAGTCAAGCACGAATTCTCGGCGGCCTACACTCCACAACAAAATAGAGTGGTGGAGAGGAAGAACCGTACATTGATACATATGGCAAGATCAATGCTTGACGAGTACAACACGCCGCATGCTTTTTGGGCGGAAGCCATCAACACGGCGTGCCATGCCATCAACCTTCTTTACGTCCACCGACTCCTTCACAAGACCTCATATGAACTACTAGTGGGACGAAGGTCCAACATCTCTTACTTTCGAGTCTTTGGTTGCAAGATATACATCTATAAGAAAAGGACTCATCTGGATAAGTTCCAAAAGAGGTGTGACATTGGTATCATGTTAGGGTACTCCTCTCGCTCAAAAGCTTTTCGTTAATAATTCTACCGGGTTAGTTGAGGAAGCCTATGATGTCAAGTTTGATGAAACTAACGACTCGCAAAATGAGCAAGATTTGACAAGAAATGTAGGTGATGAGTCACCACATGAAGCCATGGAGTTGGGGGAAATACGACCCTCACCGGAGGCACCAAAAGGTGAAGTAGTCTCCCCCACCACCTCCATCGATAATCAAGCTCAAGACACCTCTCCAACAACTCAAGATCAAGCGGTGGACGGAGATGCGAATTTTGAAGTTGATCAAGCTCAAGGGGGAGGCATTGATCTACAAGTACCCGTCCAACAACATCGCTCTCTCTCAAAGGATCATCCCCTAGATCAAGTCATTGGCAATCTCAATCAAGGCGTAAGAACCCGTTCTCATACCGCTAATTATTGTGAGCATCACGCCTTTGTGTCTATTGTTGAGCCTAGGACCATTGATGAGGCATTGGCGGATGCGGATTGGGTGAACGCCATGCATGAAGAACTAAACAACTTCACCCGTAATGAAGTTTGGAAACTTGTGGAAAGACCGAAGGACCACAATGTCATTGGAACCAAATGGGTCTTCCGCAGCAAACAAGATGAGAACGGTGAAGTGGTGCGAAACAAAGCAAGATTGGTGGCGTAAGGTTTCACACAAATCGAAGGACTTGACTATGGAGAAATCTACGCCCCCGTTGCTCGACTTGAAGCTATACGGTTACTCTTGGCATTCGCTTCTCTCTATGACATTACTCTATTTCAAATGGATGTTAAGAGTGCTTTTCTAAATAGTTTTATTGATGAACTCGTTTATGTCAAGTAACCGCCCGGTTTTGAAAACCTCAAACACCCAAACCATGTCTATAAGCTCACTAAGGCGCGCAAGCTCCTAGAGCATGGTATGAGCGTCTTAGGGACTTTCTCTTAGAAAAGTGATTTAAAACCGGTGCGATTGATTCCACATTGTTTCTAAAGCCTATAGAAAATGACTTATTTATTTATCAAATATATGTGGATGATATTATATTTGGATGCACTAACAAATCTAAATGCAAGGACTTTGGAGAAATGATGTCCAAGGAATTCGAAATGTCAATGATTGGAGAACTCACTTTCTTCCTTCGATTTCAAATCAAGCAACTTCGGGAAGGGACCTTTATTTGTCAAGAGAAATACACAAAGGACCTTCTCAAGCGGGTTTCTATGGATGATTACAAATCGATCAAAACACCAATGGCCACTAATGGGCATCTTGACTTGAATGAAGATGGAAAACCCGTGGATCAAAAGCTTTATCGCTCCATGATCAGTTCGCTTCTCTATCTCACCGTTTCTCGACCCGATATTGTGTTTAGTGTGTGCATGTGTGCTCGCTTTCAAGCATCCCCTAAAGAAGTGCATCTTATTGCCGTAAAACGCATTTTGAGATATCTAAAAATCACTACTAGCCTAGGACTTTGGTACCCCAAGGGAGCGCGTGTTGAGCTTCTTGGCTATTCCGACTCGGATTATGCCGGTTCCAAAATTGATCGCAAAAGCACCTCGGGGGTTGTCACTTGTTAGGGCGCTTCGCTCGTGTCATGGACTTGAGGAAGCAAAACTCGTGGCGCTATTTACATGAGCGAAATATGTAGCGGCGGAGAGTTGTTGTGCTCAACTCTTGTACATGACTTGGATGCTTAGTGACTTTGGGCTAAAATTTAAAAAAGTGCCACTTCTATGCGATAATGAAACTGCGGTGAAAATAACCAACAATCCGGTCCAACATTCCCGTACAAAGCACATCGACATCTGACATCACTTTATTCGTGACCACGTTGCAAAGGGTGACGTTGTGCTTGCCTACGTGCGAACGGAAGACCAATTGACGGATATTTTCACCAAACCCTTGGATGAGGCACGGTTTTGCAAATTAAGAAATGAACTCAACATACTAGATAGATCAAATGCGTGTTGATTGGGTTTTGTGATTTTTGGGTCTTATTTGAATTTTTTCATTTGCTTTTGACCCTTGTCACATTTAGGGGAAGTTTAATTTCAACTCATTATCTCAAAACTCCCTCTAGTGGTGAAAAGATTAATTTGATTTTGGGTTAGCACATTCTTGTCCTATATTTCAAGCCAAAACAAATTTGAACTTAATAGACTATCCTTATCGTCTTACCACTTCAAACTTCTAAATTTGAAAATCTTATCCCCTTTGAAAAATTTGCTCCATATGCATATTTGTTCTCTTGAAAATCATATGGCATCAAAATTGTTGAAAATATTTGAAAAGGAGCCAAAATTCAAAAACATGTGCTTAAACTCTAAAGTGAACCCCTATGCTCGATTTTCATGCCTATATGAGAAATCAAGGCAAAATTTAGGTTCAGACATTTTCTTGGTCTCTAAGATCAAAATTTGGGCCTTTGAATTTGGTTTGGTTTCATTTGTCAAAATAGAATCTTATCCCTTCAAAATTAAAATTTAAAAATTACTTCAAATTGCTCACATTTGAATCTTCCTTTGAATTTTGAGCAAAGATGGAGAATATCCTTTCAAAACACTATTTTTATAAAAATTCTTGTATTGGTGGGGCCCACTGGTCAGAAGAGCAAGGAGCTGCGAATTCTATCTTCATCGGACGCCGTCCGGAAACTCTCGGACGCCGTCCGATAGGGTTTGGCGTGTGTTGAATTTGTACTGTCGGACGCCGTCCGGTCACCAGCGGACGCCGTCCGACCAAGTCCAATTCGCGTCGCAATCCTTCTGTCGGACGCCGTCCTGTTTTCTCTGGACACCGTCCGACGAGGCTTTTCTGCGCTGCACTAGTACTGTCGGACGCCATCCGATAGCCGTCGGACGCCGTCCGACAGGGCCCAACCGTGCAGATCGCCCTTAACCGCACCTCTCCGCCTCCCTCTCTCCTCATTTGTTCCCTAACTCCACTCCTAACCGGCGCCGCCCCTGCTCCTTCTCCTCACAGGGAAAGGCCCTCCGGCGAACTCCGACGACATCCACCACCACCGGCGGCCTCCCCTCGTCCTCCTCTTCGATTCCCACCTCGGGGATTGCAGGTGGACGACCCGTTTCGTGCGCCTCGTCTCCGTCGAGCTCCCCTCCTTTCCCTTACTGGGAAGGGCCTAGGGGACAATCCCCTCACGCACGGCGGCTTCCTCTTCCCTTCTAGGGCTCGGTAACGACTTTCCGCCTCTTTTCCCCGCAAATTCCTTTGATTACCGAGTTCTAGGTTTTGAATAGGTTTTTCCCGCGCTTGTGTCTAGGGTTGACTCGTGGTGGGGTTGGCACCTCGTTCGTGGACTCGTGGCTGTGGATTCATCTGTGGGCTATTGTCAGTGGATTGTTTCATCCGTGGTCGTTTAGTCAGAAGGTTTGATTCGACATGTCGCGATCATTGAAGAAATTGGGCAAGGCTCTGAGCAGGACTTTGAGCGGCCGTCGTGACAGTGACAGCCGAGGTATCCGTGATGATTTTGATGAGACGGCTAGCAGTGCCGCTCCTCGCACAAGAAAGGTCACTAGAGATCGCCGACAAAGCAAAGATGACGAGGGTTTCAATTGGGCGTGTTGCGGGAACCTCTTTTGTGACAAGCAGATGATATGAACGATGACACATATCTTTGAGGACCCGATAGAGGAGGATATTCTTGAGGCGTGGTCGCCGAGGGCGACCCGTGGACAATTTGGTCCTTAAATTGTCCATGGAAACCCTGAGAAAGAAGCGGGCTGTCCCTTATGCAAGATGGTTCCCTCAACGGCGAGAGGATATCAAAGATTTCAGGTTTTACACCAAGTTTCAGAAACAGCTATTTATGTGTTTTTCTGCACCCAAGGGTGGTCCTAGGGACCCACATTGTGTTGATTGGGATGAGATCACCGCAGCTGCAGGACCTGAGGTTCACACCATATTCAGATCTACTCCAGGCCTGGCAGAATTGATTTCAAATAAGAAGTTGACGTGGTGCAAAGAGAGGCACTGCGAATTCTTTGCCACTCTACTAGCTGCTGAGGATCAGTCCGAATTTAGCTACTATCACTCAGTCGATGGACATATTCAGGGCATCACAGTGGCGGATATGAACCATGCTTTGGGCACTCCCGATTCTTGCACCGACTTAAATGAGATGGCCTATGAAGATGCCCTCTGGAGAGGCAAATATCCTCCACTTGCAGAAATCAGATTTATGTACCTCGATCTTGACGATGAAGAAATCAGTGTGGAAAAACCGTCGATTCTGACGAGTAGCACTACTGATCAACCTCATACTTCAAAGCACCCTGTTCGTTCGCAGTGGCAACCGCGACAGGATTCTTCCCATCTGTAGTTGGTTTATGCTGTATCTTCTGACAGGCAGGACAATAAACATTGGAGCCACTCTTTTGGGAGAAGTTGATGACGCCATTTTCAGAGAGGTCAATAGGGCACTACCTCTAGCTCTCTATATTGGCCTATTGCCTTCTAAGACTCAGCGCGTATCAGAGGATGAAGTCAGGGGTTGGGACAACAAAATCAAGAAACATCGGATGAAGATTTTTCTGAACACACTTGGGAGCAAACCCAAATTGGATCGTCCTGGTGATGATGCTCCTCCTCCAGCTCCTGCTTTTGCTCCTGCTGCTCCAATGCAGCCGTTTGTGCCAGCGCCGAGTGCGGGTTTTTCTGCAGCAGCCCCTCCTTGGTATGACTCTTTGCTTACTGAGATGAGAGGGCTGCGCACTGAGATGAGAGAAGAGCTCGCGGCCACCCGCAGAGAGATGAATGAGTTGGCAGGACATCAGACATATCTGAGTGATGAGTTTGCAGAGTTCAAGTCTGCTTTGCAGTACATGGGTGCCATGTTCATGCAAGTGCCAGAAGGGGCAAATCCGTACGCATGGTATTCTCATGCCCACGACAGTTATCAGGCCTATGAGCAGCGACAGGTGTTCCCACGCCCACCTGCCTACCCACCACCGATTCATCCTTGGGTATATTCTCATCCAGGGCCTGCTCCTACTCATGCGCCACCACCACAGTCTTTCCCTCCTCCTGGTGCTCCAGCTCAGCATCCTCCTCCCGGTAAGATCTTTTTTACTGGTGGAGAGATGTGTCGTCATCTAAACTTTTCTTTGCCAAATCCTCAACCGACCCAGCTCTTTGATGATCAATCTTCTCCTTGGTCGGTACCTTCTGCAGCTCATCTCGCTACATACAAGCGTCGCAGAGGGCCGGGATCATCTTCAGGTGGCCATGAATATGATGGAGGCGACGACATGGATGAAGATCAAGAAGAGTAGACTGGCTAGGAGCTTTTCTCTTTTGTGTCACTTGGTGACAAAGGGGGAGAAGTTAGAGAGAGTAGGCATGAGTTAGTAAGGGGTAGTGAGATCGAGGTCTTGTTTTTCCCTGTAATATTATTTATTGCCTCGACACTCTTTTAAATTTGTGATTGTTGCTCTGGTACGGTTTATGACATTTGAACCTTGTTGGCTTCTGGTCTTAAATTTATGCATGAATTTAGGGGGAGCTTCTCTTTTATGCACATTCTTGTGGTTGAGTTGTGGTTGTTTTAGTTTTGAAATTGCTCGCATACTTGTATTGCACTAACCCTTTTGCAGCTCAAAAATTTATTATCTCTTGGGTTGCCATCAAGTGCCACAAAGGGGGAGATTGTGAGCATCGTTGAGCCCTAATTTTTATTAGTGGCATTGATGTCAAAATTAATTAATATTAAGTGTTAGGGGGTTTTTGGATTTCTTGGAACCCTAGCGAAGACTCGGCGTTTTTGTAAAACCCTAATTTGAAACGTCGACAAATTTTGTGAGCTGCTCCGAGGCTTCAAGTGCGTGACCGGGCGAGAGAAGAGGTCACGTATAGATTAGGAGTAGTTAGGTTTTATTTTCTGTTTTTGTCGGATTTCAAAAGGGGTTTGAATCACTCGGACTATGCCGGATCTTTGCGATATCTCGAAAATCGGTTTCCGTAGTCCACCTATTCCAAAAATACTTAATTATTCCTTTGTGAGATATCTAGAGAGAAAAGAAAAACCCCAAAACTCTCCCACACACACTCAAGCCTTTTATTAGAAAAATTCTCTCCGCTTGACGGTTGCACGAAAAAGCCGCAGACGGCGTCCAACCACCAAAACCGATTCTGATGCTCCCGTCGGACGGCGTCCGTAGTTCTGGACGGCGTCCGATAAATCAAATTGTGTCTTTTTCACGATCGGACGCCGTCTCAGAAAAAAGCGTCTGGCGTCCGATGGTCTTAGCGCTTGAGCATTCCTTCTTTGTCGGACGGTGTCCGTGAGGGGCCGGACGGCGTCCGATAAGCCGTTTTTCTATGAGCGATGAAGCTCACAGCTCGGACGACGTCCGGTGCCGTCGACGGCGTCCGTGAGAGCTAATGGCTAGTTATTTTGTCTCTTCCGAAACAGCGGCTAGTTTGTTCTTGGGGCTATGTATAGATGTCTAGTGGTTGGCTTCTTTGAGGTTTTTTGCTTCTCACCTATCACACTTATTGCTCATCAATTAGGTGATCTAGAGCCATTCCTCCACCCACAAATCATCCAAAGCCACAAATCATTAAACCCCAACACCGAAGCTTCATGGAAATCCTTGATCCGGCATGATCGGGGCATTTGAACTTGTTACTTTTGAAGACGACATCCTTCGTGGGCGTGGGCTTGGAGTAGGCCTTGGCATGTGGCTACTCGAGTCGGTGTCACGGGTGTGAGTCCACCTCACGGAGTGGCGAACGACTACCGGAGTAAGTGAGGCGTTAGGCTCGAGAGCGAGCCGGTCCTTGTCTTGAGGTAGCCTCGATGGAAGTAGGAGTTGCGGCTCGAACTTCGGTGAAATAAATTCCGTGTCGCTCGCTCTTATTTACTTTCCGCACTTACTACCGTTGCATTGATTGTGTTGATTGTGATGCCATGTCTTAGTTGCATATTAACTTGTTTATCGCTTCCGCTTGCGTATCAATTGAAATTAGGATTGGGTCACTATTAATTTGATGCTTGATTAACAAATAACCGAAAAAGTTTAAAATTTTCTATTCACCCCCCTTCTAGGCCATAGGATCCTCTTTCACGCGGCCGCCACACCCGCGCCGTCTCCGCCTCCTCGCCTCCCGCCGCCGCTCCTTACCTCGCCCCGCCGCCGTTTCCTTTCTCTCTCCGGGCTGGGGGATGGCCAGATCCGGAGACGGTGGGCATCGGGAAGCCCAAATCAGGCGGCGCGCTCTTCCTCCTGCCGCGTTCTCCGCTGCTGCTCAGCGCTGCCGTCGACGTCCTCTACCCTGCCGCCGGCGTCTCCTCCCACCACTGCCGCCGTCCCGGATCCACAGGTTCAATTATGCCCGTCTCCACCGGCCACCAACGTCCTCTCCCCCACCGGCGTTGCTTCCTCTCGCACTAAACAAACTGTTATGTGCTTCCTTATCTGTTTTCACTACAGGTTCTGGCAAATAATCATTTTTATTTCACCACATGTGCAATTAGCTATCCACTAGATCAAAGGCATGTTTTGTTTTGTTTGAAAACAAAAAAAAAACCAGATTATAAAGTATGGAACAAGTAAAACAATTAGCCCTCGCTATATGTGTACCTTCAAATATTAGGTAAACTTTTAACAACCCATTTTTTACGGTTGCTGTTGTATGGCATCCACCTTTTCCCTTTGCAGCTATACCGATATCAGTTTCTGGTTCTATTAACCGACTCTTTAAATCTAATTGCCCTATTTACCTAAGCCCTTTTATATTGGACTGCAACGTTTAGATTTGATTCATTCTTTGTCTTCGCTGCTAACACCGCATGTAGATTTCCTTTATTAAAAAAACTGAGGCATGATTCGCATCTATGGATTTTCTTGGAAGGATTTCAGTTTATGTGATCTATGCGTTTGGACTCTGTTTATCATCTCTCTTCGTCTATTCTCAGGTTAGTTTTTTTCTCTATTTATCTATAGCATAGGACAAAAAAATATTATATCTTGATTCCTGAGAGTTGTAACGGCCATAATGTGTAGTCATGATTCAATGGGATTATGGTTAACAAAAGGGGGTCTTTTGGGTTGCCATGTTCCATCAAGAGCTTAATTGTTTCATCTTTAGATTTTATTACAGGGATGGCCAAACAAATTGGTCAGGTTAATTAAGAAAGATGACATGAACAATAAGTAGTATCTTTGTTGGTGACAAACACTCTTATTTTTATTCTCTTATTTAAGCCTAAACACAATTATGCCTTCAGATTAAGCCCTTCTTTGTTCTTAGGATGGCTGACTATGCACATTTAGGCCACAAAGAAAATGTTGTCACTTAGATTTAGCTTCTTTCTTCTTAGTGTAGTGATTGTGGCCATTTTTCCTCCAATATTAATTTCATCAATTTGTTATTTCCTTATAAGAGTAGAATCAAATGTTTATTACACGTATACTATCAAGGAGGTGGTTAATTCAGGAAGGAAATATTTATCCTTGGACAGGATTTGGTGATTTTTGAAATGGTTGTCCACAAGGGACCTGCTCCTTATGGCACTCTAATCTTTAATGGGCAGGGTTCTGTTTACCTTCTCTAAAGATGCAAACTTTTTGTTTTATCAGGTAATAGCAGTGGAATATCTGTTAACAATGTTCACAATGAAGTCTTCTACCATTGGAAATTGTTTCCTTAGGACTTTGCTCATTTCCTGACTGAAGTGATTATGTATGGAATTTTTTTCATTGAATAATATTCCTGCCCATCACTGATGTGGCTTTCACAAAATTCTGCCAGGTCTCCAATAAACCTTAGTACGACTACCACTTCATGCTCTGTTCATGGAACAATGATATGATCCATTGTCATTATGGATGGTACCATGGATTAATTCTCCTGTCTATAATTTCAATAAATGCCACCTTTTGTTCCTCCATGTTTTCCTTATCCTAGATGTTTCTCCTCTCTTTTTTTGCATGGTGGAGCTATTGTTCTCTCTAAATTAGAAATGATCTGATGTATGGATACATGAACACGGTGTTTATCTTAAAAATTTCTGTTGTGATTCTGTGATGAGCTAATATGTGATTTTCGGCGCACATAAACATCCGCGGAAGGAGCACCCACGTGGTCCAATGCCAACAGCGCACCTGTTGGCCACCTTTTCTCTTTGTACCTGTTGTTGGATTGCCCTATTATAATTTCTTTTTTTTTTGCTATCTTTAGTGCCGTATTTCTCCGACGCAAATCATTGCATAGACTGTATTAAGGGGAAATACGTTAAGAAAATCAAGAAAGGTGCTACACGAAGCTCTGGGCTTTTAGAATTCATTCACACTGACATTTGTGGCCCTTTTCCTGTAACATCTATTAATGGATTTGAGTCTTTTATTACGTTCACCGATGATTACTCTCGTTATGGTTATATTTTCCCCATTCGTGATAGATCTGAATCATTAGACAAATTTAAGATATTCAAGGCTGAAGTAGAAAATCAGCTCAATTTAAAAATAAAGGTAGTAAGATCTGATCGAGGGGGACAGTACTATGGAAGACATGCTCCTCTGGGGCAAATCCCTAGTCCCTTCGCTAAATTTCTTCAAGAAAATGGAATTGTAGCCCAATATTCCATGTCTGGTGAACCTCAGCAAAATGTTGTGGCTGAAAGAAGGAATCGTACTCTTATGGACATGGTACGTAGTATGATCAGCCATTCCAGTTTACCAGTCACTTTGTGGATGGAAGCCTTAAAGACAGCTGTTCATATACTTAATCGGGTCCCTAGTAAATCAGTCCAAAAAACTCCTTATGAATTATGGACTGGGAGACGACCGAGCTTAAACTATTTACGAGTTTGGGGCTGTCATGCTGAGGCTAAAATATTCAATCCACAAATTGAAAAATTAGACCCTAAAACTATTTGTTGGTGATTGGTAAACGGCCCATCCTGAGACGGGCCTTGGGCCAATTCCGTACCGGCCCATCGCACAAGTAGAGGGTCCAAGAGGCCGTTCCCAGCCGTACTAAAGGAAGCGCCTAACCGCCAATGGCCGCCGAGCTTGACCAAGTCAAACCGTGCGGCACCATGTGCCTCGGGCTATCCTTAGCAGGAAGAGAAGGTCCTCGGTGATCCGCTTACCCGTGGACGGTGGCGACAACCGTCGTGTCCCACCATACTTTCTTCGGCCTTGGCCGAACGAATCTGTGTCTCTCAGAACCCGCAGCCCAGGGAAGAGCACGTGGGCAGCCCGTCTTGTCGTTTGCCCTCTTTGGCGGTAGCGAATGGTTGTTCGCTCTGCGACGCCTAACAATTGGCGCGAGGTCGCTCAGTCGATCAAAGCTATCTTTGAGGATAAAGGAAAAGTGCTTTCTCCCTAAAGAAGGTTTCCTCCCCGAGTAGGCACCTCGAGACAAACACGTGCCCAGTACTAACCTGACCAGTTTCTCCCTGCAGACTTCGGACCAGACAGGAGCGCTGGAATGAGACAAGGGAGCCGCCGTTAAAGCAGAGACGGGCGCGGGGCCCGCCGGATCAGCTCCGGGCAACTCGCCGCGCCTATAAAAGGAGGATTCCTGGACGTTCGAAAGGATCCCCAACTCCATTTGATCCAAGCCCTAAGCAACACCCGCATCCGAAGCTTCCTTAGCAAATAGCCTTAGTATTTAGTCATCACCATTGTAAGCTCGGGATCGGTGCCTCCAAGCCCGGTCTCGGCACCTCTGTACTGTTTTCCCACTATATAATCAACAAGACTGGAGTAGAGCTATTACCCGGCAGTGGGGGGCTCGAACCATGGTAAACCACTTGTGTCTTCGCGGTTTGTATTGTTTCCTCTCTTCTTCCCACTGTACAAAGGATCTGTACCCGGATCGCCAAGTCGCACCAGGTCCTTGTCCGGGAAGTCAGCGCGGCCTTAGCCCCCGTAGGCTTGGCCGCCGCCCCGAGCTACTGAGAAGGGTGGTCGTTGGGCCTCACACCAACTACAAACTCGTCTGCCGGTCCGTGGTCTCGCCGCTCTTCAGGAGCGCGATTCCCAGACTCCGACAGCTGGCGCCCACCGTGGGGCTAGACATGAGCAGCCCTCAGCACTCCGTTCCCTCAGACATGCCTGAGATTCCGAGCAACGACGAGGCTTTGGACCTCGAGTTCGATGAGTGTGACGATTTGGACAATCTGGTCCCGTCGTACGATGGCTGGCGGGAGGAGTACCTCGCCGAAGCCGGGGCTGACGAGATGGAGGTCGACACCTCTCTCGCCCCAGGGGTAGATTTTCGCCGAGGAGTCGCTCGAGTGGACCCTCTGTCACCCACGTCGGCGAGACTCGATGGAGTTCGAGCCGCTAGGTGACTCCGCCACCTCCGGCAACACCGGACGTTTCCCGGCCACGCATGTCCCTGCGTCTTGGCGGCCATGATCGACGCGACCTTTGGAGATGGGGAGGCCGAGGCAGCGCTTGCGCCATCGCTACCGCTGCGGCGGCTTTCTTCAACGATCTTTGTCCGTCGCGTCATGGGCGGGATCTGCGAGGAGGACCGTCGTCTGCGCACCCGCAGGTCGCAAACCGGTCGACTCCTCGTGGAACCATGATGAACCCACTCTGCGCAGCCCGGCGTAAGCGCTGCGCCATCACCACGGTCATCCGTGACCTGAAAAAGGACTCCGCGGCTTCACTATGGCGGACTGTGTCCGACCGCCAGCTGGCGTCGGCGTCATCACCGCGGCATCGACTAACCGAGCAGCGGTGGCGGCGATCGCCGGACATCTGGCGAGAACGAAGTCCGACCGCGCGGCGCTCAAAACCGCTCCGGCCAGGGGCGGCGCTTCGAGTGTTCCGCCGTCGCCGCGATCGATCGCGCCCGCACCAGCACGGCCTCCTCCGCGGAAGGATCGCCCGTGCCCGGTGAGTGTTTTCCCAGGGGCCCGCGCCGGGTGCCTCTCCCAGCAGCGCGGGATGCCCGCCTTCTCCCGCTCTCCGTGAAGCGCCGTGGCCGCGAGGTTCAAGCCCGACCAATCGAGAAGTTCGACGAATAAGAACCCCGAGGAGTTCCTCTCCATCTACACCACCGCCGTCCGAGCTATGGGGAGACAAGCCGTCATGGTCAGCTGCTTCCCCACGGTGCTCGAGGGCATGGCCCGGTTTGGCTGTTCAATCGGTGGCTGGCTCTATCCGTGGCGGTCCTAAATTGCGGGATGCCTCCGCATCGATTTCGTGTGTTACGCCCGCTCGGGCGTCCCTAGGACCTCAAGCTCGTGGTGCGGCGAGGCGATGAGAGTCTCCAGACTTTGTGTGCGGTTAAAGAGCCGCAACACAATCCCAGATCTCGAGATGAAGCCATCGCCGAGGCCTTCAAGGATGGTGTGAGGGCGGCGCTACACCGAGGATCTCGAGCTCCACCGGTCAACACGCGGCGAGCTCTTCCGCCGCTACCCTCTCGTCAACGCCTCGAGGCGATGGAGCGCAAAAGGCCGTCAAGAAGAAGGCCAAGGTTGGCGGCGGCCCGAAACAAGACCGAGGCGGACAAGAAGAAGAAGAAGCGGCGAAACGACCGCCAAGTTCATCGCCGCCGTCGAGCCCGACCAGCCCGAGCGCCCGCCACGCGGCGCCTCCGCGGTGCGCCCGCCATTAAAGTCGGTAGAAGAATGACTCCTCCCAGTGAAGCGGAACCACACAGCGGCAGGGCTCCTCCTCAGGCCGCCACCCCGCCCAGCGGCGAAGCAGGTGAGGACCTGTTCCATGACCCTAGTCTCTTCGCCGCCTCCACTGCGCCCGACCCACGACCTACGCAGCTCGCCGCACATGGGCCCGCCAGATTAGAGGACTTCTCGCCGGTCGCGGTCCCATGCCCGAGCTGAAAACGCAGGCCGCAGCGCCTACACCCTAGGGTGGTCGGGACCGAGGTTTCCCGGCCCGTGGCCATGTTGCCGTCATCTTGATGCACGTCGGCCTCTGACTCCGTCGTGAGCTAAAGGCGCGCGTCCAGCGTGGTCCTCCACATCTCCCATGGCGAGCCAGCAGCAGAAGTCCCGCTTGGTCCAGCCGAGCCATCACCTTTTGGTGACGGATCGCCCGGCCGAACTCTCCAAGCCGATGCCTCCCACGCCAGTCTGTGCCCCACCATCAACAACACCGGGTTGACCGCGTCCTCGTGGGCGGCGGAGCTCATTGGACATCATCACGGTAGCGTCACGGGCCTCATGCGGGTTCCGCGCCCAAGATCAAGGACATCACCGTCCCTTCCACGGATTGTCCGGGATCGTCGCTTCGCCCGTTAAATTTGGTTGTCTTTGCCGGTCACGTTCGGCTCCTCCACCAACTTCCGGACAGAGTACATCACCTTCGAGGTGGTGGAAATAGAGCTCCCCTACAACGCCATCTTGGGACGCCCCGCGCTCTCCAAGTTCAAGGCTGTCTCCCACCACGCCTACCATTGCCTGAAGATGCCGGCGCCAAAGGGAGTCATCACCGTCCGGGGCAACCATAAGACGGCCCTCGATTGCGACGAGGCCGCGCTGGCCATGGTAGGATAGCTCCTACCGTGGTCCCAACAAGGCGCTCCCACACACAGCGCCCAGGGTGGCATTGCGATCGCGAGGAGCCTACCAAAACCGTCGTCCTCACGGAGTCAGACCCCTCCAAGGTGGTCCACGTGGGGACAACCCTCGAGCCTCAATAGGAACTCGAGCTCATTACCTTCCTTCAGGCTAACAAGGACGCGTTTGCATAGGAACCGTCCGATATGCCTGGTGTCCCAAGGGAGGTGATCGAGCACAGACTAGCTGTCCCGCTTGACAAGAAACCAATAAAAGCGATGTCGGGCGTGTTTCCGATGGAAGGCCAAGATCATCAAGACCAGCTCGGCAAAAGCGCTTCGGCGAGCTTCATCCGCGAGGTTCAAGACTCCGTTGGCTTGCGACCCGATCGTCGTCCGAAGAAAGGAGGCAAATGGCGCGTGTGTGTTGACCATCTGCGACCTTATTTCCGCTTTGCCCCAAGAATAACTTTCCCTTCCACGCATAGATCGGCTAGTTGGCCTTCTGGCGAGATTCACTTTTAATGAGTTTCTGGATGCTTATTCGGTTACCATCGGATCGTGTTGTGTAAAGAGGGCGAAGAAAAACCGCCTTTATAACGCCTTTTCGGCACATTTTGCTATCGACCATGTCCTTCGGTCTCAGAAATGCTGGCGCCACGTTCCAGCGTCTCATGCAAAAAACTCTCCCTGATCAAATAGGGCGCAACGTAGAAGTCTACGTCGATGATATCGTAGTCAAGAGTAAGGACGTCCGTGATCACGTGTCCGACCTACGGGAAACCTTTGACAACCTGAGACAGCACCGGGTCAAGTTAAACCCCGAGAAATGCGTCTTTGGCGTCATGTCCGGCATGCTCCTAGGCTACGTGATCGGCTGGGCAAGCATCGGTGCGAACCCCGAAAAGATCGAGGCCGTCGAAAAGATGAGGTCGCCGATCTGTGTAAAGGACATCCAGTCCCTCACGGGCAAAATGGCGGCCTTAAGCCGTTTCATCTCCCGCCTTGGAGACCGAAGCGCACCTTTCTGCAAGCTCCTGCGCAAGCACGATAGTTTCGAGTGGACTGAGGAGGCTGAGGCCGCGTTTCTGCAGCTCAAGTAGTATCTCGCCTCGCCACCCATCCTCACTACTCCCAAGCTCGGGGAAGCCCTCCTACTATACCTCTCGGTGACACGAACGCCGCAAACGCGGTGCTGACAGTGGAACAAGAAGGGAAGCAACAGCCCGTCTACTACGTGAGCGAAGTGCTCACCGTGCCAAAAGAGCGCTATCCCGACCTTCAGAAGCTGTGCTATGCCTTGCTGATGGCCTCACGCAAGTTGCGTCACTATTTCCAAACCCACCAAGTCATTGTCCCGATTACTTACCCGATCAAGGACATTCTCCGAAACCCGGAGGCCACCGGCGGGTCGCGAAGTGGAGTCGGTGGGTGGTCGACATCCGATTCAGATCCGGATAGCGATCAAGGCCCGAGCCCCGCTGATTTCGTTCTTGAGTTGATCGGCCGGATGAGCAAAAGTCAAGCTCTCCGTGTCAAGGCGGGGAGAAGGTTTGGTGGACTCTGTTCTTGACGGTTCACACTAGTCCGAGCGATCGGGATGCGGGCTAGTTCTCATCTCCCCAGCGGAGAGCGACTCCGGACGTCATACAAATACACTTTGCGACTCTGAACAACGCCCAGAGTATGACGCCCTAATTGTGGGCCTCGAGCATGCGCTGCGCTTCGACATTAAGCGGCTTGTTGCGAAGGGATTCGCGGCTCGTCGTCCGCCGATCGTGGAGGAGTTTGGACAACCGGCGACTCAATGGTGCGGTACTGGCGGAAGTGAGAAGCGGAGAAGCGTTTCACGAGTTTGAAATTAGCTACATTCGGGGAAGAGAATGGCGAGGCTGACAAGCTCGCCAAACTCGAATCTCGCAAGAACCGGCCCGTGCGGGTGCTAGTCTGACACCTTTTAAAGCTCGCCAAGGGGACGTCTGTTACCTCCCAAACCGAGACATCTGGTACTGTCTCATTCTTGAGCAAAAGCACCTCACGGATGACGCCATTCATCCAGTTCTTGGAAGCGAGGACATTGCCCAAGGACGCCTGCGGCGTTCGGCTAAAAAGGCTAGCAGGACCGACCGCCGCACGGGGTTTCTTTGTCATCAAGGGTGCTAATGGTATGCTTTGTAAGTGCGTTACCCAAGAAGAAGGTAAGTACCTTCTAGCCGATATTCACGAGGGCATGTGTGGCGCACACGCCTCACACAGAACTCTCGTCGGCAAAGCATTTCGCATGGGCTATTATTGGCCCACTGCGATGAGCGACGCAGAAGCCTTGGTTAAGCGTTACCGAAGCTTGCCAAGATCATCTTGCGGATGACGCACCAAATCAGCGTATGAGCTGCAAACAATTCCACTAGCGTGGCCGTTCGCGGTTTGGGGTATGGACCTCCTAGGGCCTTTCCCCAAAGGTCTGAGTGGCAAAACGTACTTGTTCGTAGCCATCGATACTTTCACCAAGTGGATCGAGCCTGAGCCGGTCTCCAACATTCGCAATTGCAGCGATGCGTTTTTCCCGAACATCGTTGCAAGATTCGGTGTGCCCGGCGGGATCATCGGCGACAATGGTACCCAATTCACGGCCGGAATTCAGCGATTCTTCGCGAGAAATCGGCATGAAGCTCGCCTTGGCCTCCGTGGCCCATCCACGAGCAATGGCGGCGGAACGCGAGCTAACAGACGATTAGTCGAAGGCATCAAAAGCGGGTCTTCGGCGCCTCGAGGCTAAACAAAGAAGGTTGGGTCGACGAGCTACCGTCGATCCTACGGGCGATCCGGACGACACCGGTAAGGCTACGGAGAAACTCATTTCCGACTTCGTCTATGGCTCGAGCGTCCTCCCAACGAAATGAGACTAGGATCGATCGCGTTGACCGCCCGACTTTGTGGTCAGCGACGAGGAGCGGCGACTTGACCACGACCTACTTGAGGCGCGCGCGAGCAATCCCTACTCGGTGCGGCCTACCAGCGATCCTGCGTCGTTCTGTGACGCAACGCACACACAAGGACCCTACAAGTGGGAGACCTGGTTTTACGACGCATTCAGAACCTCGCGGGCTCCAACAAGCTTAGCCCCAAATGGGAGGGACCGTACAAAGTAGTCGGTAGCATACAAGACGGGCTCAATACGCCTTGCGACAAGGATGGGAGCAGCTCCCTAGCTCATGGAACATCTCCCTTCTGCGACGCTTCTACGCTTAATCAGGTCGTAAGTTTCCTTCATTTCAATTCGTTTCAACTCAAAAAAAAAACCTTCCCCCATTCACGAATCACGCTGGTTTAAGTCTTGACCATTTCAAGCAAGCCCGTGGCCAAAGCGCGAGGGCTAAGGACAAAGCATTCCGGAGCATTTCCACGACGGATAAGCCGACCTCTCGCACCCTAGTGAATCTCCGCGCAATGTGGAATTCCCGCGGCCCAAAGGTACAGTAAGCCCACGTCAGGTTTGTTTGGATGGCTAACTTGGGCCACGCAGCGCTCGGGGGCTGAAGGGTTTTTTGCGCCTAGATTTTTCCTAAAGTCCTTAACTTCGCCAAGCCCGCACCATTGCGCAGCCTAACTAAGCTCGGGGGCTGGGAGTTCGCGCGAATTTTTTCTATGTCACTCTAGTTTCTAGACGGCGCCCAACTCCAAGATCGCACTTGGACTTGGCCACGGCCCGGGGGCTGGATGATTAGGCGCGCCAAAAACAAACCTTCTAAAAGCAATCAGTTTGGTTAAATTTACTAAGTTCTATTCAGGACTTCGTTACTGTTCATCTAGTTCCTCTGTTTTTGCATTTCAGATTCGCAAATTCGCACAGGAAGGAGGAGCGAACAGGATTAACCAAGATAAAGTTGCTTAAAAGAAACTTGCATTTAACGGAAAGACCTTACAAGGATGAAGATGAAGATTACACAAAGAACAAAAGGAGGCCGGGCTCCTGGACTACCGGAAAAGAGGGCGCCGCGCTACTACGCCTACGGCGGCGCCCAAATCCTACAACCTCGCCACGCCTACCAGCGGCGCGGCGATTTAATCAGCGAGTCCGCGAGACTCCGCCGGCGGTGATAGCGCCGACAACGGCAGCGCCGACAGCGAGGCTAGCGAGGTTCGGTCTTGAGCGTCGGCGGTCCCGGCGCCGGTACCGCCTCCGCCGCCGGTGAATCTGGCACCCATGAGCGGCGGTGGTGCCACATCGCGAGCTTCCGCCACCTCGGCCTCCTCCGCCCGCGGCCGGCGGCTCGCTGCATCGGCGGCGTCTGCGTCGCCACCGCGATCTCCTCCTCCTCTCTGCCATGGCGCGACCGCCACGCCTTGGCCGCCTCCTCGTCGGCATGGAGTTGGGCGTGCGCCGCCTCCTCGTCGCGCCGCGGGCTACCGAAGCGTCGCTGCTCGCGAAGAGGTGGGCAATTAAAACCCACTACCCGAGCTGAAGAGACACGAGTGCACGCGCCGTTTCGTAGAATACTAATCACGCCTATCGCCGCACGACACGTGCCCTGTCCCACTGTCAGCAGCGCGGGAGAAGTCATCACTAGTCAAGGCCTACCCGTAGAGGTCTGGCCCTGCGAACAAAGCCCGGCGGTGCTCTGGTTTGACAGCGCATGGCTTAGGCCGGGTGCATGAACCGGCGCGGGGGGTTTCGCCTCCGTATCCGTGCACAGCAAGCGTGCCCTCGCATTAGCGGAACAACATGCCGCCACATGCAGAGCCTGATGGGCGCCACTTGACACAATAAACTAAGGTAGAAAATGGCTAAGCCCTTCGGCCACCACATACTGCTCCGTGCTTATCCGTTAAGCGAGCATCTAAAATAAATTACACAAATGTTCGCGGCGCAGAGTTCAGGAACAAGTAGACCGGGTCAAACTACGGCCCGCACTGCAGCCTGAGTTTCTCTAGCTCGGTTTCTAAATCCCGAATTCGCGTCTGCGCCTAAAGCAACTCTATGGCTCGCGAGGCCATGTCATTCTGTTCCTGGCGCAGCTTGGCCTGGGCTTCAACGAGCTCCTCCTTCTGTTTCTTCAGGGCTTCTGACTCCGCCACGGACTTCGCCCAGTTTCGCGTAACGCGGTATTTTCCGCCATGAGCTTGTTGCGAGCTTCCTCGAGCCCGCGAACAATGGAGTTATGCTCAGACTTAGTGGCCGCCAGCTAGTTGATGGCGACCTCTCTGCGTTTGTACTCCTCATCAAAAACGATCCGGGCCCTATCTTCTTCCTCGCGAGCTGCCTGGGCTTGGCTCTTTGCAGCTTCGTCCACCACTTGAGCTCGAGCGAGCCTCGTCATGGCCTCCTGCTCCTTCTCCTGTGCTGTCCTTAGCGCGGCCTCCAGCTCGGTGACACGCGCCGTGGCACGAGCCTCGACCAAGGCGGTTAGCCCATCCGCGCCGCCGCTGAGCCGGGCTTGCGCTTAGTTTGGTGAAGATGCTCGATCGGCGCGTCATCATCGGCCGCCCACCCATCGCTTCCATCAGCGAGGACGTGACGGCGATAAGCGCATAAAGCTGAGACAGGGAAAACCAAATCAAAGCGCGAAAAATTCAGTACTTAAGCATAACGCGCAGGGTCAAGGGTACTACCTTCTTGGTTTGAGCGAGCATGCTCTTCGCCTTCGCCCCAACAGCTCCACGCACATTTCTGTCGAGCCCACGGTCAGGGGCCGCCTGTAGCGGTAAGGGGGGGCAGCCAACCGACTCCTCGCTATCCTTCTCCAATGGCGCGGGGCTTGGTGGCGCTGACGGCGCGGCTGAAAGCAAGGCCGACGTCCCGACCGCGGCCGCCCGCCTCTCGGCGTCCTCCAGCTTGGCCGCTAGCTCGGCCCTCGCCGCAGTTGCTTGCTCCGCGGCCAATTCAGCCTTGCTAAGCCGAGCCTGGACCCTCACCAGCGAATTTTTTAGCTCGTCCGCCGTCAGCTCGAGCGCCTCGAGCTCGGTCAGATTGTCCAACCCGGGAATGGAGTATATCTTCGGGCGTGGCAGGGCCGTTCGCCCGGCCTCCTACGACCTGGCGGCATCCTACTGCTCCACCCATTCTGGAATGGCGGAGATCCAGCCCGCAGACGCTAACGGAGCCACGCTAGGCATCACTACACTTGCGCAACCATCCGGCGTCAGCACGCGGACCGGCCAAACCCAGTTAACTAACAGCATCCGCCGGTTAGGCGTTGGAAGCGCTTTTCCAACAGGAATCTTGAAGCAGTCTGCGATTCCCCTGCGGTCGATTGGCCACCACCCATGCGCCGTGCGCCCTTCAACGCGCAGGGGTGTGATCCACACGGGATGATCGCTCAGAACGACCTGCACCGTCTCCGCAACATCCGGTGAAGTGTCCAGTACCACCACTGGTAGGCAGTACGAAGGTCTTCCGCGGACCGGCTGGTTTTTACCCTTCAACTCCTTGACCCGTGACCTCTAGTGCACCAACTAGGCGCCCCTCCTCAGGCTCGACCGTTTTAGTCGCCGTCGGCCCAGCAACCTCTACGCTTCTGCGGCAGGACACCCTCCTCTAGGCTCTACGGTTCGTCCTCGGCCGCCATACGGCCTCGGCGAGGAGGCAAAGACATCGGCCACCACTTTGGCGCTACGCCTGCAACAAAGAGCGCGACGATCAGACACGAAAACAGGGTAGTAGCGATCAGCACGGGAAACTTACGCGCTGGCTCGAGCTCAGTGTCCTCGTACACCCCTGGCGTAGGACGCAGGAAGAGCTCCGTCTCTAACCCGCCAACGTGGCTTGTGGTGGGCATGGCCGCTTTTCTTCGGCCCGCGGAAACCTTCCTCGTAGGTCCTCGACGCGGTGCCGCCACCGGCGACGGGCCCGACAACAGCACAACCTCCTCATCGTCCTTTGCACGGAGCAGCCGTACGTCCTTCTCTTTTAAATGGCGCCATACGCCGCTGAGCGAGATGTAACTTAAAGGCCGCTTAACACGTAGCACTCGACCCATGTCGGAAAGGGAAGGCCTACCTACGCAGGCGCCGCACATTTTCTCGCATGCGCCCCCGCGCTTGTTCGTGCCGAGCTTGCCGCGGTCGATTGCGGTGCTGGATTTTCTTCGCCCGACAACGGCGACGGGGCCGGCGCCTCGCCGGAAGCCGCCGACGCTTTCTTTTGCGGCAAGCGCGCCGCCGGGGGCTGCGCCGACGAATCCCCCTCATTCAAGCCCGTGGCTTGAATGGTTTTCTCAGCCGCTCTCCACGTCCGCTACAAAACAAATAACGCGACTCGTCAGGGCCTTGAGGGCGCGCGCAGCTACGAATTCAATCAAACACCTTCCGGGCGCTTACCTCGGACAGCTTGTCCTTCACAAATCGTATGCGGCGACGGGTCTTATCCAGAGGTAGCAGCATCCCCGCCATCCGCGCAACCTCGCGGGCCGAGAGTGCTGCATAGCGTCGTTAACGACCACAACCTGCCCCGACCTGAAATCGAACGTAAGGGTGCGGCTGGCGCCTACCTTCATGAAAGTCCCGGTCTGGATCTTTCCAACCGTCCATGTCGCTGACGCACCGCTCGCGGCGCCCCAACGGGCTGATCCGATGTCGAATGAAGCCAACGACGACCTCATATCCCGTCAAGCCATCCTTGACGAGCCCCTTGATTTCGCCCTCTATAACTTGATCCTCCGGCTGGAGCTCGCTCCGCTGGAAGATTGGGGTATCCGGCGCATCCGAAGAATACTCCAGGGTCGAGCCCCCGCGGCTCAGATAGAACCACCGCCGAGCCCAACAATCGACTTTCGTTCTCACCTCGTACTCCGGATACGACTGGCCGCCCTGGGCTCGGCGCGCGGTCAAGTAGAAGACTCCGCCATTGCCCACGCGGCGGCCGACGGGCTTCAATTCGAAGTAGTGCTAAAGGAGGCTCACCGTTGGCCGCACCCCGCAGTGCGTCTCGCACAGGAACGCGAAGATAGATAGGTGGACGTAGGATTGCGGAGACAGGTTCTCTGGCCTCAGCTCCGTGAAGGCGAAGAAATCCGTGATGAACTGAGATTCCGGCGTCACGAAACCCACGGATGATGGTGAGCTCGGCGGACCAACTCGTCCAGCCTGGGCCTTGCTTTCGGGTCCGCGACGAAGCCTCCATGAGCCCGCTTGCGAAGCCGCCCTTCCAGCTCCCCATCCTCTCCACCGTCGTAACGCTCTCCGGATGACAACCATGGCGACGGAAGGTAGGGGGTAGGAAGACAGGGGGCAAGGGGAGAAGATGAAGACAGAGGCAAAGGGGATGATTTTGCAGTACAAGTTCCCCCTGCGTAGCGCTGCCTTTTAAAAGAAGGCAACGGCCGGCGGAAGCCGTGGGGATCGTGCCCAAGAGGGAGTAACTGCCCCGTCTTTACGTCAAATCGGATTTAATGCTCAGACCGCGGCTCCCGAGCCAAATCTTCCCGCGCCGCGCGTGGTGGGGATTTTTCCATAACCTCAGACCAGCTCGCCACGCGACCCGCTCGAGGCTCGGGGGCTGCCTGTTGGTGATTGGTAAACGACCCAGCCTGAGACGGGCCTTGGGCCAATTCCGTACCGGCCTATCGCACAAGCAGAGGGTCCAAGAGGCCATTCCCAGCCGTACTAAAGGAAGCGCCTAACCCGCCAGCGGCTGCCTCGGGCTTGACCAAGTCAAACCGTGCGGCACCATGTCCTTAGCCCGGGAGAAGGTCCCTCGGGTGATCCGCCTACCCGTGGGCAGGTGGCGACAACTGTCGTGTCACACCATACTTTCTCCGACCTTGACCGGAACGAACTGTGTCTCCCAGAACCCGCGGGGAAAGCACGCGGGCAGCCCGTCTTGTCGTTTGCCCTCTTTGACAGGCAGCGAATGGTTGTTACGCTACGCGACGCCCCCAACGGGTGGCGCGAGGCTGGCTCGGTCCAGTCAAGGCTATATCGGGGATAAAGGGAAAGTGTTTTCTCCCTAAAGAAGGTTTCCTCCCCGAGTAGGCACCTCGAGACAAACACGTGTCTAGTACTAACCTGACCAGCTTCTCCCTGCAGACTCCGGACCAGACAGGAGCCCTGGAATGAGACAAGGGCGCCGCCGTTAAAGCAGAGACGGGCGCGGGGCCCGCCGGATCAGCTCCGGGCAACTCGCCGCGCCTATAAAAGGAGGATTCCTGGACGTTCGAAAGGATCCCCAACTCCATTTGATCCAAGCCCTGAGCAACACCCGCATCCGAAGCTTCCTTAGCAAGTAGCCTTAGTGTTTAGTCATCACCATTGTAAGCTCGGGATCGGTGCCTCCAAGCCGGTCTCTCGCACCTCTGTCTCAAGCTTTTCCCACTATATAATCAACAAGACTGGAGTAGAGCTATTACCCGGCAGTGGGGGGCTCGAACCAGGGTAAACCACTTGTGCCTTCGCGGTTTGTATTGTTTCCTCTCTTCTTCCCACTGTACAAAGGATATGTACCCGGATCGCCAAGTCGCACTGTGTCCTTGTCCGCAAGTCAAGTCGTATGCCTTAACCCCGTGAGGCTTGGCCGCCGCCGAAGCCTCTTGAGAAGGGTGGTCGTTGGGCCTCACACCAACTACAAACTCGTCTGCCGGTCCGTGGTCTCGCCGCTCTTCAGGAGCGCGATTCCCAGACGCCGACACTATTAGTTGCCATTTTGTGGGATATCTCAATAGGTCTAAGGGATATCGTTTTTATTGTCAAGATCGTGCCACTAAGTTTGTGGAAACGAGACATGCTGTGTTCTTAGAAAATGGCCAAATCAATGTGTTGGTGATTAGTAAACGGCCCATCTTGAGGAAGGCCTTGGGCCGATTCCGTACCGGCCCACCGCCGCGAGCGTAAAGCCGAAAGCGTGCTATCCCGGCCGCATTAAAGGAGCCACCTAACTCTCTCGGATCGTCCCGGCTTGACTAGGTCAAACCGGCGGCACCATGTCCTCCCTGCTATCCTTTAGCCCGGGAGAGGGTCCCTCGGGTGATCCGCTCACCCAAGGGCAGGTGGCGACAACTGTCATGTCCCACCACACTTTATCCGACCTTGACCGGGAACGCACTGTATCTCTCAAGAAGCCTATAGCCCGGGAAAGGACACGCGGATAGCCCGTCTTGTCGTTTGCCCTCTTTGGCAGGCAGCAGATGGTTGTTACGCTACGCGACGCCCCCAACGGGTGGCGCAGAGCTGGCTCGGTCCAGTTAAGGCCATATTGAGGATAAAGGGAAAGTGCTTTTCCCCTGAAGAAGTTCTCCCCCTTGAACGGGCGTGTTAAGACAAACACGTGTTCAGTACTAACCCGACCAGCTTCTCCCTGCAGGCTCGATACCCGACAGGACCCTAGAACAAGACAAGAACCTCGCCACTAAAGCAAAGACCAGCGCGGGGCCCGCCGTATCAGCCTCGGGCGGTCCACGGCGCCTATAAAAGGAGGATTCCTGGACATTGCGGAGGACGGCCAACTGAACACCCGAAATCCCTGATCCGATTCCACCTGGTCCAATTACAAGCAACATTGGCATCTGAAGCTTCCTCCGCGAGTAGCCTTAGCCCTTAGCCGTCATCACTGTAAGTTCGGGATCGGCGCCTCCGGGTCCGACCTCGGCACCTCTGTACTGTCTTCCACCATATAATCAATAAGACTGGAGTAGAGCTATTACCCGGCAGTGGGGGCTCGAACCAGGGTAAATCACTTGTGTCTCCACGGTTTGCATCGTTTCTCCCTGTCTCCCCACAAGACTGAAGGATCTGACCGGATCGCTTAGTCGCACGTGCCCTTGTCCGGGAAGACCGCGCTGCCCTAACCTTCAGAGGCTTGCCCGCCACCCGCCGCTGAGAAGGGTTGTCGTTAGGCCTCACACCAACTACAAATTGCTCCGGTCCGTGGACCCGCCGCTCTTCAGAGCGCGATTCCCGGACACCGACGGCCGGCGCCCACCGTGGGGCCCATGGCTAGCCCTCAAGACTCCGTTCCTCGAACATGCCCGAGGTTCCGAAGCGGCGACGAGGTCCCTGACCTCGAAGTTCGATGAGTCTGACGATCCGACGATTTGGTCCTGTCGTGACGATGGTGGCGGGAGGAGTACCTCGCCGGGCCGGGCCGACGAGATGGAGGTTGATACCTCTCGCCCGAGGTAGAGTTTCGCCCGAGGAGTCGCTCCGGAGCCGACCCCTCCGTCACCCATGTCGCCGAGACTCCCATGGAGTTCGAGTGCTTGGTGACACCGCCGCCTCGCCGGTGACACCGGACGCTTCCTCGCCTCGCGCTCGCTCGCTGCGTCTTGGCGTCAGCGGTCGACGGCAACGCCGAGGACGAGGAAGCCCAGGCGCAGCTGCGCCGTCGCACAGAGGCGAGAAAGTTCTTCAATGATGCCGTCCGCCACGTCATGGATGGGATCTGTGAGGAGGACCGTCGCCACCGCACCTTCGGGCTGCCAAATGGTCGACCCCTCATCGAGACAATGACCAACCCACTCTTGCGCAAGCCGAGAAAGCGCGCCATCGCCGCGTGATCGTTCGCGACTTGGAGAAGGACCCCGTGGTTTCACCATGACGGATTTGGGTCCACCATCGCAAGGATGGGTACCATTACTATGGCATCGACCGACATCAGGAGCAGAACGGCGGCAATCGTCCGGACACATGGCGCGAAACCAATCCGACCACGGCGGTACTCAAAGCGCCGCGCGCCACCGCAGCTGTTCGCGCCAGACCAGACAGCCTCCTCGCGCGGCTGCTCGTCAGATGCCCGGGCGGAGTGTTTTCGCCGGGCCCACGCTGATACCTCTCCCGAAGGCCGCGCCGGGTGCTCGCCTTCTCGCGCTCTCCGATGCGCGCCGTAGCCCCCGAGGTTCAAACCGGGCCCATTGAGAAGTTCGACGGAGCAAGAATCCCGAGGAGTTCCTATTCGTCTACACCACCGCCATCCGGAAAGCTATGGGGAGATGAGGCCGTCATGGTTAACTACTTCCCCACGTTGCTCGAGGGCATGGCCCAAACTCGGCTGTTCAACCAACGGCTCGGTTCTATCCGCACTGGTCATCACCGCAGGGATGCCCTCCGCACGAAGCTTCGGTGGATGCTACGCTCGCTCTGGGCACCCTCAGGACCTCAAGCTCGTAGTACAACGAGACGATGAGAGTCTCCATGACTTTGTGTGCCGGTTCGTCAGAGCCCGCAACACAATCCCCTGCATCTCAGATGAGGCCATCATCGAGGCCTTCAAGGATGGTGTGAGGGACCGACGCTACACCGAGGACCTCGAGCTCCACCCGGCCAACACCGCAGTGAGCTCTTCCGCACCGCCGCCTTTCTACGCTAACGCCCGAGGCGGTGGAGCGCAAGAGGGGCCGCAGTCTGCGAAAGCCAAGGTCGGCGATGGCTCGGGTAAAGCCGGGCGCATAAGACGAAGAAGAAGCGGCAGGAGCAGCTCGCTGTTCATCGCCGCCGAGCCCGACCAGCCCGAGTGCCTGGCCCCACAGCCGCTTTCGCCAACACGCCGCTGCCTCGGCGTCCGCCGCGGCGTCACTTCTGGCCGCTGCAGCAAGAATTCGGCCGATGCGGCAGCCGCGGGCGGCCCGGCACCCAAGGTCGGCTCTCCCGTCCACAATAGCGTAACCGAGGTGAGACCGGTTCCCACGACCCAAATTTTTTCGCCGCCTTCATCAACGCCACGCCATGAGCTACGAATCGTCGCACATGGGCCCGCCACCGAGGACTTCTACGCTGGTCGCGTCCCATGCCCGAAGCCGCCCGAGGGCGCGCAGCGGCGCCGCACCCCTGGCGGCGAGATCGAGGTTTTCACGAAGCCCGTGTACGCCGCCGTCATCTTTGGCGGCATCGTCGCCCTACACCTCGCCACGAGCTCAAGGCCGCCCCGGAGGTCCTCCACATCTCCCTCGGCGAGCCCGCGACGTCATCCTTGCCTTGTTCCAACCAGGCCATCACCTTTTCGATGACATGACGCTCGGTAAGGCTCTCCAAACCCAGCGTCTCCGCCGGTGCTCGCCTACCATTGGCAATACCGGGTCGACCTGCGTCCTCGTGGGCAGCGGGAGCTCACTCGACATCATCCGGCCAGCGTCTTAGGCCTCATCACGGTCCAGCTCCAAGATCAAGGACATCACCGTCCCTTTCCACGGATTGTCCCAGATCGCCGCCGCCCGTTGGACGGTCGTGCTACCCGTCACGTTCGGCTCCTCCGCCAAGTTCGGACGGAGTACATCACCTTCGAGGTGGTGGAAACAAAGCTCCTTAGCGCCATCTTAGGATGCCCCGCGCTCTCCAAGTTCATGGCGCTCTCCCACCACGCCTATCACCGCTGAAGATGCTGGGCGCCAAGGGAGTCATCACCGTCTGGGCAACCACAAGACCGCCCTCGATTGACGAGACCACACTGGCCATGGTAGGACGGCTCCCACCCGTGGTCCCAGCTGCAAGGAGCTCCCAGTAGCGCCTCTAAGGTGGCCCTGCGGCCGCAGGAGCCCACCAAGACCGCCGTCCTCACGGAGTCGAGACCTCCAAGGTGGTCCACGGGGACAACCTCGAGCCTCAATAGGATCTCGAGCTCATTACCTTCCTCCGGGCTAACAAGGACGTTTTGCATGGGAACCGTCCGATATGCCCGTGTCCCAAGGAGGTGATCGAGCAAAGCTAGCTGTCCGCGACGACAAGAAACCGTAAAGCGGTGTTAGGCGTGTCCCCGACTGGAAGGCCAAGATTATCCAAGACCAGCTCGGCAAGCTGCTTCGAGCGGGCTTCATCCGCGAAGTTCAGCACTCCGATTGGCTTGCGAACCCGGTCGTCGTCCAGAAGAAAGGAGGCAAGTGGCGCATGTGTGTCGATCACCGCGACCTTAATTCCGCCTGCCCCAAGGATAACTTTCCTTCCGCGCGCGATCGGCTAGTTGACGCTTCTGCAGATTCAGCTTTGATGAGTTTCGGATGCTTATTCCGTTACCATCGGATCGCGTTGTGTAAAGAGGACGAAGAAAAACGCCTTGTAACGCTTTTTCGCACATTTTGCTATACGACCATGTCCTTCGCCTCGAAATGCCGCGCCATCGCTCCAGCGTCTCATGCAAAAAACTCTCCCTGATCAAATAGGGCGCAACGTAGAAGTCTACGTCGACGATATCGTAGTCAAGAGCAAAGACGCCCATGACCACGTGTCCGACCTAGCTGAGACCTTTGACAGCCTGAGACAGCACCGGGTCAAGTTAAATCCCGAGAAGTGCGTCTTTGGTGTCAAGTCCAGCATGCTCCTTGGCTACGTAATCGGCGGGGCGAGCATCGGTGCGAACCCCAAAAAGATCGAGGCCGTCGAAAAGATGAGGTCGCCGACCTATGTAAAGGACATCCAGTCCCTCACGGGCAAAATGGCGGCCTTAAGCCGTTTCATCTCCCGCCTTGGAGACCGAAGCGCGTCTTTCTGCAAACTCCTACGCAAGCACGATAGTTTCGAGTGGACTGAGGAAGCTGATGCCGCGTTTTTGCAACTCAGCGAGATCTCGCCGCCCACCCGTCCCCGACTACTCCCAAGCTCGGGAAGCCCTCTGCTATACCTCTCGGTGACACCAAACGCCGCAAGTGCGGTCTTTGGCGATAGAACAAGAAGGGAAGCAAAGAAATTGCCTACTATGTGAGCGATGTACTCACCGGGCCAAAGGAGCGCTATCCCGACCTTCAGAAACTGTGCTACGCTTTGCTGATGGCCTCGCGCAAGTTGCGTCACTATTTCCAAGCCCACCAAGTCGTTGTCCCGACTACTTACCCGATCAAGGACATTCTCCGAAACCCGGAGGCCATCGGCGGGTCGCTGGCTGGGGAGTCGAGTGGGTGAATTCGACATCCGGTTGTGTCTCGAACGCGATCAAGGCCCGTGCCCCGCTGATTCGTCGCCGCAGAATTGACCGGCCGGACGAGCAAGAGAGAGGCTCTCCAGGTCAAGACGGGCAGGAAGCTCGGTGGACTCTGTTCTTTGACGGTTCACACCAGTCCGGGCGATCAGGATGACGTATCGTTCTCATCTCCTCCAACGGAGAGCGACTCAAAGACGTCATACAAATACACTTTGCGGCTACGAACAACGCCCATGAGTATGAAGCCCTAATTACGGGCTTCATTTACATGCGCCAAGCGCTTCGACATTAAACGACTTGTTGCGAAGGGGATTCGCATTGCCGTCCGCTGTGTCGAGGGAGGAGTTTCGAACAACGACGACTCGATGGCGCTGGTACTGGCGGAAGTGAGAAGCGAAGAGGTTTCTCGAGCTTGAAATCAGCTACATTCCTGTGGAAGAGAATGGCGAGGCGGATAGGCTCGCCAAGCTCGAATCTCACAAGAACTGCCCGCCCGTGGTGCTAGTGCAGCACCTTTGAAGCCCTCCATTCTCTCGGAGAGGAGGCAAAGGGGCGCTGTTACCCCCAAAAAGAGACATCCGTCTTGTCTCATTCTCGAGCAAAACACCTCTGGATGACGCCATTCATCCAGTTCTTGGAGCAGGGACATTGCCCGAGGATCTCAGCCGGCGTTCGGCTAAAAGGCGAGCCCGAGCTTCACCGTCTGCGAGGGGCTCGTTGTACGAAAGGGTGCTAACGGCGTGCTTTGTAAGTCGTTACCCAAGAAGAAGGTAAGTACCTTCCGCCGACATCCACGAGGGCATCTGCGCGCCGCCGCCTCACACGTAACCCTCGTCGGCAAAGCATTTCGTATGGGCTATTATTGGCCCACGCCGATGAGCGACGCAAGCCTTGGTTAAGCTGCGAAGCTTGCCATATCATCTTGCTGGATGACGACCAGCCAGCGTATGAGTGCAAACCATTCCACTAGCGTGACTGTTCGCGGTTTGGGGCATGGACCTCTTAGGACCGTTCCCCAAAGGTCTTGGTGGCAAAACATACTTATTCGTAGCCATCGACACCTTCACCAAGTGGATTTAGGCCGAGCGGTCTCCAACATCACCGCAATCGCCGCTGATGCGTTTTTCCAAGCATCGCCGCAAGGTTTGGCGTGCCCAATGTAATCATCGGCGACAATGGCACCCAATTCACGAGCCGGAATTCAACGACATCGCGAGGAAATTGGCATGAAGCTCGCCTTGGCCTCTGTGGCCCACCCACAAACAGCAACGCTTGATTGAACGAGCTAACGGACGCTTAGTCCAAGGCATCAAAAAGCGAGTCTCGACGCCTCGTGGCAAAACAAAGAAGGTTGGGTCGACGAGCTACGTCGATCCTCTCAAGCGATCGGACAACGACCAACAGGACTCTGGAGAAACTCCTTTCCGACTCGTCTATGACTCGGAGCGCCCTCCCAATGAGATGAGACTAGGATCCGATCGCGTTGACCGCGCCACCGTGGTCAATGACGAGGAGCGGCATTGACCTCGACCTACTTGAGGCGCGCGCGAGCAATCCCTACTCCGGTGCGGCCTACCAGCGATCCCCTCGCGTGGACGCTGCACGAAAGCATACACGAGGACCACGCAAGTAGGAGACCTGGTTCTCGACGCATTCGTAACCTTGCGAGCTCCAACAAGCTCAAATTTCAAAGTGGGAGGGACCGTACAAAGTAGTCGTGCCAGCGACGCTTGCTCACTCGACGCCTTGTCGACAAGGACGGAGCGAGCTCCTAGCTCATGGAACATTTCCTTCTGCGACGCTTTCTACGCATAATCAGTCGTAAGTTTCCTTCATTTCAGTTCGGTTCAATTCAAAAAAAAAGGCCCTTTCCCCCATTCATGAGTCACGCCGGTCTAAGCCTCGACTGTTCCAAAGCAGTTCCCGTGGCCAAAAGCCCGATGGCTAAGGATAAAGCATTCCGAGCTTTTCCACGACGGATAAGCCGAGCTCTCGCACCTAGTGAATCTCATGCGATGTGGAATTCCCTTGACCCAAAGGTACAGTAAGCCCACGTCAGGATTGTTTGGATGGCTAACTTGGACCGCAGGCCTTCGAAATTCAAGGCTCTTTAGCGCCAGCTTCCTTAGCTTCATTGGCCCGTGACGCCGCTGGCCCGCCAAAGCTTCGAAATTGGTCGATTTTCATGAGTTTTCAAGTCCTTAATTTGGAAGGCTGCACCTTTGCATGTATGAAGCTAGAGGGTTAAGAGTTCGCTCGAATTTTTCTAAATCACTCTAGTCTCTAGACCGCGCCCAACTCCAAGATCGCACTTGGACTTGGCCACGGCCCGGGGTCTGGATGATTAGGCGCACCAAAAACAAATCTTTCTAAGTAACGATCAGTTTGCTCAGATTTCCTAAGTTAGTCTCAGAACCGTTCTTATCGTTCATCTGGTTCCCTGCTTTTTAGCATTTCGTGATTGAACAGAAAAAAAGCGAACAAACAAGCAGGAGCAGCACGATGGGATTTTCCCAAAAGAAGTTGCATTTCGACAATTGGAAGATCTTACAAGAACAAAAGAAGGACGGGCTCCTAGTCTACCGCAAAAGAGGGCGCCGCGCTACTACGACCTACCAACGGCGCTGGCGGCAAGCCGGTGGAATCAAGACTCCGCCAAGGCGCACGATGAAGAAGGCGTCGAGGAGTCCGGCGCGAACCGAGGCCTGGCTCGCTCGGATAACGTTTCCTCCGCCGCTGGCGGTTGACGGAATCCACAAGCAGTGGAGGCGGAGCCGCTATGATGGCCCCCGCGATCGCCCCGATCTCCTGTCCCGCCACGACATGCGGCAGAGCCTCCTCTGCCGCAGCTGCGGGCAGCGTCAAAGCTTCCTCTTCCTCCGCCGCCCGGGCGGCGACGCTGTATCGGGCGGCGGCAATTTGCGCCGCTACCGCGACTTTCCTCCCTTCTGACAGCGCCGCCGCGCCAGCAGCTCCTTCGCCGGCGCTGATTTAGGCGTCGGCGACGCCAATGCTGCTGCTTGGCTCGCTATGACCGGGGCTGGTACATTCACCCCCTCCGCCGCGGGCTGGATCGGCCCCGGCAGAGGAGGCAATGGTGGCAGATCCCCGATCTCCGCTAGTAGCCAATCGAAGAGATCGTCGGAGTCGGCGTCAGAAGCCATGCCCTTCCCTCGTTCTCTCTTATGATTTTTTCTCCCCTATCTCTCTCCTCCTGACCGAGGACCTCGTTTCTCTGTCTTAAGGTAGGAAGAGATAAGTGGAATGATCTGTGTGCGCCCGTGCCTCGCTCTAATATAGGCCAGCCGTATATGATGTCCCGTTGCTACCGCGAGTTACCTGGCGTCGTCGCTGCCAAGGGGCGAGCAATTAAAACCCACTACCCGAGCTGAGGAGACGCGAGCGCACGCGCCGTCTCGCGGAATACCAACCGCGCCAGTCGCCCTGCGACACGTGCCCCGCCCCATTGTCAGTGGCGCTGGAGAAGTCATCATGAGTCAAGCCCTACCCCGTAGGTCCTGGCCCACCAGCGTGAGCAAGGCCCAGCGATGCCTTTCGGTTGGTAGCGTGGCTCGGCCGGGTGCGTGAACCGACGCGGCGGTTTCGCCTCAGATCTGCAGGTTCGCAACGCGTTCCCTCGTGACCGCAGAACACCGTGTGCCGCGAGAGCCCACAGTGTGTGCGATTTCACACAATAAATTAAGGTAAAAAGCGGCTAAGCCCTTCGGCCGCCACACATTACGTAAACGTTTGTCCGATTAAAACAAATGTTCGAAAGAAAATAAACAGAGGTATGTGGCGCGGAGCCCGGGAGTTGCGGACCAGGTCAAACTACGGTCCGAGCTGCAGCCTGAGCCTCTCTAGCTCGATTTCTAAATCCCGGATTCGCGTCTGCGCCTGAAGCAACTCTATGGCTCGCGCGGCCATGTCGTTCTGCTCTTGGCGCAGTTTGACCCGGGCTTCGGCAAGCTCTTCTCTCTGTTTCCTCAAGGCCTCCGACTCCGCCACGGACTTCGCCCCAGTTTCACGCAGCGTGGTAGTTTCCGCCCTGAGCTTGCTACAAGTTTCCTCGAGCCCGCGAACGATGGAGTTATAGTCAGACTTTGTAGCTGTCAACTCGTTGACGGTCGCCTCTCTGCGTTCATACTCCTCGTTAAAAAGGATCCGAGCCCTGTCCTCTTCTTCGCGAGCCGCCTGGGCTTGAATCTTCACGGCTTCCTCCACCTCCCGAGCTCGAGCAAGCCTCGTCGTGACCTCCTGCTCCTTCTCCTGCGCTGTCTTCAGCGCGGCTGCTAGCTCGGTGATACGCGCCGTGGCACGGGCGTCGACCTCGGCGGTGAGCTCGTCCGCGCATTTTGCCTGAGCCCGGGCTTGCGATAGCTCGGCGGAGAGACGCTCAATCCTCGCCGCATCATCCTCTGCCTGCCCGCCCATCGCTTCCATCAGCGAAGACGAGCCAACGATAAGTGTGCAAAGCTGGAACAGGAAAAACCAAGTCAAAACGCAAGAAACTTCGAGATTTGCGCGAGAGAGGGGCCAAGGGCACCACCTTTCTGGTATGAGCGAGCATGTTCCACGTCCTCGCCGCGATGATCTTCGCATGCTCCGCCAAGCCAGGGCGGATCCCATCTGGCCAAGGGTTGGCGACCAACCGTTCTCGCTACCTCCCTCCAACAAGGCGGGCTCGCAACGCCGGCAACGTAATTGGAAGCAAGGCTGGCGCCCCAGCCGCGGCTGCTCTTCTCTCAGCATCCTTCAACTTGGCCGCCAGCTCGGCCTTTGACGCGGTGGCCCGCCTCTCGGCCAGCACGGCCTCGCCAAGCTGAGCCCGGGCCCTTATCAACGCGTCCTTTAGCTCGTCCACCGTCCACTTAGCCGCCACGAGCTCGTGTGGATCCTCTAGCCCGGGAATAGGGTGAGGTTTCAGACGTGGCAGTCCTGTTCGACCAGCCTCCGCCGACCTGGCAGCATCCTGTTCCTCCACCCATTCTGGGGTGACGGAAATCCAGCCCGCAGACGCTAGCGAGGCCACGCTGGGCATCACTACCCTTGTCCATCCGTCCGGCGTTAGTACGCGGACCGGCCAGGTCCAATTGACTAATAGCATTCGCCGATCAGGTGTTGGAAGCGCTTTCCCCACCGGGGTCTTGAAATGATCGGCAACCCCCCTGCGGTCAATTGGCCACCACCCGCGCGCTGTGCGCCCTTCCACGCGCAAGGGCGTAATCCACACAGGATCATCGCTGATGACGACTTGCACCGTCTCTGCAACCTCCGCGGAAGCATCCAAAGACCGCCGCGAAGATGGCGAATTTGGTCCTCCGCGGTCACCGCTCCTTGCCCTTCGACTCCGCCAATCCGGCGGCCTCTAGTTGCGCTATCTGGAGCGCAGTTCCTCTGGGCCCGGCCGTTTCGTCCTTAGTAAGCCCAGCTGCCTCCAGCTGCCGCAGCAAAGACACTCCACCTGTAGGTTCGACCGGCTCGTCTTCAGCCGCCGCAGCCTCAACAGAAGGTAGCAGCACCTCGGTAACCATCAGAGCGCTCGCACGACCGCAACGAAAACCACGGCGGTCGACACGAAAAAAGGGTGATAGCATGTAGCACGAAACTTACGCGCGGTTCGAGCTCGGTGTCTCGTACACCGGCGAGGGGCGAAGAAAGAGCTCGCTCCACCCGCCAACGCTGCTCGAGGTGAGCAAGGCCTCCCTTGCGCCTGCAGAACCTTCCTCGTGGGTCTCGCCGTGGGGCCGTTGCGGCGGCGGACTCGACACCAAGACAATCTCCTCATCGTCGCTATCTGGAGTTGGCTGGTACGTCCTCCTCTTCTTCGTAGGCGCTGCGCCCTGTGCACACACGGCATGAAGACTTAAGGGCCGCTGGTGCTTAGCACTCAACCCGTGTTAGAGAATGGAAGCTCACTGCTGCGGCGGTATCGCGCTTTTCCGTGTGCATCTCAGACTACCAGGCTTGAGCCCGCCGTGGCCGCCGAGGTGCCGTTTTCCCTTACTTGCCGTCGACGGACGGCGCCCGCCGAATACCACCGGCGTTCCCGCCAGCAAGGGCCCCTCGTTCGAGCCCGCAGCCTGAGTGGTCTGCCCAACCATCTTCCACGTCCGCTGAAGAACAAAAAGTGCGCCTCATCAAAATCTCAAGGGCGCATACGGCTGAGAAATTCAATCGAACACCTGCTGGGCACTTACCTCAGACAGTTTGTCCTTCACAAGCCGTATGCGGCGAGGAGCCTTGTCCAGGGGTAGCAACATTCCTGCGACCCGCGCGACCTCGCAGTTTGAGAGACCTGCGAGGCCTCACTAACGGTTACGACGTATCCCAACTCGAGATCAGACGCAAAGAAAGCAGCTCGCGCCTACCTTCATGGAAGTCCCGGTCGGGATCCTCTCAACCATCCATGTCGCCGACACATCGCGCGCGGCGCCCCAGCGGGCTGATCCGGTGCCGGACAAAGCTAACAACGACCTCGTAGCCCGTCAAGCCGTCCTTAACGAGCTCTTTAATGTCAGCCTCGGTGGCTTGATCCTCCGGTGAGGGCTCGCTCATTGGAAGATTGGCGATCCGCGCTGACATGAGTATTCGTGGTCGAGCCCCGCAGTTCAGTAGAACCACCGCTGGCCCAACCATCGACCTTCGTCCTCACCTCGTACTCGGTACGACTGTTGGCTCCCAGCTCGTGGCGGTCAAGTAGAAAACCCCGCCATTGCCCACTCGGCGGCCGACCGCTTCAATTCAAAAAGTCTTTGGAGGAGGCTCACCGTCGGCCAACCCAGGCGCCTCACACAGAATGCGAAGATTGATGATGAACATAGGATTGTGGGGACAGTTCTCGGCCTCGGCCCGTGAAGGCAAAGAAGTCGGTGATAAATCGAGATTCAGCACGCTGCCCACAGATGGCCGAGCTCTCGAAGCATACCAATTCTTCAGGTTCCGGCTTTGGCTCTTGCTCCGCGCCTGGGAGCCTCCACGAGCCCGGCCTCACGAAGCATCCCTCTCCAGCTCCATCATCCTCTCCCTCGTCAAGGTACTATCTCCAATAAGAACCATGGCGGTCGGAAGTGGAGGACGAGAATGCGGGAACGAGCTGGGAAGATGAAGAGTGGAGCGAAGGGGATGTTTCCGCAGCAGGAGGTTCCCCCTGGAGCGCTGCCTTATAAAAGAAGACAGCAGTCGAAACAGAAGCCGTGGGAATCGTGCCCAAGGGGGGGCGCAACCGCTCCGCTTTTCCGTCAAAATCAAATTCAATGCCTAAAACCTCGGTTCCCGAGCCAAATCTTCCCGCGCGGCGCGTGGTGGGGATTTCCTTTCTAAACCTCAGACCGGCTCGCTGCGCGACCCGCTCGAGGCTCGGGGGCTGGCTATTGGTGATTGGTAAACGGCCCATCTTGAGGAAGGCCTTGGGCCGATTCCGTACCGGCCCACCGCACGAACAGAAAGCCAAGCAGGCTATCTCTGGCCGTACTAAAGGAGCCACCTAACTCTCTCGTGACTGTCCCGGGCTTGACTAGGTCAAAACCGGCGGCACCATGTCCCTCCCGGGCTATCCCTTAGCCCGGGAGAGGGTCCCTCGGGTGATCCGCTCACCCGAGGGCAGGTGGCGACAACTGTCATGTCCCACCACACTTTATCCGACCTTGACCGGGAACGCACTGTATCTCCCAAGAAGCCTATAGCCCGGGAAAGGACACGCGGATAGCCCGTCTTGTCGTTTGCCCTCTTTGGCAGGCAGCAGATGGTTGTTACGCTACGCGACACCCCTAACGGGTGGCGCAGAGCTGGCTCGGTCCAGTTAAGGCCATATTGAGGATAAAGGGAAAGTGCTTTTCCCCTGAAGAAGTTCTCCCCCTTGAACAGGAGTGTTAAGACAAACACGTGTTCAAGACTAACCCGACCAAACTTCTCCTGCGCAGCTCGATGCATCCGACAGACCCTAGAACAAGACAAGAACCTCGCCACTAAAGCAAAGACCAGCCACGGGGCCCATCCAGATCAGCCTCGGGCGGTCCACGGCGCCTATAAAGGAGGATTCTCGACATTGCGGAGGACGGCCAATCAACACCGAAATCCTCGATCCGATTCCACCCGTCCAATTACAAGCAACATTGGCATCTGAAGCTTCCTCATGAGTAGCCTTAGCCCTTAGCCGTCATCATCAGTAAGTTCGGGATCGGCGCCCGGTCCGACCTCGGCACCTCTGTCTTCGTCTTCCACCATATAATCAATAAGATCGAGTAGAGCTATTACCCGTGATGGGGGCTCGAACGGGGTAAATCACTTGTGTCTCCACGGTTTGCATCGTTTCTCTCTCCCCCCCAAGACTGAAGGATCTGCACTGGATCACCTAGTCGCACGGGCCCTTGTCCGGAAGACCGCGCGCCCTAACCTTCCGAGCTTAGCCGCCACTGGCCGCCGAGAAGGGTTGTCGTTGGGCCTCACACCAACTACAAATTCGTCTGCCGGTCCGTGGACCCGCTGCTCTTCAGGAGCGCGATTCCCAGACACCGACACAATGGGAGCTCGGAGTCGAGAAAAATAGACCTTGAGGAGGTGCGTGATTTCTGTTCCACACCGATGATTTATGAGCCTATTTTTCCATCGATCCAGGTGACTGCGGCTCCAATCGAAAACACTGTGGTTGTATCACCTGTTGAGGATTTAGATGTTCATTATGATGAACCTCAACAGCTTCCTATATCTAATGTTGAACACTTTAGAAGATCATAGCGAGACAGAAGATCTGCCATTAGTGGTGACTATGTCGTCTATATGGTGGATGATCCCATCTCCTATAAGGAGGCAATGATGAGTGAACATTCATCTAAGTGGCTTGACGCCATGAAAGATGAACTAAAATCAATGAGAACAAATGACGTATGGGACTTAGTAGAGATTCCTGACAGGGTCAAAACAGTAGGCTGTAAATGGGTCTACAAGGTCAAGCATGACTCCAAGGGAAATATCGAAAGGTTCAAAGCTAGGCTCGTTGCTAAGGGCTTCTCACAAAGAGAGGGCATTGACTATAATGATACTTTTTCGCCTGTCTCAACTAAAGATTCTTTTAGAATTGTCATGGCGCTTATAGCTCATTATGATTTAGAATTGCATCAAATGGATGTTTAAAACTGCATTCCTAAATGGTGACTTGCAAGAGAATGTTTACATGGCTCAACCGGAAGGTTTTGTCGTGGAAGGCAAGGAACATATGGGGTGCAAACTTAAGAAATCAATTTATAGTTTAAAGCAAGCGTCAAGGCAATGGTATCTAAAGTTTGATGAAATTGTTAGAAAATTTGGCTTTAAGAAAAACGAAGTGGACAACTGTATTTACATTAAGTTTAAGGGAAGTAAGTACACCATCTTGGTGCTTTATGTGGATGATATCTTATTGGCTAGCAGCGATAAGGATATGCTGTTTGAGACCAAGAGATTTTTGTCCTCAAATTTTGATATGAAGGATCTTGGTGAAGCAAGTTATATTTTGGGCATTGAGATTTACCCAGATCAGTCCAAAGGAAAGTTAGGCCTATCACAAAATGCATATATAGACAGAGTACTAAAAAGGTATAATATGGAGAAGTGCTCTGCTTCGCCTGCTCCTATCGTCAAGGGTGATAAGTTTGGGACATTCCAATGTCTGAAAAGTCAATATGAAATTGATCAAATGAAGTCGACACCATACGCTTCAGCTGTCGGAAGCATTATGTATGCACAAGTATGTACTCGCCCTGACTTAGCTTTTGTTACCGGGATGCTCGGCAGATATCGGTAAATCCGTGTCCGGACCATCTTTGGAAGGTCCGTTAAGAAAGTCTTGCGTTATATGCAAAGCACTAAGGATTACATGCTTACATATAAAAGGTCTGAGAGCCTCGAAGTTGTGGGCTATTTGGACGCTGACTTTGCGGGGTGTGTGGATACTAAGAAATCCACGTTAGGTTATATCTTCACCCTCGCTATAGGAGCTATATCGTGAAAAAGCTCCAAACAATCACTTACGGCATCTTCAACGATGCAAGCTGAGTTCGTAGCATGTTATGAGGCCACAGGGCAGGCTGTATGGTTAAAGAATTTCATTCCCGGTCTTAGAGTGGTAGACGGCATTTCTAAGCCACTCACATTATACTGCGATAATCAGCCCGCAGTTTTCTATTCGAGTAACAAGTCTAGTGGTGCTGCCAAACACATAGACATTAAGTACTATGTTGTGAAAGATAGAATCCAGGATCAATCTATTAATGTTAAGCATATTAGTACTGAATCTATGTTAGCGGATCCACTCACCACAGGCTTACCACCCAGCGTTTTTCGTAATCATGTTGCCGGCATGGGTATTTTGGATAGCCTACGATTCTGGATATTTGAGGGCCAATATGCAAACCATCTCCCGTAAGAATAAAGTTTTTACCGATCGAAATAGAATGGTGCAATATGAGTATTGTTGTTTCATTGGCTGAAAAAATAGCTTTTGCGATGCATGCTCTATTGTATTATTTTATTAAGAGAGGACTTATGATGTTAGCCACTTAGCCTGTACGATCAAATGGGAGAATGTTGGATGTGATCGTGGCTAACCGCCAGATCCGTTTTTAGGGGAGCCCGAGCTCCAACCACCCAGCGCCCTAATCGGGGGCGCACAACCAACTAATGGTTGCGGCCTCCTGGTGCACAAATAATATTAATAAGGGGAGCCGCACTCGACCGCCAACGCAACTACAAGAAGCGACTCCCTGATACTCTCTCTCTCTCTCAGTCCCGATCCGATTGTGGGCGCGCTGTAGCACTGGGAAGGTCGCCGCCGGCGAGGACGTCACTGCTTCCGTCTCCCTGCGACCGCTACGGCTTCTCTGCATCGACTCTCCACCATGCAGGCTTCTACGGCCTAATTTTGATCCTACCCGATGGCGTCATCAAGCAACAGTCAGGATTCCCTAAGCACCGGTGTTTAATTCTTGGGCTAAGATCTTGTTTATGTGCTTCCGCATTAAGATTTAGAGTTAACATCAGGACCTCCACCTGCGGCGCCCACCGCGGCACGGCGAGCCCCGTGCCCCTCGTCCTCTCCAGTAACCCCTCCGGCAGGTAGCTCAGCGGGTCGTCGCCATGGCCGCCGGCCATCCCCAAGTAGCTCTCGCTGCGGTCCTTGTCGCTGGGGAGCTGCATCACCCACAAGAACCTCTGCCCGCTCGCCTCCAGCCCCGCCGCCAGCTCCGCCGTCTGCCGCCGCTGCCGAAGCACACGTACAAGACCGACCCGTCCGGCTGGTCGTCGAGCCACCGTGTGCAGCTGCTGCTGCTGGCCCCGTCGCCGGAGCTCGGACGGACGAACGGGCCAACCGCGTACACCGGCGGGTACACGCCTTCGTCGGAAAGCTCCTTGAACGCCGCCAACGTCTCGTGCTCCATGGCGTCGAAGGTGTTGACGATGAAGCCGTCGGCGAGGAGGTAGCGCTTCCCCAGCTCGACCACGAGGGGGTACACGGGGTCGGCGCGGTCCTGGACGGGGTCGACGAGGTCGGCGCCGTGGAGCGGCACGCAGCCCGGGAGGGCGACGGGCTCCGGCAGGTCGCAGAACTCGCAGGTGGTGGTCCTGTCGAGCTCCGGCGTGCAGAGCAGACTGGACAGCGCCATGAGGTTCGACGGGAAGAAGAGGTAGCGTGGGGCGCCGAGCTCTGCGGCGACCTCGAGCTCCCATGGGCAGAAGATGTCGGCCACGAAGGCGGCGACGCCGGGCTGGGAGCCGAGCAGGGAGAGGAGGAGGACACGGAGGTGCGGGAGCGCGCGCCGGACGACGGTGATGATGCGGGTCTCCACGCGGGCGTCAGCGGGGAGGTCGTCGACGGGCACCTCGGGGAGCGCCGCCGTGGACACGCCCGAGGGGAGGGAGGCGAAGATGGAGCGGTACTGGTCGGAGGAGGAGAAGTTGCCAAGTTGGTGTGCGTGATGAGCGTGGCCGCGCGCGAAGCCATCGCGCGAGACGATGCGCCGCGCGAGCTCAGTCGCCGGGAGGACGTGGCCTGAGCCGGGACTGGCTAGCAGCACGATGTGCCGGCCTTGGCGCCTTGCTCTGGTGTCGCCTCTATCGCCATGGTTAGAGAATAGAGAGAGTGAGGCGAAGGCGGTTGCCCTGTTCCACTGGTTTTGTGCTTATATACAGGAAGGACCCGAAGGCACCTATCCACCTACGTGCCTGCAGTTTAAAGGCATGTTGGGGGGCCAGAAGTGGGCACAACAACTGATTTTTTTAATATTTTAAATTTTTATTTTTTTTTGCAAAAATATACATTACTCCTTTTGTTAAAATTAAATAAATATATGTCCATTCGGGCGAGATATAAATCTCGCCCATTCAATTGCCGAGATTTAAAAATTACTAGACCAAAAAAAGCTGGGGGGCTTGGTGTGAAGAATCTTAGGGATATGAACATTAGTTTGTTATGCAAGTGGTGGTGGAGGCTAGACAAAGGGGATGGTATTTGGCAAGGCTTAGTCAAGGCTAAGTATCTTAAGGGGGAAACTATTTCTCAGACCAAGCATAGGAGCAGTGACTCTCCTTGTTGGAAAGATCTGCTTAATTGTAAGGAGGCTTACATTAAGCAGAGAGGATACTGTATTGGAAATGGTGAATCAATTGATTTTTGGAAGGACAATTGGTTTGAGGGAGAACCGTTAAGAATTCAGTACCCAAATATTTTCAATATTTGTATTGACCAAGAAACTTCTGTGGCAGATTGTAAGAGGAGAAACTGGAAATTAGCTTTTAGAAGATGGCTCTCACCATTATATCAAAAGGAGTGGGGGGAACTTATAGATAGGCTGAAATTACTAGATTTGGATAGAGGTCCAGATAAACCCTTATGGTCATTAGAGAAAAATAGAGTTTTCTCAGTGAAATCTTTATACAAAGTGTTGGCTAGTAGAGAAAATTGTTTGAGGCTGAATTTGGTGTGGAATAATAAATTACCTTTGAAATATAAAATCTTTATGTGGTTTCTTATTCAAAATGTTATTTTAACAAAGGATAATCTTCGGAGAAGGAATTAAAGGGGGATCCCGGATGTTGCTTCTGTGATGGTTTAGAATCTAATCAGCATCTTTTTTTCCAATGTCCAATTGCCAAAGCTATGTGGGGGGTAGTGAGATGTTGTTGTCAGGGTAGAAACAGTCCCAATAATATAGATCAATTCTATTCCTGGATGCAATCTATTTGGCCAGAGGGAAAAAACTTCATACTGTGTGTTTGGCATCCTTATGTTGGGCTATATGGATTAGTAGAAACAAAGCGGTTTTTGATAACAAGCTTATAAAATCGCCATTATCTATTTTACACATATCTTGTGCTCTGCTTGACTACTGGGCTGGGGCTCATAAATTGAAGCTAGCAGAAATGTTGAGGGGATGTGCTTCTTTACTGAAAAAATTTATTGCAGGTTGTGAGAAGCAACAGAGGGAAGGAGATGGGGCTAAGAAAATAATTACATTTGGTGGTGATGGAAGAACCAGCAAAGGATGAAGGTGGTGTGAAAAAGACCCAGAAAGCAAAAAAGCAGTAGCTGACATTAAAAAGACGAGGAATGATTTGAGAAACTTATCATTTTGATGTAATATTTTGAATGAGGGATGTGTTCCTGCTGTTATGTTTAGTTGTCTGTTAGGCAGTGGTAGTCGCTGTGAGTTGGTAATGAGTAGAACTTTGATCTGGTTAACAATAACTTGTATCACGCTGTGTTGTTTCTGTTGTCTCTGATAATGGAAATGGGGTAAAATTCCCTTTTTGAAAAAATTGCCGAGATTTACATTTTTCGCTAAACGGTCAGACGAAATGGACATCAAGTTAGTTGGGGCCTATGTGGAGATCGACCAAATGGTGGGATTTAAATTTGGAAGGTGAAAGATCGCAAAACTACAAGTGCCAGCGCAACACAAAGCCGATGCATGAGATGGTGCAGATGTGTCACTACCATTGGCATCTTGCATAATTGCAGGCTCAGCTCTTTTTGGTCCCATGCATCTGTGCACTGGAAGGCTTTTGGTGCTCTCTCTCTTGCAGTTTGGGGTCTTCTGAAATCTTTTTTTCTTGCCTCAATATTTGTCTAAGACGTTCTTTTACTTTTGAGATCGATTATTTGTTGTGTTGACATACTTTTAGCAATTTTTTAGAGTGTTTCTCGGCTTACTCTAACCACTTCGTTTATTTGGACAAATCCCGCCATTTGGTTTGGCAGATTTAAATCCCGCCAAAACAAATGGCGGTTTTGTCTTTGTATAGCGCCGGTTGCTTCTATGCCCATTCCGCTTGACCGTTTGGTGAAATTATAAATCTTGTCTGTTGAATAGGCGGGATTTGTATCCCGCCTGATGGAACGACGATAGGAATCTATTTATTAATTTTTATAAAAAAATATTATTTATTTTATAAAATTAAAAATATTAAAAATTCCACAGCAACTAGTCGGAACCAGCCAGCCCGGTTCACTATACAAATAAGGTTCTGATGGGCCAGGTCTAGGCCTAAAGCTGCTTTGTACGGTAACCGAGCTAGGCGTACTGGTTCTGGTTCCTGCTTCTTCGATCCACTGCTGCCGCTAACCCTTAATCATCGCTCCTCGGCGTCAACTTCTACTCGCTATATCCGATCGCTGCAACTCCAAAGAGGAGAAGGAAGGGAAAAGACAAGGATGGAATAAAAAAGGTGATTTCATTGAAACAATTTGGTAATCTTATCTAATTTACGTGTAGATTTAATTGACTTTTTCTCACTGATAATTTCATATTACTGTATCTAATTTACGTGTAGATTTAATTGATTTTTTCTCACTAATAATTTCATCGTATATAAACTTGCCAAAATAATTTGGCAATTTGGCAAGGCATCTAGTAAGTTGAACTCAAAATTAAAGCGTCCGTTCGTGTTAAGGTTGGAGTCCATTTCGCCATACCAAAATATTTTATCGTCAAAATAATTTGGCAAGGCATCTAGTAAGTTGAACTCAAAATTAAAGTGGCCGTTCGTGTTAAGGTTGGAGTCCATTTCGCCATACCAAAATATTTTATCGTCCTCCACCACTCACTGCGCGTTCTGACATCCTGCGCGGTCGCGCGCCTGCGTGCTGTTCCACAGTGGCCGGCCTCCCTCGACGAGCTCCAGCCTCCGGCCTCCCACCTCCCGCAAGCATCGGTCTACATTGATGAGCTCGTACCTCTCCCGAAAGCACTAGCCTCCCTCGACGCCACTCGGCTGGGCCCCTCCACCCATCGCCAAGCTCCGCCCTACCCCACTACCAAGGTTGCTCCACCGTCGAGCTCCACCCCTCCGTTGAACGCCACCCTACCCCCGAGCTCCACCCTTCCGCCGAGTCTAGCCGACTGTCGATCGCCATGTTAAGTACAGTGAGATTTGAAAGTGATTGTACCATTGATTTATTGCAAGTGATTGTACCACTCAAGATCTTGTAGGGCAAATGACAAACTATCATATCCTGTCTTGACTTGTTCGTGATGTCTTATCTATACAAGTGTCTACAGTTGCTTCACGATCAGCATTTAGTGTTGGTGGATGCGTTATTGATCTATTCCGTAGTCAACTTACGCTAAAAGTGTAAACCCGGGTGTTGAGATGGGTTCATCTAACTCTTCTAAGTCTTGATGTTCTTTGTTGTCTTGAGCATGGGGGGTTGGAGTTGGTTTAATGTCGTCGGATCTCGTTTTTCCATGAAGCACTAGGTTGAGTGTGTCTCGAGGTGCTAGTGTGACGACCAAATTTCCAGTAGGAATACCAGAAATTGATCCTCGAAATGTTACAATAACATCCAGAATTGATACAAGCCCACACTTTATTACATAACTATTCATCAGAGTTTATTACAAGATCAGAGTTATTTCTAATATTACAACCTTCTTCTAGGACCAAGCTCTTGATATAGGAAGACTAAAACCCTAAGCCAAACAGATTCTTGTCCTCTTTTATGTAGAAATCTGCAATAAAATAGGACCCGTTCATGTAAAATGATCAGTTCCCGATTATCGGGTAAGTACACCAACCGTACTTGCAAGTTTCCGTAAAGGAAAATGTTATTCTAGTACATGTAGGGATAAAACAAAGATATATAGTTCAGCCGGTGAGTGGATGCAATAGCATATAATAAATTCAAAGACTAAACTTTAGCAAACATTTGTAAATGATTTAATCCTTTCACAAGACTATCACACTCCATCACTTATCCTGCATACAGCAGCGCCAATCATCTATTTTCACAAATTTAAATCATGGATTATGTGAACCAGAGAGGCATCACCCAATTGACACAACTTCATATACCCGAAGTAGGGTCCATCGATGATTTTGTTATCAGTCCTGCAGGACCTATCCAGCTTTACCCACATAATGACCAATTATAAGGATGGATGTTTTTTGTGTCATTCCTTTCCACTTTACCTAGGTTTTTATATGAACAAACAATTCTAGTTGCACTCTTCTCAAGCTAGTGCCATGGTGTTTTCACCTAGGGTGTTCCTACATTCCGGGCTATGACCCATTAGGTCTTACACACATCAACAACGGTATGTTTCTGAATTTGCTCATATACCTTATTACCACGGTGCCTTACTTAGGGATGTTCCCATAACCGGGCCAGGATCCTTACAGCCTCGCACACCTGGTAATCTAACGCCTCATCATCCTCATATCCAGATAAGCAGAGCTCATAATACTTATCCATATGACAAATGATTTTCGACCATACCAATTCTTGAAATACTTTATATACTAAGTTTTCCAACCTAAGGTTATCAATGGAAAGGGAAATTCAAATATAGGTGGGTCATCTAGATTCCAGTATTTTGGTTCTTAGCTAATCTATTAAACAAGTAAAGTAACATACTTGGCAGCAAATAATAGCTAGAAAGTAATGCATAAGTAAATAGATAAGCAGGGAATCAACATGCATCAAGAAACGAAAACCTGCCTTGGTCGGAGACTTTGCTGAATTCTTCTTTTGTATTATTATCTTCAGATTATCCTTGAAGTGCTTTCATTTATTAAGTCAGGTGTTCAATTCGTCGTCTACATGCCGTGAATACAGAAAAGCAAACGAAAATATCCAATAAAGATCCAATGAAGGAAATATTGCAAACGGGAAATAAATATAAAGGAGATTTTAAAATAAAAGGGGCTGCGAGGAGGGCGATGAGTTGTACAATTTCTTAGGTTTTTCTCAGAATTCTCTTTTCGATAGGAGGTGGTAGGAATTGATGAATTGAACAGACTTTCAGCAGAACTCAGGACAGCAGGAATTTTGCTAGTGCACGTGTTGTGCAATAGTGCGGATCAACAAATTTCCAGAGATCAGGGTCGACGACAATTTCAATTACCGGAGTTCCGAGATGGAATTTGTTGAAGATATGGGGTTTAAAGGCTTAAAATATATTTTTAGTAAATTAAAATAGGTAATAATAATTTGAAATGACTTTTAAATATTTTTAAAGATTATTTGGAATTTGGAAATGATTTTTAAATAAAGAAAAGAGAGAAAAATAATTGATTTCGATTATTTTACTAATGAAAAGTGAGGTTTTATATTTTTATAAAGTTCTTCATCCCATTTTAGTTTTTTGAGAATTTTTGCAGAATCTCCAAAGCTATTTTAATATTTTTAATAAAATGGGAGAACATTACTGTATTTAGAAAAACGAAAAACGAAAATAAAAATAAAAGAGCTGCACACGAAGGATCGAGGTGTAGCCTAGAGGGGGATGAATAGGCTTTACAAATTTTCAACAAATAACAAGCACAGCGAAAAACAATATCGGATATTCCGATGTTATATCGGATAGTCCGATATGGATTGGACTATCTGATATGGAATCGGATTATCCTATATTGCTGAAACTATGGTTTAAAGCCCTTTAACAATTAAGGATACCATCTGCACCAAATAGGGTTAGAGAGCAATAAACAAGTAAATCAAGAGAAGTAAACCCAAATCCACAAGGAGACCCGAAGAGATTGTTCCCGAAGTTCGGATCTTTGAGGAGATCCTACGTCTCAGTTGAGGCGGCTCGGTCACACTTGAGCCGGGGTGCCTCTTGACCCTTTGCCTCCCGGGTTGCACCAAGCACTCCTGGTTTCACTCCTTGGATTCTTCCCTTTCGGAGGTGGATTCGGCCTTCACAAACGGTCCCCGGCCACCACACCAAGTCCCGGTGGCTCTAGGGTGACTCCTAGCCGTCTAGGAGCCCTCAAACTCCAAGAGTAACAAATCCGACGAAAAACCAACTTGGAGATGGGACCAAGTGCTCAAGGATAAAGCTTGACCAATACAAAGCACTCAGATCTATCTTCTCCACCCTCACAAAGATGCAATCAATAAGATTTGAAGTGGGAGAGAGGGGGAAGGTGAGGAGCTAGGGTTGCAATAAGTGTGTTACTGGAGTGAATGTGAAAAGGCAACCCTGGCTCGTTGGGGGAGGTGGGGAATAAATACCCCCACCCACCAACTAGCCGTTTGAGACGGACAGATATCGGACAGTCCGATGTTACACATCGGAATGTCCAATATGAAAGTGAGTGAAACTCGAAGCAAATGCTATTTTTGTGGTCCTGGAATGATTCTAAAGATATTTAAATAAGATTCAATCAATATGAGTCAATTCATATCGGATAACCCGATAATATTATCAGATAGTCCGATATTTTTGAGATCTAGAGACAGAGAGGGTTTGATCGGACCAAGGATCGGAACATTCCGATATATCGGAACATTCCGGTAAAAATATCGGATAGTCCGATGTTTTTGCGAGTTCAAAACAGAGAGGGGTCAATCGGAACAAGCATCGGAACATTCCGGTTCAACATCGGATAGTCCGATATGTTTTCAGCAGAACACCCTCAAATTTGATTGGTGGATAGAATAGATCAAGATTCATCTACCAAGAGCACTTAGACCTTCTAAAAGTGGTTTTCCGTTGCATCCGTCTTAAAAGTACGGCGTGTCCTTAGACTCAAATTAAAATAAAATGATTTAGATCTAAACACAACACACCGTCTTCTCCTTTTGTCTTTAAAATCTCCGTTAGTATCTGTTGGCGGTCAATTTTGATAATAATTAACATGATTCCGACCGTCAACATTTGGTGAAAGAAACGGAACCGGAACTAAAATTGTGCAAATTTACAAAGTTCCACTAGTTTTGGTGAGAATGTGCATGCAGGGACCCACTGAGCGAAAATGGGACCGAACCGGGCAAAAGAGTGGGTCGGCCGACCCAACTCCCTCGCCCAGTCAGGTCAGGGTTGCACCGGGCCTTCTACAAGGGATCCTAGAGCACATCCAAGCCGTCGATTTCAGTCGGTTTCATCCAGAAAGAGGAGTAATCCTCAAGTTAAGCATAAGATTCTAAAGGAACCCAATGCTATCTCTCCAACTACCAAACCGGCTCTGGGAGAAGATCTACATCGCACAAGAGGTATCCTAGTCAAATTGGAGGGCCGGGATCAGCCGAAGGCAGGTCGGCCGACCCACCTGTTGGCTCCATTGGATCCCCCATTCGGCACGGAGCTTGTGACACCTGTCCCTAGTCTTGTCAGCATCCCATTGGTCACGGTGGACTATAAAAGGAGGTGATCTCCTTCATTTGAAGATGAACAACAAAGAGCAACACAAGTGTCGACGGTTGAGATATCGATCTCAAGTCGCTTAAAGGTTCTTGAGAAGGGGAGGTAGGAGACACGCCGAACAGAACGAACAACAACGGACGACGAACAGGGAGACAAGGGTTTTTATCCTGGTTCAGGCCTCTCAAGGAGATAATAGCCCTATGTCCAGCCTTTCTTTATATCAAAGAGGATTACAAGAGGAAGCTCGGCGAGATGAACAAGTCTCGGCGAGATTATGGGTGGACAAGCGAAGATTAGGTGTCTATGAGATGCTAAGACGTAAACTCCTGTAGGATTGACCCCTCAACACGCCGTAGGGGCCCTGTTTATATAGTATTGAGCAAACCGACCTATCAAGGGATAATCGGGCCGGGCTAACCACGAGATCGTAACGAACTCGACATGCCAAACACATCCCGAGATAGATAAGGCATACTCCAATTCTTGGGGATCACGACTTCTGTTCCAATCTGGGAAACCAACGTCCGGGTCTTCACGTAGCCGTGCAGAACTCTTGTTCGAGTCGGACTGAAACAGGAATCCTAAGCCATTACGCATCGTGCCAGCCAAGGGCTGTTCGGCAGGATGCACATGGGCTTGATAGAACCTTCTAGGGAGCTGGGCCGTAGTAGGCTGTTCGATTGGGCCGTCAGGGAGTGGGCCATGGCAATGGGCCGTGATTTTATCCTCGACGGCCTAGCCCCGAGACTCAAGTGGAAGGACTCACTAGAGTGGGTCGTCCTCTTGAGACTCAAAGTCACGAAGAGGTATTTTTCCTGCTACAAAGACATGCAACAGCGACATCGAACAAAGTTATGTTTCAACCGAACAGACTTGTCCGGATCGAACAAACCCGATCGGTCCGAGCAACTCTGTTCGTCGAGCAGGAACGACATCTGTCCGAAAGCGAGTACTCAAATTTAAGTGAGATGAATCATCTCCTTGAAGCTGAATGTCATCAAGGAGGGATTGGATTCTTAGTAGTGAAGAGCGTACCGCCGCATCCGGTAAGATCAGATCTTCCGGGAGAATGAACTTAGCAAGTCGCGAGACGGACTCGTGCTGCTGCATCTAGGTATGAAGATACCTAGGAAAGTTTGAACGAAAATAGGGAAACCACCTCTCAGGCTAGAGCTTGTCCGAGGAAATAGAAATTGCGCTCTCGAGCAAATGTATGCTTAGGAGCGAAGGTGATGTGCCCCCAGACGTAGATCGTGTGCTAGGAGCAGACGATGCATACGAGGGGTAAGGTGACCCAGTCCCCGAGCGTAGAGCTCGCCAAAGGAACCAAGTAAGGAGATCTAGTCCCCGAGCACGGAGCTCGTTAAAGGAACCAGAAAGTGCGACCAAGTGAAGACATACCCGGTCAAAGGCCATCTAGTCCCCGAGCACGGAGCTCGTCATGGGACCAGACGCGCCCGGCGAAGAATCGCCTGGCGAGGTGACCCAACCAAAGACGGAGCTCGTCATGGGACGGATCTGGCTCGGGCGAAGAACCGCCGGTCGAGGTGAATCACAACCCGATGCGCCGAGCCGCAAGAGAACGTGTGAAATCAACGCTTTACCCATGACGTATTCCTTGCGACAGTGTTAGCGTTGTCTTGGCAAGTGTAGAACCGACGTTTGGAGTGCCCGTTGCGATGAGAATCGGCTTACGGTGGGCATGCCCGTTGCGATGAGAATCGGCTTACGGTGGGCAGGACTCCGTTGGTGGCGCAATACCTTGACTTAGCCGAACTGTGAAGGTCAGTGCCAGGCAAAGGCAAGAAATCATACGCGGGTGGAGTGAATCAGTCTTTGGGCATGCGCGGAGCGAACCCGGGAAGAGAGGGATGCAGACATCTGTTTTGGTGGAGAAGCCTGGAACCTCGCCGCGACCATCACCGGAGTCTGACGCTCCCCGCTCCTGTACTTCCTGCAGAAGACAAACAAGAAACGAGCCAGTAAGGGAAAAAAGAGGGCAAGAACAAGCTCTAAGAAGAGCAAAGCGAGTTTTGAAAAACACGCAAAAGACGACCTACCAGCACAAAACATAATTTTGACCGTGCACGTCCCCCGATAGCGTTAGTGTCACCTCGGCGAATGCGGAACCGACGCCAGGAGTGCCCGTTGCGATGAGAATCGGCTTACGGTGGGCAGGACTCCGTTGGTGGTGCATTGCTCTGGATTACCGTGCCAGGAAGGACGTAGCAAGGATAAAAAAGACGTGTGCGGGCAAGTGCAGCCCCGCTGTGGCTAAGACCGCTAACCAGGAAAGGCGATCGGGACCTTAGCCACAGGCAAGACGTGCGAGGCGAAATCTTATCTGGGCATGGACCCGTGCAGCGTTGGTGTCGCCTCGACGGGTGCGGAACCAGCGCCAGGAGTGCCCGTTGCGATAAGAATCGCTTACGGTGGCGTAACTCCATCGGTGGTGCACCGCCGGCTAACCGGGCCGCATGTGTTGCCGGATAAAAGACATGCTCGCACGCGGAGAGCGCTACGGGAGCGAAAGACCAACGAGGTTTTGGAAAACCAACGCTAAGGAACGGAAGTGGAAAACTGAAAACGTACCGGGGTTGCCGAAATTCAGCTTAAGTCCCAACTGATTGAGGAGAGGCAGTCCTCTGAGGAGCTGGCCGAGCAGCTCAAGACCGCCGAGCAGCGCTTGAATCAGAGCGAGAGTCTGACCGAGCAGCTTTTCTTGCAAAAAAAAGCAGCAAAAGACAAGGACGAACAGGAAACCAAGAGCAAGGCGAACAGCGCTAGAAAGTTTTAAGAAAACCGATAGAACGCTTAGCCTAACTCCCAGCCCCCGTTGTGCAGCTGCTCAAGGACCTGATTTTGCGAACTCGAACAGGTGCACAAGAGAAAGAGCGACGCCTTAGCTCTCGGTACGGACGATGCATGAAGACCTGAACTTGCGACTTCAAGCACGTGCGTAAAGAGTTAGAGCGATACCCGTATCCTGATCGACTCGTTCCAGGAACTGCTCGTTAACGTAAGTTAGGCAATTCCGAAGGTAACCGAACAAGGAAAGTGCCTCTGCCGCGGAGGGCTTACGAGAGCAGGCTTTGCCAAGTGGTTGTGCCGTGAGCGGTAAGTGCCTCTACCACGGAGGGCTTACGAGAGCAGGCTTAGCCGCAAGACTGGATGCCGTGTTACGCAACTCTGAGTTTAGTAACTTGTTGAAGCTAGATACGGGCAGGGAAAACCTTAAGATTGCGGAGCCAAGAGTTCGCAAGACCGGACAGCCATCAAGTGTTACCATAGAGTAAGGTAGTCTGAGAAGACGAGTGGTGAGAAGGGCCGCAGGGGGCCGCGAACATTCACCGTTCAATGGGTTGAACTTTACATGGCAGCCTGAGAGACTTGGACGAACTAAGGCGCGAAATTTGAGAAAAAGCGCGAAGTTAGGAAACAAAAGACCTACACGAGGAACTTACGAAGTTGGTCGTTGTTCCAAGTGCTGGTCAGCTCTCTCCCGTCATCCACTGCCAGGCGAACAGCCCCCGGGATCCGGAAGGAGTTTTGATCCAGTCCCCGAGCACGGAGCTCATCGCAGGGACCAGACGCGCGCCCCGAGGCCCGGCGCGAGGAGATCCAGTCCCCAAGCGCGGAGCTCGTCGCGGACAGACGCGCTCCCGCGAAGAGCTGCCGGTGCGAGGTTGATCGCACCCGAGCACGGAGCTCGTCATGGGATCAGACGGGCGCCGGCGAAGAGCCGCCTGGCCGAGTGATCCGATCCCGAGCGCGAGCTCGTCATGGGACAGACGCAGCCCCGGCGAAGAGTCGCCGGCGCGAGAGATCTAGTCCCCGAGCACGGAGCTGGGAACCAGATCTGGAAGGCGATCAAGATCGAAGGAATCGACCCAATCTGGCAGGGGTAGAGACATCCTGCCATTCTGAGTCGTAGTCCTCAGGGTGAATCTCCTGGTCGCTGATAGAGTTCGACATGCTCGATCTGCGAGTCCCCACGGACGGCGCCAACTGTCGACGGTTGAGATATCGATCTCAAGTCGCTTAAAGGTTCTTGAGAAAGGGAGATAGGAGACACGCCGAACAGAACGAACAACAACGAACGACGAACAGGGAGACAAGGGTTTTTATCTTGGTTCAGGCCTCTCAAGGAGATAATAGCCCTACGTCCAGCCTTTCTTTATATCAAAGAGGATTACAAGAGGAAGCTCGGCGAGATGAACAAGTCTCGGTGAGATTATGGGTGTACAAGCGAAGATCAGGTGTCTATGAGATGCTAAGACGTAAACTCCTGTAGGATTGACCCCTCAACACGCCGTAGGGGGCCTGTTTATATAGTATTGAGCAAACCGACCTATCAAGGGATAATCGGGCCGGGCTAACCACGAGATCGTAACATGCCAAATACATCCCGAGATAGATAAGGCATACTCCAATTCTTGGGGATCACGACTTCTGTTCCAATCCGGGAAACCAACGTCCGGGTCTTCACGTAGCCGTGCAGAACTCTTGTTCGAGTCGGACTGAAACAGGAATCCTAAGCCATTACGAATCGTGCCAGCCAAGGGCTGTTCGGCAGGATGCACATGGGCTTGATAGAACCTTCTAGGGAGCTGGGCCCTAGTAGGCTGTTCGATTGGGCCGTCAGGGAATGGGCCATGGCAATGGGCCGTGATTTTATCCCCGACAACAAGTGAGAGTGAAGTAGTGTTGTGCTACTCTCAAGTAGAGTAGGAGAGAGAGGAGAGTTAGTGTAGGGGAGGAGCCGAAGTGTCGGTAACCCTCACTAGAGCTCCGGAGCTAGACTCGGATGCGTGTTCTCGCTTACATCTTCTTCGGTAACACTCGGTCTTGCCTTATTTAATTATCAAGTTCATCTATTTATTTTGTCTCTGTTGGTACTAGGCTCGTACTATTCTTGAGTGCTAAGATCTTTGTGCTTAATTGTTCACCTAGAGATTAGTATAAGAGGTAGTAGGGTGCGTCTTCAAGTGACGCCCTTGGTATGCGTGACATTACTAGGTACGACGTGGTGTCCGGACTAGTTAGTAGCCGAGGCACCGCTTAATCTGGACGTGTGGTAGGTAATAGGTGGTGATGGCCCTATTATCCGGCTTAGACCTTGTGAAATCCACCCCGTTAGTTGCAGACCAGTTGAGCCAAATCAGAACGATCATAACCATTTGGGATTCCAATTCAGGATAGCGGGTGGAAGTGAGTACCTGAGCTCCGATTCAGAGTAACAAAATAAATACGAATAGAACTTGAACCTTTATGACTAGTGTCCGAAGAGCCTCTTGATCCGAAATACATTTATCCATTTGTTGATTCCAACCCACCATAATCATATCCATCCGGGTGAATAAAGTGTAGAAAATAGAAACTTCTCGTTCCTCGTGGGAAATCGATACGTTAGGAATACTCCTGGGTGAAAGCTACTACGATATCTGTGCGCTTGCGGATTAAAACTCTAATAGGCATAAGAATCGCCAACAGTATCCCACATCCTTTTCATAAGATTAAAATCTGTCCATAAACTCATTAAACATATTAGTTCTTTAATTGCTCGTCATTTATCACCAAAACCCACATAGGGCCTAGATGCACTTTCAGCACAACTGGGCTTGGCTGGGCTTTCGGCCCATGTGTTCATGCGGCAAAGAGTAGGGGCAGGAGGGTGAGTGGCTGACGTGTGGGACCACACTGTCGGTCTCACAGATAGAAGAGGAAGGGGACTCAAGGGGAGCTCATCGGAGACGAGTTTGTCGGCGGCGAGAGGAGGCCAGAGAAGGCAATTTGACGGCGGGGAAATGAAATTGGAAGGGGGGACGTAGCTCACAGTGGTCTTGGTGGTGCTCGGGGTGGCCGAAGACGTGTCGGCAGCGAGGTCCAAGCGTCGGTGACTTCGGGTAACAGCGGTGAGGTAGCTTCGGTAGGCTTTGGCTTCAATCGACAAGGGCAGCAGCTCTGTGGAGGCAAGTGGAAGCTTTTCTTTTTTGGCTTCGTGGACAGAGGAGTACCTGAATGGCTGGGCGGCGGTTCGCCGGAGTTGGAGAAGATGGTGATCATTAGGATCATGCGAGACACTAGAGGTGAGTATGAGTGGAGGAGGAGGTGGTTTGGGTTTATGCGACGTCTTAGAAGGCCTATTTATAGGCTAGGGAGTATGGGAGCATGCCGTGGGCTTCAAGCACCTATGATGGCAGTGGTGCTACGTGGTGGCGCGCGGTTGGGCCTGTGGTGTGGCCGGTAAGGTCGGAGAGGAACCGGATAGGCTTCGCTGTGTCAAGGAGCTCCGGGGGAGGTCGAAGCTGGGGGCGCGAACGCACGGGAATGGCGGCAACAGGAAGCTTCGTTGGGCGGCAATGGAGGTGGAGGTAGGCTATTGGCTAGGATACGTGGCCGATAAGGATGGGGAAAGGAGCGGATAAGCTCGGGGGCTTTGAGAACCTTCCGGAGAGGCCGAGAATGACAACGGAAACAGCCAGGAGCAGCGGCGGCGAGGCGGCAATGGCGGCGGCGGCACCGTGAGCTCGGTGTGAGAGGAGGGGTGCTGGAGGAAGAAGACGGCGCAGGCGCCGTCGGATCACGGCGTTTATCTATGTGCACCGTTGGATCACAGCAAAACGGTACGGGCAACGTGGCTAGCGCAGCAGATGTCGGATTCGGGCCGACCGATCACAGCCGTTGATTGCCACTTGGGGCACTGGGGCTGGGTTTGGTGCCGACATGCAGGCCCTAGTGGTCAACGAGAGAAAACATGCGGAGGCTGACGCGTGGGTCCCAAGGCAGATGTTCAGGGGGATTTAGAAATTAATGAAGTATTTTCAGAAAATGTTATATACTTTGGAAAATTGTAGAAAATCATAGAAGGCTCAGAATATCATGAAATAAATTTCTAAAAATGCATAAAAATTAGGAGAACCTAAATATGAAAAAATATTTTATGTTTTATAGGATTAGACCTCCAAAAAATTAAATGAAAGGGTTTTGTAAGGGGATTTAATTGGAATTTAATTTTAAAATATTCCTAAAAGTTATAGGAGATTCCTAGGGTCAAAATAGGGTTTATTTATGATATTTCTCAGGGTTTAAATCTATTTGCATATTTTGAATAGAGTATTCATTTAGGTCTTTTGAATTGGAATTCTTAATAAGATAAGGAGGTGTCTAAAGAATTTAAAATGGGGTTGTATTTTGACAATTTCAAATGTAACCTTTTTCTGACGTATTTGGGTTAGGTATCTCTCTTAGGAGCTTATTAAGAAAATTTATATAAAGTATTTTTTAAAAAGGCTTGAATACAACATTTCTTTTTAGGGCTTGGATGAGGATAAAGGTAGAGTTATCTGGAAACTCGTGATAAGGCATTTCTTTTAATAGATTGAATAGAAACCCTAATTTGGAGAAGTTTTGAGTAGGAGGAAAATATAAAAGGAAAGTATAATTTGATTTTGAATATGGCCTCATTTTGGAATGTATAGGTGAGATTCCTTTTTAAAAGATTAATTAACGAAATTGTAAAAGAATTTTAATATTCCTAAGGCATGGCTTTGCTTTGAAATATAGATAAGATATCTCATAGAAAATCTATTTAGAAACTTGGTTATATGCATCTTCAAAAGGATGGATAGGAAATATATTAGGGACTTTTCATTAAGGTTTTTAGTGAATAATATTCTTGTGGAATATCTAGAGTATATTCAATTACTTATATTTTCAGAGGTTTAATGTTGTTTGATACTCAGGGTAAAATATCAGGTTTTGTGGTTTTGGAGAGTATAGACATTAGGTGACGTCTTCTTTTTATTTTAAATGCCCGCATATCTAAAGGAGGGATTAAGGAGATTCACTTGGTCGGGATGTCCCTGACAAGGTGGTATACTAAGTGGGTTGGAGTTTCTATAATGGCAAATATATTAAGGATGGTGGGTTGAGCAATAGGGTGCTAATGGGAGATGGAGTCTCAAGGATTTATACTTTGTGATATCGGAAACAGATCTAGACATTGATTAATCCTTTGGTCCAGGTTAACTATATATATGTAGGTGGAAGGAGTCTTTGACGAGCTTTTTGAGAGTAGACTATTAGCTCTACCTAATGGTCGGCTCTTACGGGATCAGGGCTCGTGTACAGATATCAGTAGAGATATGGTATATTGGTGGGGTAGCTTTATGTGGAGTGAGCTTCCAGTTATGCTAGAGAGAGCTAGGGTACAGGTGTTGATGTGGCGATCTATGCAGCGGTAGTGATGTTGGAGATAGCTATATGGTTGTGTCTAGGAAGTCTATGGATATAACTTGTGGAGTGCTAGCTCAATGGGTAGTATCATCGGGATCACTGGGCTTTAGATGCTCAGGTGAGGTGGGGTGGTTATTTAGTCATTACATAGATGGGTGGAAGTCTAAGGTACTTGGTTCATCGAAGATTTAAATCTCATCTTTTAATGGGAATGTTAAGAATATACTTTTGAGTAATTGGATAAAATATGTGTTATGTTGTTAGATGTTGGAATATGTAAATTCGAATTTTTTTTTTCCAAATTTTAGTTGTTCTGAAGTTGGGATGTTACAGCTAGGGAGTGAGGTTCAAGTGTCGTCTTTGTGTTTGAGTTGGAGCTGTTGCGGTCGGAGGGGCTATTAGACTGTCCGACGCGTAGTCCGGCTCGTCCAGAGTGTTTAAGAGTGTCCGGACGGGCTGCCAGACCGTCCGGCTTGTCCAAAATGTTCTGGCGCGGTTGGACGGGCCGTCGGACCATCTGGCGCTCTGCTCGATGCGTCCGTATGCTCGGCACTGGAGGCGTTATGCCGGACGGGTTTGTCGGACCGTCCGACGCTGCAATCCGACGCCCGTGGAGTTTTATGCTTTGGGTCGTTATACGGACCGATGCTTATAAAATTTGGACAACCCTCAAAAAAATCCATGAGGGGAATGCTGATGCGATAAAAGAAAAGCATTATTTTGATTCATGATAAGTTTTACCTATTAAGTATAGGAGTATGATACTAGGCAGTAGGCACGCACAAATGACTAGTGATCGTGGTAAAACAAATCATAGCTGCTTAGCATGTTGGGGTCCAACTCCCAATTCTCATATTTTTATGGAATTTTCTGAAATTATTAATAGTGGATACACACACGTGTGTGTGTGTCTTGATGTTTGTTTATTTGTGGTTTCTAGCGTGTGTTTGTGTTTGTGATGTGATGAGTTTATGCGCATCTTTCTTATACCCTCTGAAAGAACTATATGCAACCTTTTTGTGTTCACATTCCATTTATTTTCTCGGTAATTTTCTTTCGGATTTTCAACGCAACCAGCTACAACATGATTTAATTTAAAAAGTAGTAGATTTCATGCAACGGGTAGGTTTAATGTAAAATGTTTTAGATTTTCGTTACACTCTTGGAAATCTCGGACATTGTATTTCTTTGACACCCAATTGGTTGTCCTACGGGTAGAGCTGCTCGGAAACGCAGAAATTTACCCCAGAATTTCAAAGAAAACAATGACTAGAAGATTCAAGAAGCTCACCGCCAATTGAGAAGATCCTCCGCCATTGCGAACGGCAACTGACAAGGAGGAGTGGTGGATCCATATAGTCATGGGTCCACCTGTCATCATTGCTGTTGCAACAGAGGATACACCGTACGACCACCGATGTTTTTTTTTTTAGAAAACCGATGGCTTGGGTTGGGGCCTTGGGGCAGGGCAGTCCCGTAAACTTCTGATTCCTCTGGCTCCCAAAGAAACGCAGCCTAAACAGAATGCTAGCACGCTCTTAATTAAATATGGCTTGAGCAACTTCAACTGCCCCCTCTATATCTCCCATCTAAAACACTATTAGCGTCCTCTCTATCCACCCCTCTAAAATTCCTTCACAACTTACACTACCCTCTAAAAGATTCCTACTCTTCAGTAGTCCATCTATATCTGCTACAATATTATAGAGGGGCTCTAGATTTGCTCATCAAACGGCAGATTCTCTAAATTTCGATCTCTATATTCTTCTCCAAAACACTATTCAGTCCCTATATTTCTTTGCTCTCCATATTTTCATGCTCTATAGCAGAATCTCTATAATCAAAAAGATATAGAGATTAGATAGTCTTTAATATAGTGATCGAAAGGAGTCTCTAAAGCCTTATTTGTTTGAGCTTAAATTAAATTAAATTAAATAAAAAATTGTTATTTTATATAAGCCAAATAATGTAATACTTTGCGGTCATTTTGTGGGATTTGAAATAGTTTTTCTTAGAGTTCATAAAATATTTTTTTCATATTTTTTTAAACTCTTTAAAACGCCTTTCGAGGGATCACAACTTTTTTATATTAAAGCTTTTAGCAACTTTCAGCTGAAACAAACAAGGCCTAAATTTAGAGACTGATATGAAGATTTTGCTAAATGGGTTATAAGACTAAAATTATTGGCAATAGCATTGTAGAGCATCACCAACAGCTACTCTATATCGTCCCTTTAAAACACTATTAGCATCCCATCTATTCATTCTTTCATAATTTATACTACACTGTAAAAAATTTATTCGCTCCAAACAGCCCTCCACCAGCTACAGTGATGCTCCTATGTACCGTGTGTGTATTGAGAGAGAATGGGTGCGGTAGACTGCCTGTACTAGCAGTAGTTCAAAGCAATGAATGAGCCAACAACCCCATTCAAAAGGGTGCCAGCTCTGCAGGAACTTGGCCCTGCAGAGGATCCCTCTTCGGCCACTTGGCCCTGGGGGTAGGGCCCAAATCATTGCCAGCTGGGGGCCTCCTCCCAGATCCGATCACCACAGAACAAAATTAAAAAGACCCTAAAGAGAGAGGAGGGCAGCCACAGCCCCCAAGCCACAGCAAAGAGGAAAAGGTCTTCCCCCTCTCACTCCTAATCACATTGGGAGATGTTTGACCCGACGAGTATTGGCTCTGTTTCTTTCAGCTTATAATCATTATAATATGCAGCTTAAAATTTATCATTTTTGTACCGATTATATTTTGAAATATTTTATAGTTATTTTTTAAAAACTTTGCACAATTTGTCTCAAAGATCTCAAAAATATTTTTTTATATTTTTTTGGTCCTTTAAATCTTCTATAAAACACCACAACTTTTCAGATTATAATCTAACCGCCAAAACAAACACAGCCGTTGTCTTCCTCTCTGTGTTTGTCACTCCTGCCACACAATACTTGTTTGATTCTTGCCCTGGCAGGCAGGCCTGGGCCAGGCAACCGATCCCAGCCCCAGGCGTCCAAAATCGAACGCCTGGGGTATCTGCCTGGACGCCGCAGTTGCCTGGCAACCGCAACCAAACAAGCCCGACATCAGTGCAGATGTTGCCGGCATCTGCACCCCCAAGAACTGATCTAGCTCATCTCACATGCCTGATGCTAGCCAAGCTGGTTTGCTCAGCTCCATAGTCAAAACACAAACGCGAACCTGTTGAGGCTTCTCATTTGTATTTGTCAAACAAATCCTGCAAAGAGATGCTCATGCATTTGTAGGATCCTACAGTAGAGATTACAGCATGGGAAAGAGGCACATCATTACAGTATGTTATAACATCAGCGCAGTAAAAGAAAGAATGTTGTTGGATTGCTTTATTCATGGAAATGGTAGTGATGTGACGCATCAACACCACAAACAGCACAAGCAGCAAAATGGCATCAATTAACACCAACCTTCCCCCTCCTTGCACCAACTACCATACATCTCTTTCTCCAAAATGATCACTAGCACTGTACCTTCCTCCAAACAAAATTTTTACACCACCATTTCCCCAGGGAACCAATCTTCCAATGGATTCTGATGTTTTCTATATGGTATGTACATGTAAGAAAATCTCATCCAGCATTCCCCTCCCTACCACCCTCCCATCTACACTCCCCCTCTATGATATGCTAATCTAAACAACATTACAAACATTGCCCCTCCTTGAGAGGAAAGGTTGCTGGTCTATGGACCGAGGTAAAGCAAAATGTATCAAATACAGGAGATGAAAGAACCCAAAAGATGAAAGAATTGAATGGGGTTGGCATATGAACGGTTAAAGGAGTAACAACAGATGAGCAATGTGGAAATGGGAAAAAAAAATGGGGGAGGCTCTTCCACATACCAATCTTAGCTCGTTACGCTCATGCTCGATGGGAGAATAATTACGCAGGTGGTGAAATGCTGTGGAGGCTGGTATTGATGCAAGTTTGATAGTAACAGGCAGGGGAAAAGGGAGCCCTATGCAGCAATGGTTTTGGGAAATTGGGGCACCGGTACTGAAAGCTTCTCAAGAGCTGGATACAGCATAGTGCCTCACCGAGTAGCGCAAGACATGCAAGCTAGGGCAGATCATCTCCTTCACTCTCACCCCATCTTTGTATATCTTGAATGTTGGCACTATCCGTACGTTCTCAGACTTTGCTACCGTAGGAATATCTTCAACGTTTACCTGTTAGTTTGCATAAAATGTGGTTTTGTTAATGATTTCGAAATGCTTGTTGAATAATTGAAAAGTTAAGGCATATCAAGTAGCTAGCCTTCAGAAAATTCACTGAGGGGCATTCACTGCAAAGAGAGTCCACCGAAGGTGTAATTTGTGTACATTGCTGATTCTTCGTTGACATGAAGTAAACAACAGATACCCCTGAAGAAATAGTACATTGAATATGATATACAGGCAAAATTGTAATGCAGGCAAGTCTAATATGCTTTAAAGCTAGTCAAATTTATCCTAATTTATGAACATGAACAAGGTAATAGTTGCCATTATTCATGATACACGGATACGCACATGAATTCATATTTGGGTGAGAACTAATTTATAAATAATTAGTACAGCAACTCACCAGGTGAACCTATGGCAGCATGGAGTTGGTCTACAGTGGTTACCATCTCAACCTCACCTCCAAACTTCATATCTGATACATCCTCACCACGTGTTGTCTTCAAGGCAACTTGAGCATGGAACAATGCTTCCGCGAGCTCTGTATCTCCAGGAAGCTCTTTCCGGAGCACCTCATAGTCCCTCACGCAATAAGCCCAACGCTCGAGCTGATTAGAAGTTAACAAGATCAACACAATGGTACTTGGAATTGCCAAAATCACCCCGATGCATGCCCAATTGCTTGTTGCTTACCTTAGAATAGGACATTGCTCGCCTTAAGAGAGCCTTTGTATAATTTGGTTGTATCCTCAATGCCTCATTACAGTCATCAATGGCTTTATCCCATCGGTCTAGCTTCCACCAACAAGCAGCTCGATTGCAGTAGAGCACTGGATTTGAGGGCTCATACTTGAGCCCTTCACCATAAGCTATAGACGCATCAGAGAACTTGGCAGCCTTGAAGAGCTCATTTCCTTGGGCTCGAGCTCTTGCAACTAGTTTCACATTATTTAGAATCATCCCGACTTCTGCATTCCCAGGATCAACAAGTCTAGCCTTCTGAGCTGCTGCAACAGCAGCATCAAACCTGCAGAAATAAAACCCAACTTCAATGCTCATCTGCCTTGACTGCAATGTGGAAAATTGTAAATTATTCCAGGGTTAGACGATCATACCTTCCCAATGCCATATCAACCTGCGCTTGGACAATGTGTACATATGACTCGGCTAGCATGCCCGAGAGTCTGTCTGTTGTCAAAGACAGCAACACATTTTCCAATTTCAGCAAGGTCGTAAGAGTCGAGTTTGCCTCCTCTAGCTTGTGGAGCCGGAGAAGTGCTTCTGACCTCAAAGCAAGAAGCTGCATCAAAAGCACAACGCCAGTATAAATTCAAACACGAAGCACCAATAGCATTATTTCCAACATTTCAGCCAAAAAATCACAAGCTATGAGGAGGAGGTTTACCAACTGAGAGGAAGAGGTTTACCAACTGAGAGGAGTCAGCTCCGGCAACAATAGCGGCGTCCGCTTCCCGCAACACGTTCTTCCAATCTCCGATTTTCCTGGCATTTCGGCTTCGTCCCAGATGCATCTCCACCTCCTGCAGCTTCTCCCAGTCCGCTGGGTCGGATTGCTGAAGATGCCCCGCCTGTGTGAAGTGCCTACTCGCTTTGTCAATAATCCCCAGCCTGCAACAATGGAAATCCCAAGCCATTTCAGCATCAACTCAACAAATCACAAACACACAGGCTGTCCAAATAGTAACACCAAATTCCTGGCAAGTCAGGACAGTCCACAGTTTGAAGGAAATTCGGAATTTTTTAAAAAAATCATGACCTAGGCCAGCATTGTGTGGTAATAAGCCCGTAGTACCTAAAGAAATTGCCACCGAGCAAGCATACAAAGCAATACAGCTAAGCAACCCCTTTCATCAGCATCTTGTGATGGGAACCACTTTAACACCACGCTACTTCATGGCCAACACATAAACCATGTAGCTTTCCTCACTCATAAATCCACCGAAAAAAACTAGCTGCTCACTGTGCTGATGTGCTGAGAAAGAACAAATTTTTTTCCACCTGATAAACGTCAGTAGCAATCCCAAATCAAAATCAGACAACCTAAACGAAAAGAAATAGGAAAGGCGCAACAATCAGGTTGCTTTCCTTATGGTCTTGCTTCACAGGAAAAGCCAGGCATCCACATCCAAGAAAGCAACAGCCAGGCAACAGCAACATGCAACCAAGAACACTCGAAGGAATCGAAGCAGTAGGGATCTGTGCGCCGCAATGGAAGCAAATGCGGGCCGCCGCGGAGACGTGCGGAGACGAGAAGGAGAAGCTCACCGGAGGCACAGGCCAGCGAGGCGGCTGTGGGCGCGGCCGTTGGCCGGGTCGAGCCGGACGGCCTCCTCGCACTCGCGGAGGGCGTCGGCGAGACGGTCGAGGCCTATGAGCGCGGCGGCGCGGTTGCCGCGGCACGCGGCGCTATTGGGGCACAGAGACACGGCACGGTCGTAGTGCCGCAGCGCTTCCCCGTACTTCCCCTTCTTGTACCACTCGTTGCCTAAGTGAGTCACTTCCTGGAGGCTCCCGCCGCTCGCCGGAGCCAGGGGGGAGCTCGCCGGAGACCTCGAGGGGTGCCCAACAAACGGCGAGGAGTCAATGCTGCTCCTGGTGGGGGCGATGCCGGCGCCGCGCATGATGCTGCCGTGGCCGTAATGGCCAGTTCCGGATCCGAGCATGTCCGGGCGGGAGCGAGGCTGGGTCGGCGGTGGCGCCGCCGCCGCCGCCCCAGGCACTCGCCCGGACGCGCAAATGTTCCCGGCGGCGAGCGCATTCGTCATCGACGAGCTCGCCGTGCTGCCACGGTCTCCACCGCCTCCGCCGCTCCCTCCGCTGCTGCTGCCGCCGGAGAATATGAGCGGGCCAGATCCGCAGCGCCGGTGCCCCAGCAGCTGCGGCGGGTTGCTCTCCGCCAGCAGCTCGCCGGAGTGGCTCCTCCCGCCTGCAGCCCCCAGCGCCCGAGAATTTGACTGCGCCGGCGACTTGGCCGACCCGGACGACGAGGAAGAGGACGTCGTCACGCTCGCCCGCGCCCGCAGCGGTGACACCGGCGAGCCAAGATCCGCGAACACGTCGGCCTTGGCGTCCGGTTTGTCCTGCACGCCGCCGTCCAGCGCCAGCGCCGCCGCTCGTAGCCGCATCCGGTCGGCCTCGGACATCGCCGGACGTCCACGCAACGCCTCACCAATGGCGCCACTTACACCCCCCAAATCCCCCTCCTCCTCGTCTCCCAACCAAACAAGCAGGCATAGAACCACGCACACAAGAACAGCTCGTTCTTGCGCGCGCGGCGTGCAGGTGGCACGCGGGACTGCCCAGCAAGAACCCCGAGCAATAAATAGCAGAGCAAAAGAGCGAGCGGATTTCTCGTGAGGCGGAGAAATGGACGCAGCAAGCGCCGACGAATGGGGGGAGAAGAGGAGGAAGGAAGGCGAAGGGGGAGGAGTGGGCGTGACCGCGTGAGAGGAAGAAATACTGGGGAGGGAGGGGTAGCCATGAGAGATTGCGAGTGTTTCAGTGGCAAAAGTGCAAAACGGTTTCCACATTTTTTAAAAAAATCACCGATTTGGTCCTCAATTATAACCGCTGACCACTTTGGCCCCTAATTCAATCTCGATTGGAAGGTCCTCAACTAACAAAACCGACTTAAATAGTCCTTTGACCCGGTCAGCAGGTGGTTTTAGGGACCTTTTAAGTTCGGTTTTGTTAGTTGAGAGACCTCCCAAGTCCGGTTTAATTAGTTGAGGGACCTCCCAAGTCCGGTTTTGAAGCTCAATACCGGGTAAAAGGACTATTTAAGTTCGGTTTTGTAGTTGAGGGACCTCCCAAGTCCGGTATTGAGATTCAGGGACCAAAGTGGTCCAGCGGCTATAGTTGAGGGACCAAATTGGTACTTTATCCCATTTTTGGTGGGGTTATTTAGATGGGGTTTGTGGTTAGTGTATCTGAGATTAGGGTTTTTGCTGTTTTTTTTTTACTTGCGCAATGAGGTTTTATTTGCGTCCTTTTTTCGCTGTACTGTATTTATTTATTTGTGAGAAGGCCTATCTCTATTTCTGTTTTTGTGTTTTTACTTTAACTTTTATTAGTATATCTTTGCTCATCTAGAAGGCGTTGACGATCTTCTGGATGACAGAGGTGACACCACTTCGTCTCCCACGTGCTCGTCTTCTTTGTCACCTCCGACGGCATCGTCCTAGAGAACCTTTTCTCTAGGTTCATGCTTGACGTGCAGGTCGCCGAGGCGAACACCTTCCAAGGAAGCGAGAGCACATGGCGGCGTTGTTGTATGCTCTATCGAGGGGGCACTTAAGCACGATTTGGGTCTAGAGAGACAGGGAGTAGTTGGAGCATGAAGAAGATGAAGAGGAGAGGTATGATAATGGGACCCACTCATCATCCCGTATATTGTATCGTATTTTGACTTCGTATATTTTCTAAATCCTATGATAATTGCATCTATGCACATTTCATCACTTTACAATGACATCTAGGGTATTAGATACTTTGCGGTGGCAGTTTCGTCCAAAGCCACATTTGTAGTGGCATATATGCTTTGGACCCAAAAAAAAAAAAAGCTTTCAAACAATTTGGATTTGATGCATATCAATCATACCGATAAATTCATCTCAAAAGTATTTCCATAACATATATTTTTTAAAAAAAATTAAATAAAACTGTAATAGAAATTCATGATTAGAGTTGTATGTTGAACACCATGTCAATGTTCAATAAGTTTTCATGAACCGAAGAAAGTACGCTATAAATAACCCTATTTTCTCCTAGTGTTGCACACAATCTCTAAACAAATTTGATTTCAATTGATTGCATGACACAGTGATAATTCTTTTGCGCATATTTGCATCTCCGTTATTATAGACAACTAATTGTTTTATTTATCCATATAAAATAAAAAACCTCACCAAGATTTGGCTACAATCTAATAGTAGAAATGATTTTACATCAAACTTTTGAAATTAATATTCATGAACGATAAATACACCTACTTTTTTTTATTGATTTCGTGCGATATTTTGTAAGCATGTAATATGCTTACAGTCGACATAGCGATGAACCTCTTGTTTGTGTGTGTATATATCTATAAAATAAAAATCCGATCTTTATAGAAACAATTAATTTGTAGTTATTACATTCACACGTTTGAATGATAAATGACAATGTTGCTGTGTATTTATTTACTTCATGTACACATATCTTGGATTAATCCAACGACATCAAGATATGGAACACAAATTCCATGTAGTTCCAATCCGTGTTCCTATGTATCTCTCTTCTATTGTGCATACCATTGCTTTATTGATCGATGAGTAACATGGTATTTCCAAAACAAATGTATCTTTAAAAAGTCGTGGTAGGCGTTAGAGCATTTTCAATGGTGCTAACTATAAAAAATCAGCATGTCATATGGAGATAGCAAGTAGACAACCTTTCTAATGGTGTTAGATATAGCATTATCTCTAAAATTAATTTATGTTCATAATAGTGTGCGTACACCTTGTAATCTGGTATAGAATCTCTCCTAGCTAAAAGTTATTCTCTAGAGTATCTCTCTCCTCTATTTCTCTTTTCCACATAAACAAAATTACAAAAACATAATTTTGCAATCTTTTAGTCAACTGATTTGCCAACATTGAAGATATCTTTATACGTCACCTCGTAAGCATAAAGTTCATAACATACAAGTATGTACATATCTATTATTAATTAAAACATGCAATATATATAGTAAAAAATTCAAAAATCTGTTTAAAATAGTAAAAAAATTCAAAAAAATGTAAAATTTTGTTTGTAAGCTCATATCAACTAGAAGATCAAAATGAGTGGTTCGGATCATTCACATCGGTCTCATGTTTTATAAACTGAACGTGAAGCACCAACGCATGTGTACTTCGCGAAGCACCATAGCTCACTATATATATATTTGGGACTCCATAGAGTCTGTGCTTCGTATCAGGTTTGGAAACAATTAATTGTGTAGTTATTGCATTCACACCTTTGTATGGCAAATAATAACGTTGTTGTGTATGTATCTACTTGATAAAAACGAATCTTGTATGAATCCAGCAACAAAGCACTCCACGGAGTCCTCTGTTTTCCTAGTATATATATCTTCTTTATTGCGGACAACTATATCTTTTACGTACGTACAATCATATTTAATTATACTAGACAGAAAGTTAATGTTACAAATGATTCATATCCAACATTTAAAATTCAATAATGGTAAGTGCGAAAATATATCTTGTATGCGTCTATTTAATAATACCAGGACTCTATGCATAGTTGAAACTTTAATCCAAAACATTATCTCTTATAAAAGATTTCAAATTTTAATATTTGCAAATATTAAACTATTTTGGAGTACATACACACATATACTAATACACACATATATTAGAAATGCTATTCAACACTTTAGATGCTGAATAGTTATTCAGCCCACGAGCCATCGACCAGTTGCCTGGCCCGCTGACCTAACAGTGCTCCAAAACATTATGAAAAAATATTTTAAAAACTCTAAAAAGAACTATTAAAACCACAAAATAACAACAAAATACTATATCATTTTGTTTATAAAAAATAACACATTTTTATTTTATTTTATTTACTGAAAAGAAAAAAGCCTTCTACCCATGCAAGCAGTTAAAGCGAAGTCAGGGTATAAAATGAAAGATATAAGCACTCTACTATAATAAGATAGGTGTATTTCTAGTCTTTAAAGAGAAGTAGTTCTTGCTTGGAAAGGCAGATAAATATACCAAAAAATCTTCAAAAATCACATTATTAAAAATAGGCATTGTTTTTCAATCTATATATTTTGTGGTATTTTTACAGAAGTTTTTATGTTAGATTCAAATCTAAAATTTCAATCTCTACATATCAACAAAGTCTTAAAATTATTAAAAAAAAAAAAACTTGATAATTTCATGGGTTTTTAGCTTTTCTAAAAATGTTTACATATATTAAACAAAGAGACAAGTTTTCATTAATTGCACATAGGGTAATAATCGATAGCAAATTGCAAGCATAGAAAAGATAAATCTGTATGTGATGACATGAATTGTATTCAGGTAGATCTGCAATGACATGATATTTCCCCAATATAAATTAGCATTGCATCTCCATATATCAACAAACTCTAAACAATAATGTCATGCCAATATCTTTGAATTTTATATTGGAAATCATGACATTTATGTGTCTATGCAATAACACTTCAACTCAAGAAACCAGTACAATTTTGACATTGTAAAAGATTTAATAATAAAGTTTTCAAAATAATATTAGTATTAATGGAGTATATGTTTACTTTTCATTTCACTTTTTTTTTCTAAAATTTATGTTGTCTTGGGTACATATCTCTACAACTTATTTGACATATTTAATTTATCTTACTATTTTCTTATCTTAGTTCAAAATACAAATGATTTGTTTTGTAAATTTGATCTTTTTTATCTCGAAGGCATGTCTAAGGCCCTCTTCGGTTCGCGGTATGGTTGTTTGGTTCGGTTGAGCAAAGAACTAAAGGATTTCAAAAGGAGATACAAAAATACTAAAAATTATTGAAAGAAAGGATCTTTAAGTAAAACCCTAGGAAGCCTAAAAAAATACATGGTAGTACTACAAATCTGGATAGAAGTAACGAAAAATCAGATGCTTTTCCAGCATACGCTTTTTAAAATATAAATATGACATTGATGTCTGCAACGTTGAAAAAGGAATATTTGTTTGGTGAAACGTGAATGAACGCGCTGAAACATGGATAAAAAAGACGAAACATGGCCAGAAACTAAAGTAACATGCCATGTTCTCGCATGTTTCCGTATATTTGGTGTTTTCAAAGGACAAAATGATGCCTAGATTTAGATCTAGAGGATTATCGGAAGGGGGAGAGAGGGGAGGGGGAGGGAGAGGGAGAGAGAGGAGGGACCACACCTCGCCGTTGGGGGGCCTCCTCCATGCGACTGCCCGGTGGTGGCCGCCGCGAGCCCTCTACAAAGACGTCGGTGTGGTCGTCGGCAGCCTAGGCAATAGCAGCTGCAGCGGCTGCAGGTGCGAGCCCGCGGTGGTGAGCCCGCATTGGAGGCACGCACGACGGAAAGCCTGCAGCGGAAAGCCGATGGCGAGCACGCAGCAACAAGCCCACGGTGGCAACGGCTTCCCATCGACGAGCAAGGCATCATGGGAAGGGTGCAAGCGGCATGTGGGGAGAGAGAGGAGTGGGAGAGAGATGGATGAGTGGCTAACGGGCGGATGCATCGTGTTTGGATAAGGCAAGCGCGTGCCTCGCGCAGGTCGGATGCCCGGCCACAAGTAATTTCAAAAAAATATTATAAAATGTTACACCGAGTACTATGTATAAAAACGATAAATTTTGGTTTAACCAAACAAAAATGAACCCAACTACAAACTAAAGAGGGCGTAAAAGCTCTATATAAAATGAGTCAAAATAAATGAATTCGGCTCTTAAAACATCTAAAAAATCAAAATTAGAAAGCAAGCACCATTTTCGGATAAAACACCGTCATTTTCATTAAGTTACACAGGATGAAAATTACTCTCGATTTCATGTTATTTCGAAAAAAGAGAGAGAAAATACATTGCCCCTAGTAAAATAAACTGATAAACTGCATGCGAAACATTAAATACTAGTAGAATTGCACGATTCTTCGAAAATCGCTCCGCTTTCGAGCTTGTTGGACGATCACAATTATCGGAGGCAGCAAGTGTTCTTTTTTTCTACGAAGGGCAGCAAGAATACGGGGTTGAGCTTGATTTCGAAGTTTCTGGACACCTCTCACTCATTCCGACGCAACCAAAAAAACAAGAGGGACAGCCCGGACAGGTACCATAGATTTCCAGAAGAGCCAAAAATGACAATAGTGCCCTGTGCCCCCCTCAACAGAAGCACACTACTCTATTAGTTCGAAAATAAATGCTCTTCTAGGATTCAAATTTATTCCAAAATAAATGCTCTTCTAACTGCACAGTACTCTAAATTCTCTTCCCTCCACTATAAAGTATCTCTATATTCTCTTCCCACCACTATAAAATACCCCTAAATTCTCTTCCCACCACTACAAATACTATAGATTCCCACCTATATACACTTATTCTTAGTTTCTCCAAAACAACCTTAACGGACACTTATTTTGGGACGGAGGTAATACCTTTTATTTTGCCATAGCACACTCCAACCCCCAGACTCGCGTGTGCCAACATTTTCGTATCAGCATGATCTTGCTACCAACATTTCTTTTCCAAAATGCAGGAATAAAAGATAATCGCAATCATCTGCAACGTAGATAGCTTTGCACATGCAACAAAATGACGTCTACTAAAAACCGATCCAGCGGCGCAGAGTAACCGCCTATCAGCTGACGAGCGGCAGCGGCGCCCAAATAAGCAGAGAGCGGGGACACAACAGGGAGCTTATCGGCCCATTAGCTCCTCTAATTCCGACGATCTCACGAAAATTATAAAATTGAGGGACCCTCTTCTCGTCTTAAAACTTCAGTTTTTTTTTGTCAGATCTGATTTCTAGAATTAGGGGGTTTGGTGTTCATCTTGTCCTATGACAATAATTTAATATTGTAATACGCTTCCTTCGAAGATTATGCGGTGTGATGTTTGCCTCTGATGACCTCCTCGACGGTACGTTTGGGTAGGGTTAATACATATGGTCCTTGAACTGTTCGTAGGCTATTGGGATTGGTGTCCCCTTGCAGTAGGAATTTATGGCGAGTTGTTGCGTAAAGTTACTCTCCACATTGACGTCGGGTACTTTTGTCAATTCGTAGAGGCGATCGATAGAGGTAGATCAGAGAAGAACGATGGAGAAACTGAACTAGGATGTTCGTGCATCATCTCTTGCAAGGAAAAAGCACACTTTTCAGAATGTGTGAAAATGCCTACCATGAGGCTAGTGCGAGCACCACACTGCACATACTATAAATGCTTGATCCAGATGACAAGAATGCAAGTTGATCTTAATACTGCATCAAGTAGGTATTGGTTCAATAGGCGATGATGCGTTGTAATAATTTCTTCTGTGGTTGTAAACTTCGATAAATGATCTAAAGAAAATTCTTGTTCTAGTAAAAATGACGTCTATTCCATACTTTCCTCCCCGTGGTGCCATTTTTGTTTAAAAATAGGAAGTAGTTTATTTCACGCGCTTAAGTAAACTAGATGCTCCTGAGAAATCAGATATTCAATCCCACATAATACACAAAATATTAAAACCGTTGCACTAATCCTAGTGTGATTTTCCTAGATGGTTTTACCACATGGTTAGCACGAGTGACATTTTATAATCCATTATCATGTGGGGTCTACATTCAACTATCATTTTTCTCTCCTAGTCAGCTTTTCTCTCTACTGGACCAGGCCTATATCGATTGAGTATGTGTCGCAACCGTCCATATGTGTTAGGCCTATCCGCCATGGCCACCATCCTTCCCTTCGACACAACGTCCCTCCCATCGTTATTCTCCTCCCCGTGTCCTCTCTCGCAACATATCACACATCATAGGTCACAGCTGCTCTATCCCTCGTAGCCTTGATACAACTTGAATCGATCCAAACCGTACATGAGCTCTCTCCAACCAACCACCCTCCTCCTCTACAACCACTCGTCTAAGGTTATGGTGCCTTCCCCAACTGCACGTCGAGCCCTAGCCGCCATTGGAGATGCACACTCGCCTTGCCCCTCACAATCACGTTGCCTCAACCCACCCTAGACTGGTCCATGCAAATCAAGGTGCTCACTTTGGTTTCTCTCTGCTTACATTATCACTTGCTCATGGTCATTGTGCCTTTGGTCCCCATTGTCTTTGCTCATATTCTAGTATTGGGGTGTTGCCGCACTCCTTACCAGAGCAGTTCCAAAGTTCCTTATGGTTTGTTGCCTCCTCCTGTTGCACAATCGTATCCTATTGTTGTGTTCTCCACCTATGAACCCTATCCTCCGTCCTCTGCTCTGGTCTTCTCTCTCTGAATTTTTAAGTTTCCATCCCCTCACTTTACCACAAGTAGCCCCATGATTAAAAAATGAACTTAGGAACAAAGTGAAAATGCTATGCATTATATATGCTTCCTACATGGCAAAACTACTCATGCAAAAAACATATATATGACAAATACCAATCATAAAACCGCTTAAGGGGTTAAATGCACAAAGTCGCATACTTAATTGGTTGAATATTTGGCTTTCTAGCCGGATCAGGCCTAAATACACCTTTTGCTTTAAGATATCTCAAATGGTTCTTTGAGTGGAGAGAAATACATAGTTTCGATTTCCAACAAGCACAAAATCTGTGTGATAAAATAAGTAAGCCATGATTTTCAATTTGTTGTTTGTCCAAAGACGATAGTAACATTGGTTGCCTTGTTCTCGACGGAGAAAAAGCTATTGTGAATATGTATAAGAAAAAAGTGTCGATTTGGTCTCTAACTATGTCCGCTGAACCACTTTTGTCACTGAATCTCAACACCGGACCAAATTGACACTTTTTTCTATGTATAATATAAAAGGCCGGTGGGCAATTTTACGAGGAATGGAGAGAGAAAAAATTACTCCATTAAAATTTTGTTTCGATAGCTCCAAAATTGAACGCAGAAATCACTAAAAACGCTGACGAAATAAAACATACTATATCGTTAAGAAAGAATACTAAACATTCAACCGTAGACTATATACTAAATTTATGCTGAGAAGAACGAGGACGGCGGTGGACGCTGCGTAGCCAGGCAGAACAGTAGCACTCTAGCAGCGTGGAGATCGGCGGGGACAAGCGGCCAAGAAACGAGCTAGGCGACGAGAAAGGAAAACGGGGCACCGTTGTGTACTGTTCGCCCCGGCGGGTGGCGAGGAGAGGACGGTAAATTGGCGTGGCAACTGGGCCTGGGCGGCATGTGCCGCCAGCTAAGCGCCACCCCGAGCCCACGGAGATTCCCGTCCGGCTCCGACGTGGCCTCAACCAATGCGTGCCACTGACGCGGACGCGGACGCGGAGGGCGGAGCCGCTTGGTCATCCATCGGCGTTTTATAGAATGCGTTGCTTCGCAGGTATCACGAATCCGTTTGTTTTATTAAAAAATACAGTAATATTTACAATGCTTAGTTTATTTTAGTAAAACAAATGGTTCCGTGGATACCCGCGAAGAAACCCACGTGCATCCCTAGCGTTTTTTCTTCGCATCGCCAAACCAAACTGCGTGCGGAGGCGGCAGGGCTGATGGTCGACTCCGGTGGTCCATTTAGAGAAGAATCACCCAAATCTAAGTTCAGATGAGAGAGATAAGGTTATTTATTTGAAGTTAGGTTGCTCAAACTTAGGGATGAAAGTGATGGAGGCCTTCCACTAAGCCGCAAAGTCGCCCAGCTATGATATACTCTTTTGCCCACTAGTACAGAAGCGATCCAGGTGGTCATAGATGCGGATCTCGTTGGGTTCCGCGATCTCCAAAGCCAACCCTAGCACTCTCTGCGTTTAGCCTTGGGCAACAGCGTCGTCGCCCCCTGCGCCTAGCTCGGCCCATCACCTCCTCGTCCTCTTCTACATTGGGCAACGGTGCCGCGGATGCTCCTCATCTCTTGTGCCTCTTGTTGGATCTGATGCTCCTCTTTGGTGACGACGTAGTTAGGACCTAGATGGCTTCCATCACCAACATCAAGATGCCAACGCCTTGGCGATTCCACAAGATGTCTCTGCCAACATCCCAAACCCCCTTCGCGGTACCACTTCCTTGCCACTATCGAGAAGCCCAACACCGTGCCCACCTCATCGATTGTCTCTCCACTAGAGGTGAGATGCCTATTGAATTTCTAGTTCACATGGTTTGGAAATTATTGGGGGGGTTTTGTCCATGGTCATTGTCCAAATTTCCTCTGTGTTGGTCGGTAGTTCTTGTTTATTGGCTAGATTGATCTGTTTCATGAAATGATTTTGGTAGCCGCGAGCAGTTGTATTGTATTTTCCGAACATAGAGATGGGCCGAGAATTAGCATTTTCTAATTGGATTCACACTAATCTAAACTACCATCAACAGTAGATTGATCTGTTTTAGCAAATAATATGTATTTTATAAATGGTTGATATATGGACTAACTAAGCAAAGACTTGATCTAGAGACATGCTACAATATTGTATGTCAAGATTGTTGCATCACTCTATGTAAGATCAAGCCTCACATGGGCTTAATGTTTTGGTAATTGATGTCAACTGGGCCTCGACGGATCGCATCAAGGCTAAGAATGTTATTTGCTAGTTCTTCTATTTTTCTTGTGTGCGTGTCTGCTTCTGGCCCATCCGGCCCATTGATGTCTGCAAGCTCATCTTTCTGATTGTAGGTTCCACTGAGCACAAGTTCCAGTTCATCTGAGTGAGTTCGAGTGGGTTCTAGAGATGCCAGGTGTCCAGGGTTCGAGAGAGTTCCTAAGTGGGATGTTTGTCCAAGGTTCGGGTTTCTTAGCGTCTAAGTCTTCGCAAGTGCTAGGAAGTCTCCGAAAGCCACTTTCCAGCTGTCCAAGGTTTTCTTAGCGCCTAAGTCACCTGGGTTCCCGTCTAAGCTATTCCAAGTGTTCCCGCCGAGTCCACAAAGCGACAAAGTCCAAAATCCGAAGCCCTAGACGAAGCCGAGAGAGAGAGAGGTGTCCGAGGGTGCAAGAGAGTGGTTTCTATAGAATTTAGGGTCTATCCTTTTAGAAATAGGTAGTGAAACTTAGTTAGTTGGATAGCTCTTTCTCTTAGCTTTCCGGAATGCCCAAGATCATAAAAAACGGAGTTCGGGAGCAAAAGTTATGAATTTTTTAGTGTTTGTCCAGGGTGCGTACTGGAGCTTGTCGGACGGAGTCCGATAAGCCGTCGGACGGCGTCCGACAGAGCATATTTTTAGCCTAAAAATCTTGTCGGACGGAGTCCAATAAGCCGTCGGACGGCGTCCGACAGAGCACAATTTTGGTCCAAAAATCTTGTCGGACGGAGTCCGATAAGCCATCGGACGGCGTCCGACAGAGCACAATTTTGGCCTAAAAACCTGGTCAGACGGAGTCCGATAAGCCGTTTGACGGCGTCCGACAAGTACTGAATTTGGGATTAAATCTAATCGGACAACGTCAGATGAGCTCGGACGGGTCCGATGGATTGATCTCGATCTCGAGAAAATTAACTGAGCCGCCCATTGTTAGGGTTTCGCCTTGTGCCTATAAATAGGGGCTTGGAGCACGAGAGAAACTTGAGAGAGCCTAATCTAGCAGCCACCCATTGCCCTACCCACCAAGAGAGCTCCTTTTATGGTTCCTGTCGGGGATTAGATCACGCCCATTGCCATGGCCCACTCCCCGACGGCCTAATCGAATACCTACCAGGCCCACTCCTGAAGGTTCTATCGAGCCCATGTGCATCCCGCCAAAACGCCTTCATGGTCGCACGGTGCGTAATGGCCTAGGATTCTGTTTGAGTCCGACTCGAACAGAGTTCTCGCACGGCCACGTGAAGACCCGGACGTGGTTTCCTGACCGATTAGGAGTCGTGATCCCCAAGACTTGGAGTATGCCTTATCTACCTCGGGATATATTTGGCATGTATGAGTTCAGATGCACTGTTGTTAGCGGCCCGATATTCCTTCTAGAGGGTCGGTTTGCTCAAGACTATATAAACAAGGCCCTACGGCGGTAGGGCCTCCGGCACTTGATCTTCGCATTGTCGCTACCAGACACACATAATCTCGCCGAGACTTGTTCATCTCGTCGAGCCATCTCTTGTATTCATCTCGATATATAAGAAAGGCCGGGCGAGGGCTATTATCTCTCGAGAGGCTGAACCAGATAAAAGCTCTGCCTCCTGTCACGTTGTTCGTGGTTGTTCTACGTGTTCCTATCTCAATCTTAAAGAACCTTAGCGACTTGAGAACGATATCTCAACCGCCGACGGCAATTTGGCGCCGACCGTGGGGACTCGCAGATCGAGCATGTCGAACTCTATCACGACAGAGATTCTCCCCGAGGACTACGACTCGGAAGGCGGGATGTCTCTTCCCGCCAGACGGATCGATCCTTCGATCTTGATCGCCTTCCAGATCTGGTTCGCGCCGGCGCCTCTTCGCCGGCGCGCGTCGTCCCCGCGACGAGCTCCGTGCTCGGGATCGATCACTTCGCCGGCAGCTCTTCGCCGGAAGGCTTGATCCCCGCGACGAGCTCCGTGCTCGGGATCGGATCGACTTCGCGCCTTGTGACTCTTCGCCACAAGGCTGATCTCTTCGCACGGGCTCTTCGCCCGCCAGCGCAAGTTCGTCCCGCCACGAGCTCCTTGCTCGGGATCGGATCTTTCGCACCGGCGGCTCTTCGCCGGCGCGCGTCTGATCCCGCGACGAGCTCCGTGCTCGGGCCGGATCTGAATCTCTTCGCCCGGGCGCTCTTCGCCGGCGCTTGTTCGTCTCTCGCGACGAGCTCCGTGTTTTGGCTGATCTCTTCGCGCGGGCAGCTCTTCGCCGGAGCGCGTCTCGTCCCGCGACGAAGCTCAAGGCGAGGCCGGATCTCTTCGCGCGCAGCTTTCGCCCGCAGCGCAAGTTCGTCTCGCGACGAAGCTCCGTGCTCGGGCCGGATTCTCGCACCGGCAGCTTCGCCCGGCGCGTCGTCGATCTCGCGACGAAGCTGCGCTTCGAGGCCCGATCTCTTCGCGCGGCAGCTCTTCGCCCAGCGCAAGTCTTCGTCTCTCGCGACGAAGCTCCGTGCTCGGCCGATCTCTCGCACCGGCGGCTCTTCGCCGGCGCGCGTCTCGTCCCGCGACGAAGCTCAAGGCTCGGATCGATCTCTTCGCCGCAGCTTTCGCCCAGCGCAAGTCTGTCCCATGACGAGCTCCGTGCTCGGGCCGGATCTCCTCGCATCGGGCAGCTCTTCGCCCGGCGCGTCGTCTCCGCAAACGAGCCCGTGCTCGGGATCGATCAAAACTCCTTCCGGATCCCGGCCGTTTCGCTGGCAATGGATGACGGAAGAGAGTGACCAAAGACTTGGAACATCGACCACCTTCGTAAGTTCCTCGTAGGTCTTTCGTTTCCTACCTTCGCTTTTTCTCAAATTTCGCGCTTTAGTTCATCCAAGTCTCTCGCCGCCATGTAAAGTTCAACCCATTGAGCGGTGAATGCTCGCGCCCCTGCGGTCCTCCTCACCACTTGTCTTCTCGGACTACTCTTTCTCTCGGTATCACTTGATGGTCGCCTTGTCTTGCGAACTCTTGGCTCCGCATTCTTCGTGGTTTCCTGCCGATCCGGTTTCAACAAGTTCCTAAACTCGAGTTGCGTAACACGGATCCAAATTTCACGGCTAAGCTCGCTCTCGTAAGCCCTCCGCGGCAAAGGCACTTACCGCCACGGCACAACCACTTGGCAAAGCTCGCTCTCGTAAGCCCTCCGCGCGGAGGCACTTTCCTTGTTCGGTTACCTTCGAATCGCCTAACTTACGTTAACGGCGCTTTAAACGAGTCGATCAGATACGGTGTCGCTTAACTCTCTCTGCACGTGCTTGAAGTCGCAAGTTCAGTCTTCATGCATCGCTCAGATCGGGGCTAGGCGCCGCTTTTCTCTTGTGCACTGCTCGAGTTCGCAAGCTCGGTACTCGAGCAACCGCACAACGGGCCGGAGTTAGGCTAAGCGTTCTACCGTTTTCTTAAAACTTTCGCGCTGTCGCCTTGCTCTTGGTTCTGTTCGTCCTTGTCTTTTTTGCTTGCTTTTTTGCGTGAAAAATTGCTCGACGACTCTCGCTCGATTCAAGCGCCGCTTGGCGGTCTTGAGTCGCTGGCCACTCCTCGAGGATCGCTCTCCTCGATCGATTAGGACTTGAACTGAATTTCGCAACCCCATGACGTTTTCGCTTTTCCAGCCTTTCCTTAGCGTTAGTTTTCGAAACCTCGTTGGTCTTCGCTCCCGTGAGCGCCTCCCAGCGTCTGAGCATGTCTTTTATCCGCAACGACCAGACGGCTCCGGTTAGCAAAGCGGTGCACCACCGATGGAGTCCTCGCCCACCGTAAGTCGATTCTCATCGCAACGGGCATGCCCACCGTAGTCGATTCTCATCGCAATGGGCACTCTGGCGCCGTTCCGCGACTACCGCGACACCAACGTATGGGTCCATGTCCGGATAAGATTTCGCCTCGCCTTTGCTGCGGCTAAGGTCCCGACGCCTTCCTTGGTTAGCGGCCTTAGCCACGGTGGTCAGACTTGCCAAGACACGCCTTTTTTATCCATGCTACGCCCTTCCCGCACGGTAATCGAGCAATGCACCACCAACGGAGTCCCGCCCACCGTAAGCCGATTCTCATCGCAACGGGCACTCCTTGCGCGGTTCGCGTTCGCCGAGGTGACACTAATGCTATCGAGGGACGTGCGGAAAAAATTATGTCTTGTGCGGGTAGGTCGCCTCTTTGCGTGTTTTCTAAAACTCGCTTTGATCTTCTTAGAGCATTTTGTTGCTCTCTTTTTCCCTTGCCGCTCGCTTCTTGTTTGTCTTCTCGCAGAAATACAGAGCGGGAACATCGACTCGGTGACGGTCGTGGCGAGGTTCCGTGCTTCCCACCAAAACCGATGTCGCATCCTCTCTTCCCGGTTTGTTCGCGCATGCCTGTGGATCGATTCACTTCGCCACAGATGATTTCTTGCCTTTGCCCGTCTTCGACCTTCACAGTTCGGCTAAGTCAAGGTAGTCGCCACCAACGGAGTCCTCGCCCACCGTAGTCGATTCTCATCGCAACGGCAAGCCCATCGTAGTCGATTCTCATCGCAATGGGCACTCAAGCGTCGGTTCAGACTTGCCAAGACAACGCTATCACCGCCGCAAGGAATACGTCATGGGTAAAGCGTTGATTTCACACGCTCTCTTGCGGCTCGACCGCATCGGGTTGTGATTCACCTCGCGACCGCGTTCTTCGCCGAGCATGCATCCGTCCCGCGACGAGCTCCGTGCTCGGGTGGATCACCTCGCGACCGCGACTCTTCGCCGGGCCGAGCGCAGTTCTACCGCGTCTTCGCTGGTCGCACTTTCGTTCCTTTAACGAGCTCCGTGCTCGGGACTAGATCTCTTTACCGTTCCTTTGACGAGCTCTACGCCTGGGGTGGGTCACCTTTCCCATTCGTATGCATTGTCCGCTTCTAGCACACGATCTACGCCCGAGGCACATCACCTTCGCTCTGAAGCGTGACATTCGCCGAGAGCACAATCTATATTTCCTCCGCAAGCTCTAGCCCGAGAGATGGATCCCCTATCTTTCCTAGGCATCTGAATGCTTGGATGCAAGAAGACGAGTCCGTCTCGCGACTTGCTATGTTCATTCTCCCGAAGATCTCGATCTTACGGATGCGGTGGTACGCTCTTTACTACCAAGAATCCAATCCTTCTTGATGATGTTCACCTCAAGGAGATGATTCGCTTTGCACCGGACAGACTCTTCGCCGGAGTCTGCGTCTGGTCCCCGCGACGAGCTCTGCGCTGGGATGGATTTCGGTTCTGCCTGACCAAGGCCGAGTGCTCTGCTTTCGGACAGATGTCGTTCCTGCTCGACGAACGGAGTTGCTTCGGCCTTGATCGGGTTTATTCGGTCCCGAACAAGTCTTGTTCGGTTGAACCATAACCTGTTCGGTCACCGTTACATGCCTTTGTAGCGTAAAAATACCCTCTTCGTGACTTTGAGTCTCAAGAGGACGACCCCACTCTAGTGAGTCCTTCCACTTGAGTCTCGGGGCTAGCCGTCGGGATTAGATCACGCCCATTGCCATGGCCCACTCCCCGACGGCCCAATCGAATGACCTACCAGGCCCACTCCCGGAAGGTTCTATCGAGCCCATGTGCATCCCGCCAACAGCTTCATGGTCGGCACGGTGCGTAATGGCCTAGGATTCTGCTTGAGTCCGACTCAACAGAGTTCTCTGCGGCCACGTGAAGACCGGGACGTGGTTTCCTGACCGGATTAGGAGTCGTGATCCCCAAGACTTGGAGTATGCCTTATCTACCTCGGGATATATTTGGCATGTATGAGTTCACATTCACTGCTGTTAGTTAGCGACCGATATTCCTTCTAGAGGCTCGGTTTGCTCAAGACTATATAAACAAGGCCCTACGGCGTGTAGAGGGCCTCCGGCACTTGATCTTCGCATTGTCGCTACCAGACACACATAATCTCGCCGAGACTTGTTCATCTCGTCGAGCCATCTCTTGTATTCATCTCCGATATATAAGAAAGGCCGGACGTAGGGCTATTATCTCTCGAGAGGCCCGAACGGGATAAAACTCTGTCTCCTGTTACATTTGTTGTTCGTGGTTGTTCGGCGTGTCTCCTATCTCAATCTTAAAGAACCTTAGCGACTTGAGAACGATATCTCAACCGTCGACAGTTCCCATCTCCACCTAGGGCTCCATGTGCTTGAGAGATTGAGAGGGAGAAGAAGAGAGGAAGAGAAAGAAGAAGGTGCTCTCTACCTCCTCTCATCCATCCCCAAGGTTTGCCCCTTCTCCTATGGTGTTCTTGTTCTAGTTTCCATGGTGGGAGAGAAGGGGTAGTGGTGAGAGACGATCTCCGATCTTATGCTCTTGGGACTTCGCCGCCGGAGAGATCGTCGTCACGCCACGAGCTTCGCCAACCGAACAACTACATCAACCGTGCCGCAAACCCACCATCCGTTGGTGGTCACCGCCTTGTGTAGGGGTGCATCCTCTCCATCCATTGGAGCCACAAGTCCGCCGTGTGTCGGCGGCCACCTCCGTGTGTCGGTGGTGCCAAGGTGTCCGTGTGTCGAAGCCAAATCCTCTATGTGTTGGGGGTGCCTCATGTGTTGAGGTGAAATCCACTGTGTGTCGGTGGTCGGTGCCGTGTGTCGGTGCGGTGGGGTGAGAGCTCTCGCCAGAGAGAACTCGCCTGCAGTGAAGGTTTGAAGCTCGCCTACCATGTGTTGGTGAAGAGCCGCCACGAGTGGATTGAGGGCTTGGGACGAGAGAGTTCCGACTTCTCTGCGTGAGAAGTTTCCTCAATCTGAGACGAGGTGTTCATGTGTTGAGCATCGAACTTCGTAAACAACTCGGTTTATGCCTCCTCGCCTTACTCATTTACTTCCGATATTGATTTGATCGCTTATGCGTGTAGTACCATCAAACCTTCTAGTAGTCGCCAGTGCCTCATTGTGATCGCTTCGAACTAGACTCAATCCATCGGTTGCTTGTGTTCCTAATTTGACTAACTAAGCAAGCAAATCGTGAGAAGTAAAATTTGAAAAGAGCCGATTCACCCCCTCGGGTTAGGATCCTTACACTCTGCATAAAAAATCTCACCAAAGAAAATCATTTTTGTCTATAAGATATTGATAAATAATTAACTGTTTTATAGGGATTTTGGAGTTTGCACAAGTGGAAGGCCTCCGCCATTTTCATCCCTAGTTTACACTAATACCAGATTTCATTATTTTCATGTGATCTCACATCATCTGGGATGGACAATGCTCAATTTATAATTTCCTTGTTTTTCTGTAATTTTTTGTGCTTCCGATGATAGTTACATGCATGGAAGTTTCTTGCCGAAAAATTTGTTGGCAGTGAAGCGAAAAATTATCATCTTCATTGCACCAACTTTGCCTTAAGTGCAACATGATCACTATAGTCCTCATCTAAACTGAATGGATTCTTAGATAAATCATGTGACTCATTTGCAGCAGGATAAGGACAAGCACTAGACTCAACGGAAGCAAACTCAACAAGTGCTTCACTAACATCTTGTAGCTCAATTACCACACTATCATGATTGTCCTTAAGCAAAAGTAGATTTGTTCTCAATTGGAGGAGATGGATGGTGGCTTTCTGGTGCTCTCCGATTTTTTTGAATTTTTGTCCCTATTGCACAATGAGTCATGTACAACTCAGCCAAAAATCTCCTAAAAATTCCACACACAAAAAATGAAAATTCAAACATCACAAGCTGCTTTCTGGAAAGCAAAAGCAGATTTTGGAGAGCTTGTTTCCGCTTAGAGGAGATGGATGATGGCATTCTGTTGCTTTTCGATTTTTGAGTATTTTTGTCCTGATCAATGAGTCGTGAAGCACTCAGTCAAAAATCTCCTCAAAACTCCTTGTACACAATATATGATAATCAAACACCATGAGTTGTAAGAACATTGAGCAGAAATTTTGAGGATCGGTTTTCACCTCACAGCCCCCAAACGGTGCAAGAATAGGATTCCAAATTTTTATGGTGGATAGATATATGAGTCGTGCACCTTCTCCAATAAGAATCACATAAAAATGATTTTTCTTGATTTTTTTTAAAAATCAAACACTGCATGCTGTGCGAAGAACAAGTTCTGGACAGATTTGCAACTTGAGAAGAAACTTGATCTCTAGTCAATCCTAGGGTGCAAGAGAGGTGTAAAACCATATGAGCATGCTAAATACATCATGGATCAGATACATTAAGAAGAAGGGGAGCCAAACAAACAAGTTGCAAAGAAATTAAACACAAAGCATGCATAAACTCTTTCCAAACCGCCGGTTTTATTTCATGGAAAGAAATACAATTGGGAAACCACTCTCAACTTCTCACACTTGAGGATAAGAGACACTCTTGGCCGAAAAGGACACCTCCCCAAACACCCCTTGGGGTCCCTTATATAGCCACGCAAGCCCACACTTGGGCTTAAACCCTAGGCCACCCGCCAAGCCCATCTAACACACGAGTTGATACACATGCACGAATCTCCAAGCGCCACGAACGACCTCCAGCTATTCCTTCGCTTCGAAGCATTCGTACAAACGTGGCTACCACAACATGTCGTGCCCGACCCGATAAGCTTCCTCACCATGGACTCCGCACCCAGCCTCCAACCGAACCGCCAGCCTACCTGACCGAAGCCTCATCCACGGAAGCATATCCCCTGACTTTCTTCCCTGCATTTTTGTGTTACTGACATGTGGGCCCCATGACGACATGGCCCACATGTCAGTGACACAAAGTCAGAGAATTGAAAGTCAGGGGATATGCTTCCCTCATCAACGCCACCTGCACCGAGACCATTACTTTCATTCACAACCACCAAAAATGTATCCATAAACAACAAAGGGTGAACCGATCAAAAGACCGGGGTTAGAATTAAAACATGGGTGAAATTTGTCAACCTCCATCAGATGCCTCGGAACATCCAAATCTGAAACTGTCACGCGACAAACCGGTGACTTCGCCAAACCTTAAACTAAGCCTTGGGGACAACTCTATGCCAAGGAGTGCACAAAACTTTGCTTAGAATCACTTAGAGAGCATGCACACAATTGATGAATTTTGGCTTAATATTGGAAGAATTTTGTCCGAAAAACAAATGACCCAACATGCTCATCACACATGACTCCACGGAAACACAGGGTGTTTGGGGAGATCCATGGGGTAAGGCCGAAAGACCGAAACGAACCCCCACACGTATCTCAGGCGTACCTGTGGAGTATCGGGGCGTATCTAGGGTTTTTTATGATCCTTTGAAAGTGGGAGACTTTTCAGATACGCGTTGAATAAGTATCCGCGCGTATCCGGCAGTATCTGTGTCCCCTGCGCGTCAGGATACGAGTGCGGCATTGGTTTGAAGAATCTACGCAACGCAGCACATGAGCACTCTGTATTAAGAATGTTTTTACCAGAGAATGTTAAAGAAAAGAGATTTTTGTGTTCTTATCCCTATTTTGGAAGCCAATTGTGATTTACCCCTCTTTTTTTCAGCTTTGTGATTTTGCCCCTGGTTTTTCAAACTAAAGATTGTGTTTGCCCCTATTCCATTAAGAGCACTTAACTGTGTCAATTGTACATGTGTATTTGCATATTTGCCCCCACTTTTCTCACGCCGGTGTCCCTATTTTGAGAGATTGCTCTCAATTCAGAGAATCAAGAACTAACCCACGTTCAGAACTGACAATTCTGTAGCAAATATTTTCAGCTATTCGATGCAACAAAGGCTCTACCGGTGGTTCGCCAGCTGCTGCGCCGAGGCAGAGGCTAAGAGCAGGAGCTGCGCTGCTGTGCTGGGTCACCGCCCGAGTCCTTCCCTGCGGCGACTCCCTCTGCTTTGTCGACTACCTCTTGTGCGACCTCTTCAGCCCGGATACCCTGCCCTGTGGTATCCAACCAGCATGAAACTCCCGGGTGTCTTCTCCTGCCCTTCATCTTCTCCTTTCTCCATATACTCTTGGATTTGGACTAGTGAGTGGTGACAAGTGGGTCCTGGAGGCCAAGATAGAGGCAGGCGGCCGGAGGCGTTCTGGGCCCTTACGGACGCCATGGGCATGGGCCTACCACGCTCCGAGCCGGAGTTCCCGCTGGTCGACATGGAGGATCCCGGCATCGTGTACTTTGTGCTGAGGGAGCTAGGTGGAGGAGCTGGACACATTCTTGCTCGCAATTGACATGCCAACCAAAGCAGTGCATTCTTACTCTTCCGTCCAACCTAGGGCCTTGTTCTTTTCAGCGTATCGTTATGTTGGCATATTACTGTAGTAAATTTAAAAGCCTTCGAAATGAGGTATGAAAACTATAAAAAAATAATTAAAAAATAGTTTTAAGATTTTTGGGAAGACTACTAAAAGTCATAAAAGAATTGTTACAAATTATCATAACATATATGCTATATAAAAATAATAAAATTTGCCCGTTCCGACTTCCGCATGCACCCGTGGCCTCCTCTCATCGCTGCAGCTGCAGCATGGCGGTTGCTCGTCAAGTCGCTCGTCAGGTCAGGACGGTGGTCGCGACGACAGTGACACGTACCGCTTCCCAGAACCTCACCTGCTTCGAGCCCTTCGTTTCCTGTGACTTGTGAGATCTCCAAGTACGTACCTAGGGCCCTGTTCGGTAGCTCGTTTCTCATCGTTCTGTTCAGTTTTTGTTGACAAAAAGATGTGCCTCCTCGCTACCAGGTAACAATATGCATGCTTGTGTGCGCCCGTCCCAATTTATTGCCTTTAGCTTACAGTGAAATTCTAATTCTAATTGTGTACGGTACGGATGTTTGCTTGGTTCAATTCTGCTTTGCCTAAGGGTGATAATATCATTGGGGTGTTTGCTAATGCACTTCTTTGGGCCATTTGGACGGCTAGAATTAAGTGTTCTTTTGATGCTAAAGGCAATAAATTTATTGACTTCATGCTCAACGCTCCACGTCTACTCCGCTCCGCGTGGATCCACACTGATGATCTCAGCGCCTGGTGGGTTGAGGACATCCTGCAACCCAATCTTGTCTCTGGCCTAAGGCCTGTTTGTTTAATTCACAACCTTCTAAAATCGCTTCTAAGAAAAGCCACAAAAACTAACTTTTCCTAAAAAGCTCGGATCACAAGACAAATTGGGCTTTTGGTGGTTTTGAACTTCTTTAAAGTGGGTTTAAAAAGTACATTTGTTTTTTCCTGGCTTCGGCGCTAAAAGTTCTGGCCAAGCTCAAACAAACAGGGCATAAGATTCGTCGTGCTAGCAACCTTGATAGAAAGGAACAATCGTATTTTCAACTCGAAGGAGCTGTCGTCGATGACCTTCTTCGATTTGCTCTTGAAGGTCCTACGTCTTTGGGGGACGGCAGGCGTCCGTTTTGTAATAAGTTAGATCACTTGTAGAGCGCGTTCGGAGGAAATGCAGCTAAATGTCCTCCTAAATTTTGATCGTGTAATTTTCCTACCGAATTAATGCAATGCAGTTCCCCTACCTTTTCCTAAAAAAAAAACTTATATCGGAATATTGCCTTGTTCCTCCCGTTGGTTGTTTCTCGGTTGCGTCTGTGTATAATAAAACTAGAGGTGAATGCGCGCTCACGCGCGCAAGGCCTGTCTCTAAGCCCGTTGTATTCTACATATATCATGCTTACTATTTCTGCAAGGTATGAATGAAAAATCGATAGGATAACTGAATAACGACACAAAACGAAAGAAACTGTTACAGAACATTACACCAAATCAGATGCCAGCAAGCCAATCCATAACCATTAACAGATGTGGGTTCATGTTTAGATTCCAGAAAAATTACACCTTGACAAAAGTGGAAGAACTAACAGCATGTTCTACATAATTAGGCCGAAAATCAGATAGTGGCTGCAGCACAAATGGACCAATGTAGTGTTCAATTTTGTCTTTGACATCCCAAGCTTTGTACATTTCAAACTATCGGAACCCATATGTTTGTATGATTCAGAATGTCTTGAAAACATTGCATCTAACCCAAACAGAGTAGCTCCAGGCTATTGTATGAGATCCAAACAGAATAGGACATGCGCTTGCTCAATCTAACCCAAACAGAGCAGCTTCAGACTGTTGTATGAGATCCAAACAGAACAGGACGTGCACTTGTTCATTTAAGCCACAAATGATGACATAACAAAAGCTCTTGCTGTGATAAATCACTAAATGAGTTCAAGCTAGAGATCCCTAGGAGGTCCTTCTGTACATCATGCTTATTTATATACGAACCTGAGAACCCAAAAAATACAGTTAGCAGCAACACATGTAAGCGTCAATGAGAGCAGAAGAAAACAGCAGGGTAGGGCAATCAAACCTATTATACAAAGACATCAATAAAATCAACATGGTCACACAAAAGGCAAGGCTCTGTCATACACAACGTTAGCAGCAAGAGGTGTGGCATGGCCGTTATCATCCTCCCCCAAGATTTTCAATCCATCACTTAATGAAACTCTGGACATAGCAACATACAACTGGCCGTGAGTGAAGACATGAACTTTTAGGTAAACACCAACAGAGGCTAATGTTCGGCGTAGGCATGATTTATATTACGTAAAAGCATGACAGGAACACCAACTATAAGAAGAAGAGGATAAGCAGGGAAATTGCCGATGCTGATTGTGCTGAGGAATTCCTGTGGGTAGAGAAAGGCAGTGCTTGCTATTTTGATCAGTATTATCACCAATAGAATCACAGCTTAAGTACTCTATCCATGAACCAGGAATCTTTTTCAAGCATAATGTCACTAACACAATCAACAATAGTATTTGTTGGGCAAACAATATCTCGTTGATAACTTCTTCGGAAAAGAAAAAAAAAGAAAAATCGTCATAGATAGCATCTGCATAGCAGCAGCATTGTTCTCCTTGGGCAGCAGAGTCTGAAGGAACCAAAGCATAATGTGCATCTTATGCGGACTCCACGGACGGAACTGCTAATCGGCCTAATTCTCCGATATCCAGGACACAACAACGGCTAGGAATCCCTAAATCAACCTACACCATATGCATGTAATCCTCGATCGGCCTGCATGATGCGGTCGAGGATCCCCAAACCAATCTATATCAGCTCAAAAAATCCCCAAATCAGACTATACCTGCTCTCATCTAAATCCAGCCTTGGGAAGCAAGGAGAGAGAGAGAGAGAGAGAGAGAGAGAGAGAGAGAGAGAGCCATTGCGCACGGTCGGAGTAGCTGATGTCACTGTCCTCACGGTTACCCTGCATATCGCTGCCGTCGGCGACGGCCATATGCCAGATGACCAATTCGACCGTCGGTTCTTGCCTCAACCTATTTGTTTGCATTGCCATGGTGAGGCCGAGCTGAGGAAGAGAGAGAGAGAGAGAGAGAGAGAGAGATGCAGTCAAGGAGAAGGGCGACCTTGTGCTCCAATAGCGATGCTGACACAGCGGCAGGAGGAGCAGGGCAACTAAAGGTCCGGCGCCGACGGGAGGAACAGGAGCGGCGGGGGCGGCGGATCAGGCATATTGGCCCCGTCACCGAGAAGAGCAGGTGCTCGTGGTCCCCGGTGTGTGAGGAGGAGGCGGTTGGGTCTAGGGCGGCCGTGTTGAGGGAACCAGAGGCAACGGGGATGCAATCAGCGGTTACCTTGGCAACGACAGCGGCTACCTCGGCGACGACTGCGGCTAGATGGGAAGCGGCGAGATCCAGGCCTGCCCGGGGCCGCCATCGCCGGGCCCATCCTCCGCAAAGCCGCTGTCTCCGGAGACGGCCTCCTCGTGAAAGGGGGGAGACGGTCTCCGGAGACGGCCAGTCCGGACGCTCTACCGGGAGCAGCGGTAAAGGGGGAGGAAAGAGGAGGCCGCGCCGAGCACCAGGGCAGTGAGGGGAGCGGCGGCGGCGGCTGAGGAGAGGAGGCGCCACGGGGAGAGAGGGGAGGTGGAATCGGCGGCGGCTGGAGGCGGAGCAGCCGAGGGGGAGGCGGAGAAGCGGGCGATGGGGGGGTGGAATGAGCGGTCCCCATGGGGGCAGGGGGTGAGAAGATGAGGTGGGGGGCGACGTGGCCGAAGGACGGCCACGGGAATCCACCGCCTGGTTGGGACCGCCGGATCTGCAATAAACGGTCCAGATATTTAAGGGTGACGTGGAGCCTAGATCTTGAAGGGTGACGTGGCCATGCTCAGGCTTCAGGGCTGCTACGGCGTATGAAGTATAAGTATATAAGGGTGACGTGGAGCCTAGATCTTGAAGGGTGACGTGGCCATGCTCAGGCTTCAGGGCTGCTACGGCGTATGAAGTATAAGTATATTCTGGCAGGCCATTTACCAAAAAGTGATCTCTGTGAACAAATATGGGGATGCAAGATCCCGCTAAAGATCAAGGTTTTCTCTTGGTTATTGTATAATCAAAGCCTCCTGAGCAAAGAAAATCTCAGGAGAAGGAATTGGCAAGCTGTAATGTGTGTAGGAACGTAGAGACCTATCTGTTAGAAGTGATCTCGGGGTCGGTCATAGTGACCGACCCGGATCCAGCCGTCATGCTGATCGACGGCGCAACCCCTCTTTGGTTGTGGCCCCCGGTCACAGTGCGCAATATAAAAGGGGGCCCAGGGGCCGGCACGGAAGCCAAGCAAACTAGCGCCGCCGCCAAACCCTAGCCCTACAGAGGTCCCGACGACCAAGGCCTCGATGGCCGGAATCGCCGCCACCGTTCTCGACCCCATGGCGGACGAACAGACCCGCCGCCGCGTCGGAGGAGACGAACGTCATGACGAGGAGGAGCCGTCGCCAGAGGAGGCGGCCAAGGCCGAGGAGGACCGGCGTCAAGTCGAGATCGAGCAGCGATCCATGCCGCTTCCTTCTCGACACCAAACCGCCCCTCCTTCTCCAACCCCAAGGTATCACCATCTACCTCTCTCTCTCTCGATCCGAACCATGAACACCCAATGAACCTAGACCTACGTGGTTAGTGGAACGGGTACTAGATCCACACGAATCGAACCCAACAATGGTATCAGAGCTCGTAGTGCCCAACCCTAACCCTAGAACCGACCTACGGGTCAAGAAATTTGGGAAGAATCAACGGATTTCGTGCTTTTGCGCTCGGATCCAGAGAGGAAGAGAATCAAATCGAGCAATTGAGATGCAAATCCCCAAAATCTGAGATGAACCCTAACCCCAAATCCCCAAATTTTTCGAGCCAACGCTTGGTTTCGCAAGAAATCAGAGAGGGGATGGGGAAGAATAAGAAGAATAGAGGCCCTCGGGCCATACACAGTGCTTTCATGCGTGACGGCAAGGGATCTTGAAAGGACCGAGATGGCGCCTAGAGGGGGTGAATAGGCGTGACACCAAATTCAATCTTCAAGCTGCACTGCTGCGAAGTAGGTTGATTGTCAAGTGACACCCCTGACGGTCAGAGGTCAACCGAGAAGATTTTGTCCCCAAATCTCTGGAAGTGTCTGCACCACTCAAATAACAAGAATACCACAAGCAATATCACAAGGACACAATATGATTCACAAGCAAGTAAGTGTGCAATAGTATCTCACAAGACAATCAAGCCAATAGCGCAATAATCAAATAAATCAAACTTGAGAGTGAGAGTAGATAAAACCGGTAAGAAGATGGAGGCTCGGAGATTTGTTTTCCGAAGTTCGGATCCTTGAGGATCCTACTCTCCGCTGAGGTAGGCTCCAACACCTTTGAGCCCGAGTCCCACTTGACTCTTTCCTCTCGGTTTGTGCCAACGCACTCACCGACTTTGCTTCTTGATTCCTTCCTTGGAGGCGGAATCGTACCTTCACAAACTTGCGGTGGCCAACCACACCTCGTCGGTGGCTCACCGTGGCGCCTAGCCGTCTAGGAGTCCTCAACCTCTAAGGGTAATAGATACTCAACGAAGAACGAACCCGAGATGTACTCAAGTGCTCAACAATCAAATCTTGCTTGCTTGCTTGCTTGGATTCACACTTTCTTCACCAATCTTCTCTCCACTAGATGAATCATAAAGATTCAATCCTTCTCCCACTAGATGAATCACAAAGATTCAATCCTTCTTCCCAACACTCCTCACAAGGGAATCACTAAGATTTAACCCTAATCCCTTCCCAACTCTTCTTTCAAAGAGGATCACTAAGATCTAGGGTTTAGGAGGTGTGGGAGGCTCAAGAACAAGAGGATAGGTCAATAAACTTGTGATCTAGCCGTTATGTGCAAGTGGGGAGTGAGGGCTTTAAATAGATGGCTTGGAAAACTAGCCGTTGGAGTTGAGCTCAGAGAGTTGGACAATCCAAGCTATGTTCTGACGGTCCGTCAATCGATAAATCAAGCAGAGAGCTCAACTGAGGCTACCTCGAGCAGTCCGAACTCGACAGTCCGGACCGGACAATCGAACTCACTGGACAATCCGTGCAGATCTCAGACAGGTCGAGGCGCATCACGACCTCGACTAAAACAAGGATAACTTTTACTCGAACTCCGTTTTAGGTGATCTTGGGCTCTACGGAAAGTCGAGAACAAGGGCTATATAATCCACAAGGTATCACCACCTCAAACCCAAGTGAGTGATGCATAGATCAAGGAAATCAAAGCCAACTCCACATCTTTGCACTCTCTAACCCCCACCAATCACTTCTCTTTGTCTCCTCACAAGGATTGATCAATTGAGCACCTAAGACATATCAAAACCATTCTCCATGGCATCCCCCTTAATAGTACGGCAATCCTTAGACTCAAATGAATGTAAGATAGTACAAGTCTAGGAAAAGCACTTGCCGTCTTCTTTTCTTCATCTTGTCAAACTTGAAGCAATGTGCATGATGACCTTCACCAAATGATTGATGACGTCTTCACCTTGCCAACCTTGACTTGGTTCACCTCATGAGACTCTTGTCTTATCGACTTTGACTTGATCATCCCCCGACGATCTCCACGTCAAATCGATCTCGACTTGGTCCTCAACTCTTGGTGACACCGTCGTCTTGTTGACTACGGCTTAGCCGTCATCTTCTTGACATACCTTAGCCATCACACACATGCACGGGACCTAATTCTTTCTAAATCACTCAATAAATCCATTAGTCCCGAAAGCTCAATATATATGAATAAGGTTATGTTCGTGAGCAATTAAGCGCGTCAAGTGTTTCATACAAGGAGACATAATATGAATAAAAGCACTTGACACAATATTATTTGTTAAGTGCATCATGACATATATAATTAATCCATATGCACTAGAGAGATGATTGCCAACATGATGAAACAATTAAATCAAGGCAAAGAACATAATCTTCACTTAAATGAAGCACATGAAAGGATATATAAGAATTGTATATGTGCGAACAACATTTAGAGCAAGAGTGAAGATGTGGACTAAACAATATTAAACTTCACTAAGTGAGATGCATGAGAATATATACAAACAAGACATGCATGCACCAATTCTATTTATAGCAATATGAAGTTTAATTCTAGATAAGATAAAGAGCACTTGCACATGAGAAATGCAATAACAAATGTAGATCAAGCATACCGAGATTGCATACCTCAATTAGTCATCCATCCTATTTGCATATATGGGACTAAGAAAAATCTACAATGAAGTGTGTTAGCCTCAACATAAAACATGAGCATACCTTTTTAGGATGGAGAGCTTGTCCACTTGTTATATTTGATTCTCCTCTAAATAGATGAGACTAATGTTCAATCTTGACAATAAACACGTTAGTCTCATAGCAATATAAGTAAACACTAAACCAAGCATTGTCATTAAGTGTGTTTGTCATTAATCACCAAAATAACACAAGTTGTACCTTGAACTTACAGATACGGCGGTCACCGCCACCGACCATGGCTCTCTGCCGGCGTGAAGCTGGGCTAAAGCGCCATGGGCCGCTCGACGACGGCGCTCAACCAATGGCGGCGGCCAGCGAGAAGCGAGAAGTCATGCGCCGCCGCCAGACGCCGAACTCCGCTTTTGCCGTCGTTCGCTCGGGACGGGAGAGGAGACAGAGAAGGAGAGAGAGAGAAATGCGCTAGGGTTTTCAGCGGCGCCGATTTTTCTGGGTTTTTTACCCTCCCGAAATGAATCCTGGCCGAAGGTTCAGATCGACGGCCAAGAGAGAGACGCCGGGGCGCGCGCGTGGGGAGGGGAAAATGGGCCGTTTCATCGGCCCAGACCCAGGTTGTGGCCTGTTTTCCCCACGTGAGCCAAAAGGCCGTTTTGGACTGGAAAACAGAAGCAGAAAAATTTCCCTTTTTTTCTGTATTTTCAGATAATATGCGTATATATGTATATTGTTTTCTTTTATGTATGTATGCATTTAGAAAATGAGAATAGATTTAGATTTATTGTGCTTGGAGCTAAGAATTTTTAGTAATTTAGATTTTGTTTCCGCTGCTAGAATTTTATTTTCATGCTTTTTCTTTGAATAATTTGAAGCCAACGTGAATAATTATCAGAGAATTGCATGTTATGAGAATTAAATGGTATTGTCATTATTTTTTTGGCCAACGTTAAATTTTAATGATGAACCATGATTAGATCTGAATTAGTCCTATTTTTGTCCAACGATGAATTTAGGCTACTAGTTTTTTTGTTCTAATTTTTCATCCAACGATGAAATTTAGAATATTGAAAAGAATTGTCTCTTGAGCATGTATTAATTTTGACCAACGTTGATTTTAATTCATGCAAGAAATTTTGTTCTTGAGCCTATACTAATCCCTTTTATATCTTGTTTCCCGAAGGCTCAAATGCTGCCATCATTCTCACTCAGATGGCAACCATTGACCCGCTAAATGGGAGTAACTACTCCACATGGCGGGAGAAGATTGACATGTTGCTTTCTCTAGCTGAGCTAGACTTCGCACTACGAAATGAGAAACCCACGAGCACATGAACGGCACCGCTCGGTATGAGCATAGAATGATGAAGTTCAAGATTGATAAGATCAAGTGGGAAAAATCAAACTCGAAATGTTTGATGATTATAAGACACCTCATAATAGATTCCATCAAGGACCCTCTCAGAGTGCACTCTCGCCAAGGAATGCCCGGACAAGCTTAAGGCTCGGTTCACACGGGTCCTCCAAGGCGTATGCTAGCGTTGGTGAATGAATTCGCCAACATGACTTATGATGGATCCGGAGTGCGATCTTTATTCAGAAAATGACAACCACAGTGTCTAAACCTAACAAGTACTTAGGGCGAATTTGCTCAAGATTTTGTGGTGCATATGATCATGAGTAAACTTCCAAAAGATTTCAAACCTTTCATGTGCACTACAACACCACTTGTCTCGACAAGTGGTCCATAGATCAACTCATGGCTCAATGCACCCAAGAAGAAGAAAGGTTGAAGGGTCACAAGGGGACTCATCAACTATACAAAGCAACAAGTCAAGCAAGTGAATAAGAACTCCAAGCAATCCTTTAAGAAGGGATGAGAAAGGTGACTCTGGTGCATCCGTAGCAAGACACCTCCTACCAACTACAACCATGGTAAAGGGACAAATCCAGACAAGTTTTCCCAAAGGCCCCATGACACTTGCATGTATTGCAAGGAAAAGGGACACTATAAGAAAGAGCGCCCAAAATTCTGAAGTCCCTTCTCCGTAAAGGTATAGACCAAGTCACTTTTATAGATGAATCCACAGACTTAGAATTTTCCACTAATGTTTGGTGGATTGACTCGTGCAACTGCATGTTGCTAATTCTTTCTGAGGCTTCCAGTACAATGAGGATGCCGCAAAAGGCCAAAGAAGCGTGAGGGTAGGCGATGGGAAAGAAGCACAAGTCAAAGCCATTGGAGATCTTCCTTTAGAATTAAATGATGGTTTTGTGCTTACTTTGAGAGATGTTCTTTATGTACCCTCTTTAAAGAGGAATTTAATTTCCGTTTCTAGACTTGATGATGAGAACATACATTGCAACTTTAGTGATCATAAATGTGTTATTCGTTGTAATAACAAAGATGTTGGTCTCGCCATCAGACGAGATATGCTTTATTTGCTTTCTCATTGCAGTGTTGTGAATGAAATTAATGCATCCGACTTTGTACAAGAAACACGTAAGAATAAGAAAAGGAAAAGGAATGATGGAGAATCCTCGTCAAAATTGTGGCATTGTCGTTTAGGCCACATTTCGAGGGGGAGAATGGAGCGTTTGATTAAAGAAGATATTCTCCATCCTTTAGACTTTGCAGATTTAGAACATTGCATTGATTGCATTAAAGGAAAATTTGCAAAGAAGATTAAGAAAACCGCACAAGGTAGCTTGAGAGTGTTAGAAATAATTCATACAGATATTTGTGGTCCTTTCCCTCAAAAGACAATAGACGGTTTTGACTCGTTCATCACGTTCACAGATGATCACTCTCGTTATGGCTACATCTATCCCATAAAAGAAAGATCGAGCGTTAGATAAATTCAAGATATTCAAAGCTGAAGTTGAAAAACAGCTTGATTTAAAGATTAAGATAGTGAGATCTGACCGTGGGGGGGAGTACTACGGTCGTCATACGCAATATGGACAAGTTCCAGGACCTTTTGCAAGGTTTTTGCGAGAAAATGGGATAGTTGCTCAATACTCGACACCGGGCGAGCCTCAGCGTAATGGAGTGGCGAGAAGAAGAAATCGCACTTTGATGGACATGGTGCGAAGTATGATTAGTTTTTCCACTCTACCGCTTGGTTTGTGGATGGAGGCATTAAAACCGCCATCCACATACTCAACCGAAGTTCCCATGAAGTCGATTGCCTAAGACACCATACGAAGTTATGGATGGGAAGAAGCCAACTCTGAACTATTTGCATGTTTGGGGTTGTCTGCCGAGGCTAAGATATTCAACCCTACTCGGGAAAATTAGATGAAAAGATGTGAGTTGCCATTTCATTGGCTACCCCGAGAAATCGAAGGGTTACTGATTTTACCGTCCGGATAGACACACGAAATTTGTAGAAACGACACACGCGGTGTTCCTAGAAAATGATATGATCGGGGAGCACGGTACCTCGAGAAATAGACCTTCGGAAAAGAGGACTTTTGTCCCATTTCCGATGGTTGAAGAACCATACTTCTCAATACTGTTTGAGGTGGCACCTCCAGCCTCAAGCGATCGTTGTTGCAACCCCTGCTAGGATCTTTGGGCGTCGGGCATAACAACTAATGAACAAGAAGCCCGGTTCTGCGGTGTGTGAGCCTCCGGCTCCTGCCGTGGTGAGCCTGCAGAACTGAAACAAGAAACGATAGACAATGATCCAAAGACCAGAGCGAATTCAAGTGGAAGAACAAGATGTGCCCTTGAGAAGGTCACAAAGGGTTAGGAGATCTGCAATCCCTAACGAATATGAGGTCTATATCAGCGAAGATATGGCCTCAGAAGGAGATCCCACTACATATGAGGAAGCCATGAGAAGTCCCAATGCATCCAAGTGGCTTGCTTGCCATGGAGGATGAAATAAGATCAATGAACGTGAATAAAGTTTGGGACTTAGTTGACATTCCTAAAGGAGCAAAGACAGTAGGCTCTAAATGGGTCTACAAGACTAAGAAAGACTCCGATGGGAACGTGGAAAGATTTAAGGCAAGATTGGTAGCTAAAGGCTTCACTCAAAGAGAGGGAATCGATTACAATGAAACTTTCTCACGCCATCAAAGGACTCGTTTAGAATCATCATGGCACTAGTTGCTCATTTTGATTTAGAATTACATCGATGGATGTCAAGACAAGATTCCTTAATGGAGAGCTGAAAGAAAATGTTTATATGGCTCAACCTAAGGGTTTTGTCATGAATGGACGAGAAAAGATGGGGTGCCATTTAAAGAAATCCATTTATGGATTGAAACAAGCTTCAAGACAATGGTACTTGAAGTTTGATGAGACCATTCAAAGTTTGGTTTTAAAGAAAATGAAGAAGACAATTGCATTTATGCAAAGTTTAAGAACGGGAGGTATATTTTCCTAGTCTTGTATGTGGACGATATACTCTTGGCTAGCAAAGATGCGAATTCTTGCTAGAGACAAAGAAATTTCTGCTTTCAAATTATGATATGAAAGATATGGGAGAGGCACCCTATGTCCCGGGATTCAAATCCACAGAGATAGAAATAGAGGCATACTAGGATTATCTCGAAAAACATATATAGAAAATGTCTTGAAGAGATATGGTATGCAAGCCCGTAATTCGTGGTCCGCCCCGATAGTAAAGGGCGATAAATTTGGGAACTTTCGGTGTCCCCGAATCGATATGAAATAGATCAAATGAAATCGGTACCAGTATGCTTCATTTGTTGGAAGCTTAATGTATGCACAAGTGTGTACACGCCAGATTTAGCATTCACAACCGGATGCTTGGCGGATATCGGTCGAACCTGTGGAAGGCTCACTGGGTGGTCATAAGAAAGCCTTGCGTTATTTGCAAGGGACGAAAGGCCTCATGTTGACATATAGAAAGTCGAAGCCCTAGAGTTCTTGGGCTATACAGATCGGATCGGGCGAGTGCGAGGGACACCAAGAAGTCCACATCAGATATGTGTTCACTCTGGCGGGAGGAGCCGATCATGGAAAAGTCAGAAGCAATCGATCGTTGCATCGCCGACAATGTACGCTGAATTTATAGCTTGTTATGAGGCAACGGGCAGCGCCATGTGGCTAAAGAAGTTTGTACCGGTTTGAGAGTGATCGACGGATAGAAAGACCACTCAAGATATACTGCGATAATGAGCAGTGATTATTTATTGTCACAACAATAAGTCAAGTGGGCCGCCAAGCACATTGACATTAAGTTTTATGTTGTGAAAGAGAAAATCCAGATCACACTATAGAAGTTGAGCACTTGAGAACGAAAAGATGCTAGCGGATCCGCTCACTAAAGGTCTTCCACCCAACGTGTTTGAGAAACACGTGGCGGCATGGGGTTAAAGGAAAACCTATGATTCGGATTAAGGGCCGATTAAAACGACCGCCTCACGTAAAAAAAATGGAAGCTTTATTCTAAGATAGAAAAATGTATCGTAGTCAATGAGTTCAATAGCACGTAATTGGTCATGCATAACGCATTGGTCTCGATATATTGACCTGTCAAGGGATGGAGCATTAAAAAGTTTAAGAAATAGATGAGACCGAGATCAAGGGGGAGATTGTTAGAAGTGATCTCGGGGTCGGTCATAGTGACCGACCGGATCGAGAGTCATACGATCGACGGGCGCAACCCCTTTTGGTTGTGGCCCCCGGTCACAGTGCGCAATATAAAAGGGGGCCCAGGGGCCGGCACGGAAGCCAAGCAATCTAGCGCCGCCGCCAAACCCTAGCCCTACAGAGGTCCCGATCGACCTGCGCCCTCAGTGACCGGAATCGCCGCCACCGTTCTCGACCCCAATGGCGGATTTAACAGACCCGCCGCCGCCGCGTCGGAGGAGACGCAACGTCGCGACGAGGAGGAGCGCCGTCGCCAGGAGGAGGCGGCCAAGGCCGAGGAGGACCGGCGTCAAGCTGAGATCCAGAATGGCAGTCCCGCCGTTCCCTTCTCGACACCGGCAACCGTCCCCTCCTTCTCCAACCCCGAAGGTATCACCATCTACCTCTCTCTCTCTCGATCCGAACCATGAACACCCAATGAACCTAGACCTACGTGGTTAGTGGAACGGGTACTAGATCCACACGAATCGAACCCAACACTATCTGTTTGGGTTTGGGGGTAAGAATATATGCGGTAGAGATGTTTGCTTGGTTCAATTCTAATTATGTAAAGTACAGATGTTTGCTTGGTTCAATTCTGCTTTGCCTAAGGGTGATAATATCATTGGGGTGTTTGCTCTTTGGGCCATTTGGACTGCTAGAAATAAGTGTTCTTTTGATGCTAAAAAGATTCAATCCCCTTTTGAGATCTTACATTATGCTTGTTCTTTTGCTCGGGTATTGGGCGACCATTGATTCAAGAGGGAGCAAGGAGGGTGTTCTGCATGGCGTGAACGCACCGATGGGGCAGATGAGACGAGGAATTGAGCAGCAGTAGAAAGGAAGCAATCGATTTATAGTGGCGGAATTTATGTACTGCTCTTCAGGGGAATTTATGTACTGCCCTTTGTTTGTGTATTGTAATCTGGAAGCTGTGGCATTACTGTTATATAATGTTATCCGGGCTCCATGTTATCTTTTGTGGCTAGATTGACTACAATTCGTGTACTACTTTTTTTGGCTACCTCACATAGTCTTATTGTTCGTCAAATGGACGTTAAGACAGCTTTCCTAAATGGAGAGTTGGACGAGGAGATCTATATGGATCAGTCTGATGGGTTTATAGTAGAAGGTCAAGAAGGCAGGATGTGTAGGTTATTGAAATCTCTGTATGGCCTGAAACAAGCTCCTAAGCAATGGCATGAGAAGTTTGACAGAACTTTAACTTCTGCGGGCTTTGTCGTGAATAAGGCCGATAAATGTGTATATTATCGGTATGATGGGGGCCAGGGCGTTATTTTGTGTCTCTATGTGGATGACATATTAATTTTTGGGACAAGTCTTGATGTGATTCACGAGGTCAAATCTTTCTTGTCTCAAAGTTTTGATATGAAAGATCTAGAAGAGGCTGATGTAATCTTGAACATCAAACTACTGAAGGGTGAGGATGGGATCACTTTGTCACAGTCCCATTATGTGGAAAAGGTTTTGAATCGCTTTGGCTTTGCTGATTGCAAAACTTCTCCAACACCCTATGATCCTAGCATTGTGCTTCGAAAGAATAAGAGAATTGCTAGAGATCAGTCGACTTATTCTCAAATCATCGGGTCACTCATGTACCTAGCTAGCGCTACAAGGCCAGACATCTCGTTTGCTGTTAGCAAGTTGAGCCGGTTTACTTCTAATCCGGGAGATGATCATTGGCGAGCACTCGAAAGGGTAATACGCTACTTGAGACTTGAGAGGTACTTCAAACTTTGGCTTGCACTATACGGGTTACCCAACAGCGCTGGAAAGGTATAGTGATTCCAATTGGATTTCTGACGCTGATGAGATAAAGGCCACAAGTGGATATGTGTTCACTCATGGTGGAGGAGCAATCACGTGGAGGTCTTGCAAACAGACTATCTTGGCACGCTCAACAATGAAAGCAGAATTGACTTCTTTGGACACGGCCACTGTTGAAGCCGAGTGGTTGCGTGAACTCTTGATGGATCTTCCGGTGGTTGAAAAGCCGATTCCGGCTATCCTTATGAACTGTGATAATCAAACATTGATTGTCAAGGTGAACAGTTCTAAGGGCAACATGAAGTCCTCAAGACATGTGAAAAGACGACTGAAGTCTGTCAGAAAATTGAGAAACTCCGGAGTGATAACGTTGGATTATATCCAAACGGCTAAAAACCTGGCAGATCCTTTTACAAAGGGTTTATCACGGTGTGTGATAGACAATGCATCGAGGAAACTGGGTATGAGACCCACGTGAGTTACACCATAGCGGTAACCCAGCCTATGTGATCGGAGATTCCGTGAATTAGGTCCTGGAAAAAACAAGCTATTGGTTAACTGGATGAGAGTATACCCTAACCCATTCCATGTGAGATGCAATACTCTCGAAATCTGTATGGCGGGTTGACATTTGCCTTAATGTTGTTCTATTGGCTTTAATTAGCGAAGATGTCATCCTACAGAGCATCTTGAAAGAACACACCTATATGAGCCCGACTGTTGGAAGTCGCAGTCTATGAGACTTGGGTAATCTCTAGTAAGCTCATGAAGAGACCATGGAGTACGACTTATATGCTCCACCCGCGGGGTAGCCTATTGGCAACTAAGTATCAGTTGGCTTTGAGTGAAACTTGTTCACACAAAATTTGCAATTCAAGGCGTAGTCCATTGTCCAAGTTGTGAAGGAGTGTAGCTTAAATGTCTAGGTGCAATTCAAGGCATAGTCCATTGTCATCGAAACACTGGTATATAAACAGTTTTGGGAACAGGCAAACTTGATGGGACTTTAAGATCTGGTGGGGGATTGTTAGAATTGTTGGGCCTGGCCCATTTAATATCTAAATAATTCTTGAAAAATCTCAAAGGCCCATGTATGCATGAGGCATGTGAAATTTCTTTAGTACGATATTGCTAGTGGGAGGAGTGGAGGACATGCTTAAATAGTGGAGCTTGCTCCCTCCCACTAGAGAATGTGATGGGAGAGAGAAATAGAGAATAACACGCCTTGCCGCTCGCCTCGCCTGCCTTTGGCGGGCGGGCGGGCGGCAAGTCTTGCGGCACCTGCGTGAATGGTCCGCCGAAACCGGACCTCGTGCTTGCGCAGACGCAGCCTCCTTTTGCAATTTTATTTCTTTTGCTCTCCGGATTTTACGGGCCAGATATGGAATATGTAAATCGTGTTGGACTCAGTCGCGGCCCGTTTCGCGATCCGTTTGCCTCACGTGTTTTGCTATATAAATCTGCAGCTGCGCCGTCCAGAGGGATTAGATCAGATCGACCTAGGGTTTTGCCACCTCCCTCTGCTGCGCCGCCACTTCGGTTCTTCCTCATCCCGTGCGTCGGCATGCACCGACGTTCGGGAGAGCGGGTCTTCGGAACTGATCGCCCTTGAGCTCCTGCACCGGGTAGGGCGAATCAGGTTTTTGAGAAGCACTCGATGCGACTGCTCGCTGCTTCCTTCTTCCGCTTCGCGAGGACTTCTTCCACTACGTCGTCGCGATCTGCGTCGGCACCACCTTCTTCAACACGGCGTCAGATTCGGAGAACCAGAACCAAACCTCGCCGCAACTCATACCGTACGGCGACGACGACCACGTCCAGTAAGTCATCACCTTCGCGAGTACACCAGAGAGATATACGTGTAGTTTTCTACATGTGTATCTCGGTTGTGCTTCTGTGGATTCAACCTGTCTTATCTATCTCTCAGACGTTGTGCATGTTATATCTCTTGATTAAAATAAATCTGAAAGTGCTAATTATTCCAACACCTTGTAGGTAGATCACCATGCCCTTCATCGTATCTCGGCCACTCCGGCCACACGCCGGTGTCCAGCACCCCAGCAACGTCGTCACTGGCAGTGCTCAACTGTGGCAACAACACACACCAATAAGACTGCCACTGCGGCGCTGACTGCTCCAACCATGCCCAAACCCAAACGCAAGGCCCCAGCGCCCTCACCCCCCACCATAGCGATCGCCTGTGTGTCTCGCCATCCAAGGTCGCTCCTTCCCAGCGCCGAGATCCAAATTTCGTGTCCGCCGTCACAATGGGAGCTGCCGTTTTAGACGGCAAGCATCGTTGTCGCTATTATCGCGGAGGACATCGTTGTCGCCGGAGTTGTCAAATAGGTAGCTGACGACTCCTATTTCCTCATTGCAGTGGCTGCGGAGCCCCTGGTCATGCCCCTGTCAGCCCTAGAAGCTGAGCGCTGCCTCGCCACCAATCTCCTTAGCGTCACCGAGTCCTGCATTGGATCCACCACCGCCGTCTTTTGGGAGACCAACTGTAACACCCTGGACTAAAATCGCTTAGAGCCTAGTCCACCTACAAGGTTAGTCCACGCATGTATAGCATCCACTTAAACTTTTCGGACTTGCTTCGTCCAAAATGATTAACCCGAAGTGCTATGTTTGGCTCCAACAGACATTATATGCTACGAAACTCTGTCTCAACTATCAATATGAAACTAATCCCACCATCACATCCACATGGGCCATATAGACATCACAACACATCGGGCTAGAGTATTACACCCACCCACCCTTAATAGGCTAGCGCCATTGTCAGCACACCGCATAAGCGGCAAATATTCAGGATCCCTCTTGGTATACGAATATGCGTCTAGTGCCGACCCATATGCCATGCCGTGTGATCACTCTGGCCCACACAAGCCATGCGCAATATGCTCGCGCAACTAAGCCCACACGATCTGCCGCACAACAAGGGTTGATGCTTTGATACCAACTACACCCCAACCCAACCGAATTCAAAATATTACTAACTCTAAGAAAAAAAATTACAAATTTCGATAGCATCTCCCCACAAAATACGCTAATCCACGAACACAATTCAACAAATATGCACATATATAATCAACTCTCATCATCAAGTTTATAATCAACACTCATCATCAAGTGGTCAGGGAAAAGAACCCTGACATCAACCGTAAACCCAGAACCCACTGATGGGTCCACAACAAAGGCCAATACAAGAAACCAATAACCATTGTCTTTAAGGACGACGATGAAAACATCAAGCAACGAATGAACAAGTCAAATATCCAACAAACAATCATAAACATAAATCTCCACAAAAAAAACAGAAATAATAAATGGTTCTATAAATAACTTAAGAAGTAAATATAACTAAATCTACTAAGTCCAACAATTTTATTAAGTTGTGAGTGTCCTTATGCCAAAAACAAATAAAAACAAGGGTGAGTCCACGACTCAGCAAGTATGTATTAAACAAAGGAAATAACTCAACAATACCAAATGGCTTAATACCGATCCACATTCATCATGTCACTATCATTATAACACTATCTGTTTAGAAGTGAATGCAATGTATTCTGCGTTTGTATCTGTGAGTTCATACCAGTATATCTAGAGTGTCACACGTCGGTGCACATCCTTGCCCATCATATTCAGACGAACCAATTACTCCACTCCCGTGGAGTACCTACCGAAGTAGGTCTTTCCCGCCATGACTATGGGATGCCTACCCGAAGACAGGTACTGTCATATGAATGCAATGCAAAAAATGTGAGCATACTAATAAACATTATCAAGTACAAATATAGCATACTTAAATTTGCACGACATCGATAACAATTATACCACAAAGTAACGTTCATCACTAGTTAAATCGTCAACATACACTTGCCTTTCTAATCGTGGTAGTTAGCACGACGTACGGTTGACGTCGAAGTCGCACCACCACTTACAGAAAGCGATGAAACTCAATATAATACTCACACAAGCGAAGCAATAGATAAAATAAATCCCATCTACACGCATCCCTTCTTTCTTTCCAAATAATCCGTTCCTCTAATACCACTAAAACCTTCTACTTCGATAAATATAAGTCCTAGACAGCCATGCTAAAATGATCATAACTCCTACATCGCTTGTCCGATTTCCACGTTCTTATAGTCAAAACGAAAATAAAATCGGTATGCTCCACTTCTGTAATAAGACCGAGTACACGACCATAGGGACGGCGGTGGCTGCGGCACGGCAGCTGTGCGGCGACGTTGGCGACATGCAAGGATGGGGTGGCGGCTAGGTTTCTTTTTCTTGGAGGAAACCGCCAACCCCCTCCGAACTGACTTATACACCCTTTAGTGGGTCGGGCTTGGACCATGAGCCCAACGGGCTACCACATACAGTGAATCCAGGCACAAAATAATTAATCAATACAAGCCAGTTCACATACGGTTGTATTATGTATTCCAATCCAATAACCACATATGTACGTAACGTGTTTTGTGTAGAGGAGACCCCTTGATTTCAAGCCCCTAGTCCACCCCTTTCGGCGTGGTTGTTCGCTTAATTAACCCTCCATTAGCAAGGCAGCACTACGCCCTGCCTCCTAATTCCCTCCCCCGTAAGGACAAATCTTCCAACCATCGATCTGAATTTGATAAATCCTGGCTCCACATTGGACATGACGGAATACAGGCAAGAGCAGTGCACGTGTCGTCCAGCTGCTGCTTGCTTCTTGCCAGGCGCATTGGTTAAACAGGCAAGAGATGCGTGGATAGAGTAACTCTAAAACACCGTAGCTCTGGATAGAGTAGCTGATGGATAGAAAGAATCTTTAGAATGTGGTATAAACTATGAAGAAAATTTAGTGTGTAGGATAGAGTGAGTAGCTAATAATGAAATGGAGTGGAGGGATAGAGTGATTGGTGTGGATGGGCTGTTTCATGTCAGTTACATGAGCCGAGTGGATGATCCGGCGCCGTCCGATTGCTCATTGGGATCCAGCCAGCTGCAACATCAACGTCGATCCCTTGGGGGGATTGCAAGACAAGATCATGCGTGAGAGTGCGTTTCAATGACCTTTTAATTTGGTTCAACGAAATTTTGAAGGAGCAACGGAGGAATCCAATGCAGAGATAGAAAAATCTTATAAAGAAGTTTATTTGAAATATCGTTTCAAAGGAATTTTTTTTTTTGAGGAAAGGGCAAAAGAATTGCCCTAACTTGATTAATAAGGGGGGGCCGAAGACCAAAAGTACAGAGTTGAAAAAGAGAAAAGGAAAAGAAAAAGGGGTGGAAAAGTAGGAAGACACCCCACCCCAGGCGTTAAAGAGCTAAGCAATTACAAAATTGGCCCCTGTCGCCACCCAAGGCGCAGGTCATCTAAAAGAGAGGACAGGAACTGCGAGATCGGCCGCTCGCTGCAGCGAAAAATACGGTTGTTCCGCTCCAACCAAAGGTGCCATAACGTTGCGAGGGCGACCGAGGCGTCCCCGCTGACGGATTGCCCTTGAATATCCAACCTCCACCACGCGGGGAGGCAGGCCTGGTGAGACCACGTGGAGGGGCAAAGTCTTGGCAAACCCAGCTTGGTAGAGATGCGAGTCCACACCTGGGCGGAGAAAGTGCAAGTAAGGAAGAGGTGATCTGGGGTCTCCAAGTTCCTCAAACAAAGCGGGCAGAAATAGCTGTTGGGGATCCCTTTTCGCAAAAGGGGGTCGGCTGTGAAGATCTTCCGCTGAAGGAGAAGCCACCCAAAGAATTTGCATTTGGACAGGGCCCACTGCTTCCACAAACGATGACTATCCGACGAAGTTCGACCAATGAACTGCAGGTGGTAAGCTGAGGCCACCGAGTATTCCCCAGAAGCAGAGAAACGCCAGATGACGCGGTCCGGATCATGTTGAAGTGGCACAAACTGTTGAAGGCGCTGGAGGAGGTCAAGCAGCTCTGAAGACATGGATGGGAGGAAATTCCACCGCAGATCAGACAACCAGGTTCCGTTTAGAAGCGCCTGAGCAACAGATCTGTTTTTCCTAGTAGAGGCAGCGTAGAGGTGCGGGGCAAGAACCTACGGCTGAAGACCATAGAGCCAGGCGTCCTTCCAGAAGGAAATGGACTTGCCATTACCAAGCACAAGCCTTGTAGCTGCCCGAAAGAGAGCAACATCTGAGGGCCCACTTGGCGGGGGTTGTCGACCCAGGTGCGGGGGGAGCTGGACCTGTAGAGCCAGAGCCAGCGAAGGCGAAGGGCCCGGGCAAAAGAGCGAAGGTCCAGGACACCCAGCCCACCAAACCTGCACGGAGAGCACACAGTCTTCCAGCTAACTCGACAGTGACCGGCATGAACTGAAATGGAACCCCGCCAAAGCCAGGAGCGACGGATCTTATCAAGCTTCGCTAGAACCGAGCTGGGCGGTATGACAACCGAGAGCAGGTAAGACGGCATGGCCGAGAGCACTGACTTAAGGAGAGTGATCCTCTCTCCTTTGGACATCATGGGCCCCCGCCAACCACTCAGCCTACCGGCGACCTTGTCGATGAGAGGTTGGAAGTGGACGTGCCTGAGCTTCTGGAGGGCGAGGGGCAGCCCTAGGTAAGTCAGTGGAAAACCAACCTGCCTGGCCGAAAGGGCAGCAAGCACGTCATCCAAGTCTAAGCCCACGCAGCAGATGGGCACGACCTGGCTCTTGGAGAAGTTGGTTCGGAGACCGGTGATATCTCCGAAACGCTGTAGAATGGAAGCCAGAGCAGCAACCTCCTCCTTGACGGGGGGCGATGAAAATAGCAGTGTCATCAGCATAGAGGGATACTCTTAGGTTGGCTGGCACACCTTTTAGAGGGGAGAGGACACCCTGGTCTGTAGCAAGAGAAAGAATTTTGTGGAGAGGTTCGATGGCGAGGTTGAACAGATAGGGAGATAAGGAATCCCCCTGACGAAGCCCTCTGCGATGCAGGATGTGCCTTTCAGGGAATCCATTGAGTAGAATTTGTGAGGACGAAGAGGCTAGGATGGCGGACACCCAGCTCCTCCAATGATCACCAAAACCGTGAGCACGGAGGTTGTCCAGGAGATATCCCCAGGAGACCGAGTCAAAAGCCTTCTCAATATCAAGCTTGAACATGAGGGCCGGGGTCCGGGAGCGGTGTAGAAGCTTGGCCCGGCCCTGAACAAAGAGAAAGTTGTCCTGTATGTGTCATCTTTTAATGAAGCCGCTCTAACAAGACGAGATCAGGTTACTGATGAAACCGGACAGTCTGTTTGCGAGGATCTTGGAGAAGAGCTTGCCAAAGCTGTGGATGAGACTGATGGGCCGGTAGTCAGAGGGCGAGGAGGGGTTTTTGCTTTTAGGAAGCAAGATGACGCTGGCCCAGTTCATGTCTGCCGGCAGACGATGGCTGTTGGAAAAGAGGCATTGCAAGGCCTCAAGGAGGTCGAGTTGAATTATGTCCCAGGCCAGTTTGTAGAAGGCCCAGGTGAAGCCGTCCGGGCCCGGAGCTTTGTCGGACGGCATACTCATTATGGCGACGCGGAGCTCCTCGAGGGAGAGCGGTTCCTCGAGCGAGGCGAGGTCGTGGGTTGGGAGACCAATGGAGCCCCAATTGAAGTTGTGGGTGGTGGAAGCAGGAGCTGAGCCATCTCTGAAGATGTTGGTGAAGTGTTGGTGAAGCGTTGAGGACATATCAGCATGCCCAGTGACGACTCCCGAGTCAGAATGAAGGGAAAGGGAGTGAATGAAATTTCTTCGTCTGCGCGAGTTGGCCCGAAGATGAAAATACTTTGTGTTTGCATCGCCCAGTTTGAGCCAATTTAGCCTTGAGCGTTGCTTCCATTTTATCTTGTCTAAGGCTGACAATCCCAGAATTCGGCACTTAATGGAGCGGCGGAGGGAAATTTCTGCGGGAGTGAGTGGGCGAAGCTCCATAGCTGCATCGAAAAGGCGAATAACTTCGTTTGCAATGGCGAGCTGTAACTTGAGAGAACCCAGAAGTGAATTGCTCCAGAGCTTTAGGGCTGCTGCGGTGGAACAAAGCTTGTGTTGGAAGCGTCGGATGGGGTTGTGGTGGTTCGTGGTCTCTGCAACCCAAGCTTGCTAGATCACCTCAAGAAAGCCCGGCAAGGTAGTCCGGTAATTCTCGAAGCGGAAACGCCTAGGAGGGCGGCCGAAAGACTCTGCGGTGAGGAGCAAGGGGCAGTGATCCGAGGCGGAGGATGAAAGAGGCAGCAGTGAGCAGTTGGAGAAGGCGAGCTCCCAGGATGTTGTGCAGAAGAAATGATCTAGCTTGACCAGGGTAGGGGTAGCTTGCTCATTGGACCAAGTGAACCTTTTGCCGGACAGGTGTATTTCTCGCAGGTTGCAGTCGTCAATCGTGGCACGGAAAAGGTTGAGCAATCTCCGGTTTAGGTTGGTGTTGCTTTTGTTATAAGCTTTGTAGATCAGGTTGAAATCGCCCATGAGAAGCAGGGGGCCAGAGAAATGGTTGCAAATGAAATGCATCTCTTGTAGGACGGATTCTTTTGCGGGGTCGCTCTGTGAGGGGCCATAGACATTGGAAATGGTCCAGCTGCGCGAGGTGCGAGTGCAGGTAACCTTCGCAGGGATGGAGTGTGACAGCACAAGGAAGTCGGAGAGGGAGACAACCTCATCATCCCAGAGCAGCAGGAGTCCCCCACGAGTACCGTCTGACGGGAGGCAGTGGGAGCCTTTGAGGTGGAAAGCTCCGAGTTCCAGGAGGGTGTGAGGGTCTGGAACCGAGAACTTGGTTTCTTGCAGGCCCAGGATGGAAGGCTGGTGGGCCCGGACTAAATCAGCAACGACATGACGCTTAGCGGGGGAATTTAGCCCCCGAACATTCCAGGAGATGAACTTCATCGAGGAAACCCGTACAGCGACGAACCACCTTGCTGCCCCGGGGAAGGCGCGAAGGGAGGCCGGGGCAGTCGAGGTGAAGGGAGAAGACCATGCGCAGGTGGTTGGACCGAACACCCGCACAAAGAACTATAAAAGCCACGCACAGGTGGTTGGACAGCTCGACACAGACGAACGCCACATGCAGGTGGCTCGGACAAGATCTGAAGACCACGCGCAGGTGGTCGGACAGAACGATACTAGTGAGTGCCGCACGTAGGGCTGGAACAAAAGCTCGTTTTCTGATTTTTTGGCTCGGTTTAAAATTTTATCCGATTCAATTTTGGATTGTTCCAACATTAAAATTAGTTGATTTTAGACAACCATGAAATGCACTTTGGCTCGGCTCCGGCTCGGCTCGTGGGCTCGGTTGTAAATTTATCCTAAAAAACAACTAAAATTATATAGAATCAATCTGCATCAATTTTAGAAGAGGCTCGGGAAAAAGCTCGGTTCCACCCCTAGCCGCACGCAGACGGGCAAAACTACCCTAGGGGACCACACGCAGGTGGTTGAACAACTCGACTCTAAAAAGAACCACGCGTAGGTGGTTGAACGGGCTGTCTGAAAGAGGACCTAACATGGAGAACAAAAGGGCAACGCGGGCAGGGGAGACCGCTTAGGCAGCACCCACAGGGACCTCCTCCACTGAGTCAGAACCCACAGCGGACAGGTCAAGCGGCGGCTGAAGAACACCACAGAGGCCTGAGATCGCCGCGAAGGAGCCGTCGTCTAGAGCGGTGGAGAAGAGAGAACTGAGGTGGGTAGCAAGGTCGTCAATCGTAACCGGCGAGGAGACGTGACCTAGCTTGCGAGCTAGGACAGCCTGGGCCCTCCGGATGGAAGGGACCGCCGAGGTGCCGGGAACTGGGGCGAGCGCGCGGGAGGCAGCGAGTCGTGAGCTTCGACGAGAGGCCTGAGTGGGGGGTGGGCGGCGGCTCGCCCTAGGGGGGCGAGGGGTGAAGCGAAGAAGTGGCGTCGGAGCCGAGGTGGAGATGGAGTCCAGCAGAGCGTCCACTGCGGAGGTAGGCGGCTGCGAAGAGAGCGAAGCCTCGAGTAGCATGGGATCAAAGCTGGCTGGGAGTGGCGGCCCAGCGCCGGAGAGAGCCAAAGTGAGCGGGTCGAGGCCCTCTGGACCAGGTGCGAGGTCCTCTGGGCCAGGCTGGCGCGGAGCAGCGGACCGGCCCGCAGGGACGAAGGCCTCAAAGCACGGCCCACAAGCAGCTGGGAACAAGGGGGTGAGGCGTGCAGTGGATTTGAAAACACCACAGGCCCCGAGGAACCTGTGCCGAGTGACAGGAAGGGAGCAGGCCCTGCGCCAACCAGGCTCAACGGGCGAGGCTCAGGGGTGGACTGGTCAGCGGGCGCAGGTGCACAGGGCGTTGAAACTGGGCACGCCGGGCGCGGCTCCCCAAGCGAGGCGGAGGCACGCGACGAGACCCACGAGCCACGCGAGTCGCGCGAGCCGTGCGTGGAGAGCCGCGAGCTGCGACAAGCCACCGGGGCTACGCGGCGAGCCATGTGGGGACGAGCCACGCGGCGATGCTCGCAGCACGTGCACGCGGGCGACGGAATGAGCGCGGCGAGCCACACGACGACGGCAAGCAGCAGGGCGACGACCAAATGGCCACGAGCCACACGGGCGGCGACGAGCCGAGCGCGTGACGGGCGCGGCGAGGAAGCGGGCTGTGACGCAGGCGCGGCGATCCGGCGAAGAACAGCCTTTACGGCGGCGGGCGAGCTCGGGGACGGCAGGCGCAGGACGCAGGCGCGCGACATGTGATATAGCGAGCGCGGCGACATGGCGCGCTGGCGAGGGCGGCGACGAGCAAAGCGCGGAGGCGAAGCGATGGCGGGGCGAAGGCGGCGAGATGTCGGGATCGGGCGAAGGGAGCGGGAGCAAGGCGGCCGGTGCCGCGGCGGCGCGAACCACCTTCGTGGCGACGCGGAGAGCGCAGCGGCCCGGCGCTTTGGCGCCGTCTGCCGCCACGAGACGCCGCGGATCGACGCCTCGCTAACACGCCGCGAGGCGCGCTTCTAACGTCTGCTCGCCGCGGACTTCGTTGTCGCTGCCGCCACGCCGCGGAAGAGCTTGAAACAGTAGCCGACAAACTGCTGGGGGGGCGCCGGCAGCAGGCGGGGTAGGCAAGGAGTCGAGCTGGCCCGGCAGCCAGTCGTGCAGCGTCACCACGCGCAGGCCGCCGTCGAGGCGGGTGGCGACAGCAGAATAGTCTTCAACGGTAGTGACATGGAGGACGACTCTGAAATCGGTGGAGCGGGAGGCACGGCACGAGCCGCCTCGGCGCTGCCCGGCCAGCCCACGCGCGCCATCGGTCCGCCAGCGAAGGGTCGACGAGGGCAAGCTCCGCCTCCAACGGGATGGACGCAGGGTCGGAGGTCCACGCCCAGAGCTGGAACATGGGGGTATCCGTGCGGAACCGCGAGGCGGCCTCGACGACGTCTACATGGGCGCTGCCGGCGAGGAGCTGCTCGACGACGGACAAGTCCCAGCAGTGAAAGGGGAGCCCCTCGAGGACGAGCCGGACGCGAAAGCAAAGCGCGCCGACATGGCGGGCGGGGTGGACATGCTCGGGGAAGACGGTGAAGCGGAAGTCGCGGCCGATGTGGTGGAGCGAGCGCCGGGCGGCAACAAGGCGGGTTTGCTCCGGGAAAGTGGAGCGCACAATGAAACAGCGACCCGCCATGAAGGAGACCCTCATGTCGCTGACGGGGACATCGGTGTGGACTTCAAGCGCGCGGGCAACGGCGTCGGCGTCGGGGAGAGGGCCCCCGATGACTTCAACAGAGAGGGCGTAGTGGTGGAGATCCGACGCGGCGCTGCGGATGGCCGGGGAGACCACGACGCAGGCGCGCACGAAGGGCGGGCGGTTGGCGGCGAGGACGGGGTGCTGGCGCTGGCGAGGCATAGCTAGCGGAGGCGGAGGGCCTGGGCGCGGAGGAGGCAGGCGAGCTTGGAGGCGACCAAGACGACAATGGCACGACTGGTGGCCGGAGCGGAAGCAACGGAGGCATTTAACCGGGTCACGGCACGCTGCCACCAAGTGGTCGCACGCGAGACAATGATAGCAGCCCCCCCATGATATAGAGGTGGCGAGGTGCGGCGAGATGCCGGCACGCGTGCTCGACGCCGCCGAAAGGGGATTACGCCGGCGTGCCCATCTTGAAGAGACGACTTGCCAAGAAGAGACATCCTCCGGAGCGATGACGAGGGAGCGAAGCACTGGTAGGCGCGTGGAAATTCCAGAAACGGAGATGGGGCGGCTGGGGGCAGGCGGTGGGGAGGAGGAAATAAGGCACAAGGAAGGGGCAGTAATGGCGGCTTGAGGTGGTTGCTCGCGGGCGGTGGTAATGGCGGGGGCAGGCAGGAGGGTGTGGGCACGTGGGTTGAGCGCCGGGATCCAACGCGAGATGGCGCTGACCGCACGCTGGGAGGAGGTGGCCGCGGCGGCCGGAACGGCGGACCGCGGGGAGGATGTGGCCGCGGCCGTCGGAGCGGCGGACCGCGTGGAGGAGGAGGAGGGATGGAGAGCCATAAAGGAATTTTATAGGATATATGAAAATTTCCTCAAATTATTGTAGGATTTCGAGCACTAGTTTAGCCTCCTTTTAGCATTCCTCTGAAAATTCCAGTGCTACTTTTCTCTTGCTCTCTCCATTCTACTTAGCATTTCGAGTGCCTGTAGCTCGTCACTACGATTTGTCTCTGATCTGTGAGCATGACTAGTCCTCGGGTTAATTAACTAACCAAGACAAGACAGTAGATTAGTTCTACGGCATATTGGGCACGAAGCAATACAGCATGGAGCGGCAAGCCGTGCCTGCAAGATTTGCAAGATTTTAACAATTAGATTTGATACTAGAGAGACCATGTGCAGGCTGTCAGGCAAGGCCCTCGTCCTGCACACTTTTACCAGAACTGATACCTCCATATATTCCATTTCACTGTACTGGTGTGTGTGTGTGTGTGTGAGAGAGAGAGAGAGAGCGAGAGAGAGAGAGAGAGAGAGAGCGCGCTTTTGTCTCGACAAATGAAACAGAGTTCTGCCTCTGCAGACATTGGCTGGTTGGCTCAAGAGCTGCTTAAACTATGAGAAAGAGGGTGATTATATGCAGCTGATCCCGCTTACAAAATGTAGGGCATTACTCCGGAAACTGCTGTTTGAGAGGACAGGATCTATGCTTGGCATGCACAAGATGAAAAAAAAGGTTTTTATTTCCTCTCTTCAGAGCTTTTTATGTAAAGGTTCAATGTATGCAGCTGATCCCGCTTAAAAAAATTTATGCAGGTGAAGGAGCTCTTCTTTTGTGCCCCCAACTGATCAGAGCATGTTTGTAGTTTATTACTACTATACCCAGCATCTGCCTCTGCTGGCTGGATGCATGAATTTAAAGGTTAAAGCATCACCTTAATCATTGCATCTTGTTATTATAAGGGACTTGAAGAAACCATTGCAGTTTTGGGGGCTTGCAGAGGGGAAGTTGAGCAGCCAAGCCACTGGATTCAGTGTCAGGCACAAAAGGTGAATCAGCTGAAGCATGGCAACAGAAAACACACCAGTAGGAAGCCAATCTGCTTGACCCAGATTTAGAATCAAGCCATGGTAAAAGAAAAATCTATCAACCCCATTATGCATCATCCATGGCAATGGCATGCCAATAAAAGTTTTCATGAGATGCAGGGATGCTTATAGCCATGGTGGTGGTGGTGGTGGTGGTGGTGGTGGTTGCAGAAGAGGCAAGCAGCCCAGCATGTGAGCTGAGTGGCCAAGGCAATGAAGGCATAAATGCTGGTGAGGGAGGGTCATGCAAATGCAAACCACTCCTGAGAGTGGAGAGGAAGGTGGATGAGCCCTACTCAATGCAGATCACCCCCATCCTGTGAATCTGATGCATGGCAAAAGAATCCTGCTTATTTCCTCCCTTCCCTGATGATCATGAGAGATCATCATCAGATGCTTCACTCAGCCACATCTTGCAAGTTCAATGAATGGATGGCCAGTACACTGCTGCACCCCCACATTGCCCCTATTTTCCTCTGATCTGATCTGGCCTTGCAACTCAAACAAACTGGCTCTGTACTTTCTGAATTGTGATGCATGTTCTCCAGCTCCAACAAAGTCTAACAAATACCTACCCACGCATGCCAACCTCAAATCATACATGGTGTAAACAAATCACAAAGGTTGATTCAGATTAACTGAACTGAACCTCCGGTGTCTTTTTTCTCTCTTTCTGAACAACAATGTCAAATTGTCAATTGCTTGTTACCTGCTTTGTTTGTTCAGGCGTGGCTGCCTCGAGATGGAGCTTAGTAATTGAGCCAGGGTCAAATGTTACAATGCCTCAAGATCCCAAAACATGAATTGTTATGTTATAGCCATCCCTTTATGGCAGCGTGGTTGGTCTGAAGAGAGGTGCCAATGAAGAGCACCAAGGTGGGTAGGATCCAATGGAACAGTAAATAGGGCACCTCTCTCTCTCTCTATCTCTCTCTCTCTCTCTAATTAAATCTTGCCCGTGAGGAGCAAGTGAGATGAGCATGTGGAACAGTTAAAATTGTTTGACCGTACTGTTGCTGTGCATGGTGATGGTGACCTTGTAGGATTGGAGGAAAGAGGTAGGGTAGGAGATGGAATGGATAGATCCTGCATGGCTAGTAGTACTACTGGTTGATTGATCTATGTTAGATCGGGATTGAGTAGTTATTGATTGGGAATTATGTAGTCTCATAATTATGGACCAACCAAAGTGTCCATGTTTCTTTCTCTTCCTCTCTTAGTTTGTTCAGTCTTCGCCTTGAGATATGGATGGATTGTAGTCGAATGCAAGCAAAGCTGATTGGTTACTCTCTCTCTCTCACACACACACACACATTTTTTTGTGGACTTTTCAGGGATTAAATTATGGTTAACAAGCATATCAACCCTTCAAAAAAAAAAATCCTCATGGGTATTTTTGGCATAATAGAATCAAATTTCTCGTTCAAATTGTTGAAATGCACGCACAAAAATTGTAACATCCAAATTGTTGAAATGCAGGCACAAAATTCGTCATGTTCAAGTATCTGTTATTTGTGTGAGATAGTTTGCTTTTTCTGTGAGAATTTATAGTTAAGTCTTTTCAGAGTATAGATTCAGTACTTGTCTGGCTCATCTATTGTACAATCTCTCTTTCTTGGTGGTGTTAGGAGGACTGAATTGATAACAAGCCCTGGAAAGAACAAAAGATTACAACAAGCAAAAGATGACACAAGCATTAGGTGAGGCCAGGCCAGCTACAAAACTACTTGTACCGGGATCCAATTCAATGGTGCCTTTACTAGCTCCTGATCTCCTCTGATCCCAAGCCTTTGCAAGTAATAGTACACCAATTATACATACAACTAAATTATGACAAACCCATTAGGGCATATACAACGTATAGACCATTATTGTTCATAAAAAGTTCTATATCATCTATAAACAGCACAGATACAACCCATACAAAGGTTGTCTTCCACTACAGACAGCTCAATTCTGTGCAATTTTTTTGTTCACATGCTAGCTCTCTATGCTTGTTTGTCTTCTCTACGTCATCTTGTATCCTACGTTGCAAAACTTATAGACAGCTTATACGTGAACCATTATACATGCTCAAAGACGGCCACAGTACTTCCCCTCCCTGCCCCAACCTAATTAAAGACCTCTTGATGAGTGAGCGCCACTGTTTGCTCTTAATGGCGGCACTAAACTAGGGTGTACTGCGATGTGGTCTCTTGGGAGGGAAAAGGCTGCGACCTTTCATGAAAGCGCACCCATCGCAAGCTTTCCAGGTGGCTAGCTAGATAGCATCTCGCAGGTCCATCAATGGCGAGAAATGTGGCTTTGCTTGTTTGAAGAGAGCAGATAGAGGATGGAGGCGCCTATCTGCTCCGGCCCAACCACCTAGAGTTAAAGGTTTGCTCGTGCTGTCGTGCATGGCGACTAGCGCCTTGATCGCTTCCCCTTGACATGTACCGGGCCATGCAATGTGGGTGCTTATCGGAAAGCTGATGCTGCCTCTCCCCCCGTGGATCTGATGCAAGTGTTGTGGTCACACGGCACAACAGGGCCTGACATAGCATTCATCAGTTAGTTTTTGCGAGGTCCTTTGCCCATCGTCTCCCCGAAAAATGTTCTCTTTTATCTAGGCCTCATATTTTCAGTTTAAATTATAATAAATTTACCACGACAAATTTGTATTTTTAAAAGCCAAATATTGGGCATGTTTTAGCCATTTTTTCCGCTCTTTAAACCCTCTGAGAGTTCTTAACTTTTTCAGATCATAGTCTATCGTTATGCTTCCAGTTTTAAAGGCCAATACAATTGTACCTATCACGACTTTTCAAGATCCCTCACCCAAACACACCGATGAGAGGGTTTCTTAGGGCCGATTGGTAGTCACCATCACTAGCAACCTCCTTTTTTGCACCATGGACAATAATTTCTCGACAAAGAATGTAAAGCCTTCTCATCGAATAAGCTCGAGGAGCCTAGTCCCCAAGACCCCAAACTTCCAAACCATTGGCCATCATCGTTGCACCATCCCCCTTTGGCTCTATGATCGAGTGGGCAAATGTGGAATCATTGGCGATGGTTTCCATGACTTGGGTGGGCACTACCACAACCACAATTAGGGGTGGAAAACAAGCCGAGCTCAAGCAAACCAGGGTTAGTTCGGTTCATGCTCTTTCGGGTAACCAAGCTAGAAAATGGGCTTGATTCAAGCTTGTTCAAGTGACCAAGCTAGGGTGCAGGCTCGTCTCGAGCTTGGTCAGTAAGTGAGTCGAGCCGAGCGAGCTAACAAGTACCTCTAGCCAGCACGCAAGCCTTGCGAGCCATTGTTTGGGGGGTGTGAAGGGAGAGGGTAGATCCATCACCAGCTCCAAAACGTTATTGTTTCCATTCCTAGTGCAGTGGCGCTATTGCCCTCCTTGTGCCATCCTCGTAATTGCTAGTCTTGACCTCCCTACATCGTCTTCGGTGTTGACGCCCATGTTATCGTGGAGGTGGAGGGGATGGCAATGCTAGGAAGGAAGTGGATGGCGGTGCCATCAGATCCCTGGGGAAGCACGATGGATCATCTAGGTGCGAAGTGACGCGGATGGCAGTGCATATGGCTAGAGTCGTTTTCCTCTAGTTCTTCTCTAGCAATGAAATCACCTAGCTTTCTCAACTTGTGTTATGAGTTACAACCCAATTAGCCGAGAAATGGATTAACCAAACCACGAAATTGATGTCTCTTTTTATAAAGGAAATTTTGGTAGCCATCTTCTAAAAGCAAACTATATAAGGACACGTAAATATATCCTTTCTTCAAAATTTAAATTAGACACATTTGTAATATTTTAATTATTTTAGAACATGATACATTAAAATAAAATGAAAAAACAAAATATCTACTCTCCTCCTCAGAGAAGCCTAGGGCACAAGGAGCGGCCTATATAAAATCCTTCTGTAGCCTGCGCTAGAAGATAAGATGCATGGCAATTTCCCTATGTTTCTTTAACCATATCAAAAATAGCGAAGGTTTTGCTGAGTTGTGCTTCTGATTTTTCTGCAATGATTGTTTACATAAAATCGATGTCTCATGCTTTCCCCAGCTTATCTACTCATGTAGTTTATCTTGTGAATTCGAAAGCATCCCTAGGCGGATCCAAGAGCTTGGCCTCTTTTCATTTTACTTTTTTGAAATCTTAATACACCTTTGAGATAGCAAAATAAGAAAAACCAAATCGTTTGTATTTAAATATAATTAAATAAGCAAATAAATAACAGGGCTCAATCTACTTTTTTTTTTGTGTCGTTCTTTGAAATCTAGAAACTTAGGCAATAGCAAGGAAATTTTACAAAGTATTGATAGCTTATCTCGGTATCAATTCTATGTCCTTTCCTTAGGGATTGTACTTGCTACTATAATACAGAGTATTGATAGCTTATCTCGGTATCAATTCTATGTCCTTTTCTCAGGAATTGTACTTGCTACTATAATACTTCCTCCAAGTTCGTAATAGTTGATGTTTTAGATATGAATTACAATACCATAACGATTTTAATTAGGGGGATGTACTTACCATTTCACCTATATTAAATGGTGGTCGTTTTAAGATGTAAGTGCCATTGTCTACCCTAGTGGTCGAAGCTGTCAATGCAAGTCACCATGTCAGAGTTTCGAATCTCACTTCTTGCAGCTTGTTCTTGTTTGAGCGGTACATACAGGCAAATGAAGCACATATTTCATCTGTTACTGGAAGTAACACCGTATCTACTCTCGCTCGTGCATGCGCTGTACGAAGGAACAATGGCGAAGCTATTGTAGTTGATTCCAAGGAAAAAAAGTAGGGGGAAAACAACTAAACATCCAGTTTTTCGGCACTTGGTGCAAAACTTCGAAACGCCAACTATTACAAACTCGAGGGGAGTAAGCAGTTACAACTTACAAGATGGGATGCCTTCACCCAGTGGCGGATCCAAGATTTGAATAAGCCCCGGGCACAATTCCACTAAATATAGTTGTTAGAGCAAAAGATAAATGATATTCATAATAAATATAGGATAAAAGTTGTTCAATTACACCTTAATTAGATGCATTAAAAAGTAACATACTTTAAGATAAGTTTGCTATTTCTAAATAATATAGCGCCTTCTGTTGCTATTTCTAAATAATTTCACCGGTTTCCAAATCATGCACAAGATTATCATGATGTTCTTGAGCCAATTGATCATGTCTCTTACAAGAACCATTAACAGTATTAACAATTAAGGTGGTGTAGTTAAAGAAATCCATGACAGAAGCACAACACTTAGCAACCGAGACAACCACTAGTTGCGACTGATGGGCAAAGCAGTGTATGTAAAAGGCATGGGGATTTTCATCAAGTACCAGTCGTTGCAGGCCATGGAATTGACCCCTCATATTTTATGCTCCATCATATCCTTGCCGTTTCTTGAAGATTTTCATTGGAACTTGGTTGTGATGTCACTGGTGTAATTGTCGGATGATAAAAACTTTGCAATGTCCGCGCTCTCTTCATCCTCTACTTGATAACTCAAATATCTGCATAAATAATGACCGAAATTCTACTAGTTAATTTAGCATTTCTCAATGGACAATGGCTCAATTCTAATCACAAATTCACAGAGCACAGATCATTTGATTTAATCACAGATCATAGATGAATAAATTATCATAATTCTCTAACTAAATCACAGATCATTTATCATTTTCTCTACCAAACGGGCTGTCGGCTGTCCAAAAGAAGCTTCACCAAGACACCAACCGTCCAACGCGGAGGGCCAACTGGCCGAGGCCGTGCCGCCGAGGCGCCGAGCCGCCGAGGACGCAGTCACCGGAGGCACGGCTGCAGCACAAGGCTTGAGGGCCGGCAGGAGGCGGCGAGCAGCAAGGGCGAGGCGCCGAGGCGGAGAGAGGCGGCGCCGCGGCACAGGCAGTATGCGAGGCGAGGCGAGGCGAGCGCGCGCGCGCGACGAGAGGTCGAGGAGGCGCCACGGCGCGGGGCGAGGGCCGATGGCGAGGCGGAGCATGGCGCATGACGGCGAGGCCGAGGCGGCGAGGCGGCGGGCGGCGCGCGACGGCGCTAGGACGAGACTCGAGAGGGACGCGAGGACCTCAGATCTAGTGCTTCTGGCCCCACTTTATCTCAGGCGCTGTGGCTGGCCGAGGCGAGGCCGGGCTTAAGTCGTCAAGCTGGCCGGTAATGGCCGAGGGCGAGGCCGGGTAGAGAGGTCAATTCGGCCGAGGCGAGGCCGGCGGGCAGGAAAAGTGCCTGGCTTCCACTTGTTGGGTCAATTCCTATATGGGGTATTCTTTGTTACTGTGCCAGCCTGGCTACCTGCCAGTGCTGCCTGCCTAAATCCGCCCCTGCCTTCACCTTTAAAGCATCCACACCTGACACTACCCCCCACACTCTATTTCACTATTTGCAACTCCCTCTATTATTTTCTTTAGATTTTTTTTACATTTTACACTGCACCCTAAAAGATTTCTTCTCTTTATTAGACACTTTATACAAATCTATAGTATTTTAAAAGTATCCGCTACGGCTGCTTATGTGAGATGTCAACCGAGGCTACGACGCTTTGGTGAGGCCTTTGGGAAGCCAATACAAGACCTGTACTCGCCCAACCTACCATGCCCTCCGTCGCACTCGCACGGCATGCACCTGCTGCTGCTCTACCAATCGTGGCTCGGGTGACGGGTGCACTGCGCCGCTACCCCCACACTCGATCGCTTTTGCATCTTCTTTCCACGGAAGGAAACAACCAGCTGTGGTTCAGTCTGCGCGCTACCTGCTCTACGCTCCGCGCTGCAGAGAATCCCTGGAGCATCACCAGGAAAGAGGAAGAAACAACCCACACGGCCACGCAAGACGAGTCACGTGAGCTGGGCGCGGCGAGCGGAGGAGCGCGTAGCGCGCGAGCGGCGAGCACCATGGCCAGCTGGGGCAGCGGCGCAGTGCACTGTGCACCCGAACCACAAAATTCACAATTGGTAGAGGGGCTGTAGCTGCCATGCGACAAAGCCACAGAGGGACATGGTGGGTGGGCTGGACGACGCATGGGCTTTGCTCGGCCTCTCTTCCTTTCCCACCACCAGCCTTTCTGACAGAGTTGGTCAGAACATGCCAACATAATTTTTTACCAACCCTGATTGCAGGGGATTTCAATATCATGAGAAGTAGTAAGGAGAAAAACAATAATAGATTCAATGACCGCTGGCCTTTCCTGTTCAACGCTGTAATAGACAGCTTTGATCTTAGGGAGATTGAGCTCACTGGGCGTCAATTCACTTGGGCCAATTCTCTTCCGTGTCCAACATACGAAAAACTTGACAGGGTTCTTATGACAACTGAATGGGAATTTAAATTTCCACTTGTATCTGTCCGGGCGTTAGACAGAGGCATCTCGGATCATACTCCCTTACTTTTAGATACCGGATCTTCAGCCTTCTTGGGTAAACCGAAGCAGTTCAAATTCGAACTTAGCTGGTTTAATCGAGAAGACTTCTACGACAAGGTCATACAAGTTTGGAATAGGCCGATGAAAGGGAACAATTCTGTTCAGCGTTGGAACCATAAATTGGGAGCTCTGCGTAGATTCCTTCGTGGTTGGGCATCTAATACCAATGGCAATTATAAGCAACAAAAATACTTCTCCACCAACAATTATCGACTTGGATATTGTCACGAGGCTAGGGTTTTGATCAACTCGAACAAGACCACCTCGAACAGGCTCGGGATCAGCTAGCTATTCTTCTCAGGGAAGAAGAAAGTAAGTATTATCAGAGGGCAAAGGTAAAAGATGTCCTTTTGGGAGATATTAATACAAGGTATTTCCAGTTAGTAGCCAATGGCAAACACAGGAAGAAACGTATTTTCTCCTTAGACCACGAAGAAGGGAAAATAGAAGGCCAGGCCAACCTCAAATCCTACATCACTCAATTTTATAAAGAGCTTTTCAGAGAACCTGAGGAGAATACCTTCTCCTTCGATGAGGGATGGACCCATGATATCCCTCAAGTGTCTCTGGAAGAGAATGATTTACTTTCTGGGCCCTTTTTAGAAAATGAGGTTAGGGACGCCATTTTCCAGATGGAACATAACAAGGCGCCCGGTCCTGATGGTTTTCCGGCGGAATTCTATCAGAAATTCTGGGAAATCATTAGAGGTGACTTGATGGATATGTTCCATGACCTTTACTTTGGAGATCTTCCACTCTTTAGCTTGAACTTTGGTGTGATCACTCTCATACCTAAAGTCCAAGATGCTAACTTAATTCAGCAATACAGACCCATTTGCCTTCTAAATGTGAGTTTCAAAATCTTTACCAAGGTTGCCACGAACAGGATTAATTTAGTGGTAGACAAAATAATTAGTCCCACTCAGACGGCTTTTATGCGTGGACGAAACATCCTAAAAGGTGTCGTCATACTACATGAAACTATTCATGAGCTACATAGGAAAAATCTTGATGGGGTGATTTTCAAAATAGATTTCGAAAAAGCGTATGACAAAGTCAAATGGCCCTTCTTACTCCAAGCTCTACGGATGAAAGGTTTCTCACCAAAGTGGATCACTTGGGTCAAAACCTTCATCTCGGGAGGGAGTGTCGCGATCAATGTGAATGATGAAGTGGGGCATTACTTTCAGACCAAAAAAGGTCTCCGACAAGGAGATCCCTTGTCGCCACTACTTTTTAACATTGTAGCGGATATGCTTTCAATTTTAATTAAGAGGGCCAACATAGATGGGCAAATTGGTGGGGTGTAAGATCAAGCCTCCCATGGGCTTAATGTTTTGGTAATTGATGTCAACTGGGTCTCGACGGATCGCATCAAGGCTAAGGATGTTATTTGCTAGTTCTTCTATTTTTCTTGTGTGCAGAAATCGCTTCGCCCATCCGCCCATTGATGTCTGCGAGCTCATCTCTCTGGTTGTAGGTCCCACTGAGCACAAGTTCCAGTTTATCTAAGTGAGTTCGAGCGGGTTCTAGAGATGCCAGGTGTCCAGGGTTCGAGAGAGTTCCTGAGTGGAATGTTTGTCCAAGGTTCGGGTTTCTTAGCGTCTAAGTCTTCAAAAGTGTTAGGAAGTCTCTGGAAGCCACTTTCCAGCTGTCCAAGGGTTTCTTAACGCCTAAGTCATCTGGGTTCCCGCCTAAGTCATCCAAGTGTTCCCGCCGAGTCCACAAAGCGACAAAGTCCAAAAACCAAAGCCCTAGACGAAGCCGAGAGAGAGAGATGTGTCCGAGGGTGCCGGAGAGTGGTTTCTATAGAATTTATGGTCTATCCATTTAGAAATAGGTGGTGAAACTTAGTTAGTTGGATAGCCCTTTCTCTTAGCTTTCCTAATGCCCAAGATCATTAAAACGGAGTTCGGGAGCAAAAGATATGAATTTTTAGTGTGTGTCCAGAGTGCGATTGAGCTGGTCGGACGGGTCCGACAAGCCGTCAGACGGCGTCCGACAGAGCACAATTTTGGCCTAAAAATCTTGTCGGACGGAGTCCGATAAGCCGTCGGACGGCGTCCGACAGAGCACAATTTTGGCCTAAAACCCTGGTCGGACGGAGTCCGATAAGCCGTCGGACGGCGTCCGACAGAGTACGAATTTGGGACAAAATCTAATCGGACGGCGTCCGATGAGCTCCGGACAGGGTCCGATGGATTGATCTGGATCTCGAGAAAATGAATCTGAGCCGTCCATTGCTAGGGTTTTCCCTTGTGCCTATAAATAGGGGCTTGGAGCACGGAAGAAACTTGAGAGAGTCTAATCTAGCAGCCACCCCTTGCCCTAGCCACCAAGAGAGCTCCTCCCATGGTTCCCATCTCCACCTAGGGTTCCATGTGCTTGAGAGATTGAGAGGGAGAAAAAGAGAGGAAGAGGAAGAAGAAGGTGCCCCCTACCTCCTCTCATCCATCCCCAAGGTTTGCCCCTTCTCCCATGGTGTTCTTGCCCTAGTTTTCATGGTGGGGGAGAAGGGGTAGTGGTGAGAGACGGTCTCCGATCTTGTGCTCTTGGGACTTCGCCGCCGGAGAGATCGTCGTCACGCCACGAGCTTCATCAACCGATCGACTACATCAACCGTGCCGCAAACCCACCATTCGTTGGTGGTCACCGCCTTGTGTAGGGTGCATCCTCTCCATCCGTTGGAGCCAAAAGTCCGCCAGTAGTCATGCTGCCACCTCCGTGTGTCGGTGGTGCCAAGGTGTCCGTGTGTCGAGCCAAATCCTCCATGTGTTGGGGGTACCTCATGTGTTGAGGTGAAATCCACCGTGTGTCGGTGGTCGGTGCCGTGTGTCGTGCTGCGGTGGGGTGAGAGCTCTCGCAGTGAGAGAACTCGCCTGCAGTGAAGGTTTGGAGCTCGCCTACCATGTGTTGGTGAAGAGCTACCACGAGTGGATTGAGGGCTAGGAACGAAAGGGTTTCGACTTCTCTGTGTGAGAAGTTTCCTCAACGGAGACGTAGGTGTTCATGTGTTGAGCACCAAACTTCGGGAAACAACTCGGTTTGCGCCTTCTTGTCTCATTCATTTACTTCCGCACATTAACTTGATCGTTTGCATGTGAGTGCCATCGAGCCTCCTAGTAGTCGCTTGTATCTCATTGTGATCGCTTCCGCAACTAGACTCTAAATCCATCGATAGCTTGGGTTCCTAATTTGAATAATTAAGCAAGCAAATCGTGAGAAGTAAAATTTGAAAAGAGCCGATTCACCCCCCCTCTCGGCCTAGGATCCTTACATGGGGTAGTACCTCGTCTAATCGATGAAGGTTTATCTATCCTACAATACGCAGATGATACAATTCTTTTTTTGGAGCATGACCTGAAAAAAGCTCGCAACATGAAGCTTCTACTTTATGCTTTTGAGCAAATTTCGGGGCTGAAAATTAATTTCCATAAAAGTGAATTGTTCTGCTTTGGTGAAGCCCAAGAGTATTTGCAACAATACATGGATATTTTTGGTTGCAAGAAGGGGGACCTTCCTCTGAGGTATTTAGGCATTCCTATTCATTATAGGAAGCTGAGGAACACTGATTGGAAGAAGGTGGAGGAGCGCTTTGAGAAGAAACTCAGTGGCTGGAAAGGCAAGCACCTATCAATTGGAGGTAGACTAACACTAATCAATTTTGTGTTAAGCAGCCTTCCGATGTACATGATGTCCTTTTTTCCCATCCCAAGAGGGGTCCTAAAAAAACTTGATTATTTTCGTTCTCGTTTTTATTGGCAAGAAGACGAGAACAAGAAAAAATATCGTCTTGCCAAATGGTCTATTATCTGTCAACCCAAGGACCAAGGGGGTTTGGGAATCCACGATCTAAATCTTAAAAATGTCGCGCTCTTGAGTAAATGGCTCTTTAAGTTACTCACCACCGAGGGGACTTGGCAGCAAATCCTCAAAAATAAATATCTTGCAACTAAACCCTTAGTACAAGTGGAGTGGAAGCCAAGAGACTCACACTTTTGGTTGGGCCTGATGAAGGTAAAGCAAGACTTTCTTCGCTTTGGAACCTTCGAAATCAGGAATGGATCACAAGTGAGGTTCTGGGAAGATACTTGGCTAGGTGGTTCAGCTTTAAAAGACCAGTACCCCGGGTTGCATAGCATTGCGAGAAGGAAATTTGCAACTATCGCAGAAGTGTTAACCACTTCCGATCCAAAACTTTCTTGGCGACGCTCTCTGATTGGCCCAAAACTATTAGCTTGGAATGATCTACGCATGCGGTTGACGAACATAGTGCTCACACATGATAAGGATGTTTTTCGCTGGAAGCTGCACCAAAATGGACAGTTCTCGGTGAAATCCCATTATCAAGCTTTAATTAGAAGTGTTGTTCCTAATTTAAACAGAGAGTTATGGAAATTAAAGGCCCCGTTAAAACTCAAGATTTTTTTTGTGGTACCTTCGTAGAGGAGTTATTCTCACCAAAGACAACCTAGCCAAACAGAATTGGAAAGGGAGTAAAGCCTGTTGCTTTTGTCTTGAGGATGAGATAATTAGACACTTATTCTTCGATTGTCGTTTTGCTCGCATGGTCTGGAGCTTAATTCACATGTCTTTTAAATCTCTAAACCGTCTAGCGTTTCTAACATGTTTGGAAACTGGCTAACGGGTTTTGATAAGAATTCTAGAAGCCTAGCCCTACTAGGAGCAGCAACCACTTGTTGGTCTCTCTGGTTGAGTAGGAATGATTTAGTCTTTCAAAATAAACTTAATTTATCTCCCTTACAGGTTATTTTTACTACTACCCACTGGTTGCGGTCTTGGGTTGTGCTACGTAGTGAGCCGCAATCTTCGCTATGGAGGCTACGCCGTTTGGTGCAGTGGCCAAGGCTTTCTTTTCCCATGCTCATGGGTGGCGCTCTAGTCGAAGGATTGAGTGTCATTGAGAGTGTGTTTGTCCTTTTTTTGGCTGTGTGTATCTTGTATGCAGAGGCCGGGAGTTATTTTCAAGACTTTGTATCAACTCGATGTTTGGTTCTTGAAAGTAATTTTATCTTCCATTTCAAAAAAAAAAACAAGTGATCACAAGTCACAAGCCTCCCTCTTCGTAAAATTTCAGTGCTATATAAGTTTCTATGGTGTCGAAGAACGACGCCTAAAAAAAAAGTAGGTATACCTATCTGAGATGGGTCTACAGAAAACTGGGTGTCAAAGTAGCATCACAGATAGATAAATGTACAGAAAATCTGTCTCTCATGTTCTTTTTATCTGAGACAAGTCTGCAAGTGAACCGTATAACTGATTCTGATAATAGGTGTGTACGTTCAAGGTAGCTCTCTGTTGATGCGAAAGCTAATGTAGATCGTACTACACATGTGGATCGAGGACATGGCTCCTGACGACACCAAGCTTTCAGGTTTAGAACGTGTTAATCAATTTGACCTAAAATTGACAAGAAAACCGTAAAAATCCTTAATCATCTTATAAACCAATTAAATACGAATATCAACAAATTAGCCGATAAACAACATTGAACTATGCATCACAACAATCAGTATAAGAATGTATTGCCTATTGAATAAGCCGATAAAGCCTATTCAATGCTTTGCTTGCTTGAACATGGATCCTTGCTATTATTTCCATATGTGCGTGATCATTTTCAAGATAGACTTCACCATGCTATAATTAGGATTTGTGCATATATGATTATGTTGTATATTCTCATATGCGCTTCTTTTGTGAAGTTTTTGATGTATGATATGTTGCCTCCCGAATTAATTCATGCTCTTAATTAGCTCGTTTATTGCATCAATAACATAATATGTGCATTGAATAATATCGTACATGTGTATTTATCTTATATCCATTCGTATACACATTTAGTTTAGTTGGAGATAAAATTGAATTGATTAATTACTCTGCCTTCAAATGTAATTTAATTATTTTAGGTATCTATCATATGGCAAGTGTTTCTATGCTTCGGTGTATTAATTCCAAAATACTCTATACCGCGTATTCCGTCCCTAAGCCGCACATTCGCAGTGCCACGTCATCGCATTTTCTCAGCGGTCGATTTCGTTCGATCGGTGGCCAGCAGCAGCCCACGTCGGACCATTCCGCCTACTTTTGCCCGGGCCGCACCCCGTCCTTGCGTGTCGTTCCACCACCGGCAACACGTGCTGTCCCTGCAGTGAACCTCCCCGGATTGAGGATTTTGCAAAAAAACCCATGTGTTCTCCTTTTTTCTGCCCACTTCCCGATAGCTTCGCATCTGCGTCCTTTTATGTGTTGTGGAGTTTTCGGTTTGCCCCTTGTATTTTTCAGCATCTTGCAGCGCTGCCCTTTTTCCCTTGGTAGATACACCTGTTGTTCGCGAAAATTACGGCCTTCGTGCCACCGCGTATACCCGTGGCCTGCGATGCTCTCTGCCTTGCCCCGATCCCCAATCCCCATCGCCCCCCGTGCCCTAGCCCCCTTCACGCGCGGCGCCCCTCTTCCCTCGCCGGCCTCCGCCTGCGCCGGAGCGCCGCCGGTCCTCCCTCCCGTCTTCCTCTCGCCTGGTCCCGCCCTCCGCCTCCGCGCTGCCGTCGCCACCCCACCACCGCTTTCTCTCCTCTCTCGCCGCCACCTCCTTTCTCCCGCTTCCGCCGCTGCCCTCTGCTCCACCTCTGCAGTTGCCACAGCGGTGCCTGGGTGGTGGACCCGGCGAGGCCGGATCCGGCGATGGCGGCCCCGGCCAGGCCAGGATCTGGCTGTCGCGGTCCTCGGGAGGGTCGTTAGCTCTAACCGCGGCGCGCTCCCGCCGTGGACGTCTCCTGGTGGATGCGTTGCTACGCACTGTGCCTCTGCTTTGCCTCTCCGCCGTCCATCTCCACCTCCGCCGCCGTTTCCCCTTTTCAAAACCATTTTTTTGGCTTTTTACTCTAGGATGCGGGGATTCAATATAGTGTACTGTTTTTTTTATGGTAAGCTTGCTTTTAAACTGTTAGGCATGACGGTTATTGATGAAATTGCATTCGTGTTTCCTTGGTTCAGGCAAATGTATTTTCCGATCAAACCGAATTCAAAGGAGGTGATCTCTTAAATCATCTCTACAGCATCAGATTATTCTGCTCTTCTTCAGGTCGGCGTCGTCTTCAGCGGCCACATGCTCAAGGACGAGCGCCTTATCTCGCTGTAGCAGGCCGGCCTCAAGGTCAAGCCTAAGGTGCTCTCTACCCTCGCCTCGGTGCAGAAGGCCGGCCTCAAGGTCAGCGCCAAGGCAAGGTTAGTTGATAAAACCTAAGGTGCTCTCTACCCTCGCCTCGGTGCAGAAGGCCGGCCTCAAGGTCAGCGCCAAGGCAAGGTTAGTTGATAAAACATCGAAGTTTATGTCATGACTATGTTTTGCATGTCGTATTAAATATACTCCTTAATTGAGTCAAATTACATGAAAATGCTATGCTACTGCAAAATATTCATGGGCATTTAAGTATTTCAGTAGAAAAATCTAATCGGTAATTGAGTGACATAAGAAAGGCAATATACTCGCCTAATTGAGCCTGTCTGAAGTGCACAAACAATGATTGATTTTGTGTTTTATTTGTATAAATATGTTAATGTGATGTCGTGTGTCATGCTTCCGAAGCACGTGTCACATGTTACATGTCTTCAAAATAAGGTTAAGTGATTCATCAAGCATGGTAAGAAAACTGATTTTGTATGGCAATGCTAAGTTGTTCACAGAATTCTGAACAAACATATTATTTAGTTATTCCACGAACATTGCAATATAAATTTCATGGCTACATTGAGCATTGGACAAAATAAAACTTTTTTGTGCTTTGGAATGATACCTTCCCTGATCTTTGTTTATTTTCTTCTAGAGTTTACATTGTGGGTCATGTTTCAATTCGTTTGAATAAAGGACACACTAATTAATGTAAAGATCAAGACACAACATTTCAAGAGGGGTACCATTGGATGGTATAACTAAAAGGAACATTAATAAAAGGAGGATCCATTTTACTACATACACAGAAGTGAGCTAAACAGTTCTCAAGAATTGCTGCAGTAATATGCAGCAGGAGAGTTGTGCGCCAAAACAGCAAGACAATTTAAAGGAATTATTTAAATAACTTGGTCTACGTAACAGAGTACATGCTCTATATTATAGTAATGAAAAATATCACAGATTAATAACTTATACTAGCTTCATTAAGGCCCTCTTTGATACCTTGTTTAGTTGTAGTTTAGTTGTGGTTGGGAATATTTGACCATCTTTGAATGTGCTTTGAAAAAGCTAAATAAATTATTAAAAAAATATTCTTGAGATCTTTGAGAAAAACTCTACAAAGTCCTAAAAAAATTATTTTCAAAAAAAAAGTATATGGCCTATACAAAATAGTCAAATTTTCCCAACCACAACTAAACTAGAACTAAACAAGGTATCAAAGAGGGCCTAAGTCACCAAAATACTTGGCGCAAAATTGTCCACAAAATGGCAATGATAAACTAGGAGCATTTATTTATAGTATAATCCTTGGCTACCATTATCACTGTCTCTTGATGAAACAACTGAAACATTCAGGCATAGGAAAAAACATATGACAGTGCCAAGCAAGATAGATAGCTGCAAAGAATAGCCTCAAATTTGCTTTCAACTCTTACCCTTTCTTTTTGTTCATAATTTAATGAATCTTACTGAACAAATTGAAATAGATTTGAGCCCTGCAGAGCTTCCAACCATAGGCATGACATGCATAAAAAAAATTGTATTTACAGAGGAAAAATGATTAGGTAACAATCAATCGATATACTATGTTAAAAATCATGCTCCGTGTCAAGTGCTACCTTTAGATTGGAATCAAGGACAATAAGAATGCAAGACGTTAGTCAAGGATCTTTTTTCCTTTCGCTATTTTATTTGTAACCTGATGCTGGCCTGTTGTTGTACATTTTTACTTATCTGTGCCTGCCTGCTTGCATTCTGCACCAAAAATTTATAGCCTATACAAATAGCCCGTTGCTTCAGGTGTGTTTTCAGATAGTACATGTCATCTTGCAATTTTATAGTTCTGATTCCTTAGGATTAAAAGGTAGTGCATGTCATCTTACAATTTTACAGTTCTGATTTGTCATATTCATTGAATTGAACTGATCATGCCTGCCATCGATTTTACCCTCTTCAAATTCCTGAAATTTTAGTTACATTAGTTCTGTTTTGTTAACCAATTTCATGCACCTTGCATGTGTATTGCATGGACGGCAAGAAGAGAAGATCCAACGAAAACCTCATTGATGCTACAGAAAAGGTGCACACACCTGATGAAGATTCCTATCAATACTAAAAAAATTGGGTTAATGCATTATTCCTGTTGTTTCAATCAATATTGTCTATGAATGTTAAAATTTTGGAGTAATACAACTGATGCATTGTCCCTGTTATTTCCTTTTGTATGGCATTTACTAATTTAGCAAGGGCTGATGAATAGGCCAAAGTGCTTGGCACGTTGCTGTGCCATAAAAGTATCTCTATCCTGAATTGCTGTTGTATCATAAGACAATGCCATTTTTGTCAATGAAACCACGCAGCGAAGCGCGTGTACCCCCTAGTTGTGAAACACTTGTGGTGTTCAAATTGGTCATGAACATCAAAACTTTTCATATCAATCGAGTGATTGGAACTGATATCTTTATGTGTGATGTGAAGAGAATTAGGTCCCGCAAAGTTGGATGATGACCGAAGGTGTATTGAAGGATAATGGCCAAGTCAAAGTCAACAAAACTAATCAAGAATTGATAACTAAGTCAATATTAATTTGGCAGGATGATCATCAGGGAGGATGATCAAACTAAAGCCGATTAGGCATGAGCCTCGTGAGGTGAACAAAGTAGAGATTGGCGAGATAGAGGTGTTTTCATAAGTAATAGGTCATCGAGCATGGTGCATAGAGGGGTGATGCATGGAATCGCAAGGCAAAGAAATGGGTAGTGTAGGGCTATGGAAGTTTTCTAATCTTTTACCAGTCGGAGACCACATTTTAGTATAGTCATCAAACTTTTAAGAGGGGCCCGGATTCAACTTTATGATCGGTGCGAAGATTCAACTTTTGAAATTTAAAGTTTGACCGAACAGAAATATGATTGGATGTTCCAAGTTGAGGGAGGGGTATTTTTGTCACTTTAGGTGGAAAAAAGAAAATGAGGAAAGAAAATGGAAATGGAAGAACACGAGGGTAGTGTCATGAAACGAAAAAAATTCGTGGATTGGGTGTCATTCTGAAGAACAGACGAATTGAATGTCAAATGCAAATAGATCAACGAATGGAGTCAAATACCAAAATCCCTTAGGTCAGGACAATGCATCCCCTCTTGACTGTTATGATCGATGCAATTACAGTTGTGTGCATGGGTAGTATGCATAGCATCACATCATGCATCATTGCAAGATGCCTCTCGTGATCCCTTCTCTTTACATGGCAATGGCACCCCAAAAGGAAGGCATCTCCACTCCACCGTACACGCTTGCCTTGCAAGGGTTTGTAGGAACTCATGTGGACTGAGAGCTACTGCGTCACCATGCCCGACCTTGAGCTCCACATCATGAGTGCCAGCGTGTTGGGTGTGGAGGGAGGCACATGGTTCTGAGTTCTCGGACAGGAGATCGATGGGGCATCGCTGCCAAGTGCCAATGCCGGCCAGCCAGCTTTCTTATATGCCCCCAAGTTGAGCTGCCCTTTCCTATTTGCCCTATGTGACCAACTTTGGCTCCCTTTCTCTTTACAGGGGTCTGAATGAAAAATGATAGCACAATACGGCTTAAATCAACAATACGACTATGGATTGAAGTACAAGTTCAAATGCAAATGATAGAGGGGAGGGAGGAGAGCACAAACAGATTTCCTCCGGAATCACAAACCCTAGCATCTAGCATCTAGCATTGAGGCACAAACAGATCGATATGCACATTTCATCCAGAATCTAGCATCTCAATTAGAGGTTAAACCCTAGCTTACCTTGACTGCATCCTATGAGGGGAGGGGAGCAATCCAGACGGGATGGCTGGAGGGAGGAGTTGAGCCAATCCGGCCGGTGCTCCGGGCGGCGGCGCAGGCAACAATCTCCACGGGGAAGGCGCTCCAGGCGGCGGCACCGGCGAGAAAGGTGCTGACGGCGATGGGGTGGAGGGCGCTGATGCTGACGACGGAGAGGGCGCTGGTTTCGGTGGAGGAACGTCGTCGGCCATAGCCCCATCGGCGGCAAGCAATGAGGATGCTTGCGAAAGCGCCTCTCTCCCTGACGAAGCGCTTAGAAGAAGCCCCGTGCTTCGCACGAGCGCCATGATATGTTGGCGATTTTTCATTCAGACCTTGTAAAGAAAAAGGGAGCCAAAGTTGGTCACATAGGGCAAATAGGAAAGGGCAGCTCAACTTTGGGCAAATAGAAAAGGGCAGCTCAACTTTGGGGCATATAAGAAATTTCCCCGTTTTCTGGGGGGCATTTTTCTCCCGGTGCTCATCGAACTAGGCATGGATCTAAAACGTTCCTGCCAATGCCAACGATGATATCACATCATATTGACAAAACGGGATCCTTTGCGGTTACTGCAAAGTGACATTGGGTTATTGACATGTGGGTCTAGATTCATATGTTAGTGACCACGATATAGGAAATAACTGCAGAGGATTCTAATCTCACATCGACAGTACACGGGGCTGCCGAAGTCCAACGCACGAGTTACAGAAAGTCAGGAATATTCCAACCATGAACAATTTCGTCCGCATTCCAAAACGCGTGGATTTTCAAATCAGGCTGACGAAAGACATCACGAACAAGCAAAGGTAGTGGATGCTTGGTTCAATGCCAAACATTGTCACGAACAACCATGACAACATAAAACACTTTCTCTGACCAGTATGTCAACGACTCATTTATACACTGAAAATTGCTCTAGCTATGATCAATGATTTATCGGCCACGAAAACAAGAAGCCACATAATTTGGCATGGTGAAGCCAAAGTGCAAACATGGGTATTCAGTTGAAGTTTAAATAGTTGCTGTCACGACAGACATGTACGGTTTATCAATGAATGGCAGATGCGCCTCTATTTGATGACTACACAACAGGACCTTATCAAAACGAATAAATTACATTGTGTGGGAGACTACTGAGTAAATACATTTGCACAAGGCACATTAATCCTGGTGGAGCGGAGGTACACGCACCATTCAAAATTTCACATCCCATCTGTATTCATGAACTCTACAATCTACAGCCGAGTTTGCACAAAGATATTATACACAAATAAAATGCATCCTGTTTCACCAATCCAAAGAGGGCCTCAGTGCTGAGATAAAAGAAAAATCCTAAGCAAGAGAACAGTCTGTAACCTCTGGAAGACTCCAAATTAGCTTCTTTGGGACTATGAAGAGGCCGTCCAGTTTTAAACTGACAAGAGAACACATTATCACTGAAAGTAGGTTCACAAAGCGTGAAGCTCACAATACCAAAGGCTTCAACGGCGAGAGCTACCCACTGCCATTTTGAAAAAGATGAACAGAGGTAGTCCTCTCTTGCTACAGTAAATCTAGCAGAGGCGGTTGTTCTGATGAAGCATTGGAATGAGGGGTTCGCGATGCTCGGGAGAGTGCTGATTGCCCTTGATTTCTACCACGCCCTCTACCAACAGCAGCAGATGGTGGAGGGGCAAGCTTGGGTGGGCCATGTGCAGAATTCGTCGACAACGACAGTGATGCAAAATCAGAATTTGACAGGATGCTCTGGCTTGCACTGGAACTACTTGGATTGGAGAGGCCAGTGTTCAGCCCTCCAATTGGATTTCCAAATCCCAGAGTTGAGTTGCCGTGGTTCAAATAGTTGCTGGCCGAGTTCATGCCCACTAAATTGGTACTGTTTGGTTTTGCTGACCAGCTAACTTGGTTGGTTTTCATTTGGCCCAGGGAATTGTTGCTCCCACCAAAGTTTATGGTTCCTGTGTTCAATCCAGAAATACTTTGGTTTGTGCTTGGTAGGTGCTCAGCTGCTGAGATGCCAGCTACACTGCTTGGCTTGGGTGGCCAGTTGGCAAAAGGATCAATATCATCAAGTCCATCGCTAGACAGTCCTCCAGTTTTAGTCTCCTTATTAAAAGATGATGCCGCATTAGAGTCAGATGATGTGCTTTTTCGAGGTGGCCACTCAATTTCAACAGGAACACATGAACCCGAAGGTTGAGGTCCTGAACTGGGTGCAAGAGATTGCGAAGGTGGGATTGTAGATGCTGGAACCTGAGAGACTGTGGGTGGTTGCCTTGTTTGAGTACTGAAATCAAAAGGAAGTGTCGACGGTTGCTTTGTTTGAGTACTGAAATCAAAAGGGTCTGTTGATGGTTGCTTTGTTTGTGCATTGGAATCAAAAGACAATGACGGAGTGCTGGTTTTCTTAGTAGGGCCCCAGTCTTCATCCCATGCAAGGGCACTCTTTGCTGCTGGTATTTGTCCAGTTTGCCCTATGCCCCCAGACATTGGTTCAGAATGATTCCCATTTGACAACGAAGGTGATACTTTCACCTCTGTATTCCCATTATCGGTAACGGTAACACCACGCTTCTCTTCTATCTTGCTGTAGAAGTAGACAATGGTTTACTTGATATGATGATTAATTCGTAAAAGTTATCATGCCATGGCAGACAAATGTTACCTTGTGATATCCTTGACAAATAAGATGTACTTGGCAAATTGTTGTACATTCAGTTGCTGTGCTGTGAGCAATGGGAAGATGAGAGGAATAACATGTTCCGCAGAAAATTCAACACCACACTGCATCATTAACAAATGAGTTACATAGGGTACTGGTAAAGGTAAATCAGTTGGCATGAAAAAAATGCGCTCAAAATTCAGTTATAGTAAATACAAAAGTATCAAGAACAAACCTGTTTATAAATTGCATTAGCAACGCCAAGTGTACACATAAGGGTTGGCGCAGAATGGTCAACAGCCGTGCAACGCCGAAGTGTCTGCAAGATCTCCAGTATGCCTACTTTATCCAAGGATAGAACAAGATCTCCTAAACAGCGCAGGGCATTTACTCGCACCTATATTTCCAGCAAATAATTACAATCACAAGAAAGCAATAAAAACTATGGAGCAGTATGAAGTACAAAAAATGCTGACATGACATCCTGAAAGGGAGGTGGAATTACTAAAGCCTGTAGCAGATATTCAGAATAATTTAGTATACAGAGGAAAAAGATAAATATAATGATAGAACAGTAACATCAATTAAAAACGAAGAAGGCCCAACAGATGCACTACCACATTGGTAAATAGTAAGATCTACACTACAATGCATGGCTAAGTATTTTAATTCAACAAACCAAACTATCCAGAGCAAAAAAAATTACCGCTAGGCCTATCTCAAACCCTAGTAGTAAATTAATATTAAGACGTTTGGTAGCATCATAAAAAAAAAAAATCTAACAAACATGATAGAGTGCATAACTAACAAGAATACCATACATTCAACATCACATGGTCCTTATCTTTTTCTTTTATTCAGTGTGCTAGAACAAGAAAGAACAAAGAACACAACAGTTTTCCCATTTATCTATATACACAAACTAGCCCCTTTCATCATAATCAAGGTTATTCAAGGCACTAGGCCCTAGGCGGGTGGGGAGGGGCCGCCTAGCGCCTAGGTGCCACCTAGGAAGATAAACATATTTTAATGTAAATATTCATTTTAACGGTAATGTGTGACTATTTTGACTTACGTATTATTATTTTATAAATGTAGAGATGTATTTATATGATGTATTTGTCATTTCATAGGATAAAACATATATTTTTTTATAGAAAATATTTCATATAATCACATTATAAATTATTACAATGCTTAAGACCTCATAATTGCCATCTAGCAGGCCGCCTAGGCCCACCTAAGTCCGCCTAGGTCCACCTAGGACCACCTAGGCGGGTTGACCGCCTAGATCACTGTCTAGGGCAAAATTGGGGCGGTTGGCCGCCGCCTAGGGGAACACTGATCATAATCATAGATGTTTTAATAATTTAATACATATGCATATTGATACAATCATAAAAAAGTTGAAATCAAATAAAATATTATGCATACCGCAGCAACTGTCGTTTTTAGAGCTAATCCATGAACACGTGGAAGAACAGCTTGTTTCAGTAGCTGCAAGAAGAAACCATTGAGTGAATAAAAAATGTGGAAACTTCATTCATATATTAAGTTCATTTCTGAAGTGATTTTTTTTGAACAACCAATTTAGCAAAAATAAAATAATATTTTTTATTCGTGGTGAAGGGGAAAACACAATCAAATGGTTATTATTCACTTAAGAAAAAAATATCAAGGGCGACCTTCATGTCAAGCTGACGAGACAGTGGCACAGTTCGTCGCAGAACTTCTTCCTGTAGCCGGGGATCAGTATCATCAAAGGCCCGTACCAACATTGGAAGAACATGTGATATCAAATGCTCCTGTGTGGCCTACAGGAGGAACACAAATCTCAAAACAAAAATAGAAACAATGGCAAATTCCAATAACAAAACTATTTGCTAGTGAAGATCCTTTGTGGATTAAGATAATTGTTTCATTCATTCTTACAGAAAAGCCAATGACAAGGAAACAGAATCTATTCAACAATTCAAAAAAAAAACATAATTACCTTATTAATAATGAGATCTGCATGCTTCACTAACAAAAGAAGTGTTTCACCTGATGCTGAAGTAAATACTGGAACAAGTGCAGGCAGTGTTGAAAGCTCAAAATCACCTTTATCCTGCAAGGGAGCCAAATTTTGTTTTCCATGAGTCAACTTTAACAAACAAACAAAAAATACTAATGACGTAGCTTGAATACTTTAAAAACTTATGGCTGACCAAAATTGAAGTGTCATAATGGAATACAACAATTTATGCAGGCAGGGTTGGTTGGTATTGCAAGTTTTGCAACAAGTACCATGGAAGCACATGAAATGAGTTACTCTAGTAAAAAAACAATTAAGAGATAATTGCTATCATGATAAATAGCTACAGAGATTATGCAAAGTGTTACAGAACCATAACGAAGTATGGAAGTTAATACTATTTGTTGAACAAAGCATTACAATTGAAGTATTTGAAGGAGATATAATTATGAAACAAAGAAGATGACCTGGGACTCTGCTATCGTCAGAACCATGGGCAAAATCATTGGCTGCATAACCATGTTGCGTAACTCAGCACAAAGAGGTGGAAGGACCTGGTTAGAAATGTGAATTAGCTTAAAGACAACTGATAGATCAGTAACAATAAGAAGAAGATTTTTTTTCCCTCGACAAAAAAGGTTCTATCAGTAGATTAACTAAAACTAAAAACAAGAGAATGTTGTTAGAATGGATAAACCAAAAAGGTGATTCAGTTCAGCAGTAAAGAAGTAACAAGTAAAAAAATTCAGGTGCAGACATCTTTTTGCTGTTTTCTTTAAACCTGTTGCCAGCCTCAACTTTTTTAATAATAACTAGCTATTTGGTCTTGAATCATGATCAGAGCTTCATAGCAATGGGGAAAATTGACCATTGGACAGTGGACTGACATGAACATTTTATCAAGCCTGACTAATTAATGGATATTCATGCAATAAATCTATATTAGGGGACTACAAATAAGACGCCAAACACATCTATGCATTCAATTGATCATAAGCATGCTACAGGCTTACAGTAGAACCTATAAAATATTACATTAAAAAAACAAATGGTGCCCACTGTTTGATGAGACTAGACTATTCTGGAAAAACAATAGATTGGAACAAAGTACAAAGAATGGATTGCACGTACTTTATAGCGAAGAACTCGAGAATCAAAATCCTTCCACATATCTGATAATGCCTTCAAAAACTCAGTCTTCTGCATATTATCTCTCTCCTGAAAAAGATGACGCCATTAAATTAGAACCATCTGTAGCTGCCAAATTTCTCCGTCTCCCTTTTAAACAAAACAGTATTCCAGAGGATAATGGTCCTGACACTGTCTTGTCAGGGATAACTGAAGATTCAACAGGTCAAATTGTAATTCTCAGGCTGCAAAGAAGCTTGCTTCATATGCATAACAGTGAAACTACAAACAAAATTATCTAAGACAGAAACTGAAAGAATAATAAACACATACAAGCAAATGATCAAGGAAACGAAGAGCGCGCAACCTCGTATCATCCCGGAAGAAAGAAGAGCCTATCAGACAAAAAAGGCAATATTTCAAAAGCATTTCAAAATAATTACTACTCCCTCCGTCCCAAAATAAGTGCTCTTCTAGGATTCAAATTTATCTCAAAATAAGTGCTCTTCTAGCTGCACAGTACCCTAAATTCCCCTCCCTCCACTATAAAGTATCACTATATTCTCCTCCCATCACTATAAAATACCCCTAGATTCTCTTCCCAACACTATAAATATTATAGATTCCCACCTACATACACTTATTCTTAGTTTCTCCAAAACAACCTTAACGGACACTTATTTTGGGACAGAGGTAGTAGTCTGTTATTAACATCGCAAGTCGGACCATCCAAAAACTCCATTCAACAAAATCCTATGCCTCCCCCCCCCCAACACACACACACACCAAAGGAAAGAGATACTTTACCTGTAAAGGCCATAGCGGCAGGGCGTGATAATGCATCAACTGACAACATCCTTTGTAAATCCACCACCAAATCAGCAGGAATACTAGAGAAGGCTTCACTTGTTAAATATGTCAAGGAATTCATGAACTGCAAAAACAAGGGGGATATTCAGAATATTTCCATATATATGCAATTGCAGCAGCTAGTCAATTTCAGAACTAACAAGAAAAAACATGTAAGCATGTAACATTTGCAGGTTAGACCATTGATACCAAAAAAAAAAACTTAGAATAGGTAAATGTCAACATCCATATTAAATACATACCATTTTAACATTGTTATGGCAGTCGAGAAGTGGTCTACGAGTAACCAGGTGGTAAGCCAGACATCCAAAACTAAACATGTCACATGCAGAGCTAACTTTAGAATCTCCACTTCGGACCAATTCTGGTGCAGTATAATTCAGAGATGGTTGAAAAGGTAAAGCTGTGTCCTCAACATCATAGTCCTAAAGAGAAGTCAAAAGGACAAAAAAGTTATGATTCAAAACATGGATATGCTAAAACCATCACAGTTAGAAACAGGTTCTAATTTTTATAGGTGTTAACTACCTCGACAATGTCAGCAAAAGATAATTGGTGTGCAAAGCACATTATTAGTTCTAAGATTTCAGCTGGAATACCAGTTAGTTAACATATCAATATAAGCATCTAGAATATCAAAGTAGTGTTAACTACTTACTAACCGAATAATGGAATTGCTGTGATGATGTCAAACCACCTGTGGATTGGTCAACAGAAACAGCAAAACCAAACCCACCAAGCTTCCAAGATCCACTAGAAGTTATGAAAACTGTCTGCAAAGGAGAGAAAATAATTACAGTGCAGAACTTACGACATGGCACAATAAATGCAATGCCAACTATACCACACATATGCAGCAGCACCGAATGCATGAAGCAGCAGGATATAAATTTAAAACAATTTACATATTGCAGAATCATTTTTAGGCATTACAAGATTACGAGCGCTAGAAAGCTATCCCTTCAGAAAGCAACATTCATTAGTTACTTCCATAAAAAGAGAATAATTTGTAGGAACCAAATATGAAAAATATCAAAATTAAGAATGTTAGAACTAAGAGTGGTTACAAAGCAGCAATAACAGGCAACTAACCTTGATCATCATATGGCTGTAAACAAGCCAAATTTAAGAAAGCCAGGCCTGCAAGGCTTAAAGTCATATTCTCTAGGGCTTGTTTGCTTATCTCTATTTTAAAATTCAAACACGTTGGCTTATGGGGCCAATTTTTTCCGTATGTCAAAGCCGCTTCTCAAAACTCTCAAAAACAAGTCTAACAAAGTGGCCGGCTTCTCCAAGCCTTTTCTAGAAGCTCTCAAAGTTTATCTTTCCAGCAAATAAGTTCAGTCCACAAGAACATGACCTGACCCAAGCTCAGGTCAAGACTAGAGCCTAGACATAGGCTCGACCTGATGTAAAATCAGTAGCATATAACTTCGTTAAAGAACAAGCATAGCTTGAGTTCGGCTCAGACAAAGGTCAACTAAGCTTGAGCTTATGTAGACTTGGTAAAACATAGTTTTATCAAGAAAAAAAGTAAAGTTCAAATAGGCTCAACGAGGCTCGAGCAAGCTCTGACTAGGAACCAGGCTTGCGAGCTTAAGTTCAAGCTTGAGCTTGGCTCGTTTGAATATAAACCCTAAAGTGGGCGGAGCTCAAATTTTCTTAAAAGCCCTAGAACACAGCATGGTATGAATGACATTGATTTTACATTATAAAATGGAACTTATCACTAGAGAGGAATCAGTTTGTTATATAGTTGAACAATTACCTAAAATAAAACCAATAAAATGACAGAAAATCATAATGAGCACATAACAATGCATGCCAATAACAGGAAACAACTATGCAGAAACAATGAAAAAAGACGCTGCATTGCAACCTCAGGTGATATAGCTCGATGGGCAAGACGGGCATTATTATGAAGAAAATCCAAAGTCTCTGAAACTTGCAGCAATCCATGTTTGATCTCCAGTAGCCCCATTTCCTGGAATACAGCCGAAACTAAGTATACCATAGTACGACTGAAACATGTGATCATGTTTTGGATATCCAACCAATTGTCCCGCACCACTGAACACACAGAACGGTAAGCAAAGATAAAATCTACAAGCACTTGCAGGGACGAAATATTTGTGACTCAACAATCAAAATTCAACAGATTACTTGGCAAACCTAGTCAATTGCAAATTCGAAATCCAACTTCCCAAAATACCGCATGAAACTAAGAATTTCATGGTGGAGAAAAATCATTAATATCTTATCCAAGCCCAATGTTAAGTGTGAAAAGTATCATCCTGAACAGTTCAAAGTACAAACGACCTCACTTGGTGGATTTTCCAAATGCTACACCATGAATCACTGCATTAGGAACATTGGTGTATCTCTATACTGGAGTACTGCGCAAATCTATGTCATGTCAATTAACGGTATAGCTCACGACTCTCATCAATATGAAAACAACACCATTACACTCGGATGGTTTGTTGTGATTGGTAGCTAGGAAGTATATTAATCATGCCCAAACTGATACTTGTAGTAGTATTCTTCAATGAAATCAACTTCCCAAGCTCTGGACTCTGTAGCGGCTAATTAATTTGCGAATGTCCATTGTTAGGCATCCACGCACGCCGTAGAGCAAACAAAAGCACGAGACACAATTCCGTACCATGCCCTTGAGTTCCTTGGGCACCTTGCCCACGTTGTCGAGGCATCCGAGCGCGTTAGAGACGGACGCGAACACCGGCTCGGTGGCCATGGCCATGGCTGCCTTGGTCTCGTCCAGCGCCTGCACGACGTGGAGCACGCCCGGGTGGCGCAGGCGCACGAGGCGCGCGGCGTCGGCGCGGGCGAGCTCGAGGAAGGCGTCCTCCGCCGCCTTGGAGAGGCCGGCCCTCGCCCGGGCCTCGGCGAGCGCGCGCTTGTCGAGCACCCAGACGGAGACGACGGGGTAGGGCGTGGAGGGCGCCCCCTCCCGCGGCCGCGCCGTGTAGATCCGCCACGCGAGGCCGGGGCCCCCCGACCCGGCCTGGTCGAGCAGCTCGTAGTCCTGCAGCGGCCGCGGGCCGGTCACCTCCTGCACCGTCGTCGTCACCGTCTTCTCGATCACCGCCGACGCCTTGGCCAGCGCCTGCGTCAGCGTCTTCATGTTCAGCGCCATCGCCGCCCGCCTCCGCAGGTGCCCGCGCCGGCGAGATCTGCGAGCCCCGCTCCGCTGCTGTCACCGCCGGAGCTCCCAGCGGATCCGGTGGCACGATCGGTCGATCCGCCGGTCGGTGGCAGCGCGTGTCGCGCAATTCTTAATTTCTCGAATTTTTAATCGATTTTTAGGGGGGCGGCTCATGTGAGTGAGCGAGGGGGGAAGAGAGAGAGACCGTGAGGGCGCCGAGGAGGATGCTTCGCTGCGAAGGGGAGGGGATGCGGGAATGCGGGATTGCTGGCCTTATCATGGCCGTTGGTTTTGCCGGGCTGGTGATACTGAGGGCTGAGATTCGTCGGTTCAGTGTAGGACGAGAGGTTGGTGCCGCGTCGTGGTCTGGTCGTGGGGCTTGGTCAATCCGTTTCGTAAACGGGGTTTCGTCAATTTCAGGCACACAACGCATGCGGTGATTGAAGGCGTAAAAATGCGAGCTCCGCTTTCTCCCTTCGTTTAGGATTTTGTAACCGGGTTTCTGAAAAAAAAAAGGGTCCACCAAATCGAACGCCTGATTAATAAGAACATGCAACAGTTGGAACAAGTTAAAAAAATATTGATGGAACATTTTTTTTCCGAAAAAGACTGCAGGGGTTGTCCACGAATATACTCCTATATTACTTAAAAGGATATGTATAAGCGGGTATGAGTTGGATCAAAAAGAAAAAAGAAAAAACAAACCGATCCAAAACATGTTGAAATATAGTCCGCCAGTAGTGAAATATGCTAAAAAAACAACTAGAACATGTCAAAAAGAACGCTGTAACATGCCAAACAATTGATGAACACAACATATTTCGCAGTGGTTCATCCACCTAATACAAAGCAAGATGTTCTGCGAAAACAAAGTGATGTTTCACCAAGTAACCTTGACTATTTTGTACGTAGAAGTGTGGTGTCCTAATAGAAAAAAAGATGGCACACCTTTTCTTGACTACCTTATTCATTAAATTTGATGAGTTCTAGTGTACTCGTCGAATCCAGTCATCTAACTTATCGAATGAATTTAGAGAGGGATGCACCTCTTCTCCCTTTTTTTCATCGATAGGCTCGATCAAAAGAAGCATAAAGGAGCGGAGCAAAGTGCATGTGTGGATGGATAAGCGTGGAGCCGTCGCGTACGTGGTTGTATATTTTCTGGTGTTAAACGCATGAAGTGAAGGGAGACCCGCACGACGTTCCTAAATAAGCATTACCGAAAAAAAAAAGAACGATGTCATTCAGAATTCCAAAGTGAACTCTAATTTATTTATTTTCTGAACGAGAGGCAGGAGAGTTGCTATCCATTTAAATACGAGAAGATCCAAAGTGAACTGTAATTTTGTGTGGCACATTTTCCCATGTTCATTTATCTATCAACGTGACGTTAATCATCTGCAATTCTGCAAGCGCCACGGAAGCAGCCAAAATCCTCAAAATAAAAGTTATATGGCAAACCATAATTAAAATAAGAACCATCAACTCCTAAAAAATAATACAAATAATATGGTCTTGTAACCTACTTACCCAAAAAAGATTGGTATAGTGTGCACACATCTTGTCCTCGCCTTTCGTAAGTATTATGGAATTTTAACATCAATATTCGAAGGTAAACTCTTTAAAAGGTAGTAAAACATGACCACTCGACGTACTCTTCTCCACCTACCTACTAACAAATATCAAGGTAAAAATTAGGATTCATGCATCCGGTTCTTGATGCAGCTAACACATTTCAAGCGTCTCTTGTGAGTATTACGAAATTTTAGCATAGATATCGAATGTAAGCTTTTCAAAAGACAGAAAAAACATGGCCATTCAGCATACCGTTCTCCACCAGCCAACTAACGAATAGCAAGATGAAATTTAGAATTCCGGCATTTGGTCTTGATGCATCTAACTCATTGAACTATCATAAAATATAAAAAACAGCTCTTCTTTCCTCCCTATCAGATCTGGTTTCTTCTCCTGATGGTGATCCTCAGATGAGTAGATCCGTTATGCACTATTGCAATGACGTCGCTGCTAGATCCAACGTTGACGATCCAAATTCCAACTTCGCGTGATCACTCCACCAGAGAAACCGCCGTCACAGCCAAGCGAGGAGCAACTACCGAAGAGAGAAAACATTGGCGCCTGATCCAACACCCACCAACCAAAAAAAAGAGACTTTTATCCAAACCATAAACCACTACTATTACCATCTCTACCCGCCGCAAATCCGTGGTGGCTTCCCCCACCAATCACCTAGAGGTTGCCGACAAGGATGATTGAAGGTTAGGTGACTAGAGGGGTGAATATAAGCCAAAATGATTTTAACCTTTTTTTTTCACAATGTGTCCCAAATTCTAAACGTCCATCGAATTCAAAAAAAAAATCCAAGACTCACTTCTACGGCACCAAATCAAACTAGAACCATTAACAATAAAAAAGCTAGATATTAAATTAAAACTAGAAATTAGCTTTCTCTCCCTATCTCTTGCATTGGACCATGCATAGTTTGCACTGTTGTATTGGACCAACCCTAGTGTTACATTGGAACGAAGGGGTGTTCATGTCAGGCAGCACACTATTCATAGCTCGAGACAAAACGAATGTTCGTGTAACTTTTGACTGGAATGTTAAATTGAGCTCAGATTCGAAATGTTCCTTTCTATGATGTTTAGCACTTAGTCCAACCAAGAATCATACCCATAGTATCGAAAACTCAACTTTTTATGATTTTATAAGCCGAGGGCATGAACCGGAAAAATGATTTTTTCAGTATATACTTAATCATAAGAGCTACTTGATTGGCATGGTTTTAGGTGATTTCCCACATGTTCCATGACATATAATCACTAAATTATGGAGCACCAAAATGAAAGTACCAAGCTTTTTTAAAATTCAAACAAGAACACCCGATAACATATTTTGATCCATCTTATTATTCAAGATGATCAATGACCTAAACCACTTAACGTTGCACAGTGATTTCTCCAAAATTGTCGCACTTCGCTTCATTAGGCGCCAAGTCCACTAGGAATTCAATTCCCTTTTAACCACTTCCGCTTGCACATTCGTAGACTTCATCACCAATCACCAGCATCCATGTGCCTAGACCAAAGCTGGTCAGCTCGCACGAACTCTTGATCACTTGGACTGTTACTCACCCTTCCATGTCCTCCATCCACTTCACTGATCTACTTTGGTCATCTGAAACGAGCACAACATTATCTCAGAATCGCACATGAAATAAGCATACATTTTTTCGAAAACAAGTATATCTGAATTTGACCTACACTAGTTTAAGAAGGCCCAAACTTCACTAGACCATCTTGCTTATATTGACAGTGACATAAAGCACATGTCAAACCAAATTAACAAAGTACCTAGCAATTCCAACACAAAAAGATTATAAGCACCTAAGTCCAGACACAACACAGTAGTACACTTCAACATTTTTATAATTGTCTCCATTAATCAAGTGGAAAAGTTGCCAACATCAAAAAGACGTGTTATCAAATTATTTATGACTTTTATATACAGTATTAATTTTTCTAGCATAAAAAAGCTCTTAAAAAGAGCAATTTGATCCAGCACACGGTGCACGGTGGACCCCGCCCACTCCATAGTGGATCTAGGGAAGTCGGTCCAGTGCACCAGACCTGATCCGGCTTTAGGCCTTTTTTTTCAGCGTATCGTTGCGTTGGTGTAACACTGTAGCAAATTTGAGAGCCCTCGAAAAAGGTCTAAAGATTATTAAAAAAAATAATTAAAAAATAGTTTTAGGATCTTTGGAAGGACTACTAAAACCCACGGAAAAATCGTTACAAATGATCACAACATATAGGCTATATAAAAATAACAAAATTTGCTACAGTAATACGCAACGGCACGATACGCTGAAAAGAACAAAACCTTAGTCCGAACTCTATTGCCCGACAGACTAGCCGCGCGTCCTTAATTTTTAAACTCTATTGCCCGACAGACTAGCCGCACATCCTTAATTTTTAGCTTCCTAAATCAATTTTTGCAATATATTGACGATGAACACATGCTCGAACACAAAAATATGTCAATACCTCATCACGTGATCTTGTGGGCGAATCTGCGGCGCCATCTGATTCACCTCCTCGTACCCTTCTTATTTGGCGGTAGCTTTCGCTCGTTTGTTTCGGCACAAATTAAATTAAATTAGATTTTATTATTTTTATATAAGCCAAATGATGTAATATTTTGTATTTATTTTATGGAGTTTTAATAGTTTTTCTTAGGGTTTGTTAAAAAATTACAATTTTTTGAACTCTACAATACGTCTTTCGAAGAATCGCAACTTTTTAGATTAAAAGGTTCAGCAACTTTCAGATGAAGCAAACAAGACCCAAGTTAGTACAGGCCTTCTCTACAAATATGCTACAGTCGGCCTAGCACATCCTAGCATGGGCCCCTGAAATACAACTCAATTCGTCCTAGCCGATAAATAGAATGGGCTTTGTCGTGCTGGCTCGTGGGCTCAGCTATCAGGCCTAATCGTGTCATGTAGGTGGATTTCGAACTAGTTGCCCTTTTGGCCCAGTGTTGTCACAGAAATTTTGACAAAAAAATGCGTAATTTATAATCACATAAGAAATGTAAATTATGATTTATAAACACTACAGTGGATAATATATTGAAAATGATATAATCTTAAATGTTGCAGCTTCAAGAGAACAGGCACAAATTACTTGTACCAAGGCAGTCATGGTCACATACGTCGTGGTCAGTTTTCGAGGCCAAGCTTGAAAAAAAAACAGAAAAATACCCCAAATAATCAACAGTAAATGCAAAATTAATAAAATAATCCACAGAAAACAAAAATTACAAAATTAGCACTGGGTCCCGCCACCGGTGGGCGCCGCCATCGGGCGGCGCATGAAGCCGCCACCACCGGTGGCGAGTTCTTCTGGCCGCCGCCGGGCGGCGGCAGCTCATGCATGCCGCGCTGTGGCGGCTCCCTCGACCGCCCCTAATTTCAAGCGTCCGTTATCGCATGCGGGAAAAAATATTAAAAACGCCGTCCGACAAAACAAAGTCGCGAAAAAATAATAAAATAAGATCCACCGACAAAACAGTGTCAAAAAAAATAATAAAATAATCCGCACCGACAAAATAGTGATGACTTTTTAATTAAGCAAACAGTAATTGCATGATTTACGCTAATTAATACCGATTAGAGGTCACAGTGATCAAAAAATTTACTCTATATATATCGCGTTACTCGCTTCGTTCGTCTTCACACACGCAAAGACTCTCGCTTTCGATTCATTTCACATACGCTACCGGCTTCACACGCAGAGCGGCCTTCACACACGCACTCTCTCGCTTCGGTTCACACACACGCCGCAGAGCTTCACCGCAGAGCGACCTTCACACACTCACTCTCTCGCTTTCGGTTCTTTTCGATTCGTTCGATTCAGTATATTATTCACGATACCTCGGTTGAGGATTCATCGAGTGTGACTTCGCTAATATTTTATGCTTTCAAATGAGGGAATATTTTGGAATTTAAATTTGATGTACTTGCTAAATTAGTATTATTATGCGTATATGCAAGAGTTAATTTTGACATAATAATATTCTATGCTAATATTATTTGCGTGTTGTATGCTAATCTTGCCATATTAGTACTTAATATTGTATGTATATATTGATATGTGAGGGCTATCGACTATACTTGATGTTGGCATAGTATGTTGTTAATGGTAATTAAACTAATCACCATTACGTAATTAATTAATTAAACTAAGCACCAAAGACTTAGGTCTTGCTTTTATTTTGTTATTAATTTTGCACATAAGCACCGTAAACACGCACCAATCCTCAGAGAGCAAAGAAATAAGATGCACCGATTCTGAAGGTAACAAGTACATACGATAATAGTTTAATATGACCACTTAACCCGTATATTACGTGTAATTTACACGCTTGTTTTAATTTTTTCAGAACTTTGAACCGATCGATCTTATAACCGTCAGTGCGCATTTTATAGTTAACATAAACTTGTTGTGTTAGGTTAATTTAAAATATGATTAGTGATTAATTAGTTCGTAAGGAGAGAAAATGATGTACAAATATAATGTAAATTAGTGAATTTTATACATGTAATATATGAATGTTTAAATTTTAATTGCACGTCTGCAAAAATTATATATAATTAGCGACAAATTAACGCTAGTGTGCGTACTTAAAAAGAGTGACTATATTTTTTCATGTAGTAATTTTCTTGTTAGCTTAATTAAACATAATAGGGAAATGAATCTATATTTTGCATGCAAATAGTAATACAATTGTATGTATTTTAGTGACATTTTACTTAATAATTAGGGTCTTTGGAGTATTAGTGGAGTTGTTGTATTGTATGTTCAAATTTTATTTACACGTATTATGTATTAAACACGTAAGCTAACATTTTATGTAATGTTTGAAATAATAGTTAAATATAAAAACAAACTTATATTTAATATTAATATGAATGAACACGTGCATGTTACAGACGTAAATGGAGACAGCACTGACTATTTTTTACGGAGATGCACCCGTGCCAATGCAAGGGAATTTTGTAAGCATGCACACATGCAGCCATTTGCAGACCACAATAACATTGCCAATAGAGCTGCCAATGCTGGCGAGGGTTATAGCTCGAAATCTCCGTATAAACCGTCATGAATACAAACTTGTTCTACACGGTGTTAGGCCATGTCAAGTTCCAAATAGTTCAATGTACGTATACAAACTGTGGCCACTGAGAAATAAGTCAGCTTGGACGTACTATGTTAATAAGGCGAGAGAAGAGGGTACCACTTAGGTGTGTACGTGCTGCCTGAGGCAAGACAATCGGAGGCGGGGCCTAGCAACACCGTAGAAGAGAGTGCACATGAGGAAGTGCCGGAAGGGTATGCGGAGGACCCAATTGGTAGTATGGCATCGCCCGGTGTCGAGCCATTCGGCATGGGCACGGATCCGGATATCTCAATGGAGGAAGAAGAGATAGATGCACATGCGTTAGGGGATGATTTCAATGAAGGGGGTGAAGACGATGTCGAAGAAGAGGACGACCCAATGCCCGCCATAGCGTATTATCGCGCTCTGGATGCTTCGAATTGGGTGATCGGGGATCACTCGAATATTTCCAGATGGGGGTATATGCATAATGACATAACAGTGGGTCAAGAGTTTAGCACGAAGGATGAGGTCATACACTTCATCAGCAACTTTGGTGTCACAACACGGCGCGAGCACTCCGTGGCACGGTCCGGACCGGCCGTGTACGAGGTGAAGTGCGTGAAGAAGCCGGAGTGCTCATTCCATGTTCGGGCCCATCGCCCAAAATATGAGCACCACTTCATAATCAGTAGGTACGAGCCGCACACGTGTACGGAGGAGTTGGTACGCAATATTAGCAGTAATGTGGACTCGAAGTTCATAGCGCAGATGTTGCTAACTGCTATTCAAGCCGATATCTCAATGAAACCACACTCCATAATGGCCGAGGTGCAGAACCGCACCGCATGTCGATTACATATCACCAAGCATGGCGAGCCAAGCAAAAGGCACTTTGAAATTGTTGTTCGGGATTATAAGGAGTCATACAACTGGGCTCCCGTCTCCTCCGCAAGATACAGAGACCAATCTCGGGACATGCTATGTTTACGCCCATGAGGTCAGATATCTCCCGATGGAAGTGTCGCACCCAACCACTTCTACCGATCTTTGTTTTGGTCTTTTGGCGGTGCATAGAGGCCTTCCGCATTGTCGTCCCGTCATTTGTGTCGATGGGACATTCCTCACCGGTAGGTACTATGGTGCTCTCTTGACGGCACTTGAGTTGACGGAACAACCGGATATTGCCTCTAGCATTTGTTTTGTGGAGAGCGAGAACAATGACAATGGTTGTGGTTTCTAACTCTTCGAAGATTCACGTTGTCACGGATCGTCCCGAGGTGTCGTCATTTCGACCGCCACCGTGAATCCTACATGGTGTAATCAGTATTGTCTACCGGTGATGCCCCAATGTGACCAGACGTTCGTTCTCGATGGTGCATGCGTCACCTGGGGGCGAACCTATACACTGCATTCAAGAATAAGCCCCTAGTGAAGAAATTCAAGACAATGTGCATGCAAAACCAACAACGCAAATTCAATGCGCTTTTCAATGATATTAACGAACGTACCAGGAAAATGGTCGCAGAAGAGCAAAGCACATCAGGGGTTCAAATACTAGGGGGCGAGCAAGTCAGCTCTCGCCGTAAAATTACTTTTGCTCAGTGGATAGCGCAAAAACGGGCGGAGAAATGGGCTCTCGTACATGACACTGATGGCGCCCGGTAAGTTGGTAGATTTATTTACAATGTTAGTTTCCATTCCGTTCGATCGTAAATTTAAGAAGTCTCGTATTGCAGATACACGGTGATGACGACGAACATAGCTGAGTCGTATAATAATGTGCTACGAGGAGTGCGCGGCCTGCCAATATGCACTATCATTGAGATGATCTTTTTTAGGACAAGAGATTATTTCATGACCGAGAAATGGCGGCCATGCAAATCACAAGCACTTTCTCCCTCGCGTCGAAGCCATCCTCTGAGGCGTCGGCGAAATCTCGATTCCACCGCACGTCAATATATGACCGTATGAATAACATATTCAATGTGGACTGCAAGAGAAAGTACATGACAGGATTTAGCGCAGGAGATAATCAACAAAAGTGCCAACTTGGCCAGTATGAGGCTGTATGCACTTGCAATAAACCCCGCCTCGAACACATCCCATGCTCGCACGTCATGGCGGCATGTCGAGATCTTGCTGGCAACGATGGCACCCAATACGTCTCTCCGTACTATTCGATGAATGCAATTAGGCAAACATGGGCACCCAAGATGCAGCCAATTAATCGAGGGGGGGATATAAAAACTCAGAAGGGCCTACCTTCCATCCATTCCCCACTACGAAGCGTGTTGCACAAGGTAGACCGCGTACGGCGCGTTTCGAAGGTGACATGGATGTTTGTCGATGGAGGAGATGGTTTGCGTCATTGCCGGCTATGTAAACAGCCGAGACATGACCGTAGGCGCTGTCCAAATCAGGGATGAGTCCTACAATATCATTCTGGCAATTCTTGTATCACTGTCATATTTTAATAAAAGAGTTGTATTCGTTATATCCTCACTTCTTGTTTCACTGTCGTACAATATTATTCTGGCTATCGTCACTTGTAAGTTTTAATAAAAGACTTGTATTCGTCACTGTCACATGATGTTTTACTATTTGTCGTATGTAATAACTATAATATTTTCTTGCAGTATAGACAATGGAGGTTCCACAGTTCTTCTCCATGACGGGATGACTCCGCCATAGGTCGCAGAAATGGGTGCGAGGCAATGAACAGTTTGCATGTTTCATAAAAATTATCTCATATTAACATGGTTAGCTAACATTATGATATTGTTATTTGTAGATGCAAACATTACGATTGAGGGCATCACGACAAATCAAACAATTGGATGCCCGCTTTTGGATGTTCCTTGCCCGTGCCGGACTATTGCCGTGGGCACTCACTGTTAATGGGGTCCTACAAGGAAATGACCGTCTGACACCGCTACCAAGACTAGACCGGGCCTTATCATCAAGACTGATCGATCGATCAAGGCGTCCTGAGACGCACACGTTCCACTTACCGGTCGGTGAGATGACAATTACATTGAAGGATGTGGCCATGCTCACGGGTTGCCCATCTCGGGCGGGTCTTCGTTGTCAACAAACCAAGCGAGCAAACATGGAAAAATTATGTCAAGAAAGGTGAGTGTCTACTTTTCACTTGCAAATTTGTAATTAGTACATAAATTTACCCTATGAAATATTATTCTAAATCTGCGCAGGTTTGAAGTTGAATATAATGGAAGCGACCAGGGTGTTTCGATCTCATGGCTCGAGCACCTTGACGAGGCTGGTCCGTGTCCAGTCAATGCTGAAGAGGCGATCGTACTGCGGCATTATGAGGTGTATCTGTACTACCTCCTCGCCGGCGTCATGTTCACAAATGGCAACGGTGACTGTATACCCCCTCATCTAGTCTTCGTAGCTCGAGAGCTATGCAACGAAGCTTTATTTAATGAGGACTACGAGCCGTCTGAGTTGAAGTCTCCGCCAGATTGGCGATACATACCGGAGTTATGTGTCGCATGCCATCGGTCGACCCGAATGCGATGTTTGGGGTTGTCCTCTCCTCATCCAATTATGGTCGTGGAGTTATTTGCCACTAAATCGTCCAAACACGCCAAGACGATACTATCTGTTCATGTAGACGCCGATTTGACCCCCGGCATGTAGACCAACAATGGGATATAGATGGTTGCATCGCGGTTGCGATGGTGAGAGAATTAGTAGACGAGGCGTCTTACACGCGGCTTGTGTCGACCTAGACCTTCCGGTACATGACCAAGTTACGTGGGAACCATTCGCCATCCGGCAACCTATGATATTGCCACGGGGCTTGCTTTGGCTAGCGTGTCTTGAGAGTGTAGACTATTGGATGACGACACATTATCTAGTCCGCATGAATGCCGTCGAAGGATACTCGCGAACGCGTTCAACGGCAATTTGGCTACCGCAAACATTTCCACTTCCACCGCCGCATCCGGCAACTCCATGGGTATGCATCATAAGTTAAATATTTGAATATATTTGTACCACTCATAATATAGCGTACAAGTGTTTTTTCAGCTTAGTTCAACCGGCGCAATCGTGATTGGGCCCACGTCCACGCGCCCACATCGGCGGTGGATGAGTTAACTCTCGACGAAGTGTGGTACCGATGGAGCCGCGCACAGACCGATATTTGGGGTACATGGAATGGTACCGCCTAAGGACCGATGTCGACTTGCGATACCACGAGCAAAGAAGAAGACCGCTTCGACAACCGAGGGTTATACCCAACGAGTCCATGTTCGCACGACGCGTCGCTCTCCGATAGTTTCATCTATATTGCGTGCTTCATACCTCCTTCGAATACCATATGACATGGTTGATGCGAACCACGAGGCCGATTCGTTGCATGGCCATGCAACGGAGCTTGTATCGCAAACACAATGGACCGCCAATCTTCTTCAAATTCATTGAGGCCCTCATTAGAAGGCGGGATCTCGGCTTACGGGAGCGATTAGGGGGTCGGCGGGCATAGATCTCGCCGAGATCGCGAAAGGATACCCGATCCGAGAAGAATCATGCACCGCATAACCGAAGTCACCACCTCCTCCAAGATGTCTGCTGCTCTGCGAGATCACAGTCCATGGACGGCGTACACCACGGGTTCGGTTCCACGCCGACAATCTCAACCTCCCGAGCCTCTACATCGACACCCTTCCAACACAAATACCACCATTCTTCAACTCCAGGTGGGCCAGTCACGAGGAGGATTGATATTAACGTAGCGCCGTCTTGAAAACCTCACGATGACTATCGCAGCACACAAGATACCCAATTTGATGCAAATTGGGCAAACATGGGAGGATCAATGCTGGATAGTGCATTTGCATCCAACCTTAGCTTTCAAGATATCTTGGGCGGATGCAACATTCCTATACCAGATCCGACACAGCCTGGGGGGTCTAACTGGCAAACTCCCCATGGGGTCCCTTCAAATTTGCAACACGGGGAGCAAACCCCCTATGCGGTCCCTCCACAGGTTGTGCACGGCCAAGCCACCCCTTATGAACAAAGCATGATGGGGGGTTTTCCATATTTTGGTGGGTCTGCGTACGCCATAAGTTCACAGCCTGGGTATATCCCAACCGCGGACCAAACTGATGATCAAATTCGGTTTGGACCTTCTCAGGCTGCTGGACAGCGTACGACGCATCCACCTGACCATTACACCCCAAGTGCATACACGACAAGGGGTCGTCGGCGCTAAGTATAATAATGTAATTGATGGACTTATGTTATTATGTGCATTCGGGTTTGGCCATAAAATTATTCTCCATACAATTATTAACATTGCATTGACCATTATGGCGATTAGTGACGTTGCATTTACTACTACTTCGCACTTACCACATGCCGTTAACAAGTCTATGCACGACACGTCTATTCACATGACAAGATTCACTTTACGTGTATTTAATGTTTTTATTTATCTCATAGCTTCTAACTCTACAAAATTTAGTTTGCCGTACAAACGACTATTAACACTTGCTAAAATTTTAAAATTGCAATTTTGTAAAATTACATACAATTTTGAGTTTTAAAATGCATATTCACATGCTTATACATGTATCAAATTTTACTTACCCATATATTTATCATATATATTAAAATTATAGGAGAAGCTATCCGGTCACATGTGTATATAAATATATCTATATTATACATATATTATAATGTATATATGCCATATGCTATCCGGTCACATGTGTATATAAATATACGCCACGTACATGCAACGTGGCATGGGAGAAGGTCCAGGTCGCTTGGTCTTCGTCTCGGTCAGTCAACGGGAGCAAATTGAGCGGAAGGTGCAGCGAGAAGCGTGTGCGTGTGTGATCGTGGTTCATGAGCAAATTGTCATCTTACGAGCTCACTGCACTGGAAAAATTATGGGAGGCTTTGTTCGAACGAAACCTACCTCCCAACGTAAATTATTTTACACATGCCATTTTACTAATCAATTATCAATAAAATTACACGCCACCTACTACATATTTTTGGACAACTATAATAATTTAGTATATATTTATCATATATTTATATTAAAATATAATATTAGTAATAACTCGTGAATCCCCAACTGAGGTATCAGCGAATAATATACCTGAACTGAACGAACTAAAAAGAACTGAAAGCGAGAGAGTGAGTGTGTGAAGGCGGCTCTGCGTGTGAAGCCTGCGTGTGTGAAATGAACTGAAAGCGAGAGTGCTGCGTGTGTGAAGACGAACGAACGGCAGAACGCGATATATATAGAGTAAATTTTTTGATCACTGTGACCTCTAATCGGTATTAATTAGCGTAAATCATGCAATTACTGTTTGCTTAATTAAAAAGTCATCACTATTTTGTCGGTGCAGATTTTTTTATTATTTTTTTTGACACTGTTTTGTCGGTGGATATTATTTTATTATTTTTTCGCGCACTATTTTGTCGGCACGACACTTTTTTTCCCCGCATGCGATAACGGGACGCGGGAATTAGGGGCCGGTCGGGGCAGCCGAGCTGCCGCCACCGGGCGGCAAGAAGAGAAGCCGCCATGCATGGCGGCCGCAGAGAGCGCCGCCACCGGGTGGCGGCGGCTCATTCTGCCACCGAGTGGGCGGCTCATGCTGGTCGTGCCGATGGCGACGCCACCGGTGGCGGGACCCGAGGATATTTTCGTAATTTCCTTTTACAGTGGATTATTCTATTAATTTTCTATTTTACTGTTGATTATTTCGGGTATTTTTTCGAAAAAAAACTGGGCACTTTGGAGCCACGCCCCAACCCGGCTTTGTCTGAATATTTTCTTGTTCACTCAAGCCCAAGTCTTGTCTAAAAACCCGAAAACCAATTAGAAAAGCCCAAGCCCAATTTTGTGTTGCATGGGGACGACAATTTTACCATTGGGTATATGATGCGATGGGTTCGTGTATGGATTTTTTAGATCTAAAATTTGGGTTTGGATTCAGGTACGGCTTCATTTTTACACCATGTATACCTAAAAATAATAATAATAATAATTAAATATGATATGGCATGTCACCATGCCCTGTCAATAAATATATATTGATGAAAGCCTAAAGTTTAAATATCATCGTTGGTTCTCAAACCGCTAATAATAGATTCGAACATGTGCCCTCTTCAGTCTGATCCACCACAGCTTACCATCTCACCCAGAAACTATTTCTAACATATATAGTATATGCATATCATTTAATCTTTGTTTTATAAATCTTTAAACAATTTTTTGCTATCTAAATGGCATTAAATGGAAAAACATTCAACTACAAAGTTGTAGATCCTCTTGATAGGTACAATTTTCAGTCTGATCCACCACAGCTTACCATCTCACCCAGAAACTATTTCTAACATATATAGTATTAGTATATGCATATCATTTAATCTTTGTTTTATAAATCTTTAAACAAATTTTTGCTATCTAAATGGCATTAAATAGAAAAACATTCAACTACAAAGTTGTAGAACCTCTTGATAGGCACAATTTTTATGTATATATTATTTTAAGTCGACTTCGCTTGAATAAATTATAAATTTATTATCAATGTAAAGAATATTTGAGCATATAAATTGGTCCAAATGGAAAAGATGTCAACTAAAAAGTTGTAGATCTTTTCAAGAGCTACAATTTACTTATAAAGATTGTTTCCATCCGAGCTCATACAAATAAATTATAAAATTTTAAAGATATAGATTTTTTTTAGAGTAAATTGCACTGTAGTCCCCGGAAGTTGGCACCTTGTTTCACTTAGCCCCCGGAACTTGTATTTTACTTTATCGCGCCCTGAAAGTTGGCACCGTTTGCACGGAGCATCCTGGAAGTTGGCATCGTTTGCACGGAACCCCCTGAGCCGTTATGTCCACCGTTAGATGATGACGTGGCATTGATGTGGCGCTGATATGGCATGTAAAAATTAAAAAAAAATTAAGAATAACCATAAAAATTCAGAAAAATCATAAAAAAATTTATAATAATTCAAAAACCCATATAAAAATCAGAATAACCATAAAAATTCAAAAAATCATATAAATTCAAAAATATAAAATATAAAAAATTCAAAAAATATTAAAAAACCATGAAAAAATTCTTCCTGATCTGATGCGCATGTCTACATCACCTTCACTAGCAGTAGTTGTTCGTCGCTTTGGTTAGGTCTACCTCACCTTCACTACCTCACCTCACCCGATGCACCTATCTACCTGAATTTTCTGGTTGTTTTTTTATGTTTACTTTTTATTTTTTAATATTTTTTAAACATTTTAGATTTTTTAGATTTTTATTTGATTTTCTAAATTGTTATATTTTATATGTTTTTCTAAATTTCTATGAATTTTTATGTTTGTATGATTTTTCATTTTTTAATGTTTTTATTTTAAAAAAAATTTATGAACTTTTAGTTTTTGATTTTTATGATTTTTCTAGTTTTTATGAATTTTTAAATGGTTTTTATTTTTTTTATTTTCTTTTTTTTAATGATTTTTACGGTGGACATAACGGTTTGGGGGGTTCCGTGCAAACGGTGCCAACTTCTAGGGGGCGATAAAGTAAAATACAAGTTTTTGAGGCTAAGTGAAATAAGGTGCCAACTTTTGGAGGCAACAGTGTAATTTACTCTTTTTTTTAAGAACCGCTAGTGATAATATTCTATTCGTGGCCGTTCCATTATAAAATTGTTAATGACACTAAAAATATTATCATCGGCTGTTTTTTATAGAACCGACAGTGGCAGGCTAGTTTATCCTATTACCTTCAGATCGGTTATGGACCCGCCAATGGAAGTCTATTAAAAAAGGGCAATGATATTGTGACGGTTGTCATCACTTGCGGTTTTTCGGTGTGACAGGCGTAGGGTGGGGTGGGGCGGACCTCATCACTGTCAGTTTTTGGCCTATTCACTAATGATAAGAAGGCACGGATGAGCATTTCTGTAATTGTATGAGCTATATATGATCATGACTGGAACTTGACACCTACGTTAGATAGCCTAAGGTATATCATCGTTCATGTTTTAAGGTTTATTAGTCAGGTTCTTAAGGGACGGCCTCCTGCATACAAATATAAAGAATCTATCCTTGTTATACATGTGATTATTTTTTCCGGTCGATGTAGACTCTTTCTTTAAGTTTGAAACGAGTGCTTATTCCTATTATATATTTTAATTTTTTTTTTTTTGTGCATATATATAAACTCTTTTTTAAATATGGTTGGATTCTTTTTTTATTTTTTTATTTTTTATGTGGATTCTTTGTTTTAATCTAAGCCGCTATAATATAGCCTACTATAATCAGCGGTGTAGATATTTTTTTTGATTTATGTGAGAATTTCTTCGTTTAATATGGTCGTTTCGTTGGCTCCTGTTTTAATTATATGACAGATAGTAGATGCAATGCCATCATCCATGCATATATGTAAACATGGAAGGCGAAACTTTCTTTTCTTGCAAGGCAGAGCTCCCAAATCCCAAACCCAAACTCTCCTGATGAAGTCCAGTGCACGCCCGCCCCGCCAGTCCACTCACCTGCACGCATTATACTCGACCTGCAGCTAGCTAGCTGCACCACTGCAGGCAGCCAGCTTGCACAAGCCGTTGCCATTGCCTGCAAGTCTGAGCATGCATGCATGTATATAGTTTAGTGAGCAGCGGCTACCTGCCATGCGTTTCAAAAGAGCAGGAGCCAGCGTATGAAAACCACTGTGTTGAGATTGAGAGTACGTGCTCATCCTGATCGATCCTTGAAGAAAAAGCGTGAGTGATCAATTTGATCGATTCTAAGACGAGCTGTTGCTTGCATCGCCGTGTGCGCCCTTGATCCAACTGTCGTAAAATAAATTAATTGTTTGGTCGTTCTTGCGATCCACCCTTCGTGGCATGCAAGGGGCGCACGCGCAACGAAGGATGAATTTTCTATATGTTTATGTGGACACATTTGTGGTGAGCCGTTGGATTTTTACCGTGAAATGAATGATATGGATATTCCGACACGTCACCGTTGCTTCGCTCGACACTTGTTAACTTAAAATTGCTAGGTTGTAAACTCACGAGTCGAAAAAATTAATCGACGATCTAAAAAATGATAGTGATGATAACTTTTGCTACCGGTTTAATCCACATTCCGACAGTGCTACTTCGCTGTCAGTGTAAGCCACTAATTTGCCACCAATCGATAATGACATGTCCAAATTATACAGGGTTTCCATCATTGTTGTCGGTAACCTTGACGGTAACGGAAACCCCATGATTTTGAGGTTTTCATCAAGGTTTCTAACAGAATTTCGTCAAGGTTACCGTTTCTGGTGGGGTTTTCGTCTCGCATAAGGTTTCCACCAATGGCAAATGAAAACCCGGGGTTTTTGGCTAGCTGAGCTATGCACGAGACGGCTGTGGCCGTCGGAGCCGGAGACAAGGGGAAATGGTCCCTGTTCTAGCCACTAGAGCAGAGCTCGGTTTTGTGCAATGTGCAGGAGAGAAAGAATAAATATAAGAGGGATTGGAGAGGGAAGAAGGAGAAATAGGAGGGTTATTTTTACAAAACATTGCACGAATCTTGACGTACTCTTGATGGACATGGTAGTATGTCCGTATTGATATATACCAGGATATACATATGTACATCGAAACTGTACGTTGGCCATGCAATGATGCAACACGCATTCTTTGTGAGTTTGGACTCTGGAGTACTACCCTAAGATTATATATATCGAGATTCTGATGCCTAATTGCATAGCATCTTGCACGACGTCAGATGCATACGCAATTACGCATGGCTGGCTAATGTGCGGGGTGCAGGGCGTTTGGTGTTGACTAGGTATATGCATGCATGCATGGAAAGTTCAGGAGAGCGCGTGCTTGATCGATCCTCCGGTGTCTGGCGACTCGACCATCTATCTCATCGTCAATTCGTCAATAACGTGTGGGATCAATCGATCGTCTCTCAGACTCAGGCCTGGCTCAGGCCCGGCTGTGCGACCGCACAGGGCCCATAAACTAGTAGGGCCCCTATATTAAACTCATGTCCTTTAAATAGTCTAAGTATATATGTATAATTTTTTGCAATATATTTTAGAATGGAGGCAGTACTAGTTATGAATATTTTGTTTCTCTAAATTTTAAAGGAATTTTTTATAAGTTAAAAAGTGCATAATTTTGAATTTTTACGTGATCTTCAGCAATGAACACTATGTGATCTTCCGCAACATTGAAATCACCAACTTTTTTTGTTTAATTATCAAGCAGATCAAATGTTAACAAGATAGCCGCAGATCAAATGTTATCAAGCAGATCAAATGTTTAATTGAAATCACCAGCTTCTGCCTGTGCTACGATGATTAGTTACACCTTGCTCTTGTTTAATTACCTTAGTTTAGAGCCCCTGTACTACGGGTGTGTGGCTGGCTTGCGGCATGCCATGGCATCGCTTCGCCATGGTGATGGTGCGTACGGTGGTGAGGCCAACTCCAACTCCAACCAACCGGTGTGTGAGGCCCGGTCAATGGTGCAGCTCATCAGAAAAAGGCTCGGGGGTTTCTTGCCCCGCGCCGCCGGCTTACCGTGTGGCCGACTCGCAAGCCAACCCGCGCACCAACCGGGGTTAATTAGGTCACCGGTGGATCCGTCCGGTGCAGCGAGAGAGCCGAGCACGTTCTTTCAGACCTCAGTCTCCGCTCTCTTTGGGCCCGGCTCTTTTTGGTTTAAACTAAATTATATTAAAATTTATTTTGTTATTTTAGCAAAGCCAAACGATGCGGAGTTTTATAGTTATTTTTGTAGGGTTTTGAATGGTACTTTTAGCAGTTTATAAGATAACTTTTTAATAATTTTTTAGACTCTCTAATATCTCTCGAAGGGTCACAATTAATTTTTTAAGATTAAAATTTTAAAGAGAAAATTGCGCCATTAATCCCCAAATTTGTTCCGCCTATACACATAAATCCGTAAGTATTGAAACCGCTTATTTAGGTATCTAAACTTGTGAAACCGTTACGATTAGGCTAATACGCTAATTTTTTAGGTAGTCCACATTATCAAAACAGACTAAAAAACAGGGCTATGGATCTGATTGCAATGGTTTTGAAAGTTTGGATATCCAAATAAGCGGTTTTGATATTTACGAATTTATTTGCATATACGGGGCAAATTTAATGACTAATAGTGCAATTTTCTAAATTTTAAATTACTCTCAACCGAAAAATACGGACATGGACGACCCAGGCCGGGCCTATGGCAACTGACAGTGACATGTTCAGAGGAAATTCAGATTCTCTTCAGATAATGGCCCTTGTTTATTTACCAAACTACACACAGGATGGTTGATGAAAGGACGCATGCTTATCTGGGGAATGGCTCTGGTACAAGCATCAAGCGAAAAGGATTTCGAAGTTGGAAAATGATAAGGTGCCGAGTTCTTTTGCTGTCCCAAGGCTCTCGCCTCTCGAGTCCAAACACGCTGTTGAGGCACCCTGTCATGTCTGAATTCATTCCTTACCCTTTGTTTCCATCTTCAGCTACTGTATATACGGAAAAAATTTCTTATTCGTTCTAAGAGTTAAGGTTTCACAATCTGGAATTAATTTTTTCAAACTTCATTATTTCTCCTTGTTGTGTGAATTGAACTTCATCCCTCATTTGCCCATTCCGTCAATAAGTCATTTCTTTGCCATTAGGTCGGCCATGAAATGTCAACTTTGCCCCTGCATTGTTAATACGCTATAAAATAGAAAATCTAAGAAAACTCATAATATTGTGAGTTTTTTGTGCACTCAAAAATCAAAGTAGATTTTAAACCATGTTAAAACTCAAAAATCAAAGTACATTTTGGAATATATTTTTTAAAACAGTTTAATTGTACTACCATGTTTCATGAAAACAAGTAGAAATTTGAAATTTGAACAACAAGCAGATCATTTTTTTTTCAAAAATCTAGAAATTTAAAATACTCAATTTGAAGTAAAAAAAAATAGGAGATAGATTTTTTGAAGTTCGAATTCAAAAAATATGAAAGGGGTATTTGGGGCATTAATGAAGCTTTCTCACGACTAAATATAACGGAGTTAATAGAAGGAGGCAAATAAGGAATGAAGTTCACATGATGTAAGCATATGTATTAGTTATTAAATAGAACCGACACAAATGTATTTGTATTAATTTTATATAGAAAATTTACATAGCTAAAATGAATATATGCATGCTCTAAAATAAAATCGGTGTCGTCAAACTTTTCCCACACACCTATTTAAAAACCGGCACATATAAATATGTAAATATAACTTATTTTGGTGTAACGTGTCTGTAAACATCTTATAAGATTGGTTTCTATCTCCAAATTTGCTTGGCATGGAAAGAGGTTTATTTATTTTAGACACCAATCTTACCTGCACATAAGAGATTTATTTATTTTAGAAACTAATCTTACCTATACAAAATTTTGTCAGATTTCATTTTATATCTAAAACTCCAATTAGATTGAACTTTATCTCTCTACCTATCTGCTATCTCTTCACTATATTAAGAGAGTTTTAAAACCTATTATTAATGTAGCCCTCTCACAATAAACAATCTAGAGACCCACAAAGCGGACACATATACTATGAATTGGTGGAGTCATTGAAAACCATTGTGAATCAAGACATGCTTAGACAACCTTCTCCACTCTCTGATGAGCAACATCCAAAATCGAGAAGTAGCCGGTAGAAACATCAACACATACAAAAACAAACAAGAGTCCATGGGATGATATGCACAAAAAATGGATGTATGTACTCAAGCAACAACTACATTGATAGTGAGTGGAAATCGAGATGGGATGTGCCAGGGCCAAGTTAGTATTCTACCCGTCTCGTGCCCACCCCACTTTGTAACCCTGCATCTACCTGCCCTAAGACGGGGATCACTCAACCGTGGTGAGGATGCATCTGAAAGGGTGTCAATGTGGACGAAACATCATAAGGTTTGTTTACATTCTCGTCGTGTTGCAAGAGAAGGTGGGAGGAAGAGGCCGAAGGAAGAGGAAGCAATGAGAGTGCCACTGCAGATAGATGCTAGGAGGAAGGTCATCATCGTTCTTTGCATTTGGTCATGTCGCCACCATGTTGTGGGAGAAGCTTAGATGGGCTAGAGAGAGAAAAGAATACCACTGTTCTCAAGCCTTGATGAGGGGGAGAAGGAGAAGAGAAGCAAAGAGAAATGAGTCGTTGGCTGGGACAAGAACTCCAGCTGTTGGCTGATTAGTGAGCGGTGAAACATGATCGGAAGGCAGGAGATGGGTTCTGATGATGGATCCTCATTGTTGCAGTTTTGATCCTACAATTGATAGGTATTCAGATCAGGATAGGGCCATGTGGTATATATCCTTCGACAAGGATTGGTGTGTTGTCGTGCTAGGTTTAAATTCAAAAAAAAAATGTTGACCCAATCAACCTAACACTGGTCGGACACAGACGTAGAACTCTATCCGTAAAGGAGCTTACATGGTCAATATAAATATGTTTTCAAAGCAATTTTAGCTTGTGATCAAGATCATATTAGAGCATATTATACACGACAGGATTACGAATTCTTATATATGCGAATGTCCTTAGCTTCGACACAATTCTAGTGTCCGGGGTGGCTTGCTTGTTCCGAACTTACTCGCTGATCTTCATGGTCAATAGGATCTCGACATTTAGACCATGATATGATCGTGATTTACTGCAAAAACCGATCAAACGGTCACCGGGACCGGAAAAGGCGCCCACGCAAAGAAAGAAAGAAAGAAGCAGAGGAGAGGAGAGGAGAGGAGGTTCCTGTCCTGTGTTTGCTCGCAGTAGGACACCCAAAACACTCCAATTTCCTCGGCGTTCGTCTCACTAGCACAAAACCAGCATAGCAACCCAACTAACCGCATGCAAGTATGTAGCACACGACATTATATATATGCCAAGATCGCTAGCCTGCATGCCCCGCACCCTTGAGAGTGAAGAAGGAAGAAAAGAAAAAGAAAAAGAAGGCGTGTGTGTTGAACAGTCCGAGTACACCAAGCTTGGACGTTGCCCCCAAACCGGGCACGTCCGCCGGCATCGCAAGCAAACGCCAGAGCGGGCGAAACCGAGGCGCGCGCACGGGAAAAAAAAATATTTAAAACGTAAAAAATGGAATAGCTTGATGCTATATTGCTATGTGATCGCATTGTAGACTTACGGTACTCAGATGCTCAAGACTAGTTACTCCTAAAAAGTTATACTATATACAAAAAAATTATTTTTTTTAATAATATGATGTTGGCTTCAATATTTAAGTTTTTATCAATGTAAAATAACTAAATTTTTACCGCTGTGCAATACTATACAATAACTTTAAAAAACAGTCGTTACTCACAACTAAAAGGGACCGTCTCATTTGTAATCCCCTACAATGCAGCATAACATGCAGGCAGATTTTTTGAGACAGCAGGCGCACGTCCAGCAGCGCCGCCGCCGCCAACGAGGCCGATGATTTGCCGCCGCATTGGACAGTCGTAGCCGTGGTGTGGAGGACGACGAGCCACCGACGATGGAGCGCGGCCGTGCAATATTTTTTTCCACTACACCAATGAGATGTTCCTAAAAGAAAAAAAGTGGAAAACATAAGAAATGGAACCAAAAAAGTATGAAAATCATCTGAGCAACAGCAAGCCGCGCGTGGCCACCGCCGCCACCACTTTGAGCAAAACCATCCGCACCTAAACTTAGCGATACATTTTTTCACCATAGAAATATGTTTTCTCCTGATGAAAAAATGTGGAAAAACAGTTGAAATGGATGCGAAATCAGGAAAAAATCGACTGCAGGAACAAACCCAATGCAAACACCCGTAGAAAAGCTAAGGCCTTACAAAACAAGAGAAAATGCAATCTTCTTTCTCTCTCTAGAAAGGATAACAAGAGAAAATGGCCGAATCAAAAGATTGGTAGAAACTCTTGGGCGACCGAGCCTATCTTCTCATGCACGGTAACAAAGAAGGCAAAAGCCGAACTCATGCTTCGGCCACTTCTCGTGGGCTTATTGCTTGTCCATAACCTCGGCACACAAACATATCCCTTTACAAACACTCGTTCGCAGCCGCCTGTGAACTAGCAATGCTGAAACTAAAAAACATACAACTGGTATTTATCGAATCCATAAAAAAGGAAACAACTACAAAACATTATACCTACGCTAGGGGACGAACTTAACGGAGCATCTTCTTCCTCCCGGCCAACCCACACCTCCCACGCTTCCTCCGTCCCCCCACATGCGTGCCTTCTCCTCCGCACCAAATCTCCTTCGCGCGCCTCTCCACCGCTGCCTTCGTCTCCGCGACCATCCGTGGCTGGTGGTGTCCTCGCCATCTCACCCTGCCGCCCACCTCTCTTCTGCAGACTCACTGGTCTCGTGCACTAATCTCGGTGGTGACTAGGAAAACGGTGTCTCATGGACAGGGGCGGATCTACGGTGTTAGCACCGGGGTTAAGCGATTTTGATGTCTTTCGGACAAACCCTTCTTGTTTATTGCTACCTTATTAGTATATATACGTATAAAACTACAATTTAAAGCTTAAGCATATAAAGCTATAATTTAAACCCTTTTTGTTAAAATAACCCGACAACTTCGAAAACTTGTTTTTTTGGTTCAGGTCTGGAAGCCATGGGCCCCATTCAAAATGCAAGTTCTTTCTTTGGCAGTTGTTACACTGTAGAGTCATGACCGCAGACGTCCTGCTGCGTCGCGGCCTCCCCAACAACTACTTCTGCCCCCTCTGCAGGCGCAACCTAGAAACCCCAGAACACCTGTTGCTTCAGTGCGAATTCAGCTCTTCCGTCTGGTCCCGGCTCGCCATCAGGCTAAACCTCCAGCACCTCAGCCCTGCCACATGGTCGAATCGCAGCTCGGTAGCTAATTGGTGGCTCCACGACATTCTTCATGGTACTGCGCAGTGCGGAGTCCGCTCTATAGTCTTCGCAACGGTGTGGCATCTTTGGCTTGAGAGGAACAACCATATTTTTCGTCAGGTTGATAGAACTTTCTAGGCCTTTTTTTTTTTGATTGAGGAGCTGCGACTTTGGGAGGCCGCAGGAGCTCGTTTTGTAAATAGTTAATTTTATCCTATTTGGCTCACGGGGGGAGGGGCCAATGTCTCCCCCCATCTCTTTCTTCTCCTATTTTTAATTAATACATGGCAGTTCTCCTACCAGTTTGCTAAAAAAAAGGCTATATTCATTTTCTAGTATTTTTTGGAAAAAAAACGGCCGTTCGGTAGTGCCGCGGACCAACGGGCGTTGCACTTTGTACCTGGCGCCGTGTTAATAGCTCCCCCAGCGCGCGAATCCGCCAACCCGCGCAACGCAAACACAAACACAAACAGGCACATAGAACATCATACATAAGGCGCGGCAGAGGTTGGTGCTGGTAGCTCAACGAGGCTCTCCCACCACCCTCACTTCCCTGGCTTACACTCCTGTTCCTCCTCCTCTTCTCCCCTACCACCACCCCGAGGAATATACAGCTCCCGCCCCCATGGCGTCTCCGGGGGAGTCGGCGCCCCCGCCGCCGATGCTTCCGCCTGCGAAGGCCGGCGGCGCGCGGCGGAGGCTGCGGTACCGTCTCGAGACGCGCGCGCTGTCGTACGTGCTCCCGGCGCGCGCCGGCGCGGGGTTCTTGTGTGGCGGCGGCGGCGGCGAGCGGCTGCTGCTGAGGGGCGTGACCTGCGAGGCACCGCCGGGAGAGCTGGTGGCGATCGTCGGGCCGAGCGGCGCCGGGAAGACGACGCTGCTGTCCGTGCTGGCCGGGTCGGCCGACCCGGGGCGGGTGGTATCTGGCGAGGTGCTGGTGAACGGCGGCGCCATGGACGCCGCTCGGTTCCGGCGGGTGTCGGGGTACGTGCCGCAGGATGACGCGCTGTTTCCGATGCTGACGGTGGAGGAGTCGCTGGTGTACAGCGCGCGGCTGCGGCTGTGCGGCGGGAGCGCTGGCGCGGCGGCGGCGCGGGCGAGGGAGTTGATGGCGGAGCTCGGGCTGCGGCACGTCGCCGGGTCGAGGGTGGCAAGCGTGTCCGGCGGCGAGCGGCGGCGGGTGTCCATCGGCGTCGACCTCGTGCACGACCCGGTCGTGCTGCTGCTGGATGAGCCCACGTCTGGCCTCGACTCGGGATCCGCGCTCCACATCGTGAAGATGCTCAGGGGCATGACCACCGCGCAGGGGAAGACCGTCGTGCTCACCATCCACCAGCCCGGCTTCCGTATCCTCCAGCTGCTCGACCGCGTCGTCCTCCTCGCCGACGGCGCCGTCCGCCACCACGGCTCCCTCGCCTTCCTCCAGACCCGCCTAGCAGCCTCCGGCCACGCCATCCCCGCCCACGTCAACGTCCTCGAGTATGCTATGGATGCCATCGACACCCTCAAACCCGACGCCGCCGTCGTCATCGCCATGGAAGACGCCGCGCCGGCGCCGGCTCCAGTGCCGGTGCCGGCGTTCGGGCGGCGCGCAGCGTACGCGAACTCGCCGGCGGCGGAGGTGTGCATTCTGGCCGGGCGGTTCGCGAGGACGGTGGTGCGGACACCGCAGCTGTTCGCGGCGAGAATGGCGCAGTCGGCAGTGGTCGGCGCTTTCCTGGGGTCCGTCTTCCTCGGCGCCGGCGACCTGCAGTCCCGGCTGGGGTTCTTCGCCTTCAGCCTCACCTTCATCCTGTCCTCTACCACGGAGGGCCTTCCGGTGTTCCTCCAGGAGAGGCGCATCCTGGAGCGCGAGGCCTCCCGGGGCGCGTACCGCGTCGCCTCTTACGTCGCCGCCAACGCCGCCGTCTTCCTCCCCTTTCTCCTCGCGGCGGCGCTGCTGTACGCGGCGCCGGTGTACTGGCTCGTCGGCCTCGCGCGCGACCCGGCCCGCTTCGCCTACTTCGCGCTTGTCGTCTGGGTCGTGATGCTCGCGGCCAACTCCTTCGTGGCCTGTATCTCCGCGCTCGCGCCCAACTACATCGTCGGCAACTCCGCCATCGCCGGCCTCATCGGCTGCTTCTTCCTCTTCTCTGGCTACTTCGTCGCCGGCAAGAACATCCCGCGGTACTGGGTGTTCATGCACTACGCCAGCCTCTTCAAGTACCCGTTCGAGGCCTTCGTCGTCAACGAGTACGGCGGCGCCCGCGGCGGCCGTGAGTGCCTCGCCGAGGCCCCCGGCGGCGGCGGCCTCTGCGTCCTCGACGGCGCCATGCTGCTGCGGCAGCAGGGCATGAAGGAGAGCATGCGGTGGAGCAACCTCGCCGTCATGCTCGCCTTCATCGTCGGCTACAGGGTGCTCTGCTTCGTCTTCCTCTGGTTCAGGTGCCACCGCATGAGGAGGTGGTGAGCAGGCGCATGCAGCGGCTGGAAAACAGTAACCAACGCCATAGCCATTGGCACGCATGCAAATACAATCAAATGATCTTTTTTTGCTGTGTTTTTCTTCCTCTCCTCTGAGGCATTTTAATCTTGGATTCGATTAGGTTGATACGAGCATATGTATATGTTTGGCAGATATTGATCAAGTTCTAGTGGAATTGGATGTTCTTGTGTATCAACAACGGTGGGATTCAAGGGAGAAATAATTTGATGAACAGGAGACTATTTAGCTACCTTTCTGTCTCTGTTTCTTTCCAAAACATCGGGGAAAGTGTTGCATTCGTGTTGGATAATTGGATTTGCCATTTTGGTAGCCCATTCGGTCGCCTCTGTGGCAAGGAGGTAGCTGGGTAAAGCAGGATAATTGCCAATGATAGGAAGTGAGACAGTGATGACAATTGACAAAAGCCGTGCACTGGTTGGACGCATGCCCAATTTGTATCTGCACCGGAGAAAGAAAAAAAAAACAATTTTCTCGGAAGCTGAAATGTGAATTGACCGAATTGACACCTATTGAATTGATTAAGGTTTCTAATCTTTAAAAAAAAAGTGTGGTTCAAATGTTTGTAAGACAAACAATTGACTCTTTTCTGATGTTAGATTATGTCCGGTTGGAAAATGGTATGAACGAAATCCCACTCTAGTTGAGCTTAAAATACAAAGGGAAACAACGCTTTGGTCTGAAGGAAATTTTTTCTCGTCATGTTTAACTAGTAAATGGGGGAATATCTCATGCTCTTGCGGAGAAGCGTAAAGTATCATCGTTTGCTAATTTGCTAATGGAAGCAAATCAACACCTCGGCTCAATTGAGGCTTATCTATTTACTATAAACCTCATCTATAATCTATAAATAGTACAAAACCGGGTTCCAGGCTCCCCTCGGTGCCACGCATCGTTCCTTTTAGCTCGCCGGTGTGCCACATCGCGATGTCCGTTCCCGGCCGTTCGATCGCGTGCTCAGTCGGATCCGGCTGTCCATTAATTCTTTAACTATAAAATGATTTTTTTCGCGTAGCTATAAACAAGGCGGGCTGCTTGGCCCGCTCTCAGCCAGCAGCCCACGGTTCGATCCCCCGCACTTGCCGCATTTTTCCCTTTTTTTCTCTCGGGCGTCGGCGCACCACAGGCGCGCGAGCCTGATAAGTTCCTTACAAATTTGAGATACATGGAAGAGGAAATATAAACAAGGAATACTTTTTATTCTTGTTGGTCAGGAGAAAAAACGAAATTGTGTCACTGGGATGGTGGGCTTGGAACTTGGAAGCACTTGCCATTGTCACAAAATGTGCCGGTGCTGTTGTATTTGAACATTTTGAGTGGTATGAGTTTTTTAAAACTCTTCGAGTCAACTTCCTCCAGCACCATATTGGCGAACTAGGGCTCTCTGGATGGTCGTAGGATCCAGTTTCGTAATTAAATAATTAATTTTTGTCCCCCATGGGAGGAGGATCTAAATCTCTCAAGCGGTAAATCTTTCTCAGTTTGATCGATAGATAGATAGATGACAATTCTCCTACCTTTTGTTAAAAAAAAGATATTTTTTAAAAAAACTGTAGTCATATTTTGAAGGCATTAGCTAGCGAAGTGCCGGTGCTTTGTAACTGGTTTAAAATTTGAACATAATAGCCTACGTGCTAGAATGCTGGTGGGAGCAGATGGACTATCGTCGGGGATCGCCTTATTTTTTTCAATGGTTAAACATGCAAGTGCAAACTGAATTGAAAACCTGCTAGGTGTCCATGATAAATCTATCAAATCCATGCTGCCCGCCACCCCGAAGCGAGACTCTAACCAGATCTCAAAGAATAACGAGATAGGACTTAATTCCAATGTTGAAGGTTTGAATGTCATATTGCACGAGGTGGTTTGTCGTGTTTGAACCTTAAATACCTGACCGGTGTAATTTCATTTTTGGTAATTAATGGAACTGAGAGAGTTTTCACTTATGGAAAAAGTATACATAAATTTAGTTATTAACTAATATATAAAAAACATTGATTAAAATTTTCTCTATTTTAGCAGTGACGAGGAGTCACGTGCCAAATAAAAACATGCCAAATTAATATATAAAAACGAAAAGACTTTGTCCCGGACGTCCGACGAGCCGAATGCGTGCTCCATCGCGAACTGATCCCCACGGCAGGCATGCATGGGGTGGGGCCGTCCGTCAGCTTCGGACACGCGGCTCGCTCGCGGCAATTTCTCCGGGGTGGACGCAGCGCGCCGAAAGCATGCAAGGGGGGTCACGTAGGATGCACCGTGTTTCTCTGCATTGTGTTGGGGCCACACACGAGTGTGAATTTTTCACAAGCGCATATTTTTTGTGTGTAGCATCCCAGCGGTCGGACTCCATGTTTGAGTTTTTAGTCGTTTGCACCATTAAAACTTCAAAATCGTACTGCATTAATGAAACTTGAATCTTTTCCAAAGAAACTTGGATTTTAGCCAAGTTTCATCAAATTTCATCAGTATTTTAGCCAAGTTTCGCTAGTACTTTCTTCAAGTTTTGCCGTTGCTTTCTTCAAGTTTCATCGGAACAAAACAAGTTTCATTGTTTCTTCTTCAAGTTCAATAGTAATTTACCAAGTTTCGTTGAGTTTCCACAAGTTTCATCAAAAAGTTTCCACGTTTTGTTATTGGGTTGTCGAGTTTCATTAGTACGCTCTCAAGTTTCATAGTACATTCTCAAGTTTCAATAATACCTTCTCAAGTTTCATTAGTTATTTATTCAAGTTTTAATATATATTTCTAAAGTTTCGTTAAACTCCAAGTTTTATTAGTTTTTTGTCCAAGTTTCATTAGTTTTTTTTGTAAGTTTTCATCACGCACTTCTTGATTGGCCACGCACTCCACAGAAAATCATCCTGCGCATGCCAAAAAGTAGGGACCATGGCTACAAGGGATGTGGGGGTGTGCACCCGGCTTTTCCCTTAAAAAATGGCGCGCAGAGTGTATCTAGGCACGCGTGTGAGACGGACCGTGTAGAAGGCGAGGGCTTTTATTGGAAGCGGTTGGATGCGCGTGTTTGCTAGCGATCCAACGGCTGAGGCGCATCCGATCCGTGTGCTCGCGCTGGACGTCCGACATCTGGCGCTTGCCATATAAAAAACATCGATTAAAATTTCCTCTATTTTAGCCGAGTGATGAGGAGTCACGTGCCAAATAAAAACATGCCAAGATTCTACCCAGAAATCAATACTGGTGGTAAAATGACATATGCGTGAGAACTCGAGAGCGGCCCAAATTTACTGCAATACCTAGCTAAGAGCATGTACAACGCTACACGTCGGTCATCTATAAGTTATCTCTAACCCATGCCACGTCATATTTGAGCTTAAGTGGATGAAAGAAGGAAGAGTGAGGCAAGAGTTGTCTCGGATGCAAGAGATGACACTAGCGCAAGAAATAAGAATTGGCAACGGCTTCGAGACAACATATAGGCAGCACAGAGACGACAACTATATCCAACAATACATGCATAGGGCCTAGAGATAGTTCAGCGACTGCATATAGTCGACCGTTGTCTACAACAACACATGCATGAGATTAATTACATGAAGGACATCAAATGGCCCTATAGACAACTCGAGACATACCATTGTATGAGTTGTCTCTTGTATTATCTACAAGTGATATGACGATGATTCACTACAGGAACCGCACTCTGTGTCGCCGGCCAAAACCGTTGACGCAGCCATAAAAACCGCCGACGTAGCGACCTATCTGATGACGTCTTGTATTATCTAATATTAGAGACGGATAACGTCTCAACAATTATACATGCCTTCATTGCATCCTGTCATCACTTCATCACGGCTTCATCTCCCTTGTGAATCCCGGCGGCGCATGCACGGCAATCCGAGTAGATCGAGCATTGATCAGTGACCAGTGACCAGTGCCAGTGCCTGTCGCCCTCGGCGTAAACAAGAACCACCGAAGCTGAAGTCGGCAGGTGACCCCTGCCCCAACACACCCTGCACCGACTGGCCGGCATGCTCGTTTAACTAGCGATAGATCAGTGGCTCGCCGGCCGGTAAAACGACGGCGGGTTCGTGCGTCGATCCGCTGATCGATCGATCGGCCAATGGCATGGGCGCGGGCCGGCGGACGGGACAGGACGAGTGACAGCTGAGAGTGAGGAGATATTTCGCTCGCGGCGGCGGCGGCGCGTACGTCGCCGTCGAGAAAAGAACTCGCTCGCTTTGGCTTTGCGGCGGTGCCCGTGCCCGCCACTACGGCTGCGCTGCTGCGCCGCACGCGCCGCGCCGCCTGCGCCGCGCGTACGTAGGTTGGTCGCCGCGGCCGGCACGCGCGCAACACCGAGTAAGCGGCGGCGGCAGCGTGCAGAATGCAGATTGATACGTACGTAGGGGTTGATCGGGACGTCGCCGTCGAGCTAATTAACCAGCTCTCGATTAGCCAAAACGATCGATCCCTTTGATCCCTTCGTTCAGCCATGCATCGATCGATCCGATGGGTGTTCATTTGATAGAAAATATGCACTTGAAAGCACACAAGGCACCAAAAAAATTCGATCCACTCCCATCTTCGCTTCCATATGTGGTCGTTGCCGTTTCTACTCAAGATGAACTCTTAAAATCTGACACACTGAAGCAGGAAGACCACGTGCGATCCGTGGGCGACTAGGGTTTCCCCCTAGCTGCCGCCTCCCGCCGCCCACCTCCGCCGCCGACGTCCCCTCCACCTCCGACGCCGCCTCCCCTCGCTCCCCCTCGGCCCCCACCGCCTCGGTCTCCCCTCGGCCTCCTCCAACGCCACCAACTCCGCCCCTCCCGCCCAGCCGTCGCCGCCGCCGCTCGAGGATGGGTTAGGTCGGCTGCCCCTTCCCTCGCGCCGACCGCCGCCGCGGCTCCCCGTCCTCGTCCCCGCTGTCGCCACCATCGGAGCTCGGGTAGCTCACTGGCGTCTTCCTCCCCGAGCTCCCGCAGTCTTACTCCTCGTTGAGCTCACCGGCGTCCTCCTCCCCGAGTTGCCGGCGTTTTCCTTCTCCTCGTTTCGTCTTTCCGCCGCCGTCGCCGCAGAGGATCCCTTCCTGCGCCGGCAGCTTCACAAGCAGGCCTCGCCTGCAACTCTGTCCTCTCGGGCTGCTCCCCCTTCAAGCTGTCGCTGTCGCCGCCAGTTTCCTCATCGTCGCCGCTGATGGGTTACGCCAGTCCTCGTCCTCGTTGTCGCTGCCCCTCGTCCTCGCCCTCGGTTTTGCCATCGTTGGAGCTCGCCTAGCTCATTGAGTTCACCGGCGTCTTCCTTCCCAAGCTCCCGAACTCCACAACACCGCCACGGGCTTGCTCACGCCGCCCTTCTCCCAAATCATGCCTTCCTGCTCCGGTGCTCCTTCCCCGCCGCTGCCGCCGAGGTCGCCGCCGCCGCCTCCCCCCTTCGTGGCTCCACTTCGGTCTTTTCTTAAGAAGCCGGCTCGGTTTTCGATGCCCCCAGCCAGTAAGCACGTCATGGCTGTCCTCCCGGCCTCTCAACGCCAAGTCAGGTTCTCCTTACCTGCTGAAGATCCTTCTGAGGTGGAGTGGACTCTAGTTCGCTCAAGCGGCGTCGCCATGAGGACAAATGGCGGCATACCGCCCGGCATTCTTGCCGCGCAGGACCTTTGCGCAGGCCCTTATGACTCCAGTTCGTGGTGATCGGCGTCGTCATTGCACTACCTTCCGCGACAGCTCCGGACAAAGATCGCCCCGTCTCCGCCACTCTCGCTGCTTGGAGTTGGGCCACTTGGCGGTGAGCTGCAGGGACCCAATTCGTTGCCGACACTGCAAGCGCAACGGACATATATCCCGCAACTGCCGCTATCCAGCGCCTTCTACTATGAAGCACCGTTTACCTGCTTCTTTACCCTATCCGACCTGGGCGGTTCAGGGTCACCTAAGCCGACGCCCATGTCGTTCGAAGAGCTTCATCCGCTCCACGACGAACTTAGAGGCTACCCTGGGAAACGATCGCCCCCGCCTAGTCGAAGACCCCACCCCTCTTCGCTTTCGGGTGCGCCTCTGCCTAGAGAATGTCCCTATGCATGTGCGAGACGAGGCCACTATTCAAAGCATCATTGGTTCGACTTGTGTGCTCCAGTACTTTGAAGTGCACCCGCGCCGCCAAAAGAAGTCGGTCACCCTCAATGTGTGGGCTTGGACGGCGGAGCCAATTGACATCCCTAAGATTCACGACCTCTCTATTGTCATTCCTAACCCGGAGAAAGGTGCGGCTCCTCCCAAGATAGTGGACACATTCAGAATTTTCATCCACTTGGATGTCATTGAAGATTTCTCGGTGGGCTCCCCGCGTCTTGGCGGCCGCTCTCGCCTAGATTGGCACCTAGGTCTGGTGGATGGAGAGAAGCCACCGGTCAGATCGCCCACGAACGCTTTGCCACGCTACCGCCATCACCACCCTGACTCGGTCATCGACACCCGTGAGTCCAAGTTCCGCAGCCAGGGAGACTATAGCTCTTACTCCGTCACCCGCAAGGTCGCCCGCAACACCTCAGCTTTCAAGAAGGGCCCTTCCGGTAGCCGACATGTCGAGGCAAAGTTGAGCCTTCTTCCACTTCTGGCATTGGCTCCAGGACCCCAGGGACTGTCGAGGTCGAGGTTGATGTGACCACAGTTCTAACCAATGATGATTATGGTCTCAACCTGGAGCATGGAGCCCCTCTCACCCAAGAGATAACACCACCTCAGCTACAACTCACCCCAGCATCCCTTATCGGCGAAGGGGACTTTTTCGCCAACGCAGACTCCACAATCTTAGTGACGGAGGATGTCCCACCGACCTCCCAAGGTGGCTCGGAGGCCCTAAACCTGACGCCGGCCTCCCTGCCCTCGTTTTCGCCGCCTTGCTCTGACGTCTTTTTCATCCCCGTGAAACCCCCTATCCTCCAAGTATTTACCAGAAGAGCAACGCGCCAGTCCATGACCGTTGCTTCGACGCCAGCCGCTGCTTTACGCCGAAGCTCCCGTCTTGCAGCTAAACCTATGTCAAGGCTACCAGTAGAGGAGAAGGCCAAGAAGCTCATCGCCAAGTGCCTAGAGCCGTGGTTCGATTCCCGTGCCAAGCCTGATGGCACCCTAGACCATCTTTCCGCCCTCCTGGAAAAGCCTCTACCCATCGATGCAGCCACTGCGTTGGCCAACCTCTCTGGCCTCCCTCTTGATGATCCCCTGCAAACGACGGGGGTCGGTCAACCGACAACCTTGGGTGCCACCTCTTCGAGCAATCCACGATCGGGGTCCGATGCTTCTTTATCTCCCAAATGACTTCACATATCCTCAACTGGAACGTCAGAGGCCTCAATTCGGGTGCAAGGCGAAGTGTTCTTCGAAATCTCATATCCTCATCTGGAGCTTCGCTGGTTTGCATCCAAGAAACAAAACTGGATGTTGTGGATGCTCAGGTTGTGTTGGACTGCGCTGGTCGCTCCTTCATGTCCTTTTTTGCTTGTCTTCCAGCTTCTGGAACAAGGGGTGGGATCCTTCTATTAGCGCATGAAGATTACTTTCAGATGGGCGACATCGTTAGCACGTCTAACTATGTCTCGGCAACCATCAAGTCAAAGCTGACAAACATCTCCTGGCGCATCACAGTTGTCTATGGCCCACAGTCTACAACAAATAAACTCCTCTTTCTTCAAGAGATTGCCACCCATGCACCGACTACGTTTCCCTGGCTCATCTTGGGGGACTTCAACCTTATCTACCAAGCTGCGGACAAAAGCAATTGCAACCTCAACCCGTCGCTTATGTTTGCCTTCCGCTCAATGATCAGCAACCTTGAACTGAAAGAAATTCACCTCTCAGGTCGTCGTTTCACCTGGAGCAATGAGCGGGCCAATCCTACCCACACGAGAATAGATCGTGTCTTTTGCACTGCAGCTTGGGAGCTCCTCTTCCCTGAGACTTACTTGAGAGCTTTACCGTCGTTGGTGTTAGACCACGCCCCTCTCCTCCTTTCGACGGCAATGGAGCATAGACCCACTAAATGTTTTCGCTTTGAAAATTTCTGGCCACGAATCGAGGGTTTCCACCAGGTAGTCCAGGAGGCTTGGAGCCGTCCAGTGGCTAATATGAACCCCTTCCACAAACTTCACACCAAACTCTCTCGTACTGCTAAGGCTCTCTCCAAATGGGCAAAGATCAAAGTGAGAAACTCCAAGGTCCTCCTCGCCGTAGTTCACGAGCTGATTCTCCTCTTCGATCAAGTTAGCGAGGCACGTTTGCTTTCGCCTATTGAAAGGGACCTTCACAGGCGACTTAAAGACCGTAGCTTGGGTCTCGCCGTGATCGAGAAAGCACGGATCCGTCAGCGGACACAGGCCCAATGGATCAAGTTGGGAGATGCAAACACGAGATTTTTTCATATTCGTGCCAATTCTCGAAGAAGGAAAAACTTCATTCATTCCTTGGCCACGCTCGATGGGCCAGTTAGCTCCCACTCTGATAAGGAATTGGAATGCCATCGCTACTTTCTGGAGCACCTAGGCACTCCCTTCAACCATGAGCTCTCATTGGCTTGGGAACACCTGGGCTACTTACCCCATGACTTGGATGACCTAGAGCTGCCTTTCGAGGAAGAAGAGATAAAGCAAGTTGTACTTTCCAACCCATTAGATAAGGCGCCTGGCCCGGATGGCTTTACAGGCTTATTCTTTCGTGTTTGTTGGGACACGATTAAAGAGGACATCATCAATGCCTTTCACTACCTTTACAACCAAAACTCGGCCTCGTTAAATCTCCTAAACACAGCTAACATCGTCCTCCTGCAAAAGAAGGAAAACGGTTTGCAACTGACAGACTTTCGCCCGATCAATTTAATCCACAGCTTCAGCAAACTTCTATCCAAACTCTTGGCCAACAGATTGGCCCCTCATTTAGATAGCCTAGTCTCACGAAGTCAAAGTGCCTTCATCAAAGGTCGTGCAATTCAAGACAACTTCCTTCACATCCAGAATGCCATTCAAGACCACCAACGCACGAAGACCTCAACTATATTTCTCAAAATTGACTTTTCCAAGGCTTTCGACTCAGTTCATTGGGGCTATCTATTAGAGGTTCTGCAGCACATGGGTTTTGGTCAACGATGGCGTAATTGGATCTCCTCCCTTCTAGGGTCGGCCTCCTCCTCCATCCTTCTCAATGGCACTCTGGGTCCCTCCTTTTATCACGCAAGAGGAGTTAGACAAGGGGATCCTATCTCGCCCATGTTGTTCATTTTGGCTATTGATCCTATCTAGCGGCTCTTTCTTCGGGCTCAGGAAAATAATGTTCTTTCTGCTATCAACTCGCGGACGGTCTCCATGCGGACATCCCTCTACGCTGATGACGCGGTCATCCTCATAAATCCCGTACGCAGTGAAATTGAGACGGCTATGAATATACTCGAAGGCTTTGGAAAGGCCTCCGGACTCCACACTAATCTTGCCAAAAGTGCTGCCTACCCGATTCATTGTAAACCAGAAGAGTTAGATGATATCTTAATGTCCTTCCCCGGTAGGAGAGATTCCTTCCCCTGCACGTATCTTGGGCTTCCCCTTCACCAACGTAAGCTCAAGAAGGTGCACTTTCTCCCCCTAATCGAGAAAGTGCAAAAACGACTTCAAGGATGGAAGGGAAGCCTCTTGACCAAGGCCGGTCGGCTTACGCTCGTCAACACTGTCCTCTCAGCTTTGCCTACGTACTTCATGTCAACTTTTCCAATACCCAAGTGGGTTTCAAAGAGGTTGGACAAAATCCGTCGAGCCTTTCTCTGGCGGGGAGAGGAGTCATCAAGTGGTGGGTACTCACTTGTCAACTGGTCAACTATGTGCCGACCAAAGAAGTTGGGTGGCCTTGGCACCCTGGATCTTCAGAAATTCGGTACAGCACTTCGTTTGAGGTGGTTATGGCTCGACTGGACCGACCCATGCAGACCTTGGAAGGGCTCTCCGTTACCCTGCAATGATTTTGACAAAGCGCTCTTTCGCGCGGCCACTCGTGTCACCGTCCAGAATGGCCAGAAGGCTAACTTTTGGCTGGATAATTGGCTGCAGGGGTCGGCACCGTGCAACATTGCGCCCCACCTCTTCAAAATCGCAAGAGGAAAGGACCATACCGTCGCATATTTGCTTCCTAATGATAGATGGATAGTCATGGTGCGACACCTCAACACGGTGGACAGCTTCAGGATTACCTCCACCTTTGGAGCCAACTTCGTGGTGTGACGCTCACACATGCAGCTGATGAGATCATTTGGACTTCAAGCTCGGATGGTCGGTTCTCCACTAGGTCGGCTTATCGACTCCAATTTTTGGGCAGTACGGGTTGGTCCCTTGGAGACACCATCTGAAAAGCACAGACAGAAAACAAATGCAAATTTTTTGCTTGGTCTCTCGCCCATGGGCGATACATCTGGTGACGTCTGGCTCAAAAGGATGGCCCCACCAAATTCATCTGTTTTTATGCGAAATTGTCCAGAAACCATCAACCACTTGGCTCTTCATTGTTCATACTCTGTAAGAGTTTGGAATGAGGTTCTCAATCAATACCCTCAAACGCCTAGATGGACAAACAACATGAGTTTCTGCGACTGGTGGATCGCGACCTCTTCCCAAACAGCCGACAAAGCTACCAAGAGGGCTCTAAATGGTCTCATAGTCTACACTATTTGGAATCTTTGGAAGGAAAGGAATAGACGCATTTTTCAGCATAAGAATCTTCCTTCTAAGACGCTAATTGATAGAATCTTAGAGGAGGTGAGGGGATGGAGCATGGGGCTCCTTGCCGTTCCAATGTAATCTCTTTCTGTTTTCCTAGCCGTGGCTAGGTCCTTGTACAGTGTACAGTTCTCTTCTCCTTAATGAAATGGCAGAGCGCCTGCCCCGTTCGTTCAAAAAAAAAACAAAACTATAAACATTGATGTGGTTTGATCATTATTAGTTTAATACCGGAACAGATAAAAAAAATTAATAATTTTTTTTATTTAGCCTGGCTATCTAGATTACTGCTACTAGTTACTATCCTGGCTATCTAGTTATCTATAGGTAAAATATGTTTTATACCATCGGAAGATTACAAGTTTCAAAAAAATACCACACAACTCCACTGTCATAGAGATATAGAGGATTCCACCTGTCAACGAGACATGGTGATATAATCCAAAACTTATCTATATGAAAACAGTGACAGTGTTGCTGTTCATCAAATTGATGTTGGAGTAGCCACTATGGTCGACATTTTCGTGGCCCGTATTTTCACTATCATTGTGGTCCAACCAGTTTTTTGAGGAGGTGTTCCCATCATCAAGGCCTCAGGCCCATTCACCGGCCTTCTCCTTTGATGAAGACTCATTCATTTATAACACAGGGTGAGTTCATTGTCGTTGTTGTCGTCGCCCTCCTCCTCCTCCTCCAATGCCTCCCTGAGCCACCGCCAGTGCCACACACTAAAGGATTTGAGGATGGGTTAGGAAGCGATCTAGGCCATTATCACTTGGTGTTGGCTTGGCACAGGGCTTCTCATCTATCGCCTTCTCCCGACGAGACCCTCATCGATCAACTCCCCCTTCACAAGGTTGATCGCTAGCAAGGTGACCATGGTGAGGTGGGTGGAGAGGGAAATGGTAGCAATGGCAAGGCAGGTGGAAAAGGCCACAACAACAAAGAAGATGACGACCGGAACACAATGGAAAAGATAGAGGCCACTGGGAAACGTGGGATGAGGCAATAGAGTTGGGAGTTCGGAAAATGTGGGAAGAGGTGGAATTTTAGATGATCGATTAGATTGGAATACAGATAATACAGGGAAATATTTTTTATGCAAAACGTCTTGGAAGATGAATCGTTAATTGAGTTGGTTGTAATTACAAACTGATAAATATTACTATGAAATGGTGATGCTATTTTGTGGTAGGCCTGCTCATGGCGCGGCCGGCTGTGAGCCCGCCCAAAAAAGCTCGACCTGCTCGGCGACGGCACCGCAGACTCGCGCCTCGGTCTGAAGCCCGGTCGTCGGGCCGAGCCGGGTTCGGGACTGGGAAAAATGTGCATCTAGCCGTGGTCGGGCCGGGCTTTCGGGATCGGGCCGGCTCGGGCCCAAAGCGGAGGCCCAGGGCGTCGGGCTGTGTCGGGCTCAGGCTTGGTCCCACGGGACCGGGCTTTTCCAAGCCCAGCCCAACTGATGATCAGGTCTATTTAGTGGTCATATATATGACATTATTATAGATTATGGCCCTCGTTTTTGAGTGATCTGAACACCGATCGGTGAATCAACTGAAATGATGAACTCGAGAGCTTCTCGAGCTAGTCTCGAGATTCGGGTATATTTTTTTTACTTGTTTTTTAAAGCGTTAGGACCCACCTTCAAAACAACAAAAAAACGGATTCAAAAAACTGAAAGAATATGTGTTTTCAAAACGTAGATAAGTCGTTAAGCTGTTAAGACGTTAAGCTGAAAAGAACTGGGCCTATATGTGTTTGAGACTCCACACCGCAACTAGCACACAAGCTCTTTGGCACTCGCCCACATCCTAGCATTTATCTTTGCTTGTCTTGCGCTACATTGGCGTTGGCGTTGTACTGCTTTATAACAAAAATGGCACATATTTATGTCTGACTTAAACTATGTGTTATCCACCTAGAATAATTCAGGATACATGTAGCATACATGTATGTATCCTTCTCTGTTTCACTGGAGAAAATGATTAAGAGGGAATTCCTTATTTGCCACTGTCGAACTTCCTTATGCCTAATTTGCCACTAGAAAATTTTACCTTCCTTATTTGCCATCCACTTAAAATTTTATGCCCTATTTGCCACTCCCGTCACTTAAGAGGTTAAGCTCCGTTAATTTGGCAAGAAAAAGACAATTTTGTCCCTAGTTTGAATAATGTTTAATTTCAGCATAATTACCTTATAATAATTTTGATGAAAATTACATTTTCATGGGAAATTACATTTTCGTCCGAAACATTAAAATGAAATTAAGCCATGTCCAATCAAAATTTTCGATTGAAAAATGTAATTTCCATCAAAATTATTATAAGGTAATTATGCTGAAATTAAACATAATTCAAACTAGGGACAAAATTGTCTTTTTCTTGCCAAATTAACGGAGCTTAACCTCCTAAGTGACGGGAGTGGCAAATAGGACATAAAATTTTAAGTGGATGGCAAATAAGGAAGGTAAAATTTTCTAGTGGCAAATAAGGCATAAGGAAGTTCGACAGCGGCAAATAAGGAATTCCCTCAATGATTAACGCTATGCACGCACCGCCAGCTACAGCTCGTAGCCAGTGACAGCCATGGATAGCCCCATTGGCCGAACCCGTTTCACTTTGCTGCTCGCACATGAGTGCATATGATATCCAATGCCCAATCCAGAGCTCCTAGCTAGCGAGTGCTCCTGAACGGCCGGCAGAGAGCTGGTGCGGTTGCGTGGCATGGCATTCCAGGTCAAAATCGTCGCCAGGGTCATGGAGATTACGCTGTGCGCGCACTCGGCGGAAAGAAGAGACCAGATACGTCTCGCTTTTGCGCTTTTTTGTGATCGGTGGAGTGCCCGGAAAGGCTTCGGCCCTCTTAGTCGGCATATGCGCGCGCTGCATCAGTGGTTAAAAGGAAAAAAACCCATGATGAGATGTAAAATTAGGAAGATTTGGAGATTTAAACGTTTCAATTTGATTGTTCAGTTTTTATATATGCACTATGACTGCAGACTCGAGTGCCCATGTATCTTCGGTAGACACTACGGCCAGATGTCATCGAGATAACCCTTCGTAAGGGCCAACTTTAGTACAACACTAACCATACAACCAACAAACTAGACCACCGGGCCATCGACGAATGTGCCCTCTCGCCAATCCGCGGCCTCCAAGACAACTGTCGAGTCAGACGATGCCGCCATCTTCTTAAAGCCGACCCAGACTGATGTCTCCACCTTGGCATGCATCCTTCAGGCGTTCGGCAACATCTCCGGCCTTCGAACAAACTTTCTAAGTCCCAGGTTGTCCCCATCAGATGCAACAGTCTGAATCTCGACACCATCCTGCATGACTTCCCAGCCGAAAGGGCATCTTTCCCCATTAAATATCTGGGCATCCCACTTTCCGTCAGAAGACTACGACACGTTCACTTCCAGCCCCTTATCGACAAAATCAGAAATCGGCTGGCAGGTTGGAGATGTCGTCTCATGTCTAAAGGAGGAAGGCTTACCCTGCTTAAAGCGGTTCTTTCGGCCCTGCCGACCTTTGTTCTCTCCGTCATCACCCCCCAACCTCGGTCATTAAGAAAATTGACCAAATAAGGAAAGCATGGCTTTGGAGCGGATTTGCTATCCTAGGGGCTCTACCCAGGGTCAACTGGGGCTTGGTCTGCTCGCCTACCAAGTTTGGAGGCCTTGGGATTTTGGACTTATCCCGCTTCAATCGAGCCCTTCGGCTGCGCTAGCTGTGGCTCAACAAGACGTCGCCCTCTAGGCCTTGGGTGGGCTCACTAGACCCTCCCACAGAGGCTGATGCAGCTCTCCTTCATGCCGGATGCTCATTTACGCTTCGGAATGGGTCCTTGGTATCCTTCTAGGAGGACAGTTGGCTTGCTGGCTCGTCGCCAAAGGAACTAGCGCCGCGGTTCTTCCTAGCTTCCACCAGAAAAGGGCGAAGTGTCATGGAGGCGCTTGAGAACAACAATTGGCTAATCGACCTAAGGCGCAATATGGATCCCTCCCTCGTGACTGGACTTGTCCAACTTCTCCTCCGCCTCACTCAGACGTCGTTGACGCCACTTGAAGATGACCTGATCACATGGTGTTTCTCCACAGACGGTCGCTTCTCCGTGAAAACTACCTACAACATGCAGTTCATTGGCCATCGTGAGCTCTCCTCGCAGCGCAAGGTCTGGCGGATATGGGCCCCATCCAAATGCAAGTTCTTTGTCTGGTTGCTTCTGGCCAGGAGGATATGGACAGCCGATGCACTATTACAAAGGCAACTGCCCAACGCTTACTTCTGCCCCCTCTGCCTGAGGAGCCTAGAAACTCCAGAGCACCTCTTGCTGGAATGCAGCTTCAGCTCCTTCATCTGGACGCGCCTTGCCGCTTCACTTCGACTTTCCTCGCTGGACCCGTCACACTGGCAATGAAAATCTGACCTACAGCTTTGGTGGGAAATTGATGTCGTTCAGGATGCCAACCCAAAAGCGACCCTCTCCATTGCCATCGGCACCATTTGGCATCTCTGGCTCGAGCGGAATAACAGTGTTTTTCGCTTGTCCGAACGACCACCGGACGTTGTCTTTCGACAACTTCTAGATGATCTGCGGCTATGGGCAACCGCAGGAGCGCATTTTGTAATCTCTTAATTCTTTGTACGTCCTCTGGGGGGAGGGCTTTAAAACCCCCAACTCTATAAACCTCTTCTCTTTTAATCAATAGATGGCAGCTCTCCTGTCCTTTGCTCAAGAAACAAACTAGACCACCGAAGCACCCATATAAAAGCATCCTAATGAAAGATTTTACGACACCAGTCAAATTAAATGGTTGACGAGAACACTCCCTCCAGTCTGAACCTACACGGGTTAGAAATGAAAAGCCAGTCAAAAAGTCACGCAACCCAGCAATTGAGCCCGACCACCCAATTATGCCGAGCTAGTTGAAGACATTGAAGCTTGGGACCAACCTCCATGGCTATGCAAGCGCAGATGAACATCGCCACACTCGGTGGAAGTAGAGCAGCCACCTTGTGCACATCTTTGTCTTCTTCGTCATTGGTCCCGAAACCACAATCGTGGCGGGATAAGGAAGACACCTCTTTTTCACCCTACACCACCATCCATTGTCCCTGACCCCTCACGACGACCTTAAGGAAAGCATACCTCCAACGACTCCTCCTAACATTAATGTAGCTAGCCGTCGACCAAAAGATCCCTGTAGAGCACCCCAAAAAAATCACCAGATCGAATTTCCATGGAGAACTCTAGCAACTTCCCCTAAAATCCTAGATCTGGATCTACTCCCCTCCATCATGTGCCCTGGTCCACCTCCACCACCGGATCTCGGCGCCTGGACCTCCTCCTGCTTGTTGACGGTGAGCAGTCACTAAGAGGATGGAGAAACCCGATCGAGGTAGTGGGAAATAGAGAGGGAAGGAAGGAAGGAGGGGAGGGAGAGAGGGAGGACGAGAGCTGGGAAGGAAGGGAGGAGGACAGCACGGGTGCCCTCCCTCTCTGTGAGCATCGTTGAGCCCTAATTTTTATTAGTGGCATTGATGTCAAAATTAAATAATATAAAGTGCTAGGGGTTTTTGGACTTCTCGGAACCCTAGCGAAGACTCGGCGTTTTTGCAAAAACCCTAATTTGAAGCGACGACAAATTTGCGAGCCACTCCAAGGTTTCAAGTGTGTGACCCAAGAGAGAAGAGGTCACGATAGATTAGGAGTAGTTAGGTTTTATTTTCTGCTTTTCGTCGATTTCAAAAGGGTTTGAATATCTCGGATCTTGCTTGGGATCTTTGCGAATTCTCGAAAACTCGGTTCGTAGTCCACTACTTCTAAAAATACCCAAATATCCCTTTGTGAGATATCTAGAGAGAAAAGAAAACCCTAAACCTCTCCCACATTTCCTAGCACGCAAATCCCTCTGTCGGACGGGTCCGGCGCAATGGACAGCGCTCGACCAAAGAAATCACGTGCACAAGATGCGACCTTGTCGGACGGCGTCCGGCTTCTACGGACGGCGTCCGATCAAGTTAAAAATCTGAGTTTTTCCGTCTTGACGGCGTCCGGGAGAGGTGGAGAGCGTCCAGTGGCTTTAAGCGCTATGCGTCGCTTCTCAGTTTGACGGCGTCCGGGGGACCGGACGGCGTCCGATAAACCTATTTTTTGTGAGCGATTGCCTCTGCGGACGGCGTCCGTGTCTGTTGACAGACAGCGTCCGTAGAGGCTAACGGCTAGTCTTTTTGTCCTCTTCCGAGGGGCAACGGCTAGTTTTGCTCTAGGGCTATAAATACCTACCTAGTGGTCGGCTATTTTGAGGTTTGTCGCCCACTTCACCTACCACATTCATAGCTCATCAATTAGGTGTTCTAGAGCCATTCCTCCATCCACAAAGCATCCAAAGCCACAAATCATTAAACCCCAACACCGAGCTTCATGGAAGTCCTTCGATCCGACATGATCGGGGCGTTTCGGGCTTGTTACTTTTGAAGACATCCTTCGTGGAAGCGAGGGCTTGGGAGTAGGCCTTGGCGTGTGGCTACTTTCGAGTCGGTGTACGGGTGACGGAGTCCACCTTGCCGGAGTGGCGAAACGATTACCAGGAGTAAGTGAGGCGTTAGGCTCGAGAGCGAGCCGGTCCTTGTGCGCAAGGGGTAGCCTCAACGGAGAGTAGGAGTTGCGGCTCCGAACTTCGGTCAAACAAATACCGTGTCACTCTCTCCTTTAAATTCCCGCTTTTATTTTCCTTGCATCGCTTGTGTTAAATTGAATGCCTTGTCTTAGTTGCGTTGTGATTTGTTTATCGCTTCCGCTTACTTGATAATTGCAACTAGGATTGGGTCATTCTTAATATGATGCTTAATTGAGTTTAATCGAAAAGGGAGAGGAGGGGCCAGACGGCAATGGCAAGGTTTTGGGCTAGTTTGCGAGTCACAAGAGAGGAGGCAAATTGCCTTTTGTTTCTGCGTAGTAGTAGCATACGTTAGCGACACACTACAAGGGCTATTAGCATTGCTATATATGCTATTGAGAGTGACAATAGCAGTAGTGTATATGATATGTTTTTTCTCGGATCTAGGGATGCAAATGGGCCAGCATGTGGACCCTCTCGGCCAGCTCTAAGTTTTTGCTTCAAGGGTTGGATCCAATCTTCAATTTTAACCCTATTTCACTATATTCATTGATTATTCACAACCCCATTTACTATTTCGCTCTCCAACCTTGGAACTATTTTCCTAATTCGTGCTTTCTCATTTCCTTATATTTTGCCAACCCTATTTTTACTAAAATTATATTGCTATAACAGGGCTAGCTATGGTAAAGATATATGATCACTTTTGGAGATGCTAACAAACTTTAGAGGCAACATGGTCCTGAGCTCAATGGCCTTAATGCCGTCCATACGAACCACAACCACCTCCTTGGCTTCATGCACAATGCCTCGTTCACCCCTCACATAGAGCATCTCTAGCAACCACCTCCTTATACCCCAGTGTGCCTAGCTGCTAGCATATAGTGTACCCTATGGAGATGGTAGCATCTTGCAAGGCTATGACTTGTCATGGAGATAAAATGACGTTACCAGATCTCATCCTCGAAATACCAAAATTTTTAAAGTTCAATTTAATTTTAGATTTGGAATATCAAACTATGGAGTTCTCACTTTAATATGTCGAATACAAACAAACACCTCCACATTTTATCAGATGTTACGTGTTTTTTATTTCTTTTGAATTTATCGTGATCGGATGAAATATGTAATTACGTATACATCCCTGGCTAGCAGCAGCAGGTCGGATGCCTAAGGGGAGGCTCGGTTAAACACGCAAGCATATATGCAGGACAAAGAAGACCATATTTTTTTTCCTGATCTTTTTGTAAAAAATAAAATCTTGTTGCGCGCAGTTTGGCAATGAAGACATTTGTCGCCAAAAAACGAGTTATAGGTATTTATTTAATTTCAATAAAAGAGTATTATTTATTTACTAACAAAATGCTCCCCTTTTTTAACGTTTTTTTACTTTTGAACACGACTTTTACCATTTGTCTTATTCAAAATTTGAGTGCAAACATACAAAAAAAAAGTCATTTTTAAAGTATCTTTATTGATAAAACAAATCAGAACAAAATAAATGATATTTATAAAAAAAATTGAATAAGATAAATGATTAAAGGCGTGTCTAAGAAGTCCATTTTACCCCCTTGAACTATCGTACATGTTTAGTTTTCCCCCTCAACTTCAAAACCGGACAAAACACCCCCTCAACTATCAAAATTGGTACAAAATACCCCCCTCACCCAAAACCATGGTGGTTTTGGATGACATGGCATCTAGTCATCATTTTTTTTTCTAGAAAATAAATTCAAAAAAATCTAGAAAATTATAGGAAGCTCAAAAAATATAATAAAAATATGCACAACAATAGAACAAATACATAGAATCCAAATATGCAATAAAACTATAAAGTTTATGTGCATACTTATTTGCAAAAATTATTATTTGTATATAAGGTGTTTTATTTATTAAAAAAGTATTCAAGAAAATTTTGTTTGTTCTTTATAAAATGGTGAAAAATATTTTAGTTTTGAGAATGATGTAGAAATTAATAAAAACATCAAGATGCTATTTTGATCGTTGAATTTGATTTTTAAAAAATGCAATTGAAAGGTCAAAATAAATTAGAATTAGAATTTGAAAATATAAATAGAAAGGCAAAATTAGCATCCCTCTATTTCATGGCTTTCTCTCATTTTTCCTACAAGCCAAATTAAGTTTTCTTAAATACTTGATTTATTTATTCAATGAAATACATTATGTACTATTTTTACGTATAAGTATATACATAGAAAAGTATTTTCAATGAATATTTGGATTCTACCTATTTTGTATTTTTGGTATTTTTATTTTAATTTTTTGAGCTTCCTATGATTTTCTAGAAATTTTTTGAATTTATTTTCTAGAAAACAATGTTGATTAGGATGCCATGTCATCCAAAACCACAATGGTTTTGGGTGAGGTATTTGTACCGGTTTTAATAATGAGGTGTTTTGTCCGGTTTGAAGTTGAGAGTGAAACCGAACTCATGCGATAGCTCATGCAGAAATTGACTTCTTCCTATAAAATATAAAATTTTTAAAATTCCGCGCGTGGGGACTCTGGCCGGCGCGCCACCGGGGCCCTCATATATCCATACACAAACGGTGCTATACTGCTATTGGACGTTCATCACCATGGCCATGGGCTTCCAGCCTTCCACCGGCTGGGACCATCAACTCGTCAAGATGGAAGGGAAGGAGACAGGGACAGGGACAGGGCCATGCTGACAGTTGTGGATCCTGGAGGCCCATCAGTTCATGTGACGGGCTCTCTTGTTACGAAAAGGCCTGGCTGGATGCTGTCCCAGCGCAGCGGCCACTCCCGTGCGCGGGTTTCGCATGCTGCCTTGCGTGCGCGAGGCATCCTCAAACCCAAAGGGCACCTCCAGCGAAACCAGAACAATCGGCTATTAAGGGCATTCCCAATGCCATATCCATATGTGAGAACATGTACAACGGGCCAAATCAGCAGTCTCTAAACAGGCTATAGCATGTGCCACGTCAATTTTTTTCTAAGCTGGATGAGAGAGACGAAGAGACCGTCGCTTGGCCAAGCAACGGCAAGCGACGGCGCTAGCACCGCGCGAGCCCGGGAAAGCACTCCTGCGCATGTCTTTTTTTCTCCTGCATGCATGGCACGCATATCAAAAACACTTTTTAGTTTATATTTTTGTTATATCTTTTGATTGGTAGCTCTGGTCACCGAACCGATTTGAAAAATGAGTTCCTGACATTTTTTCAAACAAAACTAGACCACACTTGCATATAAATTTTAAAATTTTAAAATTTTTATTTTTGAATTTTTTTTATTATCCACCGTTTGTTTTTATTTTTAAAATTTTCATTTTAAATTTACAGCCTCTTGATAACCACAGTTTTTAAATTCAATTCAACTATTAAATAACTATGCAGACAGCTCTATAGACAACATATTGTATGTGCTGTCTACATAGATGTCTGTAAGTGACATGGCAATGTTTTAGAGACAGCAGCTGTCTCTACCATTGTACATGCCCTGATGGGGGTAAAACGCATACATGTCACTGTAGAGTTCCCTGTGGATATAAATGCCATCGTAGAGTGTCTAATATCGCAGACGCCATTATAAACAGAATAAACGTGCATACATGCCATTATGGAGAGTATTGGGGATATATGAGCTGAAAATACAATCCAAAATACATTTGACGAGCGGGGCCCACATGTCATCCCCACTAACCTTCTTCTTCCACCTCCAGCCATTCCCCTCTTCTCTCTCCTCTCTCTCTCTCTCTACTGATCCTCTCGCTCCTCGGGCTCCTCTACTCTGCTGAGGCTACGGCGCCGGAGATGCAAAGATGGCGCTGGCCACGCCGTCAGGCTCGGCCCATCTCCAATGAGAGGAGGCCGCCCACAGGCAGAGGTAGACCAGACCCACGCCGAGAGCTCATGGAAGAGGAGGAGAGGCGCACGGCGAGCTCGCGAAAGAGGAGGAGGAGAGGCGGCGCGTCAAGCTCTCTGAGGAGGAGAGGCGGCGGCGAGCTCGCGGAGGGTTGTGGCAGTGCTGGAGATAGTCGGCGCAAAGAGGCCGGCGGCGGAGATCGGGAGAGGGAGAGAGGGAGAGAGAGGGGAGAGAGATGGAGGAGGAAGAAGAAGTTGAGAGGCTGACATGTGGACCCCGCATGTCAGACCATATTTTCTACCGTATTTCTCCGCATATTTCGTCCGAAATTCTTTCCCAGCTCGAATAATGGCATCTGTGCACATTTTTTATGTTTATAACGGCGTCTGCGATATTAGACACTCTACGATGGCATTTCTGTCCAAAGGGAACTCTACAGTGGCATGTATGCTTTTTACCCTATGTGATTTGTCCCCTATATCATCACTATTCATCCACTATTCTATTATTAATCTATATCTCTCTACATTTCTTTCTCTTATATTTTATTCTTTATCTACTGCTACAATAATGTGTTAGAGCAACTTCAACAGCCCCTCTATACCTCCCCTCTAAAACACTATTAGCGTCCCCTCTATCCGCCCCTCTAAAATTCCTTCACAACCCACGCTACTCTCTAAAAGATTCCTTCTCTCCGGCAGCCTCTCTATATCTGCTACGGTATTATAGATGGCCACCTGGGTTTGCTCTTAGGGGAGGAAAAGCGACAGCGTTGGGATTTGGGAATGCCCTAAGAATTCACGAAGGAAGAGGGTGGCGACGGAAGAGTATGCCAGGGAGTTGGGAGGACGAGGAGGAAGAAATCATGGAGAATGAGAGAATAAAAAATTATTACCCGTTGGTCCCACATGAATTTTGGAGTCTATTGGATAGGTAATAAAAAATTATTACCTATTGGATAGGTGGTCTCTTAAACTGATGTGGACAGAGTTATAGACAACAAGTCAGCTCTTCCATTGGAGATACTCATTTGGAATTTTCCCTATATTTCTTGAATTAATAGGTGGCTTAGTAATGGATTTGGGATATTGTAGCAGGTTTCAACCGATCGACACCAAAATCTCATCTATACTAGTTTGGTTGATCGTTTGCCTCTTCCTTGTTCTTAGTTTCTCCTTTTTGGGTGACGTGAGAGACCTTGAGATTTGAGGTTTTCAAGTGTTCCTTTCATATCTTAGATGCACGCCAATAAGGTTGGTGATCATCTTCTATGTTGAGGATGAACCAAAATTTAAAAAGAAAAATTGACTAGAGGGCACTCTAAAATTGGTGCCTTTACTGCTAGGTACCATTATAAATTATCTCATTTCTTAGAAAACACTCTAAATTTGCTCTTCTATTTGAGAAGGCACTTTCTCCAATAGAATATGATTTTTGTCCATATAGGAGAGATAAATGAGGATAGAAGGTCCATTTTGTCCTTGTAGTTGAGTGAAATGATATGTTAACATATATAAAAAATTAAAGAAAATTCAGCCTTCCCAATAAACCACTAAGAAACATAAACATTCACCAACACAATTCATAATTGAATATTAACTTCGCACATAACATAGTTTCAAATGGACTAAATTCAAATTAAACCTTTGCAGTTGACCATCAACATAAACATTCACCAACACATGTCATAAATACCAATTTTCACCCATAACATAGCTTCACATGTACGAAATTCCACGCATAGCATCAACATAGGTTGAATTTTTCTATATTGTTAAGCCCATATCACTTTGCTCAACTACAATCATCCAAGAAACTAAAGACAAAGACAAACGGTTTAACTTTTCTTGTCTTTGGCCTTGTTTATTTTAGCTCAAAGTTCCTCAAAGTTCTAACTAAAAAAATTGTGGCTGTTTGAGAGACGTCTTGAAAAGTTCAAAAAAATATAAAAAATATTTAAAAAATCTAGCAAGAACTATTTAAATCCCCACAAAATAACTGAAAAATATTACACCATTCGGCTTGTGCAAAAATTAATACATTTTCATTTAGTTTAATTTAATTTAAGCTGAAAAAACAATATATGTCACAATTTTTTCAAAAGAGAAATCGATGATTTGCCACTAAAGAGAAATCGATAATTTGCCACTCAAAAAATGATGCTCGGTGTTTAAATCATAAATCATCAATTTCGCACTGCCTAAACACTAGTCATAACTTGACACCGCTCCGGCACTTCCGGGCCCCGGCGTCTCCCGCACCAAACTCATCGAGTCATCCCTCCCGCTCTCTTCTCAGCCCCCGGCGATCCATCCCGCTCCGCCGCCTCGCCGCCATGGCCCCTACCGTCACCAAGTCGCCGCCGGCACTGGTCCCTCCGGCGGGCCCCACCCCGGGCGGCTCCCTCCCTCTCTCCTCCATCGACAAGACCGCCGCTGTCCGCGTCTCCGTCGACTTCATCCAGGTCTTCCCCGCGCCCGCCTCCCCCAGGGACCAGGACGCCTCCGTCGCCGCCATGCGCGAGGGCTTCGCCAGGGCGCTCGTGCACTACTACCCCGTCGCCGGCCGCATCGCGGAGCCGGTCCCGGGGGAGCCGGAGATCGAGTGCACCGGGGAAGGGGTGTGGTTCGTGGAGGCCGACGCGAGCTGCGGGCTCGAGGAGGCGCGCAACCTCGAGCGCCCGCTCTGCATCCCCAAGGAGGAGCTGCTCCCGCGCCCGCCGCCCGAGGTGCGCGTCGAGGACACCGTGCTCCTCGCGCAGGTACAGATTCCTTCACCTGCTGGTTCAGTCGCATTGCTTGAGCTAAATTCAGAGCTCGATTTTGGTTTGGATCTGAGTCGTGAGGAGTTCGGGGGGTTTTGGATCTGTGGGGAGCGGACGCTGCCGACCAACGTTGACCGGGAAATCGGGGAGTGGCAAAATTGACAGTGGCAATGTCATACAGAAGCAGCTCGGGTAGATTTCTAGTTCCACTGCGGTAGGCAAGGCAACTGATCGAAACAACACAATTTCCATCTAGCTAACTGCTGCTCACGATTCACGAACGGTCAGGTTCAGGATTGAGTAGAGCGGGTGCGGCAACTGGCAAGCCGTGGGCTGCAAGACCAACCCAATTCTCCAATGCGCATGCGAAGACCTGCCATGAATTTGCTTGGGCTGTTCTAAAGCTGCTAGTTGTTGAGACCCATTACCTAACGAATAATTGCGATGCTTCTCTTCAAAGTTGGTAGGGAGCTCTTTGCAAGATTGTACTTGCAACAGGCAGCCAGGCAGGCTGAGGGTCACTATTCATACTGCCTACCTAGTTGACTTGTAGGCTGTAGCACATCCTGCCAGATTTCTGGTTTCATCACTGATTCTTAACAAGCCATTTGACAAAATGACCAAATTTAACAGTTTCTTTAATAATAGAAGAAACACAGTTTTAAATACAAAAAAATGCATTTATCCTGGACTTTAGAGCATATAAAGATTCGGTGGCAATCTGGGAATCTAGGATCACGTAATATTCCACTGTCATTTCGTTTGCTCTTTGGATTTACCATGCCTAAGGAGCCGGCCATTGGTCGGTAGCTGGTAGATCAGGAGGTGAAGTTGCCCCTCACCACCGTGGTTTGAATCCTCAGACGCAGTGGGTGCCTTCCCCATTTTAGCTCAACCAGAGCTTCTGGCTGATAGCATGACACTTAAGTCTGACAGGTTTTTGTTACCTCTAGATAAATAAATATATTTAACCAATTTAGCTTGACCGCCTGACCAGAGTAGAAATTTACCGCATTGGAGGCAACAGAGACGGAGAATCAGTGAACTCTATGTAAATAAGTACATACATATTATTTAATCAGGTGACACATCCTTAGTGTCAATATTTCCCCTTCTACAGAGTCTGACTTAATGAACTAATAAGTTGATTTCTCACATGATCTGTGTTATGACTAACGAGCGAGGTGGCCCGCGTGTTTGCGCGGCTAGATTTGTTTTGGTATATAGTGTTTATCTCTAACTCATAATCTATCTCTAACATATCAGATCGGATTTAGAGTTTATCTCTAATATATTATATCAACTTTAGTATTTAATATGAATTTCTATTATTTTCGTTTAATCTAAGCCTCATAGATCTTTTATTTTTTCTTTGATTAATCTATCCCGTTATAATTTGGTCCCACAATTGACTAAACGGATAAAATAACCATATTATATTATCTTTAGTATTTAATCCGAATTTCTAATATTCTTCTTTTAATCTAAGCCGTTATAATCCGGTCCCATAAAATCAAAGGCATAGATCTTTTATTTTTTCTTGATTTATGTGAGAATTTCTTTGATTGATATTGGCCGTTATAATTTGGTCCCACCGTTGATCCAACGGCTGAAATAATTTGGATGATGTGGATGAACGTGGTGGCTTCTTTTTCCCCTCCTTTATATAGATAATAGAAGATTAGTACTGATTCGATATGACTAGTTACTGGTATGATTATCTTTTTTTCAATTTTCTGTATGTTCAGATTACAAAGTTCACCTGCGGTGGATTCGCTGTGGGCATTTGCTTCAGTCACTTGGTGTTTGACGGACAGGGTGCAGCTCAGTTCCTAAAAGCAGTTGGTGAAATGGCACGAGGACTCCCTGAGCCGTCACTGAAGCCAATCTGGGCCCGTGATGCCATTCCCAGCCCTCCTAAGCCACCTCTCGGACCACCTCCGTCGTTCACTGCATTCAACTTTGAGAAGTCCGTTGTTGAGATCTCTCTCGATAGCATCAAGCGTGTCAAGGATCAGGTCACAAGTGAGACCAGCCAGAAATGCTCCACCTTCGATGTGGTCACTGCCATGATCTTCAAATGCCGTGCCTTGGCCATTGGCTTTGCACCTGATGCTGAGGTTCGGCTGGGTTTTGCGGCCAGCACACGCCACCTGCTGAGCAATGTGCTGCCCTCAGTGGAAGGCTACTATGGAAATTGCGTCTACCCAGGAGGTCTCAACAAGACCAGTCAGGAGGTCAAGGACGCGTCACTAGTTGAAATCGTGACGGCGATCAGGGAAGCCAAGGATGCGCTGTCAACAAGGTTCCTCGACTGGATGAGTGGTGGTGCCAAGGAGAACCACTACAATGTGTCACTCGATTACGGCACGCTGGTCGTCACGGACTGGAGCCATGTTGGGTTCAACGAGGTGGACTATGGGTTTGGCGAGCCGAGCTACGTCTTCACCCTGAATGACGACGTGAACATCGTCCCTTCTGTCGTCTACCTGAAGCCGCCCAAACCGAAGCAGGGCATCAGGCTGGTGCTGCAGTGCGTGGAGGCGCAGCACTCCGCTGTGTTCAGCGAGGAGCTGCAGAAGCTTGCGTAGAGGTGGTGTTCCGGAGTGTTTGTACGTGCACACTTTACAGGGTTGGGAATTGTTGTATTATGCTGTGTTGATTTGGTTCTTCCAGAATTTGTTTGCAATAAAGGGTTGGTCGCGTGTGTTTTATGTACTATTCCCGGTGAAGATTATCACCGTGTTACGTTATACATGTATCAGACACTGTTGACACAGAATAGTTTTTCTGTTGAGAACAGATGATTCCATTACACTTCTCTAAGAGCATCACCGAGAAAAACGCTTTATAGATTGATATCTCTATATTTTAGAATTTTTTTAAAATATCAACTCCAACAAGGTATTCTACCTTAAATCAAAAGTTCTAAAAAGTTTGAGGCCCCGAGAGAAGTTGCTAAACTTGGCAACTCTCTCTCCGACAGTGTTCCCTATATGGAGAATTGTATAGGGGAAGGAGAAAGAATCCTACATATAATAGGAATTTCTAAATTTGATCCCTATATGCTCATATATAGGATTCCTTTTAAAAAAAATCTTTTCCTATATTTCTCCCATTTCCAACGGTGTTCTCTAAATAGAGAATTCTATAGGGGAAGGAGGGAGGAACATTATAGGGAACGTTGTTGGAGTACATAGGGAAAGAATTCGTTCTCTATTTTAGGGTAGAGCATGTTTTAGGGAAGCCTGTTGGAGATAGCCTTAAGCCCTACATTTGGTTTCCCTATGTTTTATGAGCAATAAATGGACATGTTAGTTTAATTAAAGTGATATATATATATAAATATATTCATTCCTTGTTGCCGTTGGATTTCATCAAGATTCATGCACATAAAGTAAATACATGCAAAACAACATTGTCATTTACCATTCAAAAGTGTGAATGCAATAAATGCACAATTAATTGTTTATATGTTTTAGGGCTGATTGTTGGAGATTGGTATTTCTATGTGTTAGGAGGAATAAATGGATATGTTAGTTTAATTAGATGGATATATAAATGTTTTAGGGCTGATTGTTGGAGTTGATATATTTTTTAGACCCTAAAACATTCTAGTGAGTACCCTAAAACATTTTAGAGAGTTCCTATAATGTAATATAGGGTTTCACTTTTTTTATCACTCTCGAAGATGCTCTAAAAACTACGATCATCTTCTGTAGTCATGGGGACATTTCATTTTTCTCCACATATTCGAGCACAGATCATACGTGTTGTAATTTATAAATCAGGCTTAAAATAATATATATATGTCATTATCTATCAAGAAAAATCCTACAGAAATAAACGTGTGTGACGAAAGCGAAACCTACCAATTAGCATTGCCTTAGGCCATGCTCAATGCGAGTTGCGAGATGCTTCAAGGAGAGGATTGGTGAGATTTGCAGGTGTGGTGGAACATGACACCAAACTAACCAGAGTGCTAGTACTACCAAACCAACTTGCATACAGTTGTATGGAGAACAAATCAGCTGTGCCTAATCAAATTCCTGAAACTAAAGTTCCCACTGAGAAAAAGCAGGTCAATTAGGAGCTGGGCAGGCAGCCCGATCAGCAACCCGATCCAGCTGCCTTCAGTTCTCGGATTCCTCCCACTCCCACCCACCGCTCCACCACCCACCGACGACGAGGCCATGGCCGCCGCGCCCGCCGTCGCCAAGTCGCCGCCGTCGCTCGTCCCGCCGGCGGGGCCCACCCCCGGCGGCGCCCTCCCGCTGTCGTCCATTGACAAGACCGCGGCCGTCCGCGTCTCCGTCGACTTCATCCAGGTCTTCCCCGCGGCCGCTGGCGGCGGGGGCCAGGACGCCGCCGTTGCCGCGATGCGGGGCGGGTTCGCGAGGGCGCTGGTGCCGTACTACCCGGTCGCCGGCCGCATCGCGGAGCCGTCCCCCGGCGACCTCGTGGTGGACTGCACCGGCGAGGGCGTCTGGTTCGTGGAGGCCGCCGCGAGCTGCTCCCTCGCCGACGTGAACGGCCTCGAGCGCCCACTGCTCATCCCCAAGGAGGAGCTGCTCCCCCGCCCTCCCCCCGACGAGAAGCTCGAGGACCTCATCCTCATGGCGCAGGTTCCAACGCTGCCACCAATCACAATTCGCGACTCTCCCCGTCTCGTCACCTCCCGATCGAATCCAAGTGATTGCTGAGCTCATCGAGAAATTAAGCTGCTGGATTTGGGCGCTGCCCGCTGCTGCAGGTGACGAAGTTCACCTGCGGGGGATTCGTTGTCGGGATCTGCTTCAGCCACCTGGTGTTCGACGGCCAGGGCGCGGCGCAGTTCCTGAAGGCGGCGGGCGAGCTGGCGCGGGGGCTCCCGGCGCCGTCGGTGGCGCCGGTGTGGGACCGCGACGCGATCCCGGATCCCCCAAAACCGCCGCGCGGGCCGCCGCCGTCGTTCACGGCGTTCAGCTTCGTGACCCAGGTTGCGGAGATCTCCCCGGAGAGCATCGCGCGCATCAAGGACGAGTTCAAGGCCGCGACGGGCGGGCAAACCTGCTCCACGTTCGACGCGGTGACGGCCGTGGTGTTCAAATGCCGCGCGCTGGCGGCGGCGCTCCCGGACCCCGCCGACGTCCGGCTCGGCTTCGCAGCCAGCACGCGGCACCTCCTCCACGGCGTGCTGCCGTCGGTGGACGGCTACTACGGCAACTGCGTGTACCCGGTGGGGATCACCCGGAGCAGCAAGGCCGTCCGGGAGGCGCCGCTGCCGGAGGTGGTGGGGTTGATGCGGGAGGCCAAGGAGGCCCTCGCCGTGCGGTTCGCCGACTGGATGCGCGGCGGCGCGAAGGACGACCACTACAACGTGCCGCTGGACTACGGCACGGTGACGGTGTCGGACTGGAGCCGCGTGGGGTTCAACGAGGTGGACTACGGCTTCGGCGAGGCGGGCTACGTGTTCACGCTCAACGACGACGTCAACATCGTCGCGTCCGTGATCTACCTCCGGCCGCCGGCGCCCAGGCGCGGCATCCGGCTCATGCTCCGCTGCGTCGAGGAGCCGCACGCGGCCGCGTTCGCCGACGAGCTCGCCAAGTTAGCGTAGACGCTTCTTCTCAAGTCTCAACCACTGCGATTTCACACAGTGATTATAAGTATTTATGACAACGGCAATAAGTATTTATATCACAACGTACAGTGATTATCACAACGGCGATAAATATTTATGACCGGAGGTAGTAAGTGTTAAATAGAAATAGAAAAAAGGGGTAACATTAGTCCATTAGCATGCCCTTAATTAAGGAAAGGCAAGGGTGTAAGAGGGGCTGCAAATGGCAAGGAGCTGGAGGTTCACCGGTAGGAGGATGTGATCGAAAGAAAGGATTCAATAGGTCTTGAAGAGGAGGAGGATTCAACTAGTATGGTGTAATCCCAGCACTATGGCCAAACGCAAAGTATGTGTATGGCATCATGACTGGATCCATGGAGCCTTATCTGAGGAAGTTAAGACGCTATGCTGGGCACTTGCCACTAATAAGTGCCGACTATGGTGCCTCTGAAGGATGGATTGGCTCTAACATTAACCCGACATTGCCTTACATATTGGTTATTTTGAGTTCGTTCCTTTGAAGAAACCACAAGGGGAGGAGTTGGAGAACAATGCCTCTCTTCCCACTTCTACATGGTTTCTCTAGGATTTTAACATTAACAGAAGAACCATAAGTAGCAACGAACAACGAAACCACGTACAAGTTTGCTGCACAGGAACAGTGCATTATTAAGGAGACCTAAGGGCAGTTTCAATGGATTGTATCTTCAATAGTTTCATCGGACCACCACGTCAAATAGCAACCAACAATGAAACCATGGCCTCAATGCAGCCTCAACGACTCTCCTTTGTATGAGTGGTGTCTCTTGTGCTTTGATAGATGTGCTAAGAGTCTGTATTAGTCTCTCCTTTGTATATGCCCTAAGAACCTGCCTTGCGAAGAGAATCAACAGCTGCACGGGGCTAAGCACAATTAATAAGCCCAAAGGTGAGAAGAGCCATCACAGCAAAACAAACATAGTGTATCAACGCAAACAGCAAGAACAGACCATTCAACTTCTAAGAAACATCAAACTTCTACTTATTGGTAGTTGATACTTGAAACAATCAAAACTGATGTTAAGTATTAAAAAAACAATCAAAACTGATATTGAACCAAGTACCAAATCTAAAAGGTTCAATGTCAATTGGCATATGCTAAGAATCTAATTTCTTGTTTTACTTGGCCATATTCTTGATCAGATAAAGTGAGGTACTCTCTGGAAAATTGGAATTTTCATCTAAATGCTAAATAAATAGGACCAAAGAGTAGAAATTTAATCATCAAATAGGTAAGCCTAATTGGTGCCTATTAAAGCTTTTATGCAGTATTTCTTAGCTCAATCTACCCAGATGATGGATGATGGTCCAAAATATGAAATCAGAAACAATTCCAACAGGATCCAATCACTCTTTCTTGGTATAAATCATATAAGTTCAGAATCGTGCTTTTAGGAGGACCATAGAAAAATAAGAACAGTAGCTCTTCGTACTACAATCCATCATGTTAAAGCATACTGAACGTTGGAGATGAAATACAGGTTGGGGTGGGTTTGGGTTGGGTTCAGCCTCATTTGCAACCCTACATAGCAAATGTCACAGCAGTAGCCAAAATAACAGTATAGGTAACATAGTAAGGAACTAATACAAAATACATTTTCTCATCCCATAAGGGTAGTTAAGGGGGTGTAGCCCCTGAGCTCCTTAAACCTCTCTCTTCCTCTTCTTAGTAACCCTTTCCGACTCCTCCAGCACCTCCTGCAACTCCGGAACTCCATCCCTTTCTTTAGCCTCCTTAACCAAAGCTTCCGACTCCTCCAGCACCTCCTGCAACTCCTGAACTCCTCCATCCCTTTCTTTAGCCTCCTTAACCAAAGCATCCAACTCTCGGAGCTTTCTAAATTGAGTTTTATTGGCTTTGACCGCCGCCTTGTAAACCCTCATGAAATTGTTCTTAATGAGCTCCTTATCATGTTTCCCTTTAGCACCATATATTTTACACAAATCCTCTCCTGAAAACCCCTGAAAAGAACACAGTTGTCATTTAAATGACAAGTTCTGCCTTATGCTAGTAAAACCACATTAGAAAGACCAGCTGCAGTTGTACTCCCTCCTATTACGAATATTTCAGTATAGGCTTCTGTAAATCAAACCTGTTTAGGTTGATATTATTAGATTCATCATGAAATATACCTTCACAATATATAGCTATTTGGTTTGAAATAACATAGAACTTAGTCAAAGTTATGTATAAGAGCCCGTGCCAATGTCCTAATGGGCATGCATTTGGAATTGGAGAGCAGTTGTTTTTACTGTGCAAGTCTTACTACTAATGGCTATATCATTATCTTAGCAAGATCATCAAACCTGATCAGGACTATATGGAGTTTCATTTGTACACATGATTAATAGAGCCGCTGCATATTTTGATGCATTCCAGCCCTTAGTGTCGATGCCTTCCTTCTCGAGAATGTCAGTCAATACCAAGCACTCAAGAATCTCCTTGTTAACTTCAAGACATTGATACACATAGCAAGCCGTTTCTGCAATCTGGCGGTTAACCTGGATACAAGGACATAAGGTCAACAATGGAACATAAATCGAGAGGGAAAGACCCCCATAGCAACGATATGAGGTTGAATATTTTTTTTTCCTGGAATTGTTGATTAGTCAGCTTAGCACATAGTAGGTATGAGGTTTCAATTAGTAAAGCAATGTAAACTTCAGGGGAAAGAACAACAGTAAAGGCAAGCAGTGAACTCACCAGCTCTTGTTTGATGTCATAACAAAGACTGTGCAAGAACATCAATCCTTTGCTCCTATGCTTCCTGTCCTCCTCACTCAACTCTAACTTCTCTTTAGGAACTACATCATGCAAGACGTTTTTTAGGCCCCACATCACTTCCAAGACAGCATCATCGTACCAGCAGGGAATATTCTGCAAAAGGCACATAAAAATTTGTTTTCCATTGATATACTGAAAATCAAGCAGAAGGGAGGGGGGGCCTAAGCTGACCAGATCTCTTCCAATGATGTCTTTATGCTCAGGCTTTCCAACAAGTGTCTCCCCGAACCACCATTTCTTGATCATCCTGGCAAGGCGTTCATCAACACCAGAAATAGGATTAATGGCATCCGACTTGTTCTCGAACTCCATGAATTCCAACGGATAGACTACCTGGCAAAGAAATGCAGAAATATGATCATGGGGATAATAAAGGAAAAAGTTTGTCGAAGGGTAGGCTTCTCCACCAACTATTTTGCAATGCAAAGCGAATTCATTGAAACGATTTGTGCCAGTCCTAATTTTCAGGGAGATTTCTTTGCATTCCTTTGTAGAGATCATTACCTCCACAAAATTATCTACATGGTTCCAACAACAAGTGTCTCCCCAAACCACAATTTCTTGATCACCCTGACAAGGCGTTCATCAACACCAGAAATAGGATTAATGGCATCCAACTTGTTCTCGAACTCCATGAATTCCAACGGATAGACTACCTGGCAAAGAAATTGAGAAATATGATCATGGGGATAATAAAGGAAAAAGTTTGTCGAAGGGTAGGCTTCTCCACCAACTATTTTGCAATGCAAAGCGAATCCGTTGAAACGATTTGTGCCAGTCCTAATTTTCAGGGAGATTTCTTTGCATTCCTTTGTAGAGATCATTACCTCCACAAAATTATCTAAATGTTCTACTTTTCTCTCAGCTTTAACTAGGACCCTCTTCTTTTCAGCTTATCTTAACTTCTGTGCAGGCAAAGCAGGTGTGTTAGCTTCTTTGTGGGCACCACAATGATGATCAACATAAAAAGTAAGAAGTTAAGCTGAAAAGAAGAGGGCCCGCTTTTATGGATATATACAGATAAATAAATAAACTTGTTGCACCATGAAGAAACAAGGTAATCGATACTAACAGTCTGTGCAATGGCTTTGTTGACGAATTTTGTCCAGAGGATCTGCAAATGTGGAGCACAAAAAAATGTTGGAATCAAGGATAAAGACAAACTAAGAAACAAGCAGTGAATTCACAAGCTAGCTATCTAATAGATATGTTAAGGAAATACCTTCATGGCGTCTTCTTGATTGAGAAAGCCCCCATCGAAGCCAAAGTATGCGAAGCCAGATGGTGTCTCAAAGAGCAGTTTCATAACCTCCGCATCCCCTGTAAGGGAAGCGAGATCATCTCTACCCTCCATAAGGAAATGTGGATTCCTGCAAAAAAAAATCAAGGAGGGAGCAAGCAAATTAAAAGAAACAAAATAAACCATGAGGGATTGCCTCCCACCCCTTAGACTATGATGAAGCAGGGCACGAGGCACAAAAGTAAATAAAATGGCAAATCGTCATTTTTTTCATAACCAAAATGGAATGCATACTACTCCACAATTTTTTATTAGTGAAGTGCATTCTGTTTAGAGAAAACATATAGCATGACAAAAAAAATTTATGTTGAATGTAGCATATGGCGAACAACTAAATTAGGGATGCCACAGCAGGTCAGGTCAGGGATGGGTGGAAGCAAACCACACCTGACCCAAGACATGAAACCCAAACATGTAAAAAACAATGGGCGCAAACATCAACCTGTCAGGGAACCCATGGGTCTGGGAGACTCGAGTTGAGTATTTGACAGATTAAGTCATTATAAGAGATTCAAGTTTTCACAGCATCAGCCATCAAGCTAAAAGGAGCAAATTAGAGCTGGATAACAACTGACCAACTGAAGCATACGAATATTCACTGGTTCAGGCCAAGTCAAAGCATAACAATAACAATAAATAAATGGACAGAGTACAAATCAGTCATATATATATTCACATGCTGACATGCACAAACACAAAATAGCAAGGTGCACCTATATAACCCAGGCGCCTGTATTTAGCGTACCTTTGCCAGGCGATTTTTTTTTTCAACGCCAAAACACAGTTTTCCTCAATTGGATTTTTTTATTCAATTGAAAAAGAAAAAATATATTCAGTCATATATTCACAAACACAAAATAGCGAGTTATAAAAACTATTAAGCGCAAATACTCACAGAATCTAGTCTAGTTTAAAAAATATTAAGGCCCTGCTTGGCAAATCAGTTTTTTCTTACACTTGTAAAATTATACATTTGTAATATCATGGGCACAAGAAACAAGTGGATTTTTTTGGCCTGCTTGGGAAGTGTTTTTTATACACTTGTAAAATAATACATGTGTATAAAATAAGCTGCTTGGGAGGTGTTATTTTAGAACCAGCTGGATTTTTTTGGCCTGAGAAGTATATGATCATCCTTACATGATCATATAAGCTAAACAGAGCCCAAATTAAACCGAACATATGAACTGCACAAGTGATCAGATACAGGTATTTGAATGAAGGAATTTAACCATTCACTACTTCCAGCCTTAGCACAAGTGAGAAGAGAGTCATTTTCACTAGCAAGATAATAAATTAACGGCATGAAAAGAACACAAGTTCTTTCCTTTTAAAAGATACAAGTTGTATTTTACCAACAAATTATTTTAGCAATAGTGCAAGTGTCAAATGGCATACATTTTTGAAGCTACTTTCAACTAGCTGATTCACTGGAGCTACTTTCTAATTAGACTTTCTTTTTAACAACTGAAGTGGATACTAACAACTGGTTATCAAAAACAGATAGATTAAGCTCAGATGTTCACTGGAGCTACTAATCAGACATTCAGGCATCATGTAAACAGACAGATATCCTAAATTTTACATCATCCAATCTAACTATTTTCCGCTTCCTCCAATTCCCCCAACCTATCTTACTAAATTCGGTTACCACACTGGATGCAAATCATGTCGCAGAGCATCAGGTAAGTGATACAAAAATGAGAGAACTCTATTCTTGCAGGCAGCTAAGTGAGATTAATTTTCTGTTGTTACAAGGCTGTCAGGTAAGTGAGATACCTTTTAAACTTTCCTATGATTAGCTAATCTAAATGCTGTTTTGACCAAAGATGCGTTGAGAACAAAGAACAGGCAGGGCAACCCAACGCCTTGAATCATCTGTCCCATCCCACACATATACAGAGCGCCTTGAATCATCTGTCGCAGCCTTGTAGGCAAATACTACTACTACCGAATAACTTGCTGCAACTCCGTTTTCCTGTGAATCAGAATTGCAGTTAATCCCCTCTTGCCAAAGAAAACTACTACTATTTCTTCATATATTTTTTCCCCAAAAATTCTATTCTTGCAGGCAGCATTTAGATTAGCTAACCATGTCGAAGCAGCAGCAGCCATGGGCTGAGGCGGAGCGCGAACGGCGAACCCCTCGCAACCCACGCGCAGATCGTGGTCGGCGACGGCGAGGCAGGGGAGGGGAGAGAGGAGGGGGCAGAGAGAGGAGGGGAAGCGCACCTTGGCTGGCCGCTGCCGCCGCTCGGTAGGCTCTTCCTCGTCGTTCTCCTCCGATCTCGTGCCTTCGGGTCGCGGGGTGTCGTGGGAGGAGTCGCCGCCGCCGCAGCCTCCTCAACTTCTCACGTCAGCGCCGCCGCCGTCGCAGCCTCTCACGCCGCTCCGCCTTCCCCGCAGCCCCCTGTCGCTCCGTCCCTTCCTTAACGCGCCTGCCTTCCCACGCCGCCGCACCCTCACTCTCTCACGCGCCGGCGCCGCCGCCGCTAGGGTTAGAGGAGATGGAGGACGAGGGAGAAGCAGCGGCAGGCTGAGTCGGGGAGGTGAGCCCGATATTTGCTGTTTTTAATCGGCCCAGAGGAGGGGTTTTACCAAAGGAAGAAGTCTATTTTACACTCAACTATCGCATGTTTCAGGTTCCTCAACTTTAAAATCAGAATAACACTTCAACTATCAAAACCAGAAAAATCACTCACTTTGCATGGTGGTGGTTTGGATGACATAACATCTAGTCATCATTTTTTCTAGAAAATAAATTCAAAAAATCTAGAAAATTATAGAAGCTCCAAAAATATAATAAAAATATGCACAACAATAGAAAAAATACATATAATCCAAATATGCAATAAAACTGTAAAGTTTATGTGCATATTTATTTGCAAAATTATTATTTTTATATAAGGTGTTTTATTTATTTAAAAAGTATTCAAGAAAATTTTGTTTGTTCTCTATAAAATGGTGAAAATATTTTAGTTTTGAGAATGATGTAGAAATTAATAAAAACATAAAGATGCTATTTTGACCGTTGAATTTGATTTTTAAAAAATGCAATTGAAAGGTCAAAATAAATTAGAATTAGAATTTGAAAATATAAATTGAAAGGCAAAGTTAGCATCCTCTATTTCGCTGGTTTCTCTCATTTTTCCTACAAGCCAAATTAAGTTTTCTTAAATACTTGATTTATTTATTCAATGAAATACATTATGTACTATTTTTACGTATAAGTATATACATAGAAAAGTATTTTCAATGAATATTTGGATTCTACCTATTTTGTATTTTTGGTATTTTTATTTTATTTTTGTGAGCTTCCTATGATTTTCTAGAAATTTTTGAATTTATTTTCGGAAAAAATGTTGATTAGATGTTATGTCATCCAAAACCACCATGGTTTTAAAGTAGGGTGTTTTGTACTGCTTTTGATAGTTGAGGGTGTTTTATCCGATTTTGAAGTTGAGGAAAACTGAACTTGTGCGATAGTTCAAGGGGGTAAAATGGACTTCTTCCTTTACCAAACGAGTTATTGGCCCATCCAAGCAGGGCTTTTATCAAACCGACGAGAAAACTACCGGGCCCGAATTCGGGCCAAATACAGCCCTTCCAAGTAGGGCCTATTTCTCCAAGTGCAAATACTCCAGCGAACAGGGGTGGGTTTTTCGGATCCAGTCAACAAGTGAACAAATTTTAATTTTAATTTTAAATAAAAGACTATATTGTTGTAAAGCAGCGGTAGCAGTGGATCGTCGTAGACGTAAAAGTAGACGAACTAGAACGGCAACACAATAGTCAATAGACAACACAGGGAGACAGAAGTAGAGAGGAAACACACACGACGGTGTAGTAATCTTTATTGAATAATCTGGTATCAATTACAAGGGACTCTCTCATCTATTTATATTGGCGACAGGAAGCCTCCGGAAGCCTGAATCCTATTATGGATATAATTCGGTGTGCCCACTTCTATCCCTAGCTGCCGGCCCTGGTAGGGCCCACGCTTGGCTCGCGCAGGCGCCTAGGCGGGGCCCATCGGGCGGGGCTAGGTGATTTACAACACTTCCCCTTAGCATACCACGCTATGCACATGCCTCATTAAAAACTCCATCCAAAAACCCAGTGGAGAAAAGGATTGGAGAAAAGAGTACATCGCGCATGCATGTTGTATTGCAATATTGTCTCGTTAAAAACCTTACTATGAGAAACCTCGCCGGGAAAAACTCATATAAGGAAAAAGAGTACAATATGGATCTACCAGACCATTACGGGTTAACTCTTAAGTGCTTGCTCCCCCTAAGCCTTGCACCCTTTGAAATCGCCTCATCCCAGTTCGGTGAACACCGCCGGAAAGTAGAGGTAGGTAATGCCTATGTGAATAAATTAGCCAATTTATCACACGATTCCAACTGAACTACTTCAATCTCATAGCTCCCCCTACCTTGAGAGAGTAGAGCGGACTAAGAAGCAATAAACCACAAGTATTGCTCTCAATATAACCCGTTTGCACATGTGATATAAGCATCTTTCATCCTTACCATAGAATGGGGTTAAATTAATTGCAATGTCAAACCTTTAGGTGCCAGCCGTGTGCCGCGTCGGACCACGTCCGTGCCGGCTATGCACCATGCCAAACCGCGTGACATGCCAGGCCACGTCGCACCGGGCCCTGCCCATGCTGGACAGTTGCAATTACCAACGAGTGGTTACCACTACAGCCAAGTTGTCTTTCCCATAGGCCTTACACACTTGGTTATACCATTCTAACCAGTCTTATGACACTAAGGGGATTAAACAATGTGCCACTATCACCAATGTATACCGTACCTCCCAAGGTACTAGAGGATACCATCCCTCAACTATCTCTTGGTAGGAGATGCACATCACCTGTGCACATATGGCGCCACTCCAGCCAAGCTGGGATGTGTACCATGTCGGTCATACCCGTGGATGAGTGCAGTTTTCCAACCTGGAAGATGATCTGCCATTTTATCAATCCATGGTACCGAGAGAGGAAGAAAGAATCCGCTGTACCATATCCAGGTCCTCTCTAATAGGCCTCATCATCGGCATACATAGAAACTCGGTGGCTGATCTGTCTTGTAGGCAAAGGTTGAGAGTTGAAAATGTAGTTTATTATTTGTATGAAAATATGGTTTCTGTGTTATATATCAGAATGTTATTTATACTAGCAGTTTTGGTTTTAATCATTTAAATAAGAGAGAAATATAATGTTGCACGTTGTTGTTTTATTGTTTCACATAATTTTATCTTCTTATCTTGATTTATGTAGATACTAATTTAATCTTCATATCTATTAATGCTACTATTACTACTTTCTGTGCAGCGAACAAATCCACGGTTGGATATGAAAATGTAATGTTTCTATCTTTTTAGTATATTTTAAATCTAAAGTGTACAATTTGTTTTTTATTAATATTTTTAATTTGTTTAGAATGGTAAATACAAAACTTTTAATCTCAGTTGCTAGCAAATAATTATTGTACAATGCAATACAAGCTATTGATTTTAACATGTATTGTGGGTTAGACATTAGGATTTTTCTTAGCTCAAGAATTATGAGGGCTGGCTAGATTATTTGTTTCTTTCAAAATTTTCTCTCATTACATTATTTACATACATTACATTATTTACTCATGACTTTATGGACACAAATATTTATGAATAATGCAACACTCATGCTTTTTATGATGTAGTCTACAGAAGTTTTTTCACCGCAATCTCTATTTTTTGAAAGTTTCAACTAAGTAGGATTCCTGGGTTCAAAATGGTTTTCCTTAGGGTGTGTTTCGCCTTATCTTAACTTCATTATCTTATCTTCTTGTGAGAGAAGGAAAATAAAATAAGGAAGTTCAGATAAGGAAGATAGGGAAAACAAACAAAATATCATCTTCAATCTTAAATATGTCACTGTAGTCTTTTTTTTTTTGTTTCCCTTAACAATTTTATAAGGCAGGCTGGAAAGGCATTATATACAATAATTAGAGAGCTGGTTGAGAATGCATTAGATGCAATTGACATGGCTGATACTCATATTCGTTCCATCAAAATTATAATGTAAGTGAAAACATCATATGACAAAATGTTCATCCGTGGCAATAAGTAAACTAAACAGCATGTTCACATTTTTAGTGAAGAAACAGATGGCGGGAAAACATCACAAAGGAAACATTTTAGAGTTACATGCAAGGTATATTTCATACTGTAAATATTATGTGTTTCAGGTATATTTGAATACCCTAAAATATTATGTTCTTGTGTTTGATTAACTTCCTTTTGTCCTAGGATAATGGTATTGGGATGAAACATGATGATATCCCTTCTTCATTTGGTGAATGTATGCACTATTGCTTATTTTGATTTTAGTCTTTTTTTGTGTGATCTAACCTTTGAAAGATGCATATATTACTTGTGTTACCGTTTTTTGTTCTTTTTTGTTCTTTAATTTTTCTAACAATGAATGTATTAAATTTATGTCAGATGACAACAAAACATTCTAATTGACAATCAAGAGGAAAGCTTGGTCTAGGACTTAAAAATGTAATGTACTTTACACATTATAAAAATTCTATATAAAGTGACTTGTGACTATATGTAAGTGGAATACTGTTTTATCATTTTATTTTCTAACTATAATGAATAAACTGACTATAGGCACCACTTTATTCCTTGCAAACAACTTGGGAGCCAGTGATAGTGGAGTCATTGAGAAAGACTTTATAATTCACTTATTTTGCAGAAAAAAATCCTTTCTTATATCGAGCAGACTGCTATGGTGACACCCTATGTTTCTCTGCATTTCTAGTACAAAGCAATAAATCCGGTGTAAGTAATTTTCCTAGACAATTATCATCTCTCATGTTATTGCTGCCAAGTTTAATGGGAAAAGACCTTGTGTAGCTTGCTCATCTTCTACACTAGCTGTTTGCATATTATATTATTAAAATGTTGTCACTACTAGTATATTGGTTTAAGAACGTTGCTAGATTGGTCACTTGAAGTCTAAATATGGTTAAGTTAATAAGGATCATGTTAGTTTTTTTGGAGATTGTTTTCATGAATTTAAGACAGACAATGCTACCATCACTAGATTGTTATCACCTTAACCTTCTGCTCCTTTTCGAGTTAATTCACATGAAATCACATTAGAACAGCCTTGCCTAAATATACTTCAACCAAGTGATGCCAACTTTACAGATTTTGGGCAATACTTGCCACCTTTCTATCACTAGAAATATTATATTTATAATTGTAATGATTTGTGCAATAAATGAAAAATAATTATTGTGATCACGAAAAATATTATTATTTAGATATTAGGCAGTATAGGCATTTCATAATGTGAGTATGTGACACATTTTTTCTATATTGTCCATTAACAGTCAATCAGTGGTGAAGACTTATGCTCAGAAATATCATGAAAGACTTAAAGTTCCGAAGTTCGTGAAATTTGATCCATCATCAATTGGTGAAGAACTTGGAATATTGATTTTACAAACTAAGTCAGACACCATTTTGAACTTTCTTCAAGACGAGTTTGCTAATGTGAATTTTGTGATGGCCCAAAATTTCAGAGGTGAGGGATCAAATTTGAACACATATATGATTAGAATATAGTATAAGAGTGTTGTTATTTTAATTTGATGTTGACTTTATTAACTGCCCCCTATTGTGGTTCATGTTAGTTTTGTGTAGTTTATACTTGCTTGGGAATAAAAATTCTTCATTGTTGTTGTTTACTTCATGATTCCATCTTGTAGGAACATTGGGAGCTGACTTGTCTAAACAAACACCCATAAAAACGCTTACAGGCACATAAATAAACGAAATGATACGTGCTTTGAAAGCTTATGGCTTTGAAAAAACTAACACCATTGTGTGTGGTTTGATAGACCCAGACTTTGTTTAAACACTTTTACATGCTAAATTCTAATGTTCATTTGTTTTCGGTGTCTGGTCCCTTTAGGTGATTATTTAACTAAAGGAATTAAAAGGTACTTAGGAGATAATATATTGATGGCATCCATTACAAAGCGGTATGTCAGGTGTTAACTTGTTATAGTTATGTGTATTATTTTCTGTAATACTTATATACAAAATTTAATATCTTTTATCAAGTTCACTAAGGAGTTAACTTGTTATAATTATGTGAATCATTTACTGTCTCTTTCACAAAATTTAATATTATTTATGCTTATTATGGGTATCCATATATGATAGAGGCAGCAATCACCATTGGAGGAGAGGATGGTGTTAATTTGGATAATGTAAGTGAAAATTAATTATGTGAGTAACTTCTAAGCATTATAATAAAGATTGTGCTCATTATTTTCCGAGCCTAAGTTTTTCCTTGAATATTGCTATTAGTAATGGGTAATGGTATGCTAAGCTCTCTAAGTTATTATGGGTATCCATATATGATAGAGGCAGCAATCACCATTGGAGGAGAGGATGGTGTTAATTTGGATAATGTAAGTGAAAATTAATTATGTGAGTAACTTCTAAGCATTATAATAAAGATTGTGCTCATTATTTTCCGAGCCTAAGTTTTTCCTTGAATATTGCTATTAGTAATGGGTAATGGTATGCTAAGCTGAACCAAATGTTTCTATTTCTAAATCTGTCATTCAATTTTTTCTGCAGGGTCTAAATTTTTTTAGATTTGTCAATCGTGTAGCCAGGGCCGTTTCTAATGTTTTAAGGGCCCTAGGGCGAGACTAAAATATGTTATTTTAAATTTATTTTTATATTTTAACTTCTAATTACTTAATACATTAAATATTAAATATTTTTGTGTTTAAGAACTATTCTCTTAGCTAGCGAATCATAAATTAATAATGAACTAAACATTTGTAAATTACATAGCTTGATTTTGAGACTCATTACAAATGACTACTATATTATAGATTTAATAATATAACAAAATATTTATAGATCTTTTGTATCTAGCCTACTCCTTTTCTCAAGTGCACTGACCATATACTTAACCTATCTATACATGGTCATTCACAGACTTATAAAAGATACTCTAAAGCACATCAATTTATAAATGTGTTAACAATATTGGATTATTGCCACATTGTAAAATCTAGTTCATCCGTATACAAATATCTCCTAAAATATCTATATTCTATGTAGTTCTTAAAATTGTTATAAAAGAATATATCTAATAGTCATTATTCATTGTGTGGATTACTAAAATATCTATGTATAGACATACTTTTTATACAAATAATGCAACCGAATCATGGATGATCAGCTTGTGTCGGTGATAGGACAATCGAGGTATGGAGGGGCGAGACGTGAATGTGTTCGGTCTTTGTCATGCTCCATCTAGATATTGCTATGGCTAATAACTTGCACACGTACCACTTAGGTGACTCACCATGGCATCGAAAGCACATGGGCCTAGGATCCTAGGAAACGAGAAAATTGTATCAAGATGAAGCCTAATAATATTATACCTTGGCTGAAGCGCAATACTATCATGCCCTAATGTTGTAGTGACATCGTTACACAAATCAAACTACTCATTGCTCAACTGCTCACAATCGAAAACCACACCTCAATGGTCACTACAATTCAGAAGCCCTCGTCATGTCAATTTATTGTTGATCCTACGAGCCAATAGCACCTCATATTCTTTGGCGAAGCCAAAGCCTTAGGTGGTTAGGCCACTTTATATAACCATTATATCTATCTTCTTTCTGCTAAGTAATGCATGCCTTTATAGAAAATGAAATGGTAGTGGACTCACTAGCTCACAACGACTAAGTACTATGTTGTTATGACTAATTGGATAGCGACTAGGCCAATTTAACGGACTATTTTTGGTTGATCTATGAGCTCCCTAGTACTCCCTCCTGTCATAAATATTTGGCGTTGGAGATGCATGGTGGCCAATGTTTAAAACTTGAGTTATGAATACCTTTTAAAATTTTAGATTAGCTACATACAAATAATATGTAGATTCATTTCGAAAAGTACTTCAACAATATTATAATTTTTATGGATTTCATACATAAATTATAATGATAACTAGTGGTTTTGCTTTGTAAACTAAAAAGTTTAAACCACAAATATTTGTTACTAATAGAAATACTTACTAATACCTACTAACTATATGGGTCAGGGCCTCTAAAATTGGGGGCCCTTGGCGGTCGCACCAAGTGCCCCCCTATCTGGACCGGCCCTGCGTGTACCCCTTCTCTATGAACAAGGGTCCAATACTATAATCAAAGAGGCCAAGAAAATAAAGTTGGTTTTATTTCTATTATTTCTTTAAAAATAAACAGTTTTGTTTTATTCTTTGATAAGTTCTTCCTTTTCTGTTTGTCATTTCAGCTGGAAGGGTTACAATATAGACGTGGATGTGGATAAGGAGTGCATTTTTTTAAGTTTTGTATCTACAAAAGTACCATTTGCTGGTGCTTCGAAGGAAGTCATTAGTGAGACGGGTTCTATTCCTTGGGCTATTAAGGTAGTACTTGTAAAACGATGGTATTATCATCATGTAGTCAACTACTAATTAATTTTTTATTTCAAGGCCACATTAGAAGATTGTTGTAAAAATCTTAAAGAATCAAGAGCGGAGAAGAACAAGCAAATGGAGAAAGAGAACATATCTAGGTAAGTTCTACAGATTATTGTGAAGCCAACATATATGAATTATATGAATCAAACCATGTGTTTGGTAACGCAGATATATCTCCAGCGTTGCTCGTTATCATTCCAAGCTTGTTGAAGGATGTACGAAAGAGGATAATAGGTTGGACACCAAAGAGGATAATACCTTAGCATATTTCAACAAGGAGTTTGCTGGCAACAATTTTGGCTCAGCAGAGAAAAGACAGAAAACTTTAGAGCTTTACAAGTCATCCCTAGCTAAGCATGTGAGCTGTCATACTAGGTGAGCATGTCAGCACTGAATACTTCGATCTAGATAAACTTAATGAATTACTTAGCCTCTTTTTTATACCATGGCTTTGAACCAATAAAAAAACTTGTTTGTTCTCAATTGCTCTACCAAACTGAAATTAATGAACTCTGTGTTAAAACTTGCATTTGCCTGAACTAAGTCTCACCTAATGTTGTTACAAATTTGCAGGAAAAAATGAACTCAGTGTCTCAGTCAATGTCACCTAATAAAAGGGCACATCATTGTTGCATACATTGGCATCATCTCCAATTGAGAAGGAAAGCTTTACCATGCTGAAATTTTGTTGCTAGAAAATTAAGAGCTCTTCTCCTGTACCCTTTACCTCATGCTCCACCTTGTTTTGTGAGAGCCATATGCTGTCATGAATTTGATGCCATGATCTTAGTTCTGTTGCCTACTTTCTGAGAGACATGATCTTAGGATTCATGAGTTAAATGCAATATGAGAGACGTAGTGATATGACAAGGGTGACATGATCTTCTGATTCTTGAGTTAAATATATTCTGCCATTTTGGTCTCATGATCTGCACATGGTAAATGTTGAGTAGGTTTATTTTGCTTTGGTGCATGCACCTACTTTTGGAAATACTAAATCCATGTTTTGTTTTTGGGTTTTAGCAAAGAGTTATTTGGAGTACTTGTTTACATATTTCTGCTTAGTTTTGGTGTGTGCACGGAATAAGCTGGACAGCGGGTTCTATTTGAAAACATTCATCAACACTTATGTGGAAAATAGTAAAAAAAAAAAGGCGTTTCCTAAAACGAGAAACTCATGTATATGCATTGCATTAACATGATTTTTGAATCCCTGTAGAAAAAAAAATCAAATATACATGAAAAGGATTACTAGTTCATCTTGTTAAAATTTGTACATCGTATAAGTTAAAATAAATTTTGGTTAAAAAAATTCAAAATAGAACAATTCAAATTACTAGAAAAACCTGCATGCATCAAGTGTAATACTACAGTTGTAAAATCAAAATGTTAGTAGCTAAAATACAAATTGTTCAATTGCTCTTTACTAAATTTTGTTTCTGAATGAATCAAACTGACGTGAATTGATTCCAGAAAAATAATTAATTAAGTGAGAATTAAAGAATCATGAAAAATTGAATTAGAATAAATTAATTAAATTATTTTCTAGAGTCCCTAATATTCTTTTCTTTAATCCCTCTCTTGCAATGCCTAGTGAAAATGAGATGATGTCTTAATAAAAATATATTTTCATAGAAGTGAGTTTATTACTTTCAAAATTGGGGCCTAGTGAGAGATGATATTTTTTCAAGAATAGAAAGATGATAAAATTGTCTTCTATTCAAGGGAGTTATCCTATGAAGTACTCCCCTCCGTTCCCTAAAACAAGGCCCGTAAAAAAGACACGAATACCAAAGCAGGTGACACCTCTACTCCTAATTAATTAGGCATAATTTGTTTAATTAGTGAGCTGATTTAGTCATTAATGTATTGATTTAATTTCAACGGCATGGAAAAAATGCGCATGAAGGCAGTCGTGATAAAAAAAAATCTCTCGAATGACAAGCAAATAGTAATGCATTGATTTGATTTGAATGACATTTTTTTTTCTCTCGAATGGCAAGTAATTAGCCGTAATTAATGCATTGATTTATTTAGAACGACATTTGTTTCTCTCGAATGGCAAGTAATTAAGGATCATAATTAACAATACATAGGGGTAATATGGACACTACAGGAAACGAACTCTACGTGGACGGCAAGAAAAGTCAGTGTCGGTGGCCAGAAAGCCGCCGACCAACCAATATCGGCGGCAAAAACAGAACCGCCGACACAGAAATAGTAATGTCGGCGGCCCAGTCGAGTCTGCCGACAAAGGATCAGCCCCCTCCCGCCACCAGGTTGAAAATTCAAATTTGGAGCCCGTCCATTACTCTATATTAGCGGCAAAAACAATGCCCCCGACATTACTCCTCCCCCAGACGGAGGAATAACGGCTTGAATGGGACGACGTCATACTGGTTCCACGCGTCAGTCAGGCGACATCGCTGCCATGCGGAGCCAGCAGCTTGGCTGCCAGGGAGCGACATCAAGCCTCTATGTCGGCGGTATATACAAGGCCGCCAACACTGATAAAAAGTATTATCAGGGGCGCGACGGGGCTCGAACCCAAGACCTATGAGGAGCCCACGCCACGCCGCGCCGCGCGCTGATAACCGAGTGACCAGACATTTTCATTCAACAAACTATAGCTGTAAAATGTTATTAATATTGCGCGGAAGGCTCTGTCTCGGCGGCCTTTTGCTCTACCGCCGATACAGATGTAACCAATGCCGGCGGTCCTTTTGAAGACCGCCGACATTGATCAATCTATTTCGGGGCTATCGCTTCGACCGCCGACATAGTTCCTCCCCCCCCCCCAAGCCCACCTTCGGTCCGGCCCTCCCCCGGGCCTACGAGGTGTAGGCTAGGTGCTAAGTGCCTTCCTAGGTCATGCAATGGGCATAAGGGCTCATTGGGCCGGGTAGTGCAGTCTCGGCTGTAACTGTACGGCACATTCCTTTGGAACCGTAAGCTAATCGAGCCCGAAAGCCGATACGACGTCCGGGTTTTCCAAAGCAACTCGTCGTAGAGGTCGAGCCGAGACGACACTCCCCGTTCCAATGATGCCAATAGCATGACTTAGGAGCTCACTTGGTGCCTAGCCTAGACCTCGTGGGCCCCGGGAAGCTGTGTATATGCCACCGACATTGACTAAATGTGTGTAGGCGGCCGAGATAAATACCGCCAATACAGACCACATCTATGTCGGCGGCCTTAATATATGCCGCTGAGATAGATATGTTCCAGAGGGCCTGGGAATTCTCCTGGAAGGATCTGTGTCGGCGGTCTTTAGTTCGGCCGCCGAAATAGAGGTAGACACGTGTCGCGTTCTCGCTCGTCGTGTGGACCCCACAAGTCAGAGCGCCGTGACAGGATCGGACCGTTTGCCAAAGGATATGGCCGCCGAGAAAGGTCAATGTCGGCGGTATCAGGACCTGTGTCGTGGCTTTAGCCGCCGACACTGGCGCAGATTCCTGTAGTGGGAAAAAGGTACGTAAAAAGAAAGAGGGCCCTTGTATTGAGAAATTGCATGGAAAGGCAAATAGACCCTATTTTAAGAAACGGAGGGAGTATTTGGGTATTCGATTCGAGTATAAAAAGAGCCTAAATAGAGAACGGGACATCGTTACTGAGAGGATAAAAAAAAAAAAGGCTCTCCAACTGAAAAGGAAAACTCTTATATATATACACACACTTGCATGAGCACATGCATGTGCTCCTTCGCTTCTAGTTTTCCTGCTCGTGCATGAGTACGTGAGACATCGACATAGCAATACATGATGACAGCTCCAAACAAGTGCTTTGCGAGATTGGTATTAGCGATCCAGTGGTTTCGACGGCGACTCCGCGGTAGCTTGCTTGGCAGCAGTGCCATGGTTCGGTTGTGGCTTGGCAAATTTCCGTACGTTGATCTTCACAGAGCAGTGGCGTCAGCATCCTCATCGGCTTCATGCAGCTCCATGGTTGATATCACAATTCACAGCAGCTCGGCGATGCCCCGACTAGACCATTGGCAAGATAAGCAATATAGGATCCTTGGCGACGAACATGCGGCGTTCTCGATGCATCCACGATGGTATGCTCGGCGTGTCCTCCATGTTAACGGCTCGTGGTGGCAGCAACTCCTTAGCTTGTGACCTTGACACAGTGTGTCCTTCTTGTTGGCAACTCCTCGGCATCGGCTCATGGGCGACTACCTCCTCGTCCGTGGCTCCATTGCAGCGGCGTCACGATCGATCTCCTCGTCAAGGGGCTTGGTGTAGTGGCGGGTTCAGCGTAGCCTCCTCGTCAACTATATGCGTGTGGTGAGCTTGGTGTAGACTCTTCCTTAGCTCCCCGCGACGTCTGGCTCGATGTAGACAGTAGAGTACTCGTCGGCGATGGCTCGGTGTTGTGCTCGGCGTGATCCTCGACAATTAACCAAAACTCAATGCAGGCTCTACGGCGGCGGGCTCGATGTAGAATCCTCCTCGTCAGCTCCACTCGGCGGGCTCGGTGTAGAATACTACTCGTCAGCTCCACGCGGCGAGCCCGGTGCAGAATCCTCCTTGTCAGCTCCAGTCGGCGGGCTAGACGTGGAATGCTAGACTGCATATATAAAAGTAGATCGTAGATTCACATAAACTCAAATGGTAAATGCATATAACAAACATCAAAACGTGGCCTATTAAGATAAGTCGTTTAAATATTCAAGGGGTTACCATGTGGAGTCCAGGGAGTTTCCACCTTGTGCTCACTGGGTACATTTTGATGGATAGAGAAGAGATAGGAAACGGAGAAAGGAGAGGTAGAAAAGGAGCACTGGAAAAAAGACGAGCACTAGCAGTCGGTTAGCCCTGCGAGCGCTCATCGACATCGATGGCACGATAAGATTGTGGCGAGCAGCTAGGAAACACGAGCGTGGGGGAAGGAAACTGAAGAAGACAATGGATGAATCATGCGGTAAAGAAGATAGAGTCGAGACTCCTTGTTCTTGAGTGGAAAATTTCTTCCTTTCTTCGATCTTGAGTTGGAAATTTCGGCATGACCTTGCTTCTTTTCTTGACGTCCAACATGCGCACTAATTAAATAAACTAACAATTCACAATCGCCATTCACAAATATTTTAAACTGACTCTATATTTAAATAATAGTTTAAATACCGATGGCCGTATTACATAGAGAAATCTGAAAACAAAACACGGTCCATCCACACACAGAGTTTAACAAGGTACGCGCTGTGATGACCCGAACCCGAGGGTTCAAGCATCACGTTCCATCACGATCGCCGCCGTAGCGCAGGCCAGGAAAAGGGGAAGAAGAAGATTGGGGAAGAAGGCAAATGCTATTTCATTTTTCGACAAGGTTCAGACAGCTACAGCAACCCGGTTAAAACGACTCCCTACGGCCGGCTCACACAGGCCTCGGCCCACTCACGCTTACAAGCCCACGGCTCACTGAGACACACACTCAGCCCAACCCGCCCAATCACGCCTCCGGCTCCTTGTTGCCACCTTCTGCCTTGGTATCGTCCCTGACAGTGCCGCCCCCTTGAGACGACGCTTGACCCCAAGCGCGAGCACCCGGATACCTCTGCTTCAAATCCACGATGCGAAATCTGCAGATAACCCGGTCCATTTGACAAGAATCTGAAGATATGCAGCATTACCTTTCTTGATAAGACGACGATCCAGTATTTCCTCTGGTTCGACGTCTTGCACGTCGAGCATCAACGCATCCGGAAGTTCATTAGAAACCGGAGTATGGTCAGGGACGAAAGCTTTAAGCTGAGACACATGAAACACTGGATGAACCGCACTGGATGCCGGTAGTTTAAGCTTGTAAGCAGCTGATCCAATTCGTTCCAGAACTTCAAATGGACCAAAGAATTTGAATGCCAACTTTGGACAAGGTCGAGCTGCTATCGAAGACTGAATATAAGGCTGCAATTTCAGTAATACCTTTTCTCCCACTTGAAACACCCGATCAGACCTGTGAGTGTCTGCATAATGCTTGAAACGCTGTTGAGCTCTTGCCAAATGCGTTTTCAACAATGCAGAGAATGTCTCCTTGTCCCGAACCATATCAGTAACGTCTTTGTGAGCAGAAACATAATCCGGTAATACCCCATATGAAGGTTCATAGCCATAAAGTGCTTTGAAAGGAGACATCTGAATGGCACTATGATATGATGTGTTGTACCAAAATTCCGCCATCGGCAACCATTTGGCCCAATCTTTAGGAGTTTGTGAACAGGAACATCTCAAGTACATTTCAACACACTGATTTATCCGTTCTGTCTGGCCATCCGATTGAGGATGATAGGCCGTACTCATGTGCAAACGGACAGCAAATAGCTTGAACAGTTCCTTCCAAAAGCTACTAGTAAATATTTTGTCTCTGTCGGACACTATGGTGCGAGGCAGCCCATGTAATTTGACAATGTTGTTGAAAAACAGTTTGGCAATGTAAACAGCAGTGAAAGGATGTTTGACAGGGAGGAAATGACCATATTTGGTGAACCTATCCACAATGACCAAGATGACTGAATAGCTCTCCGATAAAGGCAACCCTTCGACAAAGTCCATGGAAATGTCCTGCCACGCTCCCTCCGGAATTTGCAATGGCTGTAACAAACCCGACAATTTGCAGTGCTCGTGCTTAGCTTGCTGGCATACTGCACATTGTTTCACAAAATCCTGAACTGCTGTCTTTAAGCCTTCCCAACTAAATAACTTCTTGATCCTGTGATAAGTGGCTGCCATTCCAGAGTGTCCTCCAATAGGTGTGGAATGGAAGGCCTGAATGATTTTGTTTTGCAGCCCAATATTGGTTCCCACCCAAATTCGGCCATTAACATATATGATGCCCTGTTGCAGAGCAAAATCCTCCCAATGACCACCAGCCAGAGCTAACTTTTGCAGCAATTCTTGGGCTTTGGGATCCACCGCATACGAGTTGAGAAGCTCTTGGACCCAAATTGGCTGACCCCCAGAGACCGATTGAACCGAGAAAAATTGTCCAACCCGAGACAGAGCATCAGCTGCTCTATTTTCTGGACCCTTCTTATATTGGAATTGGAACTGTAATCCCACTAGTTTTGCCATTGCTTTCTTTTGCAAATCAGAGGATAGGACCTGATTTTCTAAGTGACACAAGCTCTTGTGATCAGTTCGAATGACAAAAGGTCCTCTTATCAAGTACTGCCTCCATCTGTCCACAGCCATCATTATGGCCAAAAACTCCTTTTCATATATAGATAAGCTCTTGTTTTTAAGCCCCAACGCTTTGCTATAGAATGCCACCGGATGGCCTTCTTGGGATAACACGGCCCCAATTCCAGTATCACAGGCGTCGGTCTCAATAACAAATGGTTTAGCGAAATCAGGCAGCACTAGAACCGGGGTAGAGACCATAGCTTCCTTGAGGGCTTGAAATGCTTCATGAGCTTCAGATGTCCACTGGAATTGTTTCTTTTGTAACAGAACAGTAAGTGGTTTGGCCAACCAACCATAGTTTTTGACAAATTTTCTATAATACCCAGTCAGCCCTAAGAAGCCTCGGAGTTCAGTGATAGTTGAAGGTACAGGCCAATCAACCATAACCTTAGTCTTCTCAGGGTCGGTGGCCACCCCCTCAGCAGAGATGATATGCCAAAGATAGATCAAGTGAGAAGATGCAAACTCACACTTGCTCTTTTTAGCATATAAGTAATTGTCTCTTAAAACCGACAACACTTGAGTTAAATGAGATATATGCTCATCCATGGAACGACTATAAATCAAGATGTCATCCATGAAGATTAGCACACACTTTCTAGTATAGGCTGCAAACAGGTTGTTCATAACACATTGAAATGTGGCAGGGGCATTTGTAAGCCCGAAGGGCATAACCTTAAACTGGAAAAGTCCATGGTGAGTTTTAAACGCTGTCTTGTCTTCATCTCCTTCCCACATTCTGATCTGGTGATATCCCGATTTAAGGTCTAGCTTGGAGAAAATTTTGGCCCCTCCCAATTCATCCAACAACTCATCAACTATCGGCATTGGGAACTTGCTTTTCACTGTGATAGCGTTAAGTTTCCTATAATCCACACAAAACCTCCATGATCCATCTTTTTTCTTTACAAGTAGCACCGGAGAAGCGTACGGGCTCATACTAGGAGTTATGATGCCAGCCGCTAACATTTCCTTAACCTGCCGTTCAATCTCATCTTTTTGAGTTGGAGAGTATCTATACGGTTTAACGTTTACTGGAGCAGAGCCTGGAAGCACAGGAATTGTATGATCATATGGCCGGTGTGGAGGTAGACCCATTGTTCCTTGAAAAACATCTTCAAACTGATGCAAGACAGCCTCAATACTAGATGGAATGTTTGCTGCTTGATGATCCGTAACCGGTTGCAAAACGACAGTGGCCCATATATCATTGCCAACCTGACTTTTGAATAATGTATCAGCTGAAATCTCTGATAATGAGGGTGTGGCTTCCTCTTTTACTCCTTGCAATGTAATTGAACATCCTTGATAGGAAAAGGCAATCCACTTATCTAACCAATTACACTGCATGACACCCCATTTACTGAGCCAATCCATGCCAAGAATGGCATCGTATCCCCCTAATGGTAACAGTTTCATATCATGAGAGAAGGTGTGACCCTGTATCCACCAGCTCAAGGCAGGAACACAATGACCACATTGCATCAATTCTCCATTTGCTACCTTGACCTGCATCCTTGGTATTGATATTGTCGGTAATTGCAATGCTTCCACTAAGTGAGCATCCACAAAGCTGTGGGAACTGCCTGAGTCCACTAGAATTAAGAAGACCTTCTGACCGATCAAAGCCCGAAGTCTTATAGTGCAGGGGTTGTCCACACCTGTGAGAGCATTGAGAGATAATTGGGCCTCCTCAAGTTGTTCTAGTTCTTCTTCTTGAACCAATGTGTCCAACACTTCATCTGGTATAATTTCTTGCACCTGCATTGCCCTTACTTGTCCAATCTGATTTCCTGGGCATTGGTGCTGAGGGTTATAAGGTTCCCCACATTTGAAACATAAGCCCTTCGATCTCCTATAGTCTTTAAGCTGTCGGGCTTTCCATAAATCCCCTTTCTCTTGTTTTTGCTGCAATATTCCTTTAGAATTTGCCTCCCCAAGGTGCTCTCCAGTGGTACTGAGTTTGGAATATGTCCCTCTATACCCGGTTTTTTTGGATGTAGCCAATATCTGTTCTTGCACCACAGCTAGAGTTGCAGCTTTCCAAACCGTATCTGGTAGTTGCATTTCAACAGCAGCTCGCAACTCCTCCTTTAACCCCATAATAAACTTGGTGACCAGCATCATACCCCCAACCGATGTGTCATATAGACGAATCTGGTAGACCAGAAGTTCAAACTTCCTCTTATACTCGTCCACCGCTCACATGCATTGAGGTGCAAAAATTCCCAAAGCTTGTTTCTATATTCATTCCTTCAAACTCGTAACCATCGCCGCTTTAAATTGCTCCCGTGTGTGATCGAGGGTCGTTAGCTTGTAAGATTGATACCAATGAGCAGCCCCTTCAATCAAATAGATAGTTGCCGCAGCCACTTTAAACCCAGATGGAATCTGATACATGGCAAAAAATGTCTCACACTTATCCACCCAAATCCTCACATCACTACCACCAAATTTTGGAAAATCCATCTTCGGCATCCACGTTTTCCTGGAAGTAGACTCTCCAACATCCACAGAAACAGGGATCGGCGGAGGAAAAGTTACCTGAGGTCTTTGTGCCTCGCCGAATCCATGCAACCCAGTCACCACTGTCGGCGCGACTCTTGGTCCAGTCCCCATAATTCCAGATATATCATGAGCAGGAATGGCTATGGGAGGGGGCGGAGCGCCCCGGATTACCCTACTCGCCCCTGGATGCTCTGTTTGCAATTTACCCACTGAACTCATCGTCAGATCCATTTTAACTCCAACTTGCTCAATTTTTTCTTGCTGCTCCACCAATTTGTGCTCCATTTCGATCAGTCTCATTCCCATCTTCTCTTCTATGATTGCCATCTGAATCTCCATCCTGTTCCCCAGCGCTTCGATCTCTTTCTTCAGGGCTTCTCCCACCCGATCCTCCATATCTCCCATCGCCGCTACCACTTGCCGCACTTGAGCGCTAGGCTTTGCCGGCGCCGTGGTGACTCCCTCTCTGAGTGGATCGAACCTTGGGTATGGGGGTTTTACAGCGATCGAACCCGAAGGCAATCACTAACCCTCCCCTCGGATTTACCGATCAACACCACGAGTATACGGAAGCCCTCCCGATCGCCACTGCTCTGATACCAATTGTGATGACCAGAACCCGAGGGTTCAAGCATCACGTTCCATCACGATCGCCGCCGTAGCGCAGGCCAGGAAAAGGGGAAGAAGAAGATTGGGGAAGAAGGCAAATGCTATTTCATTTTTCGACAAGGTTCAGACAGCTACAGCAACCCGGTTAAAACGACTCCCCACGGCCGGCTCACACAGGCCTCGGCCCACTCACGCTTACAAGCCCACGGCTCACTGAGACACACACTCAGCCCAACCCGCCCAATCACGCCTCCGGCTCCTTGTTTCCACCTTCTACCTTGGTATCGTCCCTGACACGCGCGTTCGAACAAAATTAACTAAACATCTCGCATCGCTAAGACGAGAACCAACGATAACACGAACGAGTGGAACGACGATAACTAGGACAATGGATTGACGACGTTCTAGTTGCTGCGGCGGCGGAGGTTGCGGGTATTTTTCTCGGCGAAGGCCTGCTCCTTCTCCTCCAACTCCTTGACGCGCTTCGCGAGGTCGTCCTTCTCACGCTGCAGCTAGAGCTCATCGTGGCGTAGCTTGTCCCGTCGCCTGTCGTCGTGGACTCGGTCACGGCAGAGGATGTCGTAGTCGTGCTCGTAGTCTTCCCGGAGTTTGCGGGCATCGGCGCAGTACTCCTCCCATTTGGCCTTCCTGACTTCCACTTGCTTTTGTACTTCGGCGATATTCTCTCCTTCCCTTGCGTCCAGCTCTAAAGCACGCAGGTCCTGCTCGGCTTCCCTGCTGCGGTTCTTGCAGTCCACGTTGCGGAGCCGGATTTCCTTCTCCCTGTAGGTGTGTTGCCTGGCGAGATCCTCCCGGTGCATTAGATTAGATCCATGTGCTGTGCTTGGTTCCGCATGATCTCCTCAGCGTGGGTAAACATGCGGTCTTCTGCCCTAGCGAAACTGACCATGGTAACAAGCTGTTGATCTTCCTCATGCTCAAAGTCAGCTACGTACCTCGCTTGGCTCGTCGTCAGGTGCATCACGGAGACGGGCTGGTACATAGCGGAATTCCGTGTTCTCCAACTCAGCTTGGTGGAGTCCCCCCAGGTGGAGTAGTGCCCTTCTTGCCACTTGCTGTCTTGCGACAAACTCATCGTCTCCATACACTTTGAAGGTCAGCTGCGGGTGCCCAGGAACACTCTCCAGACATTCTTGAGGCATTGACTGACGTACTCACACTCGTACACTGGCTCAATGGTCGAGTAGTGAAGACGGTCCAGCATACCCCTCAGAAGGAGTGGCATAAATACTCATAAATAATTAGGACAGGCTGAGAGCAATTTATGAATAATTCGATAAGGAGATACTCATAAATAATTCAAAGCAGTAGAGAATAAGTTTTGCAATTAATTTGGAATGTCTTCAGCTGGTAAGCTAACTACGGTATCCTAAGGTGAACATATCCTCTGATACCACTTTTGTCGCGACCCCGGTGTCCAACACCGTGATCTCGCCCAGACGATGCGCGCAGGACAAGCATCCCAGGACGGACACAAGAAATACCAGTGCACACGCAATTAGCTAAAAGAAATAACTTTGTTTAATGACGACATTACTGTCTTACAGGTAAACGATGGCCATTCCCATCGGATCAATACGAAATACCAATAAGTTCCAAATCATTCAGAGTAGCGGAAAGTAACTAATAATAAATATAAATAACTAAATAAGATAAATATCGCAAGCCAACGACGTTGCACGGGTATCGACGTCCAGCTCGGACGCCACATCTAGCTTCCCAAACCAACCTAATTCTACTGCTCGTCACATGCAACAAATAATCCACAATTCTTGTCTAATGAGGATGTGGCTCCCCAGCAAGTACAATGTCCTTATATGCAATGCAAGGGCAAGGGATGGGGTGGCTCTTTTACACAAAGGCCTATTGTTCTAACAAGTTTTATTAATTAATTTTAGTGAGTAGATGCATGCACTCATAATCCCATTAATACAAAAGAAGGTGCAAACGTGCACCAGTCCAAACCAACCTACCCGCTAGTCAAGTTAATTATTATTAAAGAGGTGGGACTACACTGTGGAAACATCACTCCCCGTCCATAACCGTGGACATGGCTACCATGATAGTTTTAACTCTGCAGAGTGTGGACACGTTCACCGTCAGGTCTCGTCTCATCCCAAAGGAGGGAGATACGGTACAAGGCCTTTCAGCCTACTTTACCCACCACTTCACCTGCCCTATACTTTAGGTTTCTTGGGCCCGGCCGTCAACCGACGCAACAGGGTACCCTGAGCCAGGAAGCCGCACCGGGGCGTTCCCGGCGCGACCGAATGGCTTTAGTGGGCATTCAATGAGACCATAAGTGGCGAAGTCTTGTCAGCATTCAAAGAATTCATCTCTCCGGGCATCTTCTTTGCTATTCTCAGCACAAGAACTCATATCAGAAAACCATCTTACGAGTTCTACCATCCTGCCATATTTGCTCGGCAATTTAACCTAGGACAAGATATTCCTGATTTGTTTCGCCACTTGAATGCCAGAGAAGATCTGAACTCCCAATCGGCATATGGAATCTTAGCTGCGGCACATATTGATTTTGAAATGCCGAAGGAATTTATAATGTGGGCTGCAACTTCTCCAAAGTTCAGAACTTGCTGGGATTCTATTGCCAAGAATATTTATGCCACGGAAGGTGGAGCTTCAACCTTAATCAAAAAATTCACTGGCTAGAAAGAAGTATACAAACCCAACTGGCCAAAGATTGCCGGTATAAAAGAATCTCCATCAGAATCGAAACAAAGCAGCAAAGAAAATACCGATTCTGTTGATTCCGATGATGATAATGCTAGCAATGATGAAGAGGAAAATTCTTCTAAGTCAGGCCCCTCTTCATCGGATTCAGATGACGAAAGAACATAATCACAATATCGTGCATCGTCTTCTGATAACGAGGTCACTAACTTGCGTGCATTTACTAACTCATACTATTCCTTTTCCGATGACTAACCTTGCATTATTTTCCTTTACAGAGCAGAGACAAGCGCCCCAAGTCCAAGCTCGTTGAGGACGAAGCCGGACGCCTCCACTCGACGGCTAAGTCTGCGTCGGCTTTTACCCAAGGGTCCTCCCAACAACCCAAGAAAAGAGGTACAATCGACTTATGATAAAAAATTTTCTCAAAAATCCGAGTTCTTACTCACTCTTGATCATCAGGGAGACCCGACAGTGACACCGGCCAAAAGAAAAAAACTAGCAAGTAAAAAACCAAGGCCGCAAAAGGTGCGTACACCCGATAGCACGAAGTTTGTATATGACACAGTAAGCACTTAATTTTTCTCAAACTTTCACAACTTCCTTTCGTCATCTTATCGGAATCGGAATTTTAGGACACCCCTCCTGTCCAGAAGAAGAATGATAGTACACCTGCTCCACCGTCGGCATCGCAAACGCCTCCAACCTTCAACCCCAAAGATGTAATCGGAAATTCTTTGACTCTATTTGCGAAATTCTAATATTCCGATCTTTTGTAACCTTAAAATTTCCTTTTACCAATATATGTTTCAACCTCGCAGCCCAATCAGGGTAACTATAGAATCCACGCAGGTGATCACATATGATGGGGCAAAAACCGATGAACTCAACTTCGATCCGTCAAGCATGGATTGGCTTGATGATGACTATCTGAACATACTTTCTTCACCTATCAAGACACCATCCCCTCCGGTCGCCATCGCCGAGCCACCTGCCGCAGAGCCAACCAGAGCCAATCGGCTTCTCCCAGACACCATCGCCAAGTTGAAGCAAATGTGGGAGCTAATCGGCAACGAATCGGCATTCCTAGCCAATCCCTCCGCGGTCCGGGACATTGCCGATTCTATCAAAGAGGTTCTCCCAGAACAAGTGGTATCAGCCATCCAAAAGCTGCTGCCTCTTGGGGAGAAGAAATCCGAATTTGATGTGGCTCTGGATCGGCTTCACCAAAGGGAGGCGCTCAAAGATGCCGAGGCAGAACTGAAGCCCTCATCCAAGACGCCAACGCTCAGAACGACAAACTCCTCGGGTTAAAGCAGGAGGTCGAATCGGCAAAAGCTGCTGCCTCCAAAGCAGTTTCAAGGGTCAAGTCCTTGGAACAAGAACTGGAGAAGGCAAAGAAAACTGAAGCGTCCGCCCGCTCAAGTTTCGAAGAGTCTAGATCGGCTTGCAAAGGGCAGTATGCAATAGTGAAGGCTTGCGGGCTGGCAGTGCTAGAAGCAAAAAAGAAGATTCCGATCGTGCCCGGGTCAGTCGAAGAAGACACTGCTACCGTTAACCAAATCCGTGACTCGATCGCCGATGCCGCCGCGGCTATCTTTCAATTTTGTGAGTAAATGGCCTGCGAGCCAATTTAAAACAATGTTCATGGATGAATCGGCAATTTTGCCGACAAACACTTGCTCGCCCATTGAGCACAAAACATTGTCAAAGCCGCTGAAGCGATTATAAGCGGTGGAGTGGCAAATTCAATTTAAATCCAACAAAGACCCAAAGAAAAGGAGGCCTATAACCAAACCCTAACTCCACAACACTTGTTCCAAACTCTAGTTCTAGTTCTTCTCCAACCTCCGGCCTCCTCCTCTTTGCGCACACATTCAACTGCCAAGCGTGGAGACCTGACGTCGTGTTTCCCTCCTTACAATCGGCCGACGCAACCATTCTTCCCTCCCTACAACCAGACACAACTACCGCTCTTCTCATCGCATGAAACCTCCAAGCCTCCAAGTGCAAATGTTGTTTAGGATGGCATTCTCAAGTAAAAGCAAAGAGGAAGGAGGTAAAAACTGTGATTACTTGCTTGTGGTGTTGTGTTGTTGTAGTATGTAAACCTAAATGGATTCACTAGTTTTTATGTAGATTGTTGTGGCATCTAACAGTAAAAAAAGATCAAGATTGTCATAACAAATGAAACCACTTAAACTAAAAGTAGGTTTAATCGATGCTCGCCATAAGACTTTTTAATAGTAGAGACAAGTTGGATGCCCGTACATTGCTATGAACACATAAAAGAGGTTAAAGATATTTTTATTGGAAACAACAGGAGGCTGGCCAACTATTGGGGGTAGTGGTGAAGCAGCAATAGCAATTGCACCATGTCCGATATGGAAGGTTCACGGCGGAAAGAATAAGGTGGTCCTACCTTCAATTCAATAGAAGGTCCGGAGCAGCGGTACAATGTGGATGTAGAACACGACAATCTCTTCCTCGACACTTGGGTCCCTGTAGTTCAACTAAGGTGAAAGCTAGGTGTTGGGAGTTGGGACTATCGTGGAGTCTGGAGCAGGGAAGGAATTAATTAGTAGGATCAGATCAGATCGTGTAGTTGGAATTGGATTGGACCATGGATTGCATTGTCGTCTTCGGGGTTTGAGTCAGGAGCAATCACATTTGTTGATTAATGGACCAATGCCCAAGATTGAAAGTATGCTTCATTGATCACTACTGAATGCTTATCATAAAACACTTTTCAAAAACACTTCAGCCCGGATGTCCGGGCGCTCCGGACGTGCAGCGCCCACGCAGAAGGCAACCAACACACGCGCCGCGGCGCGACGCTTGGATGGGGCACGTGATCATGGCAGGACCCACACAAAAAGGGAGAGTGCTTCTGCATTTCACGTGGACGTGGCTGTAAAAGGAGACGACAATGCTCCCACGCGGCAGTCTTTCTTGTGGCGCTGTGTTTTTTTCCCTTTTCCTCCACTTTGCTGCTGCTACTCATCCTCGTTGGCCACCGCTGCGGCTCCCGGGGTACTCACCGTGCGCCGGCGTCGGGGCTGGTGCTTCGTCTCTAATCTCCTCCAGTATGTTTTTTTTCTCATCTCTATTGCTCTCTCTATCTCTATCTAACCTATCTCCTTCTTTGAATTTTGGTGACAAGATGCGACGAGTACTAGGGGATGACTCGTCGGATCTGGAGAAGAAAAAATGTAAGGAAGATGTCCATCCTTCATTTTTGACATGAAATATTATTTTTGCAGTCTGCAACTTGGGATTTCCCATCTGAAACTTACATTTGCACTCATAAAACTTGGGGTTTTGCGCTGAAACTTGGATTTTGACCCATCGAAACTTGGATTTCGGGTCTAAAACTTTGGATTTTAAGCACTAAAACTTCGATCTATGCCTACCGAAACTTTGATTTTCGCATATGCAAACATCGTTTTTACCTACTGAAACTTGGGTTTCATTTTCGTGAAACTTCTCGAACTGTCAGGTTTCATCATCAGGTTGCCAATTTTCATCAAGTTTATAAGTTTTTTTAAAAGTTTTAGTAGACATTTTTCAGTTTTTAGTGATGACATCATCGGGCCCGGCGCTCGCCAACACTTTTAATAGTAGAGATAAAATATATAAATATAATAAGAGCATCTCCAATGGTAGAGCCAGCAAGCTGGCTATAAGCCTGTCCACGTCATCTAAGAGTTAGCTAAGGGTATACCTCTCCAACAAGATGGCTATAACACATATTATAAAATCCTCGTGGGACCCACCAGTCATATAATATTTAATTTCCTATCACCATCTTCCTCCCCATTTCCTCAATTAATCCGTCGTCCCCAATTTCTCACACCGTTCCTCCGCCATTCCTATCCTGGAGAAGCAGCGCCGCCTCGCCACCACATCCGGCCCTCGCCGTTGTATCCCGCTCCGCTCCACCTCTCCAGTCCTTCGCGCCATGGCGTGCGGCGACTCCAGCGACGGGCATGGCGGCGATTCCAGCGGCGGGCATGGCGGCGACTCGACGGCGACGACTCCAACGGCGGCTATAGCGAGTCTGGCACAGCGTAGCACGGATCCGGGCGTCGAGGCGACTTCGGCGGCAGGCTACATGGAGTTCGGCGTGGTGCGGCCGTGCGGGCCTAGATCTGGCCATGGAGACAACTCCGGGCGTGCAGCGGATCTTGTGGTGGTCGTCGATCTCCGTCGCCGATGCTTCGATGCCAGCGGGGTGGTGCGCGAGGAATGACGAGCGACGGGAGAACGACGAGCGCGGTGCTGGCGTCTCCGGCGGGGCGCGGCGCTGTGTCTTCGGCGGGAGCACGTCACAGCTTCTCTAGAGGGGCGGGGTGGAGCAATCAGGCGGTGTGATTGCAGAGGGTGGGACCCGTGCCTGCATCGGGACGCACGATAGCGCCCGGCGCTTCCTCAAGCGTCGACGCTAGCATTTTCCATCCCTTCTCTCCTCCAGCTCAGCGAAAAGTCCAACGTGGAGGCCTTAAGCGCCGGCTGAGTCACCCCATTGGAGATGCTCTAAGGGGTGACTTGGCTATAGTCGCCTGTCTTTTGCCAAAAAAAATGTCGATGTTCTAGATTGTTGGATTCAAAGCCAACGGTCAAGATCTCTATATCCTTCTCTATACACTGCCTCTCCCCCATTAGTGCCCTCGATCCCCAAAATCCACCTCTACTCCTTCCTCACCGGCGTTGCCTCGTCATTCTGCACTCCGCCACCTCCTCCCCTACCCCCACTGGCCCACTACCCGTAGCTGGTGTTGCCACTGCTGCCTCACCCCCTGTCCTCGCCTTCCGATGCCCCTGCACCCTAACTCCTATTGCGTGCTTAGATCCTCTTGTTACTGTCGTACAACCGCCTTCGACCAATCCCGTGGCTTTGATATCGGCATCAGTGCCTCGCCTCCCTCACCACAATCCCTATCCCACCGCCGATCCACCGACCTCCCTCCGCCAAGCCCCATGGTCATAGGAAAACCCCAACCCTAACTCAAATGACGTGGTGGCTGTCGAAGAGAAGGTAAACGACACTACATGCTATGTCAATATTCAACTAAGATCTGAAAAAAAAAATTAAGCGACTGCGGGAGAGAAAAACGATATAATAAACATGTTTGCTGTTTGCAAGTTGTTTAAAATTTTCGGATATTTGGATTCATATTCAATAATTTGATGGATAAGAAATCAAAAGTTAGTAAGTCACGTATGACAACAAATATCCTTTATTATTGGACTTGCACCTAAGCGTGTTGGCGAACGCGAAATCAAGTTGGTCTTACACTATTCACATTTTATCAAAATTAAGCCGACAACTCTGGGATTAAAAACTAGCGCTATCCTTTTGGAATAAAAACTAGTGTTACTCACACGAAACATACTCATCAACCAGTCATACACACGCCAAAGCTAGCTTCCAAAGAAGGGGATGATATCCAGTGATGGTAATATACACGGCAAAGCAATCTTCCAAAAGCAGTACGAGATGGTCTCGGATCCCCCCATGCAGTGTGAGCCCGTGCCGGATGCTCTAGTCTGGGATGGCAAGATCCTCCAGAGATAAACGTCCCTTGCTTACACCCGGACGAAAAAGGACCTATCCATCCCTCGTATCTCATCCCTATACATCCTGACTCCTGAATCGTCCGCCCCCGCGCCGCCGGAGAGGAGACGGAGGGCCGTTCGCCGCGCCGCCGCAGGGGAGGAGACGAGACAAGATGGCGGCGGAGGCGAAGGCGAGGGGGCTGCCGCGGCCGCTGACGGTGGAGGCGATCAGGAGCTGCGTCGAGGCGGGGTTCGGCGACGCCCTCCGCCGCCTCAAGCTGGACGTCCTCGGCACCGATGACTCCCCCATCCCCATCACAGGTCCGGTTCCTCCTCCTCTCTCTCGCATCCTTGGAACCCCTGCCCGAGGTGAGCTGCCCCGGATTAGCTGAGGTGTGCTCCTGGATTTCGCGATTTCGTTGGAGCTGGCGATTCACGGATTCAGGTTTTTGTGTCGCCGTGAGGTTCTGCTTGGACGGCTACTCTGAGTCGGTAGTCTGTGACTCTGTGTCCGAATTGCTGGCATTAGTGTCGATGCTGATTGTTCTTACTTCACTGTGCTGTGAGAAACCTTAAGCTGAAGCTGTGATTTCGAGAAGCAACTTCTGAGAGTCCTCGGAAGAATTTCGTCGTAACATCAGCTAGATGTTTCTCAATGTGCTAAACACGTTTATTTGAACTTCGTGCTAGGTTATTATACTCCATGCACACATCCAAAAGTTGCAGGCCTCTTCAGGCTGTGCCCAGAATCAATAGCACCGCCATCTGACAATTCCTTTGGCTCAAGGAACAATTGTCCAGTCCCAGGGACCCTCCTGAACACTAACAACATGCGGGGTTTCCAAAACCTAGATGCAGCGCTTCTACTGAGAGCAGAAGCAAAGAAGGTGCATGTTTGACATGGAACTTATTAGAGCTTACGCTAACAGTTTTTTTTCAATGAAACATACTATGTTGTATCTGTGGCTCCAGATCTTGCATGACATTATGTCCGGTAAAGTTGAAGAGGATCCTGCTGTGCTACTGAGGTTCTTTATGATATCATTCGCCGACCTGAAGAATTGGAAAGTATATTACAACATTGCATTCCCATCATTGATTTTCAACTCTGAAATGACTTTGCTCAGCCTGCATAGTGCCTCACAGGTTCTCAGCCAAGAAGAGGTCATGTTACTGTTTGCCAATGTTAGTTGTCTTGTTTATCTATCTTCTATCTTGTTGGCGCTGAAGGCTATTGATTTGCTCCTGCAGGCAGCATCCTTGTTTCAATCATTGAGAGAATGGCGTAGATCAAGTGAAACAACAGGTCTGAGAATCATGCCTAACTGTGGTTGGCTGGTTGCCGTTGCTTGGCATTGCTGTTAGCTGTTTATGTTGACCTGATTGCTATTTCTTTGTTTTATCGGATCAAAATCATGCAGTTATACCATTTTTTTGATCAAGATATCTTCTGATTCCTGTGTTACCGTAATGCAATTAAAGGAATGGAAAGATTGCCAGGGCAGTGGTCACAAGGTCTGTTTGAATCATTCATTTGATCATTTCGGTATTTCATGAGCTCAGTTTTGGCCAGTGATTTTTACCTACTATTCTTCATGCATATGTTTTCTTTTGTGTAAATTCATTGATTTGCTGATGCAGCTGCTGTTTGGGTTTTATGATCATGGCTATAAAGAGTACCCTGGCTGGGCTCTTAGAAACTACATTACATTCCTGAGTCTGCATTGGAAGATTGATAAAGTGAACTTCTTCTGCTACCGAGAGAAACAAGGGACACCTGATCTAGTCAAATCCCTTATTGGCAAAGCATCATTTCAGGCACCCAATGGTACTATACTGTATTACAAGATTGATAAATGCTTCTAACCAGCGCTTTCAATGGTAATGTCAATGTTCGTAGCATTGGTTGTGATTACAGGATGGGACGACCCTGATTATATGCCTGAAGCTATTGGATGGGAAGGAGAAATGCCTGGGAAGGAAACAAAAGAAAAGAAACCAAAAGAAATCAATCTTGAATCAATGAATCCAGCAAGGTAGATGAACATCATTTATCTATGTGAATGATCAGCAATGAATGCAATTGTATTAATTATTTATCGTATGCACAGCCAGGATGAAGAAAAGCAACTGATGCACTTGAAGCTTATGGGATGGCGCCACTTCCCTGTGAATTTAGACAAACTATCTCGTGTTCGATGTCTTCTATTGGGTGCTGGAGCTCTTGGATGTGAAGTTGCTCGCCTACTTATGGTTAGTGTATTGATCTGCTACTAGACTTCTGTTTACATGTAACAAAATATTAACAGACTATACACTAGCATATATATTTTTAACCTTTTTATTTGTGATCTTTGTGGAAACCAATTTTTCAGACCTGGGGTGTACGGAAACTAACAGTGGTTGACAGTGGCTGTGTTGCGATGTCTGATCTAGTCAAACAGTCACTGTACATAGATAAGGACTATGGTGTCCCAAGGGCGTCTGCAATAGTTTCACATCTGAAAGAAAGATGCTCTGCAGTGGTTAGTCTTAGCCTCCTTTCCTTAAAACCTATGCTTTCTACATCTCTCTCTTGTTGATAACAACTGTTGTCATGTAGGAGGTCGAAGATATCCAAATGGAAATACCAATGCCTGGGCATCCTGTTTCTTCCAGTAAAATCACAAGTGTGCTTGATGATTGCAAGCGTCTACAGACATTAGTGGCTTCCAATGATGCTGTCTTCTTGTTGACTGACACATGGGAAAGCAGATGGCTTCCAACTCTTCTTTCTGCAAATGAAAACAAGGTAAATATCAAATACATTATTCTACACCTGAGGATTGACCTTTGCAAAAGTTTTCAGCATTAAGAACTTCAAATACTTGTCCCTAGAGTATGGAATCTATGTAGACATGCCATGTAATTGAGTTGAAACTGTATTCTTTCTCATCCTTCCATTTTCATCACTGAGAGTGTGATCTTGGAAACTAAAAAGTGCTGTGTCAACACTCTTCATTGCAGATTGCTATCACTGCAGTATTAGGATATGACAATTACCTTGTCATGCGACACGGTGCTGGTCTGGGATCAACAAGCGGAGATACAGATGATATGATTTCTCAGATAGAGAATTTGTCCACCAAAGATGCTCTTAGTCGTCAAAGATTGGGCTGTTGTTTCTGCAATGATACTGCTCCCGTTCACAATGTATAACACGTGAAGGCTTACATTTGTGGAAAAATTATCATTTTGATTTTTGTATTTATTTTTATTTATTCTTATAATTTTGACACTGGTTCCTTAACCCCATCTTGTGTAATCTTATTATTTTGCAGTCTGCCTTTAATGGAACACTGGAACAACAATGTTCAGCAGCACTACCAGGTCTGACCTCGATTGCATCGGGAAAAGTAGTGGAGCTATTTGCTAGGATGTTACATCATCCAGATGGGTAAGCCACTAGATTCATAAAAAATAGCTGCAAGGTCTAACTTGTGTTTGTGGAGCATTGATGTCTGCGAAGAATAGTTTTTTGAGCTTGTTATGGGAGAACTGGAAAAAACTAATCAGTGTAACTACATGGTGCCTTTGGAATAATATTGTTCCTCTTGCAGGATACATGCTTCAGGAGATATTGCTGGTATGGACACTGAACATCAGCTTGGTCTGTTACCACATCAGATGCAAGGATCACTCACAAAGTGTGTTTTATCTACTGTGCTATGCAATTCCTCAAGCAGTTGTGTTGCATGTTCCAATGCTGTAAGTAAATTATAGCAAACATGGAACTACATTCTCAAAATTTTACTGGTTTTGATGTTTCTCCATGCTAAACATTCCAGGTATTGTCTGAATATAGAAGGAGGGATTTGGATTTTATTATGCAGGCCATCAACAATCCAATGTATCTAAAAGACCTTACTGGCATTTCTGATTTGATAAAGCCAGATGCTTTTTCTAAAATGCCTGCCAACTTTCCTGTGAATTCCGAGAAGTTGTCTGGTGTGCGATGTCTACTTTTAGGTGCTGGCACTCTTGGATGTGATGTTGCTCGTATTCTTATGGTTAGTGTTATGCGTTCTTTTAGAAATATGATTAGTGTTGTATTTGATGCTACTTTTATGTTGGATCACAAACATATACTCACAAAACATATATGTAATCATTGTGGATTTCAATTTTACAGGACTATGGTGTACGGAAGCTAACAGTGGTTGACAGTGGCCGTGTTGCTGTGTCAAATTTTGCAAGACAATCACTCTACACATCTGATGATCGCGATGCCCCAAAAGCGACAGCAATACTCAGGCATCTTGAAGAGAGGTGTCCGTCAGTGGTAGTCTTCACTCCATTCCTTCAAAATAGTACTTCCAATTCTTTACAATTTTTTCATCTCTAGAAGTTTCTGCATTGAAGGATGCAAAAGGAATTCAAATGGAAATACCGATGCCAGGGCATCCTGTGTCTTCTAATGAAGCTGATGGCGTGCTTGAAGATTGCAAGCACCTCCAGGAGTTAGTAACTTCCCATGATGCTGTCTTCTTGTTGACTGACACAAGGGAAAGTAGGTGGCTTCCGACACTTCTCTGTGCAAATGAAAACAAGGTAAACCACCTGCATTTTTGAGTAATGTACAATATTGGAGGTGTTACATGCTAATGTCTCTCATTACACTGCAGATTGCTATCACTGCAGCATTAGGGTATGATAGTTACCTTGTCATGCGGCATGGGGCTGGTCCATGCACAAATTTTGAAGGTTCTAATGTAGTTGCTTCCATGGATAAGCTCTCTACAGAAGATGCTCTTGGCCGTCAAAGGCTGGGCTGTTATTTCTGCAATGATGTTATTGCTCCTGTCGATGTAATGTTGTGTACAATTTTGGAAACTATACCCATTTGCTCAATATATTACCTCCTGCAACTATCACACATCATTTACTTACCATCTTTCGGTGCAGTCGGTCTCCAATCGCACACTGGATCAACAGTGTACAGTTACACGACCTGGGCTAGCCTCCATTTCATCTGGCTGTGCCGCAGACCTTTTCACAAGAATGTTACATCATCCAGATGGGTAAGCAACTGCACAGCTGGAACAACACCTACCTTGTAAGGATGGGAAAGGAAGGACGACTAACAGTTGATTTACCCATTTTGTAGGATACATGCTCCAGGTGAGATTGCTGGCACGAGCGGTGATAATCCGTTTGGCCTATTACCACACCAGATACGAGGATCACTCTCTCAGTACAACTTATTAACCCTCTTGGGCTATTCCTCGAGTAATTGTACAGCATGCTCCAATGCAGTAAGTAAACATTTATGGTTGCATGATTCGAGCTAATTTTTTTCAAAGCTGTCAGATGCTTTCCTGGCTTGTTTGGTTTGAGGATGCACATTATCCTAGACCCTATGAACAAATGATTTTGGTCTATTCACTCCTTATGATATTTTGTTCAAAATATCACAGGTATTGTCTGAATACCGGAGGACAGGATTGGATTTTGTGATGCAGGTGATCAACGAACCAACCTATCTGGAGGACCTTACAGGCCTGACCGATTTGATGAAATCAGCATCTTATTCTCAAGTTGATTGGGTAGATGAAGCAGATGATGAGGAGATTATCGATATCTGATGTGCGAGTTAATTTAGAATCATAACAAGGGCCAATATCAGTTTTTTTTTACATTTATTGAGTAAATTCTAGTTTTTTAACAAAGCTAGTGAATTCTGATGCAATAAAAACCTGTAATTGTGAAAATAGAAATCCACGTTAAATATTTGCTACTGCTTCTAATAGTAGTCATTTTGGACATTGACATGGTTTACATTGACCATAATTTTTTAAAAAAAATTATTTATAATGCATTAAAAATTATAATATTATGAAAGTTCTTCTCAAGATGAATCTATCTATACAATTTTTATGTTCTCAACCTAAATAGTTTAAAAGTTCTCTATAGATAAATTTTTAAAACTTTAACTTAGGATAAGTTTTAAAACGACTGCTATTTCATAACGCAGAGTACAATTTAAGGATAATTTTTATTCTTCCCGTAGTCTAAGAGGCTAAGGTTCTATTCTTTTGAGCTGACTTGAACGGCTGAACAACTGAAATGATTGAATTTCGAGAGCTTCTCGAGATAGTCTTGATATTCTAATCCATTTTTTGACATACTTTTTAAAGCATTAGACTCACCTTCGAGATAGCAAAAAAAAAAGGACTCAAAAATTCCAAAGCAACATGTCCTTTAAAAACGCAGATAATCCATTAAGCTGAAAAGAACAGAGCCTCAACCAGCGGTCTTCTATTTAGATTGAACTGAGAAGAACATAGCCTTAATATTAAAAGAACAAAATTTTAAACTATTTAAATTGAGAACATAAAAATCGTATAGATAGATTTGTCTTGAAAAGAACTTTCATAATATTATAATTTTTAAATGCATTATAAATAAAATGTAAAAGTTTTTTTATGGTCAACATTCTGTTTTATAGGGTATGTTAATGTCCAAAACGATTATTATTTTATAACGGAGGTAGTAATATAAATCAAGACTTCGATATCTCATATGGATAGGGTTTTTACGGATACTGATATGAACAGCATTTTTATTCAAATATCGATACAGGTAGTTTTTTTTTTTGAATGCGAATGTCGGATAATACGAATTTTCAACCCTAGGTACATTCAGTATCCATGGATCCACCATGTATTTGTATGGTTTATGACACGATAGCGCTCTCTGTACAGAAATACAAGTGCCGGCAAAAGTCACAGCTGATAGAATCGAAAAGAACGGAGCAGTCCCAGTAACAACATGATGTATGTTTTTTTACGTACATGATACATGATTCACCCAGCTGCCTGGAAGTCCCCAAAGTCATCATCCACGCTTTCTTGGTTAGCCTTCTCTGCTGCAGCTGGCTGCTCCTGTGACGGAGCATCTGCTTTGGTAGGGGAAGCACCAGAAGCATCAGTGCCCGGCTGTTCTTGAAAAGAGAATTGTGCTTGGAAAGGAGAGGCAGCAGCTCCAGTATCCGCAGGTGGTTGTTCTTGAGAAGGGAATTCTGCTTTGAAAGGGGAAGCAGCAACTCCAGAGTCGGTTGGAGAGACAGGTGAGGGTGGAGGTGGAGGGAGCTTGAGGGAGACGGTTGCCTCTTTGGCGTTTGCCTTTTCGTTAAATGATAGCTTGTTGAGGCCTTGCTCAAAAAATGCAGATTTTGTCTTGGTGCCAGTTTCTTTCTGCATGAAACAAAAGCAACCAAGCATTGAGCATATGCTACATAAAGAAGATTTATGACTACAAAAAATAAGAAAGAGAACCAAAAATTAGTCATCAAAAGCATGTACAAATCTGTGCTTTACACAATCTATCCAACAGGCGCTTTTATCAATGGTTCTTCAATGCAATCCAGTAAGGCTCAGTTTGTCTCAAGTTCCTATGTAAGAGCAGCTCAAACTGACACATTGAGTGCGGCTTTTCCTCTCCTATATGGAGTTCCCACTTATCTCTAGCACTTAGTTGTGCGCCGAGATTTGTGTAGAACTCCGACCTCTCTCTTGATCTTTTGCCAAAAAAAAAAAACCCGAAGATTCAAACCAAAAGCAGTCAGGTCCTTCTTCCTCCCCTATCCTTTCCTGAGCCACCCGCCGCTGCCGGCGGGCGGGTGGATGGAAGCCGACACAGGGGAAAGAGAAGGAGATGAGACCCGATTGCTTTTGGTTTGAATCTTCAAGGGGGTTTTGCAAAAGACCAAGAGAGAGGTGGGAGCTCCACAAGAATTTCGGAGCCCGACCAAAGGCTACAGGTAAGCCGGGGAACTCTATAGGGAAGTGGAAATGGATTTTCGTTATATATTAGCTCTAAAAAAAATATTGTAAACTGGTACAAATGTACTTTGCCAAAGCCAATAAATGTTGAAAATTAATATTTTAAATCCAATTCACTGTGTCAATACATTTTTTTCAGAAAAATAGTGTCGTACCAACATATCATCCACCTGATGCCATACTGGTGTCGTTTGTCAGTGCTTAAGCATTAAACAACCGTGGGCACTACAACTAAGCTCGTAAGAAATTGAAGACCTTCAAAACATTTCCTCGTCACCAAACTCTATTTCATTTTCAGATTTTTTCTAGAATAATATCTGATGAAAACTTACATTTTTAAGCTGAAGAACCAAAGTTTCCCCATCCTTGAGGCTGTAATCCACTGATGACGTCTTCTCATAATGCTGAACCATCTCTTCAGCAGTCTTCTTCTTATTTAGATATCTTTGATAATGTAAAATAACAACAGAATCATATTGGAATTGGCCCAACATTTAAATAAATTATTGCATAACCATAGCATCATACACAACTATAATTACATGAAAAAACACTTATGACCGAATACAGAAATAATCCATATAACTTGAAAGAAAACATGCTTGCCAACTGAAAGTGCATCCAAAGATCTGTTTGCATTGCTAGAGGATCTGATTGGGTTCATTTAAAGAAGTCATTTTTATGAGAAATGGTTGAAGGTTTAAAACAATAATCTGCCACATATATGTGTTAAATAAAAATTATTGATCATATTATATAGATTAGTCCAATGTTATTGATTTGATCAGATGGAATTTCACATATATAATCCCTACTTATGAAGTGATCCCAAATCATTGAGTGAGTGCATGGCAAAACATTCATGTGACCTTACAAATTACAGGCTACATATCATGTTTCAAGTAATGAACACAAGGATACTTCATATGGTCATGTAGAGCAGCTTGGAAGTCATATGCTTCAGGTCTTTCCCGGAAGCCTAAACCTATAAAAGCATGACGCTGACGCCCATCTGCAGCCCATAGTAAGAATTGTTATGCCTCTATGGTTCTATGTATGAACCATTGGTAGATCTTGGAACTCAAGAGAAAGACAGCTTATCACCTATATTCTCTTCGACACGAAGTACAAAATATCTACAAGCACAATAGTGAAGAAACAAAAAATATTACAAGCTTATACAATCTCAATGCAGTATATTATAACGAATAGAACTAGAAAGGCACACATATCATCATACAATCAGACTGCCCTGCATCAGCAGTAAGTACAAACCTGCTGCTATCAATTACAGGCTCAACAGGATGTGGTTCACCTTCTCTGAGAAATGCCCTAGCGTACAGCTCCCCTGAAATGCATCTGAAGAATTAATATTACAAATGTTACAAGCACTGGCCAACAGCTGTAATGAGATTACTGTACCAGTGTTCTTATCTTCCAGTTTGATTATGCATTCTTCTCCTTTGCTGACAACCTTAAGCGCCCCTTCCCAAGCCCATTTGTTAACGTTCCACTCATCAGCCCTGGATGTCACTAATGTCACAGACCATTTTCCATGGTTCAACAAGGCATGTTTGGTTTATGATTGTTCAGAATGTAGTCCATGATTTTTGTGAGATGGCCCCATTAATCATTTTCTACCAGTTAAAAGGAATGATGTGGTGATGGAACCATTCATTCCATTTCTAAAGAAACAAATAAAATGTATAATGATGGAGCGTAATCATGAGGTGAAACAATCCATGATCTTTGCATTCAGGCGGCACAAGCAAATGGAGCCAAGAATTGCTGAAACAGCGCAACCTCTAGCAAAATTCAGGTTTAATTAACCTAGGTAATTGCATTATTCACCCATACATACATACTGTTAAAAAAATCAACATTGCAGATTCTACCAACCGCACTATCTGATTAAGGGGGAGGGGTACCTATAAGAGGCAGCCGTCTTCCTAGGAGGTATCTGCACAACGAAGCCCCCAAACATCAGGTCATCATCAGCGCACATATCCACACCATGCGCTCCACGAAGTGCGCCCCCAAAGCAGGCAGAGGCAGGGGAGCACAATGGCACATGACGCCTCTTCCCAAATAGCCAAGGAAATCAAGAAGGGGAGCAAGGGCCAAGGGGCGCACCAGGTAGACGTAGCACTCGGCGACCTGGAACAGCACGAGCTCCAGCGCCTCGGCCTCCGCCGGCGCCGGCGCCGGCGCCTGCGCCTGCGCCTGCTCGCCGCCGCTCGCCATGGCCACGGACCAGGTGCTGCGCAGGGCCTTGGCCTCTCTCTCTCTCTCTACGCCAAGGCACGGGCAAGGGCGAACTCTGTCCAGCCAAGCGAAGCAGAATCGGGCGGGATCGGGCGGGGTCGGTGGTGGCCGGATCCGAGCCCCAACCGCGGCGAGGTGGAGTGAGAAGAGGAAGAATTCTTGGTGGGAGAGAGAGGGCGAGAGCGTGACGCGATGAAGGTGAGATCGGACCCGGGTTCGGAGTCCGGCTCACTAGCGAGTAGCAAGAGAAGGAAAGGACTTGGGTTTGCTGCCTCCCTGCATGCCTTCTATAGTTCTGTCCCCTCGCCTTGCGTCAAAACGGTCGGGATACTATCTATTCCGACTTATGACTAGGAATGCAAACAAGTTGCTTCGTGGATACCCATGAGACTATTTATTTTACTAAAATCACTAAGCACTGTGAAGCAAACGGTTTTGTGGGTATCTGCAAAGCAACCCACTCACATCCCTACTTCTGACCGAATCCGTATCTGGTTTTTCATACTACCATTTATATCATTTTTCATATCCGAATGACCCAGATAATTATTTGAATAGTTGACCAGATCTGCATATGAAATGATTGGTATCCGACGAATCCGGACATTCAATGAACTATCCACATAACTGTATCCGGATATCCGGATATTTGCAGCAGTTGTCTTTCCACATTTCAGTTACAATTTGTTTCCACCTAGAGCCCATATTGCATCCTTTTGCCCAAGCCTAGCAGTCGGCCTCCCTACAACCTCGCAGCATTTGGCCCATGCGTTGTTGTGGTCAGTCGATCACCATCCCCGATGCCTCCACCGTATCAGCTAGCGAGATACGACTTTCCAGAAAATTAGAAAGGCAACAACATGCGACTCATATAGAAACTAATCTTCCCATTCTAGCTGTGATACAACTTGTGTTCTGTGAATTAATTGTGATAAGATTATATTTACATAGGGTATCATCATATCATTATTATGTGTTGAGTGTTTGACAACACGGGATAACCTATATCATGATAATTATGCTTTTTTACCAAATAATTAATAAAATATAGTGCAACCCAGTATTCGGTCCATTTCTGATCCATATTCAACTCGGATCCATATCCGAATCCGACACTGTTTGGACCCACATCCTAATCTGGTAAAAAAAATGTGGGACAGATAAAGGATAATCCCTATCCGGACCGGATCCGAACCGTTTTCACCCCTACTCTCACCTTGTCGTCATAGTCTCGTGGCATCAGGGAGGTATATCCTCTTGTTAGCAATTTCCAACCATTCCTAACTTGTGGACTTAGCACTATTAGACCATGTACAATGCAAACCTCAATTTTAGCATAAAATTTTTTCACAAAAATCATTTTTTAAGCCCCTAGAAACCTTTCCTAATTTTCTAAGAAATTCCCAAAACAACTCCTATTTTATTCCATTAAAAATCCATTCATTTATTTTTCCCAAAATATTCATCCCATAAAATATCAACTTTTATTCCACCATTAGGTTCTCCTCATTTTCCTTGATTTTTAGATACCAAATTCATAAATTTCTGACCTCTCTATAATACTCAATGAATTTCCAAAGCCTAAATCCATTTTCTGGAAAATCAATTAAACCCCTTCCCTTTTTGGAAACTCTGAAAGTACACTTTTCATTTATAAAATACGCCATCGGCGTGTCTCTCTCTCCCTTCGGTGCATTAAGTGGCAATCAACAGCCTTGATTCCTTCTTCCAAATCGGGGGGCACACCAGATGAAGTCACGTCGCCACCCACCATACCCCTTCGGTTTAGTCAAATCTGACGGCACCCATTGTTTCGCCCCGTATTCAACGACGCCCATAGTTTCTCTCTCCCCCGACGGTGCCGCCACCCCCGAAACCTCCGGCGCCGCCGCCTCCGCCGTGCCCACCCGCCGGAATTGCGCGCCGCCGACAATTCCGACCCTTCCAGGCCACGGAATTGACATCTACGGCATCGCCCACCTTATCCACCACATCACCCCCTCTTGTTCGCCGCCTTTCCGCCGGAATTCCTCGCACCACTACCCCCATCTCCGGCCACCCTCACCGCCGGCAAACCCTACCGTCGCCTCATTCCCTCTCTCTCTCATCGCCTGCAGGTCCACACTGTCGACCTCTGCATGCATCTGCTGCCCGCCTGACTCTGCTTGCATGGGCCGCCTGCTCTCTGCCTAGTTGACCCATTCCCTTTTCCTTTTTATTTAACTTTCGCGATATAACTTCCCATTTTACATAAAATAGCAATATAGGATCATGTTTGTTGCATAAATAATTTAATCTAATTTGGGTTAAGTTGGAAAGTGGTTGAGTTGTTGAAGTATTGGTTGTGTTAAGGTTGGTGAATGATATGTTGTTGGAAGTTTAGCATGAACAGACAATGGGAATGTGAGATGCATGGTGGGTCGCTCTAGTCGCGGACTAGGGGACACTTGTTTGGGGGTCGATGCTTGGTTTGTTCATTGCTGATAACTGAATTATGTCATGATAGAAAAGATACAAATTTCTGCCCAAACCGTATTACCGATCATTTTACGGGTAAAGCTGGCTGATTCTGCAGAGTCGTTAAAAAGCAAATCATCGATGGACCATACTTTTGAGATATGAGGTTGTATCGCAGGGGTGATGCCAATTCTATATATTGACATAAATTAGGTTAGAGGTGTGGTCATGAGGTTGATGTTTAGAGGAAATGTTGAAATTCTGGTTATTAAAAAAATCTCAGTTAAAAATGATTTAGAAAAGAATTGATGAAAATATAGGATTTTTATAAAATTATTATAAAAAATGCATTAAGTCTATATTTAAATATCCCTGTCAATTTCTGTTATGTCAATTTCTGTTAAAACCTTGCATGTAGTTAATAGACTTGTATATAGAAAACCTGTTAGGACGTAAGTGCTTACCCGTTGTTTTTGTGGGCTACCCTTCTTTTGCGTAGGCCCTTTCTTTTCAGCAGAAGACTTTTCATTTAAAGACTGTAAGAGTTCGGTATAGATTTTTATATTATCCTACACTCGAGCCATGCCTGTGGTTATGAAGTGTAAATTTGGAGGTGTACTAAAAATTGTAAGCTATATTGTAAAATAACTCTAGTTATGTAATAAAGTTCGTCTGTTTGTACTATTTCGAAATGCAACTGAAATCTTGAACAGTTGTATTTCTGGGGACCTCCCGAGGTCCTCACAGAATTGTTATCAGAGCCTGGCTTGATGTAGGATAACTGAAGAATGGAATAGAAAATTTTATTTAAATATTTTAAATTACTTCTATTATATTAAATTAATCTTATCCCTCTTAAAAACTTCTAAAAATAATTTTATAAAAAGTTTTCTATTACTTTAGATGACCTCATCTTTTCTTAAAATTTTTAAAAGTTGTGCTGCACTCATTTGAATTTTGCAACAACAACTTTACAATATTTCAATGCTTACGTTTTAATGTTGCAATATTTGATTTATCGCGATACAACATCGTTCAAATTCTGTGCAACATTGGTTCAAAATACAGCAACATTTAGTTTTAAGTGCTATAATAACATCCATTTTACAAAAAGTACCCGACGTCAAATACGTCAAATGCATTGTGATGTCCGATTTTTTTATTTTTGTAGATTTATAATATGCGTAAGAAAGAAAACATCAAGAGAAAATTGTTTGAAACAAAATATTTCATGCCACTTTTAAGTTTTAACATATGATACAATGCAGGAAGACTTTCTTTACGTCGTATTGAATTATTAAATTGACAAGAGCAAATTGCGTGAAACAAGATATTTCACTTAGCATGAACTGCAATCCATGAAGGAAAAGAGAGAGATAAAAACCCGTAATACAAGCAACATTTGATTTAAAGTGCTGCAATATTTATCTAAGGCAACATATTCAAGTCTGAAAAGAGTATTGATCTGAAAGTCTTGATCAATCGGCCTTGGATCTCATCCCAACGGCCCAACCCCAACCATCTCCCTAATCCACAAGAGCCTGATTATTTAACTTGCATATATCTCTTGCATTTGGGATGAGATCGATCAGGGAGAGGTGGTTGAAATGGGCGTGGGATGAGATCCAAGCAGAGGATTGATGTTTGACTTTCAGAATCTTTTTTAATCAATATGTTGCCTTTATCTAAACGTATTGCAACAACATTCGATTCTTTAAAATGTATTCGACATCAAATGCATAGTGATGTCCAATTTTTATCGTTGTAGATTTATAATCTGCATGAGACACAACAAGAGCAAATTGTTTGAAACAAAATATTTCATGTGCCATTTTTAAGTTTTAACTCATGATACAATGCAGGAAGACTTTCTTTATATCATATTGAAATATTAAACCGACAAAAGCAACTGGCGTGAAACAAGATATTTCACTCAGCAGGAGCTGCAATCCATGAAGGGGGAAAAAGAGAAAGAAATAAAAACACGTAATACAATAATTTGATACAACATTTGATTTTTTAAAAAGTATCCGATGTCAAATGCATAGTGATGCCTAATTTTTGTCGTCGTAGATTTAAAATCTGCATAAGAACACAGTAAGAGCAAAATGTTTCATGTGCCACTTTTAAGTTTTAACCCATCATATGGACTTAGGAGCTGCAAATCCATGAACGAAAAAACGAAAGAAATAAAAAAAAAATGCACCAGCCGGGAATCGAACCCGGGTCTGTACCGTGGCAGGGTACTATTCTACCACTAGACCACTGGTGCTTATTGATACATGCGGTGTTTGTGTGTTTTAAACAAGCAGATTGGGAATCAGGTCCAGCATAGAACACACGTCACAAGGCCCACTTTGATTTCTTGTTATTCTTATACAGACACTGTAGTCATTGAATTTTTTCCAGAATTTTGTAGAAATTTTCTAATAGATGCTAGAAATATTTTTAAATAGTTTGTTTAGTTTTTATACAAATTTTTAGATGTTGGCGATTTTTTAACTAAAACTAAAACTAAACAAACAATTAAAGGGGCCATGAGTTGCCTCGAGGCCTCGTAAAATAATCATATCAAACTTTACGTGACCTCATTTACAGCGGACTAGTCGTGAGTTCGAAGGGGTGGAATAGGGCTTGATCACTTTAGAGTATTAGGGTTGGTATACTATATACATGTGTTGTTCAAATGGGTTTCTAAATGAGACAATGACTATTGGTACCCATCTGTCAGGTTACGAGTAACGGGTAACAAATATGGATACGTAGTATCCATACCCGCAAAAAAAACCCGTGGGTGCTAAAATTCCTCATATCTGTACTCATGTTTTTCCTTTGCCCTGACGGTCAAATTACTAGGTCCCAACCCACTAGCATGAGACTACTCCCCTATAAGTCTCGTAGCCATCACAACAACCTCTCCTCCTCGTCTCTCGTTGTGATCGACGTCACATCCTTCTATCATTCTTCCTAGCTTCTCAAACGGTGGCATAGCCGAAGCAAAGACAACGGCTCATCCACACTACTTTGATCAACTATTATCTGACGGTGGGACCTCTCATTCTATTTCTCCGTTGATGGTAGTTTTTGGTGAAGTTTTCTTAGTTTCTTCTCTGATCAACAGCTCATGACAAATCCTTGAGTTGTCATGACTTTAGTTGGCGTTGATATTTCTATTCTTTTTTTGGTCGAGGTCTGAAAAAGAGGAGATGTCGTAAGACGTTCTGAATGGTAGCTTTCGAACAAGTAGTTTTTCTAGAAGAATTTAAACCATTTGAATATACATGTAATATTTTATTGTGCGCTGTGGATTTTATCGAGGAATGACGAGGTTATATTAATCAAATTTTATGCCATTCTCAAAAAGGGAAAAAAAATTGCGCGCGTTTTTTTCTCTATAAGACATCACAAAAATCCTGCACCCTCGCCGTTGATAAAACCCCCTTGACCCGATCGACCACCATCCCGCCACAAGTCGCGCGTCTCCAATCCCACCCAAGCACCAAATCCCAATCTCGGCCGCCGCCAAGCCCTAGCTAGGGTTTTGTCTGCCCCTCTCCTCCCTTCCACTCCTACCTGCGCCTCCCATGGATCCCTACACCAAGAAGCGCAAGCCCGACGAGAACGGGGCGGCAGCCGTCTCCCCGGCCTCTGGAGCCGCCAGTCTGGGGCTCACCCTCGACGATCTGCTCCGCCTCCTCGAGCCGCTCTCCCGCGACCAGCTCGCCGACATCGTCGCGTCTGCGGCGCTCGCCTCCGGAGTCGCGCTCGACGCCGTGCGCGCCGCCGCCGACCGCGACCCGGCCTTCCGCAAGCTATTTGTTCGCGGCCTCGGCTGGGAGACAAACTCCGAGTCGCTCCGCACCATCTTCTCCGGCTACGGCGACCTCGAGGAGGCCGTCGTCATCAGTGACAAGTCCACCGGCCGCTCTAAGGGCTATGGTTTCGTCACCTTCCGCCACGCGGACTCCGCCATCCTCGCCCTGAAAGAGCCATCTAAGAAGATTGACGGGCGCATGACCGTCACGCAGCTTGCCGCTGCCGGTGCGGCTGGCGGAGCATCCGGCGGTGTTGCTGGCGCTGGTGGCGCTCCTGCGGCCGACGTCTCCCTCCGGAAGATCTTTGTTGGGAATGTCCCTGCTGATATGCCATCTGAGCGTCTTCTTGCGCACTTCGCTGCCTATGGTGAGATTGAAGAGGGGCCGCTGGGTTTTGACAAACAGACTGGCAAGTTTCGAGGCTTTGCGCTTTTTGTGTACAAGACGCCTGAGGGTGCACAGGCTTCACTGGTCGATTCGGTGAAGGTGATTGATGGGCACCAACTTGTGTGCAAGCTTGCCATTGAGGGGAAGAAAGGGAAGCAGTCACAGCAGCAGCAATCTGGGCCTGCAGTGCCACAGCAACAGATGATGCTACAAGGCGGACCAGGGCCGCAGGACATGCCGGGTTCTGGGCTTGGGCTTGGTGGTCCTCAGCTCGGTGCACAGTATGGTGGCCCTGGGAGTGGCCTTCCTTCGTATGGTGCATTTGGTGGTGGTGTTGGCGCCGGAATTGGTGGTGGCAACCCATATGGAAACTTGCCATCTTCCATGGGTGGAGGCGGTCCAACTGGGTTGGGGTCATTAGGAAACCAGGTGCCTTCTGGGCTGGGTGCTGCTGGGGCTGGTGCATATGGCGCTGGGGGAATGGGCGGTGGTTCATTTGGTGGCTCATCTCAATTTGGTGCTGCTGGGATGGGGGCTTATGGGGGTCTAGGGATGAGTGGAGCCTCATCACTATACCGTATGCAACAGGGCTCAGGTGGACTGCCCTCGGGTGGATATGGTGAGGGTGGAAACTACCCTCTTCCAGGGTCTGGTTTTCGGGGTCAGGACCCTCAAGGTGGGATGTCACCTGGACCAGGTGGTAGGGCTCCTCCTATGTACCCGAATGTGCCGCCTTATTTCTAAGGTAATTCTATTTCTAGCCCTCTCCCCATATTTGACTTGATTTTTTGTAGCTGACTGCTGATTACATTTGTTCTATGCTTGTGTGGAAGTTGTTTAGTGTTGTGAAACTTTTAGTTCTTGATGTATGTGTTGCCTTAGAACTTCCTTCTAAATACATCATCTTGTTGTATGAATGAACTTGCCATCTGTGTTTGCAAATTATCATTGATGCATGTCGTGTTTGCTTTTATGTGAATGTGATGTGACTGAAATGCAAGAGCCGTTAAGTTTAAAGACTATTTTTTTGTGTTTTTCTTTTGTAGCATCAAGGTTACTCTAGGGTATGGTAATATGGTCTGAGACATTCCACCCCTTGCATTATTTTTTGTTTGTATTTGTGTTGTCATAATTGATTTCTCTGCCATGTATTACTTGCATGCCAAAGTAATGTTGGTTCTAATTTTTTGCCAAGGTGCCTGCCTTGATATATCTAAGCTTTGCCCTTTTGTTGTTATTCTTTGTTATAGTTATAGATCTTTGGTGTCTGTATGGGGATTCACTTGATTGTAGTGCTTCAAAGTGGAACTGATTGCAGTTATCTTTTATCCAAACAATTTAGGAAAATTCTGATATTTAATGGATTTATGCCAATCAATTTGGTTATGTTAAGAGGTATTTTGGTACTAACTAAAATTTGATATTGATGTGCTGGGAGTCTACATAGATTGGAGCGAGTAATAATAGAAAATGCTATTGGCTGGTAATTGGATATTGCTTTTCACTTTCTAGCAGAGCCCTTGATTCATCTGAATTGCCTTCTCAGTTCTTAGCTAATTTGGTTGCAACTTACAAGCACATAGAATCTGTGACCCTGGCTTAATGGCTTCCAATGCAACCATTGTCATTTTGAGTTTGAAAGTCATGTACTAAAAACTAAGACCATAAATAAGTTTTTTATGAAATGCATTGTGTGTGCTTAATCTTTTCCATGCTCAGATATGATTATTTCCCCGGTTTTTACACTTACAGTTTATAGCCTCTTTGGCCAGAGCATCCACACATTTTGGCCTTGTTTATTTTAGCTGAAAGTTGTTGAAAACTTTAATCTGAAAAAGTTGTGAGTCCTTGAAAGACGTTTTAAAGAATTCAAAAAACTATATAAATTTTTTTTTACGAACTCTAAGAACAACTATTTAAAACCCCACAAAAATTAATGCAAAGTATTACATCATTTGGCTTATACAAAAATAACAAATTTTCATTTAATATAATTTAATTTAAGCTGAAACAAACAAGACCTTTGTTTAAGTTAGTTCCTTATTTCATCTTGCATACAATATTTCCAAAAAAGGTATCAACCTCAAATTAGATAATTTCAGTACTTTTACACAAAATATAAATTTCAGTTGCCTATTCCCCGTTCTTGCATGTTTGGCTAAATAATACTAGAAATGCTGAATTCTTGATCAGTTTTACATGTATATGCATATTTGTTTCAACTATACACCTAGTTCAGCTATTGGTTTTGTTTGATGTGGTATTTGTATAAAATATACTTTACAACTACCTAGCACAGCTTCCACAAATCTGTCCTTGTTTCATCCTCCGCTAATACTAATTTGTTAATTTGTTTCTGATGTGCATATGCATGGAGGCCAATTGGGCATCTCCACTAGTATTTGACTTGCTTCATCTCATTGTATATGAGTGAATTACTGAGGGCCTGTTTGGAGTGTTTATTTCGAGGCAAAAATTTGGATTCTGAAAATACCATGGTTTAGAAAACTGTGGGGTGTTTGGACACACAACTTTGGCTCAGTTTTATAACTGTTTGTTGAAACTATTTTTTTGGTGTTTTTGTAACTCCACTCCACACCATTTTCTTTGTAACTTTGACTATGTTTAGCTAGTGATGTCACTTTTTTTCTTTGGCCAAAGTTTTGATCCCACAAAATCATGTAATCAAACAGGTTGTAGTTCCAAGAAAAACTGAGTTCAAGATGGAGTTAAAACCATGTTTTTCTTTGCATACATAACCAAACACTACGTATTGCAAAAGAGAGTTTTAATGATAAGGTCTTGCTATTATCATGAATGTAATTAATTATCTCTCTTTGATTGTGGAACTCAATAGTATGTAAAGCTGGAAATGAAATATGGGCACATTAAACTCTGGTCATTTACTGTAGGCCGAGATAATAATCATCCCATATATTGTTACCAAAAGCCCTTCAGTTACTGTATAATTTTAGAATTGCCTACTAGATTGACTTTGCCATCTGGATTTACTGTTTATTGATATTTTTCTTTTGCAATTTTTTTACAGCATACATTCAATAAATGCCACTAACAATCTCCTTGAAATTAGTGTATAGTATTCAAAGTTGTTGAACTTGATCTCTTTGTAGTTTCTGCATTGCAATACTGTTTGCTGATATTTTTTCTTTTGACATTTTCTTGCTCTGCAGCATACATTCAATAAATGTGCACTAAAAAGCTCTTTGAGATTATTCGATTGTATCCAAAGTCGTCGAACTTGATTGGATTGTTTCTGCATTGTGTTCACATGTTAGGACCTAGTATTAGGCTGGAGCTTGATGAATTAATCATTATATTTTCCCCCCATATCTTTAATGTTACCTGTATTTTGTCTGTATATTTGTGCTCAGCTGAACTATTGATTGAATTCTAGTGAATGTGTGATTCAGGTGTTTGACTACTATTGGGAGCATATGCTTTGAATGGTTGTGCTGAATTCAGAAGTGTTGTCTGCTTACGTGGATGTCTTGCATATTCTGGCTGCCTCTGATCTGGAAATCAGTTTTTGCTCTCAGTTTTCTCTGTTAAGAGATAAATCAAGCTAGCTTAGTGTTTTCTGAGAACTCTTTATTAGACATGTACTTGCTTATGACTGCTTTGCAGTTTTCTGTTCTCTTAATATGAGAGGTATTGTTTTACATTGTTGTGTATTTCTCTTCCTCTTATTTTCTTATGATATCGAATTTATGATTATATATGTTGCTTGGTTTAATCGTGTGGGCTGTTATTAGTGGAATCTTGTTTGGTGAATTGTGGAATTTTGACATGTATGATTGATGATTTGTAATGCCATGTTCATTAGGTTTTTTTCCCTACATAATAGGAAGTCCCTTTTCTATTACTGTACTCCCTGTAATATCTCACAAAGTAAAGTATAGGAGACCATCTAGGGTAATATTCACAATTTTAAGTTGGTATGTACATTATTTTAGACATACTCCTTTTATGTACATATATGACAACATATACAAGACATCGTACAAATTATGTAATTGCTTGTATTTGGAGTTTCTTGTGTACTCATATGTTATACGTACATTTCTTGGTTACTTGAGATACTCCTTATTTTGTGAGATACTACATAGGGTGTAACTATGTAATAGAGAGTAACTACGGTAGTATCTTACAAAGTAGGGAGTATATTGGGTAATGGAGGGTATGTAGACGTAGTGGATGAGTATACAAGGCATTCCGATGTGAACCACATGAGATAAAAGGTATTCCATAATTTTTGGCATAATTTTTGTATGCCGCCATATACATAAATAAAAAGGGCATCACTAAAAATGATATACCTACCACCTGAAAAAAAATTGTAGATGCTACCTATGGGCATTTTAGTTCACTTGCCGCTATTCTTTGCATAGCTACAACTACAAGGATTTCCACTCTCTTCTCAAGTAAAGAGAACAGAACATGCACTTGTTTACCTCTTTCTGTCCTTGCCTAGCTACAACTACAAGGATTTCCACTCTTTTCAAGTAAGAGAACAGAACATGCCCTTATTTACCTCTTTTCTGTCCTTGCCTTGCTACAACAAGGGTTTCCACTCTCTTAAGTAAAGAGAATGAAACATGCCCTTGTTTACCTCTTTTTTGGGGTGGGGTCTAAGATATTTAATGTAGCATTGACGATAGTTTGTTGTCAAAATCAAGTGCACTAACTGCATGCTTTTGTTCTGATCAGTGATTTTGTCAATCAGTTTTCATGTATCTTGTTTACATGTTAGTGCTTGGTTGTTATACTTCTATAAAACATTTGCAAGTTCGAAGTATAGAGGATCATGTTTATGTTGGCTGAAAGTTGAATCAAGGAGCCATGTTGTCGGTTTCATCTGTTATATTTACAAATTTATCTCTTTATTACATGTGTATGCTTAGGTATCATTTACCTCTGAGCTCAACACAATGTCCATGGGTATTTTGTTGTTAATATTCACATCGCGCTGCTGTTTCTCACACGAGTTTGTGTTTGAACATTGCTGTCATAGAAGAATGCAAACCTGGTCATGCTCCATGTATTTCTGTAGTTGAATAATTTGGATTTATTTTTATTTGGTTGAATGATTTGTCAACTAATTTTGGCCCCAATGTTTGACCACTGTACCAATTCTTAGTGTTGTTTGCTGATAGGTTATATTTGCCCAATATGACTTTTTCTCACGGTCTGAACTGCCTGCGTTATATATCTCCTATGCCGTGTGTTTAGTTTTAAGTTATTGTGCTGTGCCATTCACTCCCATATAAGGTAAAGGTACAAAATGTTTATCATAGCAAGTGTACATTAGATGGGGGCCTCATCAAGGAGGCTAGCAAAAGTACATTCCAGGTATCAGGTAGCCCCGGTAGGCACCAGTGACTGCAGTCAGCATATGTGATTGGCTGTTGCTGTTGCTCCATGCTCAAGGGCTTCCCATCCCTGGTGATTGTGTACACCGACGGATGGGCGTCGATCCGAAGTTCAGAAAGATGGGTGATGTTCAGATACGTGACAGGCGCCCTCATGGCCTGTATGTTCCTCACGACAGTGGACACCAGGCTTCTTGGGAACCAAGGAACGATAGCTTTATTTGTGAGCAGTGACGTTTGATTGTAGCACCAGTTTGAGCTGCCGTTGCATATGAAATCAGTAAGCAGTGTCCCATCGATTTGTGCCCGGCTGGTTGCCAGAAAATGTACCTCTTATGTTCAGGGGAGATGCTTCGAAAGAAGACCCGGGTTTTGGTTGGGTCTACATTGTGGTCGATCCATCTCGCCCATGTCCTCAGTGCTCGGTCGAAGGCTTCCTTGCCGTCCATCTCGACCAGCCTCCCGTTCCTCTCGAGGTGGTCCCACCTGCAGTCGAGACACTCAGCTAGCTGCTCATATGAAAGCAAAAGGTGATATCTACTGAGAGTCGAGTATACTCACGCCCTAAACCTGCCGGTGTGAGTCCACCAGTGGCCGGTATTGAACACCAGGATGTCCGCGCCGAGCACCTGCTGCAGCGCCGCCGGGAGCTGGTCCAGCTTGAGCGCTCTTCTCCGGTCTCTCTTGGTCTCGAGCTTCACCAGGAACGGGCTCCAGAAGAACTCCACCGAGCAATTGCAGTCCTGGGTTTTTTTTTCATTTAGTAATAGTAAGGATGCTATATATGTGACGAGAGTGCTGTGTGGTTTAGATGCTACAAATGGAATTCGAATCTCCACAAGAAAGATCTGTCTGCCAGGCATGTTTGGTTGGTTTGGCACATTGGCACGTCTAGTCGTGGCTTGTCTATGTGTTTGGCTTACAACAAATTTTGCCCCCATTTAGCCTTGTTAAAAATAAAAATTGGTTAATGAAAGGTTAATGCTTCCACCATATCACAAAAACTTCTTTTTTTTTTATTTTATGAACTAGAGTAAAGAAATGAACTAAGACACAAGCTAAGTATTCATAGACATTGGCTATAAGTGAAACACACATTTCCAAATGCATATATATGTTGGCCACAATACCCTAGGCAATATTGTGCAAAGCAATGGGAACACGCCCACGTTTACCAAATGCTACTAGTAATATATGATGGCCATAAATCCATAATATGCTTATGAAAAATTGGGCAAAGGAATCTACCAAACTTTACAGAAACTTTGGGCAAAGGAATGGGTACGATAAAGTTTAAGCGATTATAGAGCATCAAAACTATGGTTAATGGAACAAAACAGCTACCAACCTTTACAGATGAAGTTTGGTACAGTTTAGTAACTACGAACCAAACAACTTGCGGCGGACAGAACCATATAGAAATAATTTTGTGGAGCGCCTTTAAGGACATAGAAAATTCTAATGAAGAATTTCCGTATGTTCTTTATCAAAAGTATTTTCAAGTCTTATCATTAGGCGTGGAACGTGAAGTGAGTTGCAAGAAATATGGGCATTTTTTTCAGGCTAGCCATGGCCGCGCTGATGACGTCTGTCAACGCCATCCGGGATTCCTTGGCGATCGATGGGAACCCCGACAATGTACATGTGCAAACCAGCATGCAACTATGCAAGGGACGGAAAAACTCAAAAACTCAAATCTGGTAGTAAGGGTTTAAGGAATCTGGTACGTGGATGGATCGATGGCGCACGCACACGCACGTACCATGGCGTGGAAGATCCTGTACTCGGAGGAGACGACGTCGATGCGCGTCCGCGAGCGGTCGGGCACGGCAGTGTAGAGGATGCAGGCGAGCGACTCCCACATGTTGCGGTTCAGCGAGTCGCCGACGAACGCCACCCGCCGGTTCCGGCACTGCTCCAGCGCCTCCGCGCCGCGCACCCTGTTGGACAACCACCCGCCGCGATTGGATCATTCAGGGAGATCAGCGGCAGAATTGCGGGATTAGACAAGACGCATGCGCACGCGCGCGCGCGCACGCACGCCACCGACCTCGTGCCGCCGCCGCCGCAACCCCTGGGCTGCCACCGCCACTGCTCGTAGCCGGAGTCCGGGCGGCCGTTCCGCCGGCACGCGACCTGGCCGCTCAGGAACGGGCACTCCGCCGCCTCGTACAGCGGGTACCCCGCCGGGTCGTGCACCCACCTCCCCTCGAACAAGTCGCACTCCTCCTCCTCCGCTGCCGTCTCCCCCGCCGGCGCAGGGCCGCAGGCGCCAATCTCCACGCCCTCCCCGCCAGCGTCCGGCGGCGGCGCGGGAGGTAATGCTGCAACCCCACCCCCAGCAGCGACGTCGTGGCCATGACCATCCCCACCCGGCGGTGGCGGCAGCGCCAGCTTGGAGTAGGGCTCCGCGAACGACGCCGCGCGGAACGGGCGGGGGCCGAGGAGGAAGGCGGCGAACAGGAGGGAGGCGCAGAGGAGGACGGAGCAGAAGGCGGCGGCGGGGGCGCGCCTCCTGGACGTCGCCGATGCCAGCGAGGGCTTAACGGAATCCATTAGCCGCTGGGGAATTGCTCGCGCCAGGAGTTAGCTAATCAGTAGCTCGGCCTTCGCGAAGCCTTGGTTGTTAATAAATTGCGGATCAATCGATCGCCTGGGCAGAGCACGGGGCGGGGCAAGGTGAAGAAAGCATGGAGCTGGCGCTGTAGCCGCAGGCGCGGGCCGAGGAGGGGGTGGTTTCCGTTGCCTGCTGCTTGTTGGTGACTTGGTGAGGAGGGGTTGGGGTTTTGGTCTGCGGGGCATGCACGCCGCGGTGTCTTCGGGCGAAGCTTGCCGTGAACTATCTCCGTTCAAAAATACTAATAGCGCTGGTTTGGTTTTGGAGGACTTAAAACTATATTTCGATCCATGATTTCTTCTACAGTATATCATTCGTATTCACAAAATTATATTCGGTGGTGATCGAAAAATGCTTTTGAATATGAATCCAATGATACCATTACGTATCACATAATCTAATAAGTATCGCTAGACAAATAGTAAGTCAAAACATAATGAAGTTTAGACCTTGAAATGTGTCTGCACATCTTACATGAGTAGTATGTACGACCATAGCAAGAATAAACTTTTCAAATTAACATGTCTCTCTAAAGAGAGCGGTATTTTTTCTCCAGTAAGGTGTTCCCCCGTCTTCCCTCTCTCCCTTTGGTCTTTTGCAAAACCCCCTACATTTACGAACCAAAGCGATCGGGTCCTCCTCCTTGCTCCTCTTCTCTTCTTCCGCGAGCCGGCCGTGGTCAGCGACCACCGTCCCCACCGGTACGTGACCTCCGCAGCGCGGCCTTTGCAACAGCGTGGTCGTGCACCACCAAGGGTGGAGGTTGTGAATAGTGGTGGCGTCGGGTGGATAGAGTCTTCTGGACGCAATGAGACGACGTGGCGTGGCGTCATGAATCGGCATGGTATGGCTTGGCTCGGTGGCAGGCCAGGTGCCGGGCAAGTGGGCGCCGGCATGGTTGAGTTCTAGCGGTGTGGTGGTTGTGGCCGACAAAGTCGGCATGTGGCGGGCTGGCGGCCGGGTCGATGGAAAGAGAGGGAGAGAAGGAGGAGGACCGAATTGCTTTTTTCCTTGAGTTTTGTTGTGTTTTTTTTTTTGCAAAGGACTAAGTAAAAGAGGGGGAGGGGGCTGTTGCCATCAGTTGACCCTCACCCGCAATAATCTATTAGGATATGCCTCATGCCTATCCACCACATATAGATTCCATGTTGTCATGTCCTATATGGCCTAGATCAAATGTTGCTGCACCCTCACCGTCTAAATCCACAACCATCCATTTTCACTTCTGGATTCATGCCATTTGGAGCTTCCCGTGCCCAAATCCATGCTCATTGGAGCCCTCCTCCCCTTCCCCCTCCTGTGTCTAGATGGGTGCTTTGTCAAAGCTCCCATCATCCTCCTTGTGCATCAATTCTCTTATCCCAACACCACCATCCTTTCCGGCATCGCAACTTAGGTGCTCACATTGCACACTGTGCGGGTCCAGCTAGCTCGAGTGTCGTTGTAGACATCCAAACACACAGATCTTGCACCGTGCGAGTCTAGGCAGCGTCGACGTAGACTAAGTAGTCCACTATAATGTTTTTGGATGACAAACGCTACATTAGACTAAATTTTCGCACATCAACAGGATATCTAAAATACACCTTTGACTACTAATTACTATTACAATTTACTTAAAAATTCATTAAGGATATAATATAATGAATGCACTTTTCGAGATGAATGTACTCATTTAATTTTCATGTATTAAATGCAGATAGTTTGATTTAAAATATGTAGATAAAATTTGAAAAACTGAACACTCGCAATAACAAAAAAAAACTTATAACCGGACGGATGATGTAACCAAGGTTTTGAAGGTTCGATTGCCGTACATAGTTTTCCATGGCCAGGGAATTAACCACGACTCTGCAAAACTCGTCGGCGCCGAATTAACATAAGTCGTGCCTGCCTAGGTAGGCGTTCCTGAATGATAGCATCACTGCATCCGCAGGCAGCAGCTGATCTGTCTACGAGAAAGGTGCTTTTCGCTCGCTGAATATGGGCACAGCGACTACAATATCCACGGGACACCGATCCATGCGACGGGACGCATGCTGCCGCATGCATGCGTACATGATGCGACCTCCCCTTTGGCACGGCGATGCCACGAGTTTTCGAGGGCGCGCACGATGATGGAATGGGTGCGGCGCATGTGCCCCCGGCGCGCGCGCTGGAAAGGCGAGACGAGACCAGACGAGACGAGGCGACCACGAGCGATCGAGCGTGCGAGGCCCGCGCGCGCGGTGGCCTTCGCTTAAAGAATCGGTAATGCCTCGTACGTACTCTCGTGTGTCGGTGTGTGTCGGTGGCGATCGCGATCGAGCTACTGCTCGAGTGCGTCTCCATCATGCCGTCGCCTCTGCGAGCGCAGGTGCACGACGGGGCTCAGAAGCAGCCTCCGCTAATGATCTCGGGTCCTCGACTCGATCCATCCGTTTGCCGATTGCCATTCAGGCTCGGCTGGCGTCACAGCTGTGATCCTGGCGCGGGGTTTCAGACATCGGTTCAAAAATTTGTGTGAAATCTCTTGCGCCTTCCGAAGTTGGGATGCGGGCATCGAAGGCTTCCCGCTTTCAAAACGACAGTCGTTCGATTTCGATTTGAAGTCGGTTGATTCTCGTCGAGCAAGTCGCACCGTAAATTTTTAAAACTTTTAAAACCGAATAGTTACTTACATAAGTTGTGTTACCGTTTTGGTTAGATCTAAAGTGAAATGAAGAGGTTGGTTTAATTAATTACACGATTGCCTAGTCAACACAATAATGACAATATGCGGTCGGTCATCTATCATTCTAAATCAATAATAGAAAATTTAAAATCTAATTTTTAACAATATGTAAATTCATTTAAAACATATAAATAACTACAACAAAATTTTAATTTTTTTTTAAAATATAAAAAAACTAAAATACGTAAGCCAACTGTAAAATTATAAAATTTGTTTAGAAATCCTAATTATTGGAATATCTATTTTTTTTAAAAAAAATCCAAAATTATTTTCAAGGAGATGGCCCAAAGGAGAGGGAGGGCGTCCAAAAGTAGTAAAATACACTAAAATTTCGTTTCTCTTGGATTTTAAAAGAATTTTGTAAACGATTTTAATATTTTTTTTATAGTTTTCATATGAATTTTGGGTTTTTTTAAAGTGTATTATGACTTTTATGATTTCCAAAGTTATCTTTACCAATTTATATTTTATATGATCCTGCACGAATTTTAGATTCTAATTTTTTACACATTTTTTTTTAGCATTTAAGGATTTCTTATTTTTAATTTGATATTTTATTGATTTGGAATGACACGTGATCATTTATGTCCACATATTACATTAATTAGGCTATCATGTCATCAAAATTATCTTCCGCATACTACTTTTGACCTAACTAAAATTGGAATGCAATTTCGTGTCTCTAAATGTCTGGTTTTGGTTGAGAAATGCAAGACAATTTTAAGGACATGCGGTGCTATTTATTCATTTTGATTTAATGGAGCGGCCATTTTGCGAATCCTGATTTCTTGTGTAGGCCTTATTTTCTTGGTACATGGACTCCTCGTGTTAACACACACACAATTCTTTGTTGCAAAGAACAACACCATGTTTTCAAATTTCAAAAAAATCAAATCCTTCCCCATCTTTCCTCCATCTCGGCCGCCACTAGTTGGCGTCGTGCCGACGACCACCTCTTAGCCGACACATGACCAAAGCAGCGTGCTGCCGTCGCGCCATGCCCGTGCCAAGCCGTTGTGGAATGCAGGAGAGAAAGCAAAAGGGCAAAAAGACATTGCAAAAAAAAAAAACACATGAGACGGTGAGAGGTGTGGAATTTTTTACTGTACTGGTTTTAATTTAATTTGAAATAAAAAAATAATTTCCCGTTTAAATTAATTAAAAAAATAGCCGCCCGGCGCCCGATGGTCGGGCGTTATTTTTGAAACGTCGAGCAGACGGGAGACTAATTATAAAACGCCCACCCATTGGGCGGTATTTAAATAATGCCCTTCCAGGGGGGCGGTATTTAAATATCGCCCGTCCAGCGGGCGCTTTATATTAGTCACCCGTACAACGGGCGCTTTATATTAGTAGCCCATCCAGCAGGCGTTTTATATGTCGCCCGATGATAGGGCGTTTTTTGGCACTGTGGCCCCTGCTAGCATCGGATTCTTTGATCGTTTTTTGTCTGCAGTGTTTTTTTCCATCGGATTCCCACTGCCATCAATTCCTACCTGCCACTCTTCGGATTCCGGACCATCAATGCCACTGCCATCGGATTCCTGACCACTTCCATAAAGTGTGCCTGCCATCGCTTCCTGCCTGCCACTCTTCGGATTCGTGCAAGCTCACACTGCTGCCATCAATATCTGCCTGCATTTGTCATAACGCGTTTTGGTAATAAATTGCTAATTAGGGATGAATTAATTAGATGATTTATGATAATTTAATTGACTCACGCTCGGTTATAAAAAAAAGAGCAGCAGGCAAGGTATTCAGATGAGCAGAGTGTTGGGAAGCACTTCGGTTTACAAGCAGCTCGATAGTCAGAGTCAAGATAAATTTCTTCGATCGCCGTCAACAATCCAACATGTCTGTCATGAATGATACAAACATCTGGTCTGTCAACAACAACCGCATGCTTCACCCTCTCTCTAAGAACCAGTACCAGCTCTCAGTATTCTCACATTCCACAAAAGCAAATGCCACTGGCAGAATCTGGTTGTTGCCGTGAACGGCAATTGCTGTCAGGATTTGCCCCTTATACTTACCAGTTAGGAATGTTTCGTCCACACATAGAACTGGAGGATAATTTTGAAATCCCCTTATCCACTGCCGCGAAGCAAAGAAAACTCGCTGCAGAACGAACTTTCCAATATCATCATCCTCTGCCTCCAACTCTTTGTAATCATAATATGTACCCATATTCATCCTAACTATGGCCACCAACAGAGATGTCATATTCGCATAAGATGCTTCATATATCCCAAACCTCATCTCTAATGCCTTTTGCTTTGTCCTCCAAGCAGTTGCATAAGGAATAGTGTACTGGAATTGTTTTTCCATGGCTCGAATGATAGACCGAGGCTCGTAGTTTACGTTCTGTGCTATTTGAGTCTACATTATCTAGGTTACCATTGTCGATGTTAGATTCCTGTGCCTGTCTTACCTCAATCACCGTACAATTATGCTCCCTCACTATTGAACAAACCCAGTATTCCACCCACTTTTCTTTAAAGGCATGCACACGCCAAGGACAACCAGGGACCACACATATCACATCGTACACATTTCGGTTAGACTTCACAACCCTGAATTCTCTTATAAGTGATAATGTCCAAAGCTTCATGGCTGTCAGCAATTCTTCCTTTGAGGGGTATGTCGCCCCTTGTGTTACCTCGTTCTGGTAGTATTCCCAGTCTGTTTGAGTGCCTTCTCGGATAGATAGCTCTGTAAAGTTCGATGAGTTCCACTCAGTCGGCACGACATTTTGAAACCCACCGGGACTCTCATCGTTTGACACATCTTCCTCAGGGACTTGCTCGTGCTTAGTATTCTCGGCCTCCATCTCCGCAACTATAGCTTTAATATATCCCCCTCATCTGCCGCACCTGTAGGTTCCTGTGTTGTTTGTTGCTCACTTGATCTCTCCCCTGCCTCCTCCAGCTCCTCCACCTCTTGTTTGTTGCTCACTTGATCCCTCCCCTGCCTCCTCCAGCTCCTCCACCTCTTCCTGCACCACATGCTCAGTCTCGTCACCATCTTCCTGCACATCTTCCTGCACTACATGTGCTCCTTCAACATTCGTACTTTCGACAGGTTCATGCAACACTTCTTCAGTTTGTTCCCTGTATTTCGCCTGAACAAGAAATGCTAGTGGCAGTCCTCGTTCAGTGGCGATCTCGACATAACGCCTCCATTCTCGGGTTGCCTTTATCGGTAGCAACTCCCAATAAGGCCTTTCTGTTGCACGGCTAACAACAAGATCGATATCCGCACCATATTCTTCGGATTAATTTGAACGCCCTATATGACGCTTTTCTAGCCCTACTAACTTTCTCTCCCTGAGTCTAGATATCCCCAACATCACTGACTGAAACATAGATAGGTCTACCCCGTCTGGACCAAAATTGATATCCCTTTGTCCGTAATGAACATTAAAATATTTTCTGTCTGACATTGATTCTGTAAAAAAACGTAATGAACTACTAATAAATTTTTAATTAATTCCGTACCGACAAAAACATCTTACTCGATTTATCGCTTTTAATCCTTTGTACTATGCATTAAACCTACGTGCATTATGCTTCATATAAATCGAGTCTGATACTACCCTAACGACAAACCTACACACACTCTCTGAATTTGTAAACCCTAACCGTAAACTGTACAAAAATAAACATACGCACTAAATCAACGTATTACCCTCCCTTACAACCCTAGTTATAACCCTAAATATAGTCCACAATCTACCGTACATATTATAAAACATTAAATCCTAAAACTAATTTACATATGTCATACAAAAACCATATCGGAATATTATCCTAATTTAAACCTCTAAATCAAATGTACATAAAAATTACAGAAAATACACCTAATTATTATCGAAACCTAATCGCTATATCTAGGCTTTAAACGGAATATTCAATTTATCATGTGGCATATTGCTAACTTACCTTGTTTTCAAACATTACAAAATAAAAATAGGAGAGGGTTTAAAAATTACCTCTTTTTTTCCTCTCCTCTTCTCCCTCCTCCTCTCCCTCTTTTCTCTTCCTCCTCCTCTCCTCTCCTCTACTCTCCTCCTCTCCTCTCCTGAGTCTCCTCTTTTTTTCTCTGCGCGGGGGTTGCAAATGACCACTGTCGGTGTAATAAATACCAGGGTAGGAAGAGTCCTCAGAAGGAGAGGCGAGGGCCCCACGCGCCAGGCGGGTGCATGGGCGAGCCCCCTCCGAAGGAGAGGCGAGGGCCCCACGCACCAGGTGGGGTCCGCAAGGCGAGGCGTTGCGAATGAGTCTTGGACGAAGGCTCCCCGCTCAAGAAGGACGAAGCGCATTTAATGAGACATCACGCGGGATGGATAAATGAAGAAATGATTACCGCATCTGATGACCTTTGCGTGTCTGAAGCGGTACATCGTGGCACGTAAGAATTGACCGCAGAGAGAAGGTTTGCTTGAGGAGGCCGCCTGCCGAGGAGCAGTAGGCCCCACCCGCAGACTCACCGGTGTGGATGTGCGGGTCGAGGCCACTTGCGGCACGCGAGGCGGCACAAGCAGCGCGGGCGCTGCACGTTGCCTCTTCTGCCGAGTCGTGTCGGTATCGAGAGTATCTTATCGCTTACCCTCGGCTCTCCGCCACCCCAAAGCTTGTATAAAAGGGAGGAGAGAGAGGGAAGGGGTACGTGCACTAGCATTCGTGCATTCAAACGCCTCAGTAAACACATCCCCATTCAACCACAATCGAAAAGAGCTAAGGCTCAGCAGAGTAGGACTATTACCCGCGAGGGGTCCGAACTCGTAAATCGGCGAAGTCGCTCCTCGTTGTGCCCGGCTCAAATCGAACCGAGCTTGATCGAGTTGGCTAGCGCCTAAAAATCGACCAGTGGTGTGATCCGCAGTGGTTGAGCGGAGAACACGCCACAACCATCGTGCGATCTGGCAGCTACCGCCGCTGCGAGGTTGTTAGCGGTTTTATGCCACATGCTGCATAAACGCCCGACGGTCGGGCGGTTTTTATGGAACAGTGAAAAAACGCCCGACGAACAGACGATAATTACCTCGAACATGCCTCGGGCCGTTGCCCCTATTAAACGCCATTGGTTCAGCGCTAAAAACTGTGCGGTTTTAATAACGCCTGTCCAACGGGCGATTCATATATGGCGTCTGATGGACCGGAGCAGGAGGACTATTTTTTTTAATTAATTAAACCGACAATTTTTTTAATTTCGAATTAAAATAAAGTCAGAACAGTATTTAATTCGAGAGTGTGAGGCTAAGGCGCTGAGCGGCGAGTCGGCCCGGCACCGTGTGATCGGACTATTTTCGAGGCGGTGGCTATGGCGATCGCCGTAGCCGCGACGGTCCTCATGGGCGCGACGGCGGCGAGACCATCGCCTCGTGAGTGGGACGGAAGGCCTTCTTGTCCCATTCACCGCAATAACTCCCACGACTTGGCGGATTGCCATGTCGTTAGCAAGATGGTGGACAAGCGAGTCCACGAGCGGCAGCAGCAGCAGCGTCCGGCACCGCAAGGGCAAGGAGACGGCTCGCTTGGTTTTCAGCAGCGGAGCTAAGTCGCCGTCATCCACGGCGGTTCGCCACATATCCGCCCCACGCTAGCTTTAAGCGTGCGATGAGGAAGTGTCGCCGCCGCGTTCGGCTTTGGGTCGCAAGGCGGTGGCGTGGTCGGAGCGACCGATCGCGTTGATCGAGCCGATCACCCACCAAGATCCGCCGCCCTGGTCATCTCCCGATCGTGGTCGCGCCCACGGTTCGTAATGTAAAGCTAGGGCGGTGCCGGTAGACGGAGGAGTTCCTCAACCTCCCGTCCGCCGGGTTGCCGCGAGCTCCAGATCCAGCGGCGGGGAGCTTCGTCCCAACGCTCCCATTCTTCGCATCGCGCGGGGCCGAGTCCGTCCCCGCCGGGCGCGTCGATCTCCGTGACGCTTTGAGGTTCGACAACTTCCGCACCGAGATGCTCGAGTTCGAGGTGGCGGACTTCGACCTCCCCTACAACGCTATATTTGGGTCGGCCGCGCCGACCAAGTTCATGGCGGTTTGCCACTATGCGCACATGGTGGTGAAGATCCCGGCCACCCGCCCCATCGCCTTGAAAGTGAACCGCCTGGCGCCCGCTGCGACAAGGACGCTCTCGCTTTGGCGGGCGACGGTGCCTGAAGGTCAAGCTTCGACTGGGAGCTCCTCCGGCGAAGACCGTGCCTCCCGGTTCGTCCGCGGAGGTTAAGGCGTCTCCTGAGCGAAGTCGACCCGCGAAGACCGTTCGGTGGGCGCCTCTCTTAGCGCCAAATAGGAAGGCGCGCTGCCTCCTTCCTCCAGCCTAACGCAGACGTGTTTGCGTGGCAACCGTCCGACATGGCTGGGGTCTCGAGGTGATTGAGCACAAATTGGCGACATTCCCGCCGCGCGACCGGTCATGCGTAAGGTCCGGCGCCGGTAGAGCGCCGAAGTTATCCGCCAGAGGTGGACAAGCTCTTAAGGGCGGGGTCGTCGCAGATGTCGCCCATCCTGTGGCTCGCGAACCCGCCCTCGCTAAGAAATCCAACGGCGCCGGAGGATGTGCGTGGACTTCACCGACCTCAACAAGGCGCGAAGGTTCGGCGATCCAGATTCGCCGCCCGCATCGATCTCATCGCCGACTCGATCGCGGGTGCGAAAGCAACAGATTACGAATCGTATCCGGGTACCACCGATTAGCATGGCGAAGAAGATGAAGACAAGATCGCTTTCGTGACGCCCATGGGCGCTCATCGCTACACAAGGATGGCGTCGGATCGAAGAATGCGGCCCAACCTATCGAGGGCCATGCACATCGCCACCGCCCCAAATAGGGCGAAACCTGGAGGTGTATGTTGATGATTTGGTGGTGAAGTACAAGAAGGCGGAGGAGTTGATCGGCGACCTGGAAGAAACCTTCACCAACCTGAGGAAGTACTGCATCAAGCTTAATCCAGAGAATGTGTGTTCGCCGTTCCGTCGGACAAGCGCCGATTCTCGCTCCCGAGGGGATTGAGGCGAACCGACAAGATCGCAATGATCGAGAACATGAAGCCCCCGACGCCACTTCGGCAGATGCAGTGCTTGGTGGGTTGCTTGACCTCCCTGGACCGCTTTATAGCTCGCCTGGGGGATAAAAGTCTCCCACTACTCAAGCTCCTAAAGAAGACCAACCAGTTGAGTGGACGGCGGAGGCGCAGGAGGCGTTCGACGGTCTGAAGAAGTATCTCACCTCCCCGCCCGTCCTGGTCGCCCCGGACCCGGGCGAGCCGCTAATCCTCTACGTCGCGGCAAACCCCCAGGCGGTCAGCGCGGTGCTGGTGGCGGAAAGAGAAGGCGTTCAGCGCCCATTTACTACGCCGGCAAGGTCCTCCACAACGCCGAAACAAGATATTCACAAGACCAGAAGATGCTCTACGCCGTGCTGACGGCGTCCCGAAAGCTGCGCCACTACTTCCAGGGGCGAGAAGTTACGGTGTTGACCAAGTATCCCTTGCGGAAGATCCTCTTCAACCGCGAGGCAACGGGTCGCGCGCCAAATGGGCCATGGAGTGGCGAATTCGATCTCAAATTCGCTCCCGAACGGCCATCAAAGGGCAAGCTCGCGAATTCATCACGAGTGGACTCCGGCGGACACAGAAGCCGAAGACACCCCAAAGACCTCGCCGTGGACTCTCTTCTTCGACGGCTCATTCGGCCGGAGGGGTCGGGTCAAGGCGTCTGCCCGGTGTCTCCCACCGTGATGTCGTCCGCATCCGGTGGTGCTGGACTTCCGCGCCACCAACAACGCCGCGAATATGAAGGATCGCCGCCGGGCTCGGGCGGCCGACCCTTGGCATCCGGGCTACAAGTAAAGGCGACTTTCTCCCGGTCATCAACCAGCGAGGAAGGATTTCTCCTGCTCGGATCCCGTCATGGGGCCTAACTGGCGAGGTGCGCCGGTTGAGCGGCACTTCGAGGGCTTGGGCTTCGTGCACGTCCCTCGCCGCGACAACTACATGGCGGATGAACTGTCCCAAATTGTCTCATCAAGGGCACCTGTTCCGGCTGGGGTCTTTGAAGAAAGACTTACGCGGCCGTCCGTCGCAGCCCCCAACTCTGGCGGGACGACGCTTCGACGCAGCCCCACTTCGAGGAGACGCCACCAACCTCGCCGCAGCCTCGTTGGAGGGAGGAGGCGGAAGAACTGCCGAGGCGGTTGAGGCGGAAACGCCGTGCCAAGCGAGTACGCCGGCGGTAATGTATGTAACGCCGTTACACTCGTCCCGGAAAGCCGGTGGATGGATCCGATCTCAGCCTACCCGCGAATGGAGTGATCCCAACGATGACGCGTTGGCCGAGAAGATAGCGCGCAAGGCCAAGCGCCACGCCCGGTAGGTGGGGACCAGACGCTGTGGCGCAAACGGAGTTCTACCAAGCGCGCACTCGGAAGCGGGAGGAAATTTCTCCGAGATCCATGGAGGCATGCGCGGAGCCATTCAGGAGCCGGGCGTTGGTTGGGAAAGCTTTCGCCACGGCTTTATTGGCCTCTTGCCTCCGTGATGCCTTCGAGCCGCGAGGAGATGCGGCGTGCCAATTTCATGCTAAGCGGATCCACCGACCGCCCAGCGCCGCAGACCATTCCACTCTCTTGGTCGCTCGTGGTCCGGGGCCGGACAATCTGGCCCGTTCATGGGCGACCGGAGGATATACTCATCTGTTCGCCGCCGACAAGTTCACTAAGTGGGTTGAAGCCTCGCCGTCCCGCGATCACATCCGCAGCTGCTATCAAGTTTATGAAGGGCATCTTCGTCCGGTTCGTGTCGCCAAGAATCAAGATCGACAACAAGGCCAGCTTTAAAAGCGCCGATTTCAAGATCGGTGCGAAGAGTTGGGTACTGTCGTGCTTCGCCTCGCTATGCACCCAAGAGAAATGGGCAAGTGGAGCGGCAAATGCGAAGTACTCAAAGGACTCAAGACAAGGGCTTTCGATCGCTGGAGAAGCGCGATGGCGTTAGGAAGAAGTCCCCATCAGACAGGGAGCTGCGGACAACTCCTAACAGAGCCACCGGCGAGACCCTTCTTCCCGTGTACGGCTCGAGGCGGTGGTCCCATCAGAGCTCGCCTTTGGGTCCCCAAGGGTGGCGGCGTTCAGCGAAGATGAGACCACGACCGGCGTCAGATGAAGTGAATCTCCGTAGGAGATCCGAGACAGGCGGCGATCCGGCCGCCAAGTATCAAGGCGCCGCGCTGCTATCAAGCAAGACGGTGTGTGTGAGAACACCGGCAACATGGCGACCTCGCTCGCAAGCAAAATCAAGCGCAGCGGGCGCCACAAACCTGCCTCCCCCGTGGAGGCCCCTTCAAGGTGGTCTCGGTCTCCCGCCTGTGCTCGGCCAGCTCAGATTCGAGGATGGTCGCGAATTGGCGAACACTTGGAACGCCGAGTACCGAGGAAGTTCTACCCAGAGAATGCGCCCAAGAGCTTTTTTTGGTTCCTTTGGAGCCGAGCGGCGAGGTCTTCTTCCTTCACCGCTTCGCCTTTGGGGCCGATTGTACAAAGCCATCTTCAATAAGAGATAAGTTCTGCCTCCTTGTGGGCACCCGCTTTTTTCGCCTCAAGTCTGTTAGAAAGCATTCGCTGAAAGTCGGTAGCGAAAAAAGTACTCAAGGCGGATGGCCCTTAGTTGCAAGGATTTAACGCTGCGACTTCATGGTTTAGGCGAGGCGGCGGAAGAAGGGGTTCTAGCCTGTCGTCGCTCGGTCTCAGGCAATGCGCCAACAATGCACCGCGACTAGACCACTTCCGGAAGCTAAGTTCTCGCCACGCGACGCCCGTGGTCGGTTCGCAAGTAAGCCATAAGGGTTGAAGTAACCAGATGCTCGAGGAAAAGCGCCACTTTCAATGTAAAGCTCGTCTAAAGCTTTTGGCGATCGCTGGTTTAGCTCGAAAAGGTCTCATAGAAAACATTCTCGCCGAAAAGTCGGTAGCGAAAGTACTTATGATCGATGGCCCTTAATCGCAAAGGCAAACGCTTATAACTTACGCCGGTGCGAGGCAAAGCGACGAAGGCGGTTCTAACCCGTGTGTCGGCTCGGTCACGCAATGCACCAACAACGGCACCGCGACTAGACCACTTCCTGAAGCTAAGCGCCGCCACGTAATGTTTAAGTCGGGTTGCGAGAGCCATAAGGGTTGAAGTAACCAGATGCCTAAGGAAACAAATACCACTTGCGGCGAATCGCTCGATCTAAAACCTTCGCGGCGGGTGCCCGGTTCGATTTCAGAAGTTTAAATTGTGCGAAGTTCAAGCGAGACTCACAACAAAAGAGCAAAAGTTTGTTTGCATTGATAGGCAACATTTACAAGGCAAAAAAGACAGAGGAGTCTCGTTACTCCTCCTCGTCTTAAATCTTTTCGCCGAGCAGCGCCGCCTATCATGGACACGTGGCCGGCGGCGGTGTCGACCCGCGCCTGCTCAAACCGGTCCAGCTGGCGCGAAGGCTCCCTGGTGGCGGCATCGAGATCAAACGCGCGCCTCGAGCAAGACAGCTTGCTCAAGATGAACCGCTACCGCTTCGAGAGCGCCTTTGGCGACCGCTCTTGATCGCTTCGCGTCCGCGAACGCCACCGGAGGCCGCGCAGGCTTCGGCGGCTCGTCCCACGGCGCCAACAGATCTTGCAGCGCCGCCTCTCCAATGGGGATGCAAGGTAACACCAGTGGATGCGAAGCGTCCCGGCCGCCAGAGGCGTGACGGAGCATGTCGGCGAGGGTTCGGAGGCGCCTGCTGCGTTCAGCGGAGGTTTTCGATCTGCTTGGCGGCGGAGGCGGGCGGCTTAAGCTGCAGCTGGTCATCGCCTCGCCAGCGGCGGTCTCTCGCCGAGGGCCCGCCGCGCTTCGCGGCAGATCGCTCCGCCAAGGCGAGGGCTTCCTCCCGCCGCCAGCGCGGGAGAGGTGCGGCGCCTCGAAGGCGCCCTACGCCGGCGGTCACGGCCGAGATGGCGGCGGGCGCCAATGACGCGGTGGCGAGGGTTCTCCGCCGGCGGCGTCGGCGAACCCTCCGCTGCTGAGGAAGCGACCTCCGTCGGCGAGCGGCGGCAGGCTGGGGTCAAGGGCGAGTCGCGGAGAAGCGAGCTCGACGCCTGGCGTCCCGCCTGCTCCAAGAAGGACAAACAGGTTCGTATGCAAAAGCGTAGCATGATAACCCGAATGTGAAATATGCGTAAGCGCAGGAAAGTCAACTCAAGCGGTGCGCCTGGCGAAGCCGGGGGGAGCTCAAGTCGCTTGTTTGCGGCGGCGGTGCGGCTGACGGTCGCGCCGCCGCCGCAAGCAGCGCAGCGTCGACGTGAGTGGCGCCGGCAGAAGCACCAAGCAGCAAAGAGAGGCCGACGATTCGGCCGCCGCCGCAGGAGGCGCCAACGGACAGAAGCGGAAGAGACCGCGCAGCGGCGCCAGCTCGAAGAGTCGCCGCGCTCGCCCGGGCGGCGGAGCGGCGGCGGTAGCTGAGTCGCCGCGCTCGCCCGGTGGCGAGCGGCGGCGGTAGCAGCAGGCCCTCACGGAGGGGCCGGCGGTGGCGCGAAGCTCGAGGTTGGAGGGCGAGCCCTCTTGACTCGTCTCTCCTCCTCGCCGCCATCATCCACGGCGAGATCAGCGGCGCTTCCCGAGGCGCGGTCGAGTCGGCCGCCGCGCAGAGGTAGCGGCGTCATGAAGCTTGGGCGGTCGCCGGAGGCGATCGCGGATCTGTAGTGGCCCCGTGCCACTTGGACCGCAGACCAGAGACCTCCGTAGGGCGCAGCGACTCAAGTATTGATTGCGCCCCGCGATCCCGCCGCAGAGGGGAGGATTCTGCAGCGCGGTGTCGCCGACCGTGGGGCCAGAGTCCCGCCACCGATCCCGAGCACATCGTCCGCACGTTCCTGCGGCCGGATGAACGAAAAAGGAAACCATAAGATTGGCGAAGAAAAGACGTCCGCAAGGTCGCGAAATCCAAAAGAACGCGAGAGTATTCACCTCCAAGAGCAGCGGTCGCGTCCGCCGTTGTCGCCGTAGTACGCCCATGCGGACGCGCGCCCTCGCCGAAGCGAACAAAGGCGGCGCCGCAAAAAGTCCGCCATCACGGGGTTCCGGTGAGCCCCGGCGGCGAGCTCGGCAATGCGCGTCATCATCGCATCCGCATTCGCCGGATCGTCTAGCCGGGCCCCGGGCCGGCGGTGGGCTCTGCGGATCGCCGGGAAGGACAAGATCGCCGCAGCCGCCGGAATCTTCCACATACGCCCATCGCCGGTGCCGATCCTTCCAGCTTGGACTTGACCGCTGGTGGTATGAAGGCGAGGTTTCGCGGGCGCAAAATAGCAGCTCCCACCGCGCCGAGCGCGAGCCCGTGTCAGAGATGAAGAGTCGGCGCCAGAGCGGAAGGCTTGGCATCGCCCCCACGAACATCTCGCGAGAGGGCGGCGAAGATGCGAGGCCATGATCGAGTTAGGGGAAGGTCGCGCTGGATCCCATAGAAGGCGAAAGCACCCCAAGAGGAATTCGAGTACGGCGGGACAAGACCGCCAAAGACGCCAGAGAAGGTCACGATCTCCCGGCGCGAGGACTCGGCATGATGGTGCCGCGCTGAACCGGGCGGCGGTCGGTGGCACGAAGACTCAAGCCGCGCCACCGATCCTCATCGACAAGGAAGCGTGCGAAACGACTCGAAGGTGGTGCGGCATCCCGCTGGCGGCCCTTGTTGCGCTTGGGAGCCATGGAAAATTTGGCGGTGGCGGGCGAAAGACTTGGTGGCGAAAAAGAAAGAAGGCTCGTGGTGGTAGTGATGGAGGCAAGTAGCGGTTTGAGGACTTAGCGCGGAAGGATTAGCCGCAGCCCAAGTGAAGTATTTATAGGCGTGAAGCGCGCGCGACGGTTTGATTCCGCCCACGCTGCGCGTGGCGCTATCATTGCCTCGCGTTTGATTTCCGCGAAAAGCGACGCGGTTCCCAAGGAAGATCGTGCGCAGTGGAGAATCAGCGTCTGCGGCGTTCGCGGGGTTGGGCCCCACGATTCGCCTCTCGCCACGCAAAAGATAACCAGACATCGGCGCGACGGTTCGCAGATCACGGTGGTCCCGAGGGCTACCGTCGGTGTAATAAATATCGGTAGGAAGAGTCCTCGAAGGCCAAGAGGCCCCACGCGTCACAGCGGGCGAAGCAAGACCCAGTAGCGTGGCGAGCCCCTCGAAGGCCAAGAGGGCCCCACGCGTCAGCGGGCGAAGCAAGGCCCCAGGCAAGGCGAGCCCCTCGAAGGAGAGGCGAGGGCCCCACGCGCCAAGCGGTCGGCATGCGAGCCCTCCGGCGAGAGGCGAGGCCCCACGCACCAGTGGGGTCCGCGGCAGGAGCGCTGCGTATGAGTCTTGGACGGCTCTCCCTGCTTCGAAGGACGAAGCGCATTTAATGAGACATCACGTGCGGATGGACGGTGAAGAAATGATTACCGCTTCTGATGACCTTTGCGTGTCCTGAAAGCGGTACATCGCGGGTACGTAAGAATTGACCGGCAGAGAGAAGGTTTGCTTGAGGAGGCCGCCTGCGTCGGGAGGAGCGGCGTAGGCCCCACCCGCAGACTCACCGGTGTGATCGTCGGGTCGAGGCCACTTGGCGGCACGCGAGGCGGCGCAAGCGCAGCTGCGGGCAGCTGCACGCTGCCTCTTCGCCGAGTCGTCGTGTCGATTATCTTGAGTATCAGATCGCCTACCCTCGGCTCTCCGCCACCCCAAAGCTTGTATAAAGGGGAGAGAGAGGGGAAGGGTACGCACTAGCATTCGTGCATTCAAACGCTCTGTAAACACATCCCCATTCAACCACAATCGGAAAAGAGCTAAGACTCAAGAGAGTAGGACTATTACCGCGAGGGTCCGAACTCGTAAATCGGCGAAGTCGCTCCTCGTTGTGCCCGACGCCAAATCGAACCGAGCTTGATCGAGTTGGCTAGCGCCTAAAAATCGACTGTGGTGTGATCCGTAGTGGTTGAGCGGAGAACACGCCACAACCATCAGGCCGATGCAGGCCGCCGCTGGTTGTTAGCGGTTTTATGCTCGCCAGATAAAACGCCGACGGTCGGGCGGTTTTATGGAACAAATGAAAAAAGCCCGACGAAATGTATTTATATTACCTCGAACATGACTCGGGCCGTTGCCCCTATTAAACGCCATTGGTTCAGCGCTAAAAACTGTGCGGTTTTAATAACGCCTGTCCAACGGACGATTCATATATGGCGTCTGATGGACCGGAGCCGGAGGACTATTTTTTTTTAATTAATTAAACCGACAATTTTTTTAATTTCGAATTAAAATAAAGTCAGAACAGTATTTAATTCGAGAGTGTGAGGCTGAGGCGCTGAGCGGCGAGTCGGCCCGGCACCGTGTGATCGGACTATTTTTTCCGCCCATGCCCCAATGCCCAAGTAGCCTAGCAGCCCACGACCATCTCGTACCATGTGTTGGCCCAGCTTGGGTGGCCCCGCTCCTGCCACGTCGGCGCTTCGAGTGGCGCGCCCGATCCTCGTAAACGGCCGGACACGGGCGAGTGGCTCATTGCTCTGCCAGTGTGCGACGCAGAGGCACTGAGGCACACGCAGGACGCAGCCCCAGGCCGCAGCCGGAGATCAGAGATTCAGAGAGAGCGGCGGGAGTCGGAGTGGAGTGGTGCCGTGGTGGTGGTGGTGGGCGCTTGTTTGATGCGGTGCGGGCGGCCGCTTCCTTAGTCCACCCGATGGCGCTCCTCGCCACCCCGCCCTATATAACCCCGCCCGCCTCCTCTCCCTCCTCCAGAAGCCGCCGCTCCCTCCGCGCGCAGAGATCCGCCGCGCCGCGGGGCACCCGCGCCATGGCCGCCTCGCGAGCTGACGCCACCGCCGGCCCCCCGTCCCTGCTCGTCTTCTCAGGTGGGCTCTCTTCCTCCCTCACCCGGCTCTCACGGCGAGCGTCCCGCTGCGATTGACTGACGGAGCTGGGCGGGGATCAGCGGGAATGGGTCGTTGATCCGAGTCCGCGCGGCCTTGCGGTGCTCTGCGGTTCGCCTCCCGGTGGCGCGATTGGATTAGGACAAATCGCCCGCGTGCCAGTCTGCTGAGCATTGGTGGTGGAATCGCTTTTGGAAGTGCGTGCGATTGGGCTGGGCGAGTCTCTGCGTGTGCAATTGAACTGGTTTGGGGGAGATTGCCGTGCATGATATGCCGGGATTTACTGTACCTGGGACATGGATCCTCGGGGAAACTAGAAAACCTGTGGTAATTGGTAAAGTAGGCATCTCCATTCAGTGTTGGATGAAATGTGAGTTGGTTTTGTATGGTCTGATTGGATGATAGATGGTATACACATATGCTATGCTTCTGTCCCCTTCTATTTTAGCTCACGTGTAGAGTGTAGCGCTACAACTATCATGATTTCACAATTCTAACTTCTAACATGTACTCATGTTAACACACAGGTGAAACTTCTGGTTGTTTTCCCATGCTTGCCATGGATATGATTACATAGGCACCTCTTGATTGACAGAAAAGTTATATAGGGACTCTCGGCATTTATGGAAAGAGGAGAAAAGAAACTTTTGAAAATACGAAGCCATTGCACTTAGAGCTGATTTTGTTGTCACAAGTTTCTGATATCTTAGTCACTTTGATGGCTTATAGGTTTGTGCTCTCATCTGACGGACGGCTGCCAAATTTGTTTCCTGTTCATAATGAATTTCAAAACTGGGACGAGCCCCTTTTTCCAAAGGAAAAGGATTCCTGCTCTCAACTAAACCTGATAGTCTCTAGCTGTGGTCCTGAGTCCTGATTGCTGGGTACCCAACATACTATGGGCTTGGGTTTTTTCCAGTATTTAAATAGCCCACTATAGCTTCGCGATAGCTCCACTATAGCTTTTTTGGATGTAAAACGCTACGCTAAGTACCAAAATTCCGCGAACATAGCTATGCCCGCTATAGCCGCTAAATTGGGCTCTATTTCCGCTATTTTTATAACCGCTATATCTCCGCCATGCCACTTTTTAAAATTTCCTTTGAAAATCTAACCATAAGTTAGATGTTTAGTTATTCCTCACTCATTCTTACATCATTGAACCTTACATGATTGTACCATTGATATAAAACTAATAAATGATCACTTCGTCAGGTTTCTCTATAATGAGCTTGTAAAATAATATATCACGGGAATTTACTCTACATATTAATTATGATCATATGCCATCCATTAGATTACAAGTATTGCTAAAATAACATGTATGTACCTTATTTAGTTGGATTTGACTAATATTATACAAATATTTCATATTTATATAATTTTCGTATAAAACGCTAAATAGAATAGCTTCCGCGATAGCCTGCTATAGCTTTTATAGCTTTTTTCGGGCCTCGCTGCGAAACAGCGAAAAACGCGATTTAAACCCTTGGTTTTTTGAAATTACACCCAGACTTTTTTGGGCCATTCATTTTACTTGATCCAATGATCAGAATGCCTGGACCATACATGCTTGATCCAACAATCTATTGAACTCTTACCTCTGGTGTACTGTAGAAGCGCTCTTTAGTATAACTGATTATCTTTTTGGGAAAGTATTCTTCGTTGGTAAATGCTTGATGAATGGTCATTCACCGCTGAATTTGAGCACTGTGTATCCTTTGGTGATCTTATTATTATAATTTTCAGTTTATTTGTATCCATCTGAGGAGAAATGTTCAAATCAGTTAGATTGGGTCTCCAAAAATGATACTTATTTTATCAATATCCTTATCATTTTTTAAAGCAATAGGCATTTGTGGTTGTCTGTGTGTCTTCGAAACTGTTTGTTTTGGTTCTTTTCTGGTTGGCTCTTGCCTTACAGGTTGAGGGCATGCACTTTTGTTACTTACTCTAACATTTCTGAGTTTAATTTAGGAGGAACAGCATTTAATGGTGTTGTGGAAGAGTTAAAGAAGGTGACTACTCGAGTTGCGCATGTACTCCCAGTTTCTGATGATGGTGGAAGCACCGCTGAGATTGTTCGTGTGCTAGGTAGGTTGAAATTTCCTGCAACACCACTCACTTTCTTCTTATCTGAAATTATAGATTAAAGTAACAGTGGGAATCCATTCTGTTCTGATGGTGAATGTTAGCCTTCATGTCTTAAGGTGGACCCGCCGTGGGGGACATAAGATCAAGATGCTTGCGATTATCTGATGAAAGCACCTCAGAAGCCCTTTCTGTACGAAGATTGCTTGGGCACCGTTTGTCTCTTGATCCATCAGAAGCAAAGCTGGAGTGGTACTGTGATGGCATTGGGTCCCTCTAATGCAGATTAAAACATATGTTCCCTTCATAGTTAATTAGTTACTGGATAGTTGTTTTACTGATGTTCTGCTCTATGTGAATAAATGATGTTAAGTTGTGGATTTGACAGGTACCAGATTGTGGAAGGAGAACACTCTTTATGGGATGGTGTCTCTCGTCCATACAGGGAAACCATCCGTGCATTTCTGGTCTACTTCCATAACGAGGTCCGCTTTTCTATAATATATTTTCTAGCATATTGTCTTTGCGAGAAAATACTAGTATAATTCAGAGGTGGTGATTGACCAATGAATATCCTGTCGTGTTTGTGATATATGACATCACCAATGTATTTCATGCAGATCCTTCGAAGACCAATTGAAACATTTTGCTTCACCAATGGCAGGTGATTCTTCTAAGGTGAAATTTTGCAGTAAATTATGTCCTCACAATTGTTTCCCCACATGAAACCTTTTCTGGTCTTGCAACTTTCTTTGTATTCAATGGTATGATGCACATAGCATATCTTAATGCCTCTCACCATCTTACTTTTTTGCATGGGAAGGTCAACTTATTAATACTCCCAGTCCCACCTTGCCTCAAATTTGTTTTTCCTGACTAGTTCAATTTGTTTTTGCAGCATCGGAAATTTCTTCTTTGCTGGGGCGCGGATATTCTTTCAGTCTCTGGATGCTGCAATTTTTTTGTTTTCACGTGTTTCGCAAATCCCTGCTGAAAGTTTTGTGCTTCCAGTGATATCCACAAATGACAGACTTACTCTGGGATGTGAACTATGGGTAATCTCACAAAATACAAGCTGCAAAAGCAACATTTTTTTATCCCTTGTGGTGCTGGTGACAATGTTGCCAGATCATTTTTAGTTTATTTAAAACAATTCCTTTTAATTATTGCAATGATCTTGTTACAAGATAGACCTTTTCCAATTAGGTAAATGCACATTAAGTCTTCGATATATTATTTTAATATTTTTAGCGACAATCTTTCACATTTTATCAAATCTCAATTTTGGAAATTGGCTTGTCAGCCTTTATTTATAATATTATTGACATGAATTAGCAAAGTCCTTGGTTGTAAAACCGTAAATATCACATTATTTTTTAGCATGCATTTATTATTTTGAAAATTCTTTCTTTTTCAGGATGGAACTATCATTCGTGGCCAAAATGAAATATCACACCCAAGTAATGGATGCAGAGAAGTTGTTAACAAGGTATTCCAAAGAGTATGCCCTTTTCAGGCTTAATCCACAAATAGTAGCCAAGTTGTTTTAGATATTGGGTCTAAGGTTTTTCTGGGGGCCTCTTCCACATTGTTATGGAACCATCTTTTCATTTTTTTACCTTAAAATATAAAAAATAGATAAGTGATCTTTGCTTCACACGTTTTAGTTTTTGAACTTAGTGTGCCTGGTTGCTACTGATCCTTAACATTAAAGGCAAGCATGCTATAAGTTACTTGTCGTGAGGTATCATTGCAGCTGACTGCATGTACTATTTCAGTTGGGAGACGTTTATTGTCTGGATTCAATGCTTTCATGTTTTATTCAGTATTTTATTTCAGCACTGATGGATGTATATATTATGCATCTGCTTCATTAGATACACACAAAGGAAAAGGAGTGAAAAGGCACCCTTAATTTCGGTATACAGATAAAAATTAAATTTGACCGGTGCCGATTTCAAGTCCACGTCTTCATTAGTGTCTTGGATACTCCCTTCTTTAGACATTGTGTAGCCAACCCTATAATGTAATGAACTCTTGGATTATAACTGCTATTGGCTGTTGGAAAAAAAGTGTTGCACAGTTCAATCTGTCAACCTACAATCAATCAGAACCCGCATCCCCAGCAATCATCATAGCATAAACAAAAAAGGGAAAGAAGAAAAAAAGGAAGCACCCCCAAATTGTTGTATTGAATGAAAGTTACCTGAATATTTTCGCTGATTGTGCATTTTTTATTTCTGTTAGATTTATTGGCTTAGATATTTTAAAGACAATTGAAGTGGTTCAGTCTCCTCATAAGTTATTCAGCTCTGCTAACAAACTAGGCCATCGCAACAATGACATTTTGGTTTCATTTCATCTATGGTTATTTATCTTTGGCTTAAAGATTAAAGTATGATTGGCTAAAACAATCTATGAAGTATTTCAAGTTGCGCTTTAATCTTTTTGTGCTTGGTCCAAGGCTCCAAGATGACACTACAATGTTGATGATGTCTATGGTTTATCGTGTTGATGGAATGCTTACATATGGGATTTGCATTTTCTTGTTTATCTATGTATGCTTGTTTATTTCTTACTAGGGTTGTTATGTTCTCACCCATTTATTGTTTACTTTTGTTTTCCTCTTCTGGGAAGGACTGTAATTCATGCAATGCACTTCCTTCAAATATCAAGCGTGTGTTTTACATGTCAAGTGAAGGTAGCAACCTGTTGCATGAGGTTAGTACATGCATTCTATTTTGACTAGTTCTACTTGTGTCTGCTTTGCATGCCAATTATGAATGCTTTGTTGAATATTGATAACGTTCTTGAAATTTATTTTATAAAATATCATAAGTACCTACAGTAAATGATTTGGCAGGTCAACCTAATATAATGGATCTTAGCTCTTATTTTCAAGTCTACTCTTGTTTAGAACTTGGAAGTTCTAACTGTAGCTAGCTACTAACCTTTCTTTGTAGGTTTTCCCTGAAGCTAATCATACAGTTTTGGAGCAGTTAAGTAAGGTTGACTGCATAGTCTATGCTATGGGATCACTCTTTACATCAGTCTGTCCATCGCTGGTAATCAATAATTTTATTAATGATATGGAACATACTGTCAGATATCTTCATTAACTCGGAACCTCTGCATCTTTGTATTTGTTGTTTGATTTGTGTTGAGGTCATATAACTATATTACCATGTATTTATCGTTTGACTTGTAAGATTTACTACAGAAAGACATATCCATGTAGTGATGCACATTCAGTCAACCAGCATTGGCTTTATGGCTTTCAGTATTCCTTGTTTTTTTGCATCAACCTTTCTTCTGACATTAAGTGGTTACACAGGTTTTGCGTGGCATTGGTGAGACTGTAGCATCAAGATCCATTCCCAAGGTAACTTTACTCCAAGTTAAAAGCAATATTTTCTTACTTTTCAACGTTTGGTTGCAATATTCTTTTGATTCCTTTTGTCATGGTTTTGTTGGCAAGACCTGAATAACTTGCCATGTTTTCTAATCCTTGTAGAAAATTACAAATCATATTGTTGTCAAGTCCTGAATAACCTGCCATTTTTTTTTTCTAATCCTTGTACAAAATTACAAATCGTACTGTTGCCAAGACCTGAATAACATGCCACTTGGTAGGTTAGCTGCCCTGAATTTATTGTAATACGTTTGATAGCGGCCTTAAAGCGATATATTAATTGGCTGATTCACCGAATTCATAATCAGAGGTTTAATTTGTGGTTTAATGGAAAATAAAATGATGCACTGATGAATTGATGATGGCCTGTTCCTTTTCTTGTCTTGTTATGTTGATCTTGTTTGTGGCTCTAGGTGCTTTCACTAAAATTTTTCTTTTGACCGAATTTAGGTTCTTCTTTTAAATGGATCACATGACAGAGAAACTACTGGGTTGTCTGCTTCAGGCTTTGTGACTGCAATTACTGATTCCCTAAATCGGACATATGGAGATCCTGATAAAAGTCTGAAGTATCATGTAAGTTTGGCGACTATGCCTTGACAAAATATTTTCAGCTAATGATTGCTTGAATCATGCATCATGCCATTTGATAGCTATAGAAGATGTATTATGAATGCATACATCTATTGTTAAGTCTTAAACACTATTTGTGCCAACATTTCCCCGTTCAGTGTTTCTTTCTTGTGATGTGCAGCCCAATGACTACGTGAATGCCTTATTGGTTCCAAAAGGTGGTCAAATTCCTTTAGATGTTGAAAATTTGTCTTGTCAAGGCATTTTTCATGTGGTATGTAGTTCTTTTCTATTGACTAGAATGGTGTGTTTTAATTTTATTAAGGAACAAGTTACTGTTTCAGAGGACACATTTCTTGCACATATGTATGGACAGATTATCCTATTAAATGTGCTTTGAAATTGGTGTGAATACTCAAAATTCAAACTAACAGCCCATCGTCTAATAGGTTATTTGTCTTTGAACAAATGTACCAGCATTTTGAATGGATAGGATAATGTATGGGCGTCTTTATGTATGTGGGGTTGATTTTCTGATGTTTTAAGTACGTTTTTTGTTTTTCGAGATGGACTACCGTGTCATGCCCCCAACTAGTTCTTCCTGTATTGTTCGATTGAAGGTACACTAGCTCGTTAAGTGTCTCTTCCTAGTTGGGCTTTTTTATTATTATTATACGACTGTTTGGCATTTCCTCTTTCTATCCCCATTATGATAAAGGAAATCAAGTGTCGCATCATAAGGTTATTGCAAATTGTAGTGCTTGATGGAGATTTTGATAGAAAACTTGGTTAAACAAGCTTATGCTCCATTCAGAACATGGAATTTGTACCTATTTCTACGAGAATTAATCTGTTTTCAATGAAATTCCTGCCCTCCAAACGGGCCCTTCAATATGGCGATGCTTTAGAATGACATCATTGCTAACAACTTAGTGAGGTCTTAGACCAATTAGACCTTACATTAGCATTGTTTACTGTTAAGATGTGTAGCTTGTATTGATCAAGGGTCATAGACCAATATATATACATGTACAAGAGACAGATAAGTCAATAAGCACACACAAAACCCATAAAAGGCCATATACACTATACATTAACATTTACAAGTTCTAATTTACTGAAACAGTTGTTTTAGTGCGTTATTTTTTAAAAATTTCTACTGTGCATTGCAGGTTACTGTGGAGTCTATACATGACGCAAAGGTGGGCGTGATATTTGATCCGCAGTCTCTAATCCAAGCTCTAACGAGTCTGATAACCGACCAGATGGATGTGCGTCTTTCCGAACCTCATCATGTAGCAGAAAATGTGGAGTCTGTATGTTGAACTACGAAGTTCACATCCTATTATTTTCATGCGTCAATTACATCCATCCATTTGAGCTGTGAGTGGCCTGTGGCCCTATTTCATCTAGCATTACTGTTGCAGTTTTGCAAAAAATGGCATGGTTGAAGCTTAAAGAATTACACAGCCCGATGCATTGAATCATCATTTTCTGACGTGTGTCGATTTATTTTAGGACCTGCCTAGTTACGAGTACTGTCCGTTGGTAGTCAGAATGTCAGCTATGCATTCATGCTTTACAGAAAAAGGGGGCGGGGAGGCGTCCGTAGGATGCTAAGCTTACATGGCTATCTCCACTTTGGGCCCAGCCTCGTCCAGCTCCAGTGGCTCCTTTTAGGTCCAGTGTCGGGGAAAAAATATTTTATTATATTTTTTGAAAATCTTTTACGTAAAAAAGATCGACGTTTAGAGATTAAGTAAAAATAGGCGCCAATCGTCTTCTGAATTGACGGGCAACCGGTCGATGCTCCGGGCTCATTACAGATGGTTTGGGAGCCATCGCCTGTTGAACGGGCGATAGACAGCTACATGCCATGATGCATGCATGCAGATGACATGACACGGCCAGACAGCTAACTCCTCCTGGTCCTGGGTGATCATTTTTTCCTATATCTTTTGATTGTATCTCTAATTACCGAGCCGATTTCAAAAATAGGTCTAGTTTTGTTCGAAAAAATGTCAGGAACCCATTTTTGAAATCGGTTCGGTAATTGGAGATACTAATCAAAAGATATAGCGAAAAAATGATCTCGCGGGACGAGTCAGCTGGATGTCATGTCTGTATGCATGCATGGTGGCAGTAGCTGCCTGTCGCCCATTGGAGGGGCAACGACCTCCTCTCGCCCGTCCAACCAGCGACGGCTCCCGAACCACCTGCAACAAGTTCGGAGCACCGATCGGTCGCCCGTCCAGAGGGCGATTTCTCATCGATCACTCATTCAAAAGACGATCGACGCTTATTTTTGCTTAATCTCTAAATCGTCAGTCATTTTTGCATAAAAGATTTTTAAAAAATATAATAATTTTTTTCCCAATGTTGGTCTATTGTCTATCCCCTTGCGTCTTACAATGTTTCTCCCTTGCGTGGGACTTCCCCATTCTCTTCGTGTTCCTATCGGCAACCTCCTGTGTCTTTCTGCGTGGGCTATGGAGATCGTCGGTTTGAAACGTGCGTGACCTTAACTCTAGCAACAAAAGCAAGATGTGGTAACTGACTTTAGGCCATACCCACAACACTTCAATTTTGGCCCTCCAACTCTCCGAGAGTTCAAGGTTTCCTCCACCGCCAACAACCTCCTAACGGAATTCTGTGCACATAGGCTAAAAGGTGCCCTCCAGCTCCCCGCAATTGGAACTAGAGGGAGCACCTAGACGCGTCCTCATCTGCCAAAACAAGGAAAGAGAGAAGGGAAGAAGGAAAGAGAAGAAGAGGAAGGAGAAGGGAGAGGGATACTACCAGGTGGGGTCGACGTGTCGGTGAGAGAGAAAAGAAGGGGTGCGGTTGAGCTGATAAGAGGCTGGGCCAAATGGGCCGGCTTGGTTAGCTTCGGTCTAAGCCATAAGAAAGAAGCGGAAGAAATGGGACGGGCTAGGTAGAGGGGGGGGGAGATTTTGCATTCAAAGGTTTTTTTGCAAATTAGTTTGTTAACACTATGTTAGGAAAATCAAATTAGGTTTATAATTTAAAAATAAAATATTTAGAAGAATCTCTCTAGTTTTATTTTATTTTTTTATAAATAAATTCATTTTGAATTCAGAGAAGATTTTGGGAATTTGTAAAAGAGATCCTTATAGCTTTGGTACTTTGAAATTTCAAATAGTTTAAATCACAAAGATTTTTTTAAATAGATATTTTTGCATAAATTAAATTAGGTGAATATATTAAAATGAAAAAATGAAAACAAACTCAATAGATTTTGAAAACTTGCGAAAAAACATTCAAATCACTTAAACTATCTTGAAATTTGTTTTTTTTTAAAATTTATTTTCATCACAAATTAAAAATTTTGGGATACTACACACATGGATCGCCTATTCCAAGAAAAAAAAAGGAATTTGGCTAAGGAGGGAGAATATGGGGTGCCAAATACAAGCCTTTAAGCTCATAGTTCGGTACCTACATCTCCGGTGTCCCTGCTCGGTCCGGGGCTCCGGGCTGCATCCAAGGAAGTTTTTCACTCGGACAGGTCCTGGTCTCCTGGACCTTTGCCACCAACTCGGCCTGCCTGGGCTACCCGGCTAGTTTCTTCCTGTGCCGGCTCAACGCAGGGCTCCGACGTGTTCATTTCCTCCTATAGTTCTGCAGTCTTGCTGCCCGAGCTAGAAGCTCTCTTGCTGAGTCTCCTCTTCCTCTCTTTTGGCTTGGAGTAGCCGTCGTGCTCCATGGGAAGTCTAGCGACGAGCGCACACGAATCGTCGCCTCCAACGGAGTGTTTCACTCCTCCAGTCCTCCTTCCTCTTCCTCCTCCTCCGCGTTGCGCTTGTGCTCCCGCTCCTTCCCCTGGCCTCGACCACGACCTGCCGCAACCGGGCATAATGTTCAGAATCCTGGGCAGTGTACTCCTAGCTTGAACCATTCCTTGACTTCTCGTACCTTACCCGCATATATATATACTCCAGATGCGGCTTGGGCGGTTGCGCCGGGGCAGAACAGGTGCTTTGGCGGCGGCGCACGAGGAGCTAGCGGCGCGGTCGTGATGCCGCTAGCTCTGCTTGCCTCAGCTCGGCTTCTCCTCCTCCCAGGGCTGGCCCTACAATTTAAAGGCCCCGGTGCGAAAATATAACAAAGTTGCAAGTAGGCCTTAAAATACAGTATTATAAGAGAGAAAATTCAAAATTATGCACTTCTTTTTTAGTACTACCTCCATTCTAAAATATAAGGTAGAAAATTATAGAGATATTCTTACTATATTAGGCTATTTGAAGAATATGAGTCCAATTTAGAGGCCTTACTAGTTTGGGGGCCCTGTGCGGTCGCATAGCCCGCACATGCCCTGGGCCGGCCCTGCCTCCTCGTCATCCTCTCCCTCAGTGGCGGCCACCTTGGATCTGGTGGTCGTGATCGCGGCGTCCAGAGCTTCCTTGTCCTGGGAAGTGGGAGGGAGTGGGGGTGAGCCGAACGATTCTTGGTCCGGGCATTGGAGGCAATGTTTGACCTTTACACCATCTACTCGGGCCAGGATGTTCTTCAGACGCCGCGTGCTAGGATCCTTGCTGCTCTCCTTGGGGACCAAGAGTTCCTTGCTGCTCTCCTCGGGGCTACAGTGGCAGGAGTTAGAACTTGCTCGGCTTTCCGTTATTACGTTCGGAGGCATCGCTCGGGCAAGGACTGTCCCTCCGTTCTAAAATATAAGGCATATTTTGATTGGAGAAAAGTCAAACATAGTAAATTTTAACCATAAATAAATCAAATAATATGCATCGTTAGTATACCAAAGTTATATCAAATTGTTCATATTTCAAAGCACTTTTTAATACAATATTATATTGTAACAATTCATAATATATACTAGAGTAATCTAACAGTCAAACTTTACTTTTAAAGACTTTTGTGGAGTCAAAATACGCCTTATATTTTAGAACGGAGGGAGTACCTTCCATGACCTTGCGCGTGTGGTCCGTCAACTCTAAGATTTGTTAGTCATCTTCGGTAACCTAGAGTCATTTTTTTGTGTCCGACTCTCAAAATGTCCGGGCTCCGCCACTGGCTTCTCTGTAGCTAGTTGAGCTAGTTTCGTTGGAGTGATAAGACAAATGTATTTCTTCCTTTTAAGTTTATCTCGCATAAACTTTTGTAGCTTGCATGTACGTAAAGATCGATATATGTAAAGTAGCTGCACAAGTAGTACCATGTAAGCTACAAAAGTACATTACAGGTATTATTTTGGGTGGCCCGGTACCAATGATTTGCATATCAATTGAATATGTGAGCTTGCCAGTTGGTTGGAGTTGGTTCACGACAGTTTTGCCTTCTCCGACGGTGTCGACAAGTTGAGGCAGGGTTTCGTCGCATCAGGTCGGGGAAGGTGACAAGAAACAACTAGCAGCAAGCTGGGGCGGTTGTTGTACTAGATCCGATATATATATGGTGCAGGTGCTGGAGACGAGCTATCTAGGGGAAAAAATGGCGGCGGTGACCGGAGAGGCACACGTACCCGTGGCATATCCGCATTTGCTAGCTATCGGTCGCCGGCCTGCATGCAGGCATGAGCTAGCACTGGAGATCTGGAACTGGACAAAGATCGAGAGGAAGAAGACGACGACGGCCATATGGCTTATTGCTTATTGCATACCTCGAGCGAGGGAAGAAGGGCCGGAAGCGGATGCATGATGACCTCGTCGCCGGCGAGCGAGCGAGCAGCGGTGGCGCGCCGACAGGGGTGGGTGGGAGATCGATCGAGTCAAGAACCGCGCGCGAATGTTGGCTGCGGCGGGGGATCCAATCCAAGCGGCCGGTGGCGGCAACGTTCCAGCGGCAAGCGACAAGATAGAGGTGCGGGCAAGCGACAGCAGGCACGCACCATGCATGAGCGGGGGGCGCGCGGCGCGCGAGAGGCGACATGGGGAACGGCCGGCGGCCGGCCGGCCGGTGGCGGTGCGCGGCAGCGAGGCGGCGAGAGTACGCTCCTCCAGGTGGCAGGATCAGGTTACAACTTACAATCTCGTACCTAGAGGTCGAGCCGACCCTACACCCGAAATTTGGCGGATTTCGCTAATTTTGGCCCAAAGCAAATTAAACGACGGAATTATCGAGAAAAAAAGGTATCGCAGATTTCGTCTATTCGTATCTCGCTTGAGGCCGAAACTTGACTTCCATCGAAATATCCTGCCTTTTGCGATACTGCCTGGCGAGGTACACTAGGCTGATCTCGCATCATTTTTTTTTAGGATGTGCTATTATGTAGCCGCCTGCATTTTATCACTTTTTACAGACACAACATGTAACAACGGTTTTTTCACGTGGTCCCCACGCAACAGTCCACCTCTCCTAGCTGCAGAATTTTTTTTTCCACCATCTTAAAATGTTTCTCGCAATGAATGAAAAGGTGGAAAAACAGTACAAATTTGCTGAAACTTTTACCATCTGGACGATTTCGTAATTTGCACGGAGGACGGCAATCGTCGGCAACAGATTGCGCAAACAACTCTCGCGCTAAAAGTTTCACCTTCTCACAACATTTCTTCCAGTGAATAGAAACGTGGAAAAACAGTACAAACTTAGTAGAACTTTTAGCATCTGCACGAAATTGCAAATTTCATACGCCTGCAAAATAGCAATAGCGTTTTTTTAAGACTAAGAAATATTTGTACACACTTTGCTATGAATTTTTTCCATGGTGTTATATTTGATTTATTTAACTAATGATTTTATCATTGCTTTTAACCTTATATAGTTCATCGTGTTATGTTTTCATTGGCTCGTTAAACTTTTGTGCTCGATTATTCTGTGCTTATGTACCCTCTAATTTGATGCACCTTATATTAATTAAAAGTTTCCTGAATTGCAACACACTAAATTAAGCTAGCTAGATATAAAAGGTGATTTGGTATATATTGTGTTGATAAAGAACTTTCTAAATACGACATTCGCTCTCGATATGAGTGATATGAGTGATGGATGACTATGGTCATTCGCTCTCGATGAATAAAGGCTTTAAATAGTATAGATATAATAATAAAAGACTTCATTGTCGTTGGACGAATGGAAGAGCACAAGTTCATTTAGCCACCCTTAATAAAATACTACCTCCGTTTTTTTGTTTGACACTTTTGACTTTTCGACACACCTTTGACCGTTCGTCTTATTCAATTTTTTTTATAAATATCATTTATTTTGTTGTGATTTGTTTTATCAATAGAGGTACTTTAAATATGTCTTATTTTTTTTACATCTTTGCACTAAAATTTTTAATAAGACGAATGGTTAAAGACGTACCAAAAAGTCAAAGACGTCAAATAAAAAAATAAAGATCAAGGCCACAACCTCCATAACGTGGCATATCTTTGTTCACCCCTCATCCTGCTATAGCGAAGCACAGGACCACACTCCGTAGGCACAATAGAGACAACCTGTATGAAAAATGATATTTTTCTTTTTATATCAAAGACAATCAGTCCGACAAATCCAAATTACGAAAAAGATTGCAGTGAAAAATGTCATGATCAGTTGTGAAAGCAATATTTGCTAATCTATAAAATAGGGAGTACGATGCCACATCGTTTTGACCAATTAATTACTAGAGCTTTCCTGAAAGTGATAGTATTTAGAAGAACTAGAGTAAATATTTTTACCATTAGTTAAATCATGCTTATCATGAATTAAAAGCAAACAACTTTAGGAATTATCCATGAATAGGATTGTACCCATACTAAATATCCTCATAAAACCTAGCCCATGTCCCATTCCTACTATGGAAAGAGTCCTACTTTAGGGATTCCTCTTTTATTGAGGGCTCTTAATGCAAGGTGTTTGATTAAACTTTTAAGTAAGTATGATGCGAGTACAAAAACATGCAACCGAACACGCCTCTAGAAAATCGGTAGTGAAATGCACTCCAGGCATGTAGTCATTGAACCGGTAGTGATGCAATTATCAGTATAGGTTCACATTACACCAGTAGTGATGGGTCAGTAGTAAAGCCCAATTTTTTAGTAGCGCCTTCTGATTTAGGCTCACATGATGCAAACAACCGAACACAAATACCTGCAGGAGCTTACCCATGCTTTCATCAACCTATCTCACTTGCAAACATGCTTCTCCACCGATATAAGGAGTGCTCACCACTGTCTCCTCCCTCCATTTGTCTCTCTCCTCCATGGCACCTCTCTCACTGGTGCGCTAGCCGTCCGCGGCGATCCACCGTTACCACCGTCGCAGCTTCTTTAGGCACCGACAGGGTCACACATCACCAGGGAGGTAATCGTCAGCGCGCTAGAGCCACCGCTATGATTGTTGTTGGCTTGCTTAAAGTTGTGCCGAGCCACGCTAGGATATAGTCGAACCATGCGCACTAGCGTCGTCACGTGCCAAAGGATGGGAGGTCGCTGGCGGCACGGCCGGTGGAGCGGGGCCAGCTCGGGACAGGTGGAAGGAAAGAGGAGAGAGGAAGAGAGATAGAAAAAGAAAGGAATATTTCAGAAGAGGAGAGTGCACCGGGTATCAGTGTCAGTGATACATGTGGAAAACCAAATTGATCTCGCCTGCCCGAGCCAGGTCTACAACCAAATTACAACCCCACGGGATTAACCGTTGATTTTTATGGGACAGGGTCATAACAATCCAATCATCATTTGTAGGCTCGGAAAACACTTGAACGATCAATGACGCGGTCCATCCATCTGGCTGCATATAAACACGCGTGCACAGGACTAATAGGTATCAGCCAGCGTAGAGCACGCGCTGACACTGTGTCCTCTGAAACCCTAGCTAGTTGCAGCAAGTCGCTGCATGGCCACTGCGGGCGCCATGGATTCGCGAGGCCTTGCAGCGAGGAAGCCCATCGAGGTCAGGTCCTCGAGCTGCCGTGGCGTCTCCTTTGAGCCCAAGCCGTCGCCGGTGAATCCCATGGCCCTCCTCGATGCCGGAGACTGCGCTGTCGAGAAGCCGCCGCCGGCGCCCGTTCCCGGCGCCGGCCGATGGGTGTGGCTCCCTCTGCCGTTCAGCCGTGAGTCCTCCTCCAGGATCTTTGCTGAGTCGCTGGTGTCACGCGTCATCGGCAGTTCTCGGAGCCGCGCGAGCAGTCACTTCTGCGACCTCGACGTCGCCGTCGACGGCGACGAGGACGTTCTGGCCGGCGGCGACGAGGAAATGGCTGTTGTCGCGGCAGCTCCGGCCGTTACCGAGGCGCCGCCGGCAAAGCCTGCGGCGGCGTCGGCGGCGCACTCGAGGCTTAGCGTGATACTGCTCGACCAGGGCCTCTTCACCGTGTACAAGCGCCTGTTCGCGCTGTGCGTCGTGCTGAACTCGGCGGCGCTGGCGCTCGCGGCGGCTGGGCGCTTCCCTTACGCGAGGCGGCGCGCCGCCGTCTTCGCCATGGGCAACGTACTGGCGCTCACGCTGTGCCGCTCGGAGGCCGTCCTCCGGGTCGTGTTCTGGCTCGCCGTCGCGCTCCTCGGCCGGCCGTGGGTGCCCGTAGCAGCCAAGACCGGCGCCACGGCGATCCTTCAGTCCCTCGGCGGCGTCCACAGTGGCTGCGGCGTGTCGTCCGTCGCGTGGCTGGCGTACGCGCTCGTGCGGGCGGCCGCGACCGCGACGCCGCCGGAGATCGTCGCCGTCGCGTCGGCCATCCTCGGGTTGCTGGCACTGTCGTGCTTGGCGGCGTTCCCGCTGGTGCGCCACCTGCACCACAACGCGTTCGAGCGCACGCACCGGTTCGCCGGCTGGAGCGCGCTGGCGCTGCTCTGGGCCTTCGTCGTGCTCTCTGCCGGCTACGATCCGGCCACCGCATCCTATTCCGGGCACGCCGGCGCCGCCCTTGCGTGGCGCCAGGAGCTCTGGCTCACGGCCGCCATCACCTTCTTCACCTTCCTCCCGTGGCTCACGGTGCGGCGCGTGCCGGTCACGGTCACCGCGCCGTCCACCCACGCGTCCATCATAACCTTCCGCGGCGGGGTGAAGGCCGGCCTGCTCGGGCGCATCAGCCGGTCGCCGCTGTCGGAGTGGCACGCCTTCGGCATCATCTCTGACGGCGGGGAGACGCACGCGATTCTCGCCGGCGCTGTCGGCGACTTCACCCGGGGCCTCGTGTTGGACCCGCCGAGCAGCCTCTGGGTTCGCGGGGTCCACTTCGCCGGCCTGCCGTACCTCATCCGGATGTACCGGAGGGCGACGCTGGTGGCGACGGGGTCGGGGATCTGCGTGTTCATGTCATTCCTGATGCAGCCGAGCGCGGCGGAGGTGTCGCTGGTCTGGGTGGCCAAGGGGATCGACGCCAACTACGGCCAGGAGATGAAGGCGGCGGTGGCCGGCAGCAAGAACCTCGGCGGAAGGGTGGTGGTGCACGACACCGCCGTCATGGGGCGGCCGGACGTGGCGGAGCTGGCCGTCGGCGCGGCGCGGCGGTGGGAGGCGGAGGTGGTGGTGGTCACCAGCAACCCGGTGGGGAGCAGGGACGTCGTGCGGAGGTGCAGGGAGGCCGGCATCCCGGCGTTCGGCCCTATCTGGGATTCTTGAGTTCAGCTAGATTATACAACACAAGAATTTATGAACAAACACTATCGATCTACTTTGATGTTAAACATGTGATAATAATTCATGTACACTGCTCCGAATCGTGAATATGAGTAATACATTATGTCATTGTTTTACACGTATGTTCTCCCTCCAAAATATATGTTTCATCGAATATATATACCATTTGAAGAGAAACGTAACACCAACATCACAGGAGACTTTTATTAGTAAAGATAGTCTAGTATTATTTTTATTAACTATCGCTAAAGATTAGTTCTATGTGTAAATGAACCTTACTCATTTCTGGTCTGTGCAAATATCATATTGAATAAAGCGGAAAAGCTTATATGTTGTGTTGGGGATATGCCTCTAACTATTCCCAGCATGTTGTATCAACTACTTACATCCTATAAATGGAGCATGATAAAAGTTACAAAAAACAACAGCCGGAACATTCAAGTAATCAGCAAAGTACCACTGTGCTTGTAACAACAAAGAGTGACCATTGGTAACATAGCGTTGGTGTTTGTTGTAAGAAAGATCTAACACCACCAACACTATAAAAGGGTAGATCATATGTTTTGATCTTCACTATGAGTGATTTGGTGTTGCATACCATGCATGACGAGCAACTGTGTGGAGGTCACAGGTCTTCGACTTCACTATGAGTGATTGGTGCTATGCATCGGACAACTCAACACATTGCAATCAATTGTGCATATTTATACGCCTTCGACTTCGCATAGGGAGATTAGTGTTGCGCATTGCGTTGCCAGCGATCACACAAATGGAAGCATATGTTAGTGGATACTATACTCTGGTTGTCCCCACCGCAAAAAATAAAGTGTTAGACATAGATAAGATAGATTTCTTAGATGATATGATGGGTAATTTTAGTAAAGTGTGACACCACTCTCCAATCACCATCATTCGGCACTAGATTTTTTTATCGTAGAAAGAAAAAGTATTGTTTTGGTCTTTCAACCATGAGATTTGATCTATTTTTGTGCATGGACCACAAAACCAACTTAATAATGGTTTTGATCGGTCAAATGGTTAGCCAAAGTTTTATATGTAAATTGATTTTCATTGTAAAGTAAATAAGAACTCAAATATACAATTCGATCAACTTTATGATATATTGTTACTTGAAAATACATATGATACTTTAAATATAGAAAACCATATTTTACTAGTTAAAACTGCGGTTGATTCGACTAAGATATGATATTTTTATTTAACTATTTGAGAACTGGATTCTACATCAATTTTTTAAAATCACTATTCGTTCCCTATATTTTTATCATCCCTAAGTCTCTATACTCGAAAAGATACATAGATTCTCTGTAGAGTCGAGAGTCTATATTTAGTGATTGAGATAGAGACTCTGCTGAAACGTTATAGAGATCGAGATTGTCCGCAATAGTGTTTTAGAGAACCTTTAAGAAAACCTGTTGGCAATGCTCTAGGACTAAAATGGATAAAGTATCCTAGTTAAGGGATGAAAATGACATTTTTCCGAGACATATATTGGACATTGGGCAGGCCCAACAAATGAATGGAGAAAGATGGTGGCATCAGCATTTCTAGTCCCCTGCAACCTGTTCTTCTCGACCAGAGCGGGAGCACCGCCGCCCCACTCCTATCTGCCGTCTCGCTCCCGCCTCCGCCTGCGAACCCGATCCCCCAAGCCCGAGAAGCCAGCGCCCGGAGCTACAAGAGCCGCCTTCTCTTCCATGGCGGCGGCTCAGCCCAAGACGCGCGGTGGCCAGGAGGAAGGCGCGGGGGAGGCCATGAAGCTGCTGTTCGTGGAGATGGGGGTCGGCTACGACCAGCACGGCCAGGACATCACCGCTGCCGCCGTGCGCGCCTGCAAGGACGCCATCTCCTCCAACTCCATCCCCGCCTTCCGCTGCGGTAACCTGGTCTTTCCCTGCCTGTCTATCGGCCATTTCGTCGAGCACCTTGCCCGCACGGCAGAGGCTTTCCGCTCTTGGCTGTGTTCCTCGATTGTTGGTGGATTTAGCTGGTTCGAGTGTGGATTGCGTGCGCAGGGTCGATACCCGGGGTTAACACTGATCAGATGAAGCTCCAGATCAAGCTGGGTGTGCCGAGGCCGACGCAGTATCTGCTGGACGCTGAGAGAGTCAAAGCTGTCTTCCCCTAGTGAGCATGCTCTCTGTTCTTTCTTTTCTTTGTACCTGTGCAATCTTCGAGCTTTGCCGATGAAGTCCTGAATCAGAACACTGGGTTCTTAATTTGCGGCCCATTTTTTTTTAAAAAAAAGGTGTATTTTTTCTTACGGAAATTCTCTGACCTCGCCGTCGCCGCCGTCGACCTCGCCGTCGCCGCTATTGAGCTTGCTGCCGCCGGGCTAGGGTTCGGGTTAGGGAACATTTGGTTTCCTCCGGTTGTAGAGGGAGGTCGGGGAGGCGGCGGACCGGCGGCGGGTGGGGCTCGTCGGGAGCGGCGGCGGTGGCGCCGCCGGAGCCGGGAGGGGGGCGGCGGCTGGGCCGGCGGTGGAGGGGGGACCGCCCCTCACCCCTTGGGTTAGGGTGGGCGGCGACGGCGCGGTGGCGGGAGGTTGGGGCGGCGTAGCGGCCGGCCGGCGAGGCCGGGGCAGAGGAATGAGGCGGCGGGGGTGGCGGGGGTGTGCGGAGCAGGCCGGGGCGGAGGAAGGAGGCGGCAGGGGCGGGGAGGGCGCGCGAGTGGAGGGGAGGTATCCCGTCGGGGTGGGCTTCCGACGGGATACCGTCGTGTAGTCGCCCCCTTTTTCTTAATTTGTGTCAAGAAAAAATTTCAAAAGTGTGTAGGTTTTTAGTGCTCCCTTAATCAGTTTAGTCAGCATATACTCCCTCCTGTAGAGCATGCCACTTACGGTAAGGGGAGTAAGTATAACATTTTCAACTTGCTGTCTTTGCACATTGGTTTTTATACGTCTCCAATATAGTGGTATCAATTAGAATTTTAAAAGACAGAAACATGGAAAAAATAGCTGTATACATGAAAATGAGCCATTAACCTTGTATGAGCCCTGCTAATTGAGCAGCCAAAAAATGGCTCTTGAGATGGTGTTCATAACCTGCCCACAACCGCGCGGCGCCTTCTCCTCGCTCCTTGACCCCGCCGCGTTCCACTGCGACTGGTACTCACAGTTCCGCGACATGCGCGGGATGGAGCCTGTGGAACTCCTAGGTGAGAGAGAGAAAAGGAGGATGGTGGAGGAAGAAGATGAGGGGTGGGCCCGTGATAAAAATAGATTAAAGAAAAAATAAATGCCACGTGCACTTCTTAGATGGCAAAACCACTCATGTGTAGTGCTGATGTGGCAAAACCACCCTAAAACCACTCAGGGGGTTATTTGCACCGGTTTCAATTTTTCGGGGGACAGAATACCTGATTTTCAAAATCAGGGGGTTATGTGCGTCCGACTCAATACTTTAGGGGGGTAAGTAGACTTTTTCCTTTTGTTTTCAAATTAATTTTTTTGGGTACTAGCAATGCAAGATTGGATTCTATGCAGTAAACTAGACCCTAAAGTATGGCTATCATCGCTTGATGTTCTTCCTTCGATTAAACCCCTTCGAATATTTTGGTCAGGAGTTCATCCCATCCATACTGGTATCCTTTGCGAAGATCTAAATAATATATACTTAGCTCAGTTAGCTGAAGCTTCCATTTTTTTTATTCAAAGAGCACAACGAAAGAATGTGTAATCAGTAAATGTTCAACAACCCATAAGAAGAATGTCATTTACATAAATCGTTCAGAAAATAATTTAGCAATAGTTGAACGATAATATTTGCGGAGTAGTTGTACAATAATATTTGCACACCTTTAGTGCATCTCGAAAAGATTGGGGTTGCAAAGAGTACTTGCTCCTATCTTTAATATTGAAGGAATCGATCAATTATTTCAAAGTCATTCAGAAAGTTAATGTTATCATGAATTCATGATCGAGTATTAGAGTATGTCTTATGAGTGGGCTAGTTCAGTGGAATTCATGTGTTGAGGACGACCATTAGACATTAGTAAAGTGTGCCAAACCGCTATTTTCGGAGTACTGACATTTTCATTGTTTGCAGCGGCAAGATTATTAGTTTTGAGGTTGTTGACGGTGGGATGATCTGTTCAAGTGGCGTATGCCTGGAAGCAATGGGAGACAAAAACGATGATTGCTACATAGTGAACGCTGCAGTTTACGTTGGTTACTAATGCCGAGTCTAGAAGGATTCTCTTGTGTTGGAACAGTACAAAACTGGAAATGTTTCATTTGTTTTGGTAGGCAATAATATAATAAGCATGTAACTGTTCTATGAATGCTTCATTTTGCTTGAATCTCTACTCCTAAAAAAGCTCATCACTGCTCATCCCCACCATCCATCCATCATCCGATGCTCCACGCATTCCCCTGCCCCAATTCGTGTTCTACTCCACACGCACATCTACCGTCCCACGTACAAATCTTTCCTTCCGCTTCTCCTTTTTGGCCTCTCTTTGCCTCCCATCCTCTCTCCTCTATGTTGCATTTGTGCATATAGGGGCTTTTTTTTTGCTGCAAATAACTGAAAATTTAATCTGAAAAAAATTATAACCTCTCAAAAGAGTCTAAAATTATAAAAATCTATTCTAGAAACTCTAAAAAGGATCATTTAAAACTCCATAAAAAAATACAAAGCACTATATTGTTTGGTTTATAAAAAAACGATAAACTAAAATTTAAATTAATTTAAGTGGAAAAGAACGAGGCCATAGGCTTTAAGACGTGTGGGCAGGGCTCCACTCACCCGGACAATTGCATTCGAGTGCAGTGACATTCGGATAAGTTCAGCTTCACAGAGCTTGAGTAACTTCAGAAGAACCCTCAAGGTGGGAACGCGGAGGCTGCTGTCAAAGAAGACGCAGAAGACGGATCTGCTTCGAATCTTAGGCCCCGCGCGGACCGTACCACTCATCTAAATGCATTGGCACTTGGCAGAGCTCATCTTGAAATGCTAGGGATTGAGAAGATATTCTAAGTTATCAAAGACTATCAGACTGTTAAGAGTGACCAAACCAAGAAGAGGAGGCCCAATGAGGGTGAAGAGGAGCGCTGATGGTGGTCTGATAGTGGGGGAAGTGGACTTTGTTTTGATGTGGTTATGATACTTGCTATTGTCTTTTGAGGGCCTGCGTGCTAATCTCTTAGCTACTGCTTTGTCTCTATTTTGGTTAGTGGGAGGCTTGGTAACTACTCCATCCGATGTCAAAAAACTAGTCGGTTTAGACACAATTTAGAATACCAAAGCCCCTATAAAAGGCTAGTTGATTCATTAATTGGTAGCAATGAATTTATGAAAACTTTTTCCATAGATCAATAGATGCACCTGCATGCCTCTTTTTTTGGCTTTTCAAAGGTCTCGTCTAATTACTACTCTAGATGAAAGGCTAAAACGATAAGTTTTTTGACACTTTGGATAAAAGGCTAAAACAACTAGTTTTTTTTGACACCGGAGGGGGTACTTGGTTACCTTCGTTAGAATAAGGGGAGGAGGATGGTGATTGGCGAGGTCGCTATTCATGCGGTGTCCTTCCCTCCCTTTTTTATTTTACTTGCTATTCAGGTTTCCGTATGTAGCTGTGATCAGCGATCGGACATTGTTTCCGTTCTATTGAAAATGGAAATCGGGGATTACCCCCTTTTGCAAAAATAAAAAATAAGAAAATCTCGAAATGTTGATACAAGTTTAATTTGGTCTGTGAATCATCTTTGTATATTATGCGAATGCAGATGGATCGTTCTTACGACCGATCCACGCAGCTAGGTTGCATATGCCATAGCATTATTCAGAAGCCATATATATCAGGATTGATCGTTCAGGTGTTCATGGTGGGGTAGTAGGCGTAGGTGGCGATGCCGCAGTTGGCGCCGTCCCCGCGCGCCATGCGGATGTATCCCCTCTCGCCCCACCACGGCCCCCACTGGTTCTTCACCACCCAGTACTCCCCCGCCGCGCCGCCGCCGTAGCCCACCACCGTGACGGCGTGGTCCAGCTGCCGCCCGCACGCCGCGCTCCCGGCGAACACGCCGCCCCGGTAGTGCCGGAAGTCCGGGCCGGAGGCCTCCACGACGACGGCCACCGGCTGGGCCGCCGCCAGAGCCCGCAGCGCGCCCTCGTCGCCGGCGAGGCTCGCCCACCGGAAGCCGGCGACCGACGCGGCCGGGTTCGGCGCCATGGCGCCGCCGCGGCACGCGCCCCGCTGCCCGGCGTACGGGTAGGCCGCCTCCGGCTGCAGCCCGCCGCTGGCGGCGATGTAGCTCAGGGCGGCGGAGACGTCGCCGCCGTCGCAGGTGTCGGCGCCGCCCGTGCAGTCCAGCACCTGCTGCTCCGAGAGCGGTGCGAGCGCGCCGGTGGCGATCCGCACGAGCCCCTCCGTCGCCGCCACCGCCGCAAACGCCCAGCAACTCCCTGCACGCACGTGTAGTTAAGCATGCGTTACATATAAAGAGCAATATATATGCATGGCTCTGTTAGCATTGAGCTCTTTGTTATTGTTGTCAGCGGCGTGACTTCTCGTTGGTGATCGAAAAATAAAAGTCAACGTTTTTTCGTCAGTCAATAACCAAATTTATATATAGTTTAATCAGGGCCGGTTCTACAATTTGAAAACCCTGGTACGAAAATATAACAAAATTGTAAGTAGACCTCAAAATACTTTATTGTAAGAGAAAAATTCAAAATTATGTACTTCCTTGATAACCTATGAAAATTTCTTTAAAATTTAGAGAAACAAAATATTCATAACTAGTACTCCCTCTGTTCTAAAATATAAGACAAAAAATTATAGATATATACTTACTATATTGGGCTATTTGAAATACACGAGTTTAATTTCGGGGCCCTGCCAGTTTGGAGCCTGTGCGGTTGCACAGCCCGCATAAGGCCTGGGCCAGGGCTGAGTTTAATGTTGTAAAAAAAGTAAAACAATGATAAATTATATGATTTTTTTAGTTGTTGGAAAAAACATAATAGACTACCTATAAAATACCGAACATATGTGCTAAAAAGTACTACCTCGTTTTTTTACGTCTTTAATTTTTGGACACGTTTTTTACCATTCGTCTCATTGAAAAAATATATAAATAACATTTATTTTTTGTGATTTGTTTTATCATCAAAGCTACTTTAAGCATGTCAAAATTATATAAATTTAATTATTTATTAGTGTTAACATGTCGGACGAGAATTCATCCATTTTTAGTGGAATTTTCCGGGTTGGGAGCAACTCCGATTGTTACCACAGGAGCGTTGGTTCTTGACTCCCGTGACGGCGCCCTGAGCCCTCCAGTCGACGCTGTCCGGCAGGTCGTCGTCCCGCACGGCGGCCGTGCCCCCGGACATCGCCGCCGGCATGTCGTCATGGAGGCGGCGGCGGAACCCGAGGTGCGCCTCCGCGAACTCGGCGTCGGTGAGGTCGGAGAACTGGTTGAGGCCGAGCGTGTACGTGCGGTTGCCCGCGCGGTTGACGGCGTCGACGTGCTCCGCGTTGGCCCTGAACACGCCCAGCCGCCGCGCCTTCTCCCCGGCGTCCGCGTACGCGCGCCCAAACTCGGCCATCCACCGCTCGTGCCGCGCGGCCATGGCATCACGCACCATGCCTTCCCCGCGCGCCGCGGCGGCGGCGGCCGCCACCAGCGCAAGCAACGTGGCGGCGGCGCGGACTCGGCGTGGGCCGGGACGATGAACCGGTGCCATGTATCTCGTTTCGCTTATTACGGCTCACGAGCTAGCACTGGCTCGATCATGGAGTATTTATACATGCATCGTGCTGCTGCCCTGCCCATTCGCGGCCGTGGGAGATTGGGAACGTCGTTTTTGCTGGTCGCGACTCGAGATGGATCCCACTATCTCTCGGCGTGCACAGCTCGTTGGAGGAGCGCATGCTCGCGCCGTAGGCACACTAGCTATCAACTTGAGATATGATATACTCTCTTTGTTACTTTTTATTTATCGATGTTGACTTTTAAATATGTCCTTGGATCATTCGTATTATTAAAAAACTAGTACCATTTGTTTTGTTATGATTTCTTTTATTATTAAAAGTATTTTAAACATGACTTACATTTTCGTATATTTACGCTAATTTTTTAAAATAGGACGAACGATCAAAAGGTATGTACAAAAGTCAATACTAACAAATAAAAAAGAACGAAAGGGAGTACATAGCTTGGAAAATGAAATGTTTCATGTGCAAACCATCCGTCTTGACTCTTGAGGTAGGATCAGACAGTGCTAACGCTAGCGTCTGCAATATGCCGTCCATTCCCACGATGGAAATGCAGGGAACCAAATCGAAGATGGTGTGCTCTCAAAAAAAAATCGCAGGTGGTGCGCGAGCCATGCATCCAGCTGATGGAACCCCATATTTTCTCTTATTTTTTCTATTTACTTTTTTTTTTGGCAAAAGGGGCTACCACTTTCATTCCATTAGAATTGATAGTAACAATGAATAGTGTGGTCACGGGCCGATACAAGTGGTGATGAGGAGAAGGGGAATTCAGCTAACTGATGCTGAGCGGTTTGGTTCATTGACCGGTTCAACCAACCAAATTATATTCAGATTATTTGGATATTGTCGGGGATTAAATTACGGCCCATTGCCATGGTCCACTCCCTGACGGCCCAGTCGAACAGCCTACCAGGGCCCAGCTCCCTGGAAGGTTCTATCTGGCCCATATGCACCTGCCGAACAGCTTCTGGTGGGCGTGGTGCGTGGTAATGAGAATCGTGTTTGAGTCCGTCTCGAACAAGAGTTCTGCACGGCTACGTGAAGACCCGGACGTTGGTTTCCCGGATTGGATTAGGAGTCGTGATCCCCAAGACTAGGAGTATGCCTTATCTGCCTCGGGGCGTATTTGGCACGTCACGAGTTCGTTACGATCTCGTGGTTAGCCCGCCCGATGTTCCTCAGAGGTCGGTTTGCTCAAGACTATATAAACAAGGCCCCTACAGCGTGTAGAGGGGACCAAGGCCTAGCACCTTTGTATTATCGATAATCTCGCCGAGACTTGTTCGTCTCGCCGAGCCACCTCTTGTATTCATCTCGATATATAAGAAAGGCTGGACGTAGGGCTATTATCTCTCCGAGAGGCCTAAACCAGATAAAACCCCGCCTCCTGCTCGTTGTTGTTCCCGGTTGTTCGGCGTGTCTCTATCTCAATTTCAAAGAACCTTAGCGACTTGAGATCGTTATCTCAACCGCCGATCGCCGGGCGCCGTCCGTGGGGACACGATATCGAGCATGTCGAACTCTATCGTGACAGAGATTCTCCCGAGGACTACGACTCGGCGACGGGATGTCTCTTCCCCTGCCAGATCGGATCGATCCCTTTGATCTTGATCGCCTTCTAGATCTGGTTCCCAGCTCCATGCTCGGGGGTTGGATCTCTTCGCACCGGGCAGCTCTTCGTCCGGGGCGCGCGTCTGGTCCCTGCGACGAGCTCCGTGCTCGGGGGCTGGATCAACCGCGCCCGGCGAGCGCCGAGCGCGCGTCTGTCTCCGCGACGAGCTCCGTGCTCGGGATCGGATCAAAACTCCTTCCGGATCCCGGCTGTTCGCTGGCAAGGATGACGGAGAGAGTCGACCAAGACTTGGAACATCGACCACCTTAAGTTCCTCGTGTAGGTCTTTCGCTTCCTAGCTTCGCTTTTCTCAAATTTCGCGCCTTAGTTCGTCCAAGTCTCTCGACCGCCATGTAAAGTTCAACCCATTGAGCGGTGAATGCTCGCGCCCCGCGGTCCTCCTCACCACTTGTCTTCTCGGACTACTCTTTCTCTCGGTAACACTTGATGGCTGCCGGTCTTGCGAACTCTTGGCTCCGCAATCTTAAGGGTTTTCCCGCCAGATCTGGTTTCAACAAGTTTCTAAACTCGAGTTGCGTAACACGGCATCCACCTTGCGGCTAAGCTCGCTCTCCTAAGCCCTCCACGGCAGAGGCACTTACCGCCACGGCACAACCACTTGGCAAAGCTCGCTCTCGTAAGCCCTCCGCGCGAGACACTTTCCTTGTTCGGTTACCTTGAATCGCCTAACTTACGTTAACGGCGCTCCGGAACGAGTCGATCAGATACGGGTGTCGCTCTAACTCTCTACGCACGTGCTTGAAGTCGCAAGTTCAGTCTTCATGCATCGTCTGCACGGGGCTAGGCGCGCTCTTTCTCTTGTGCACTTGTTCGAGTTCGCAAACTCAGTCCTCGGCGCAACTGCACAACGGGGCCGGAGTTAGGCTAAGCGTTCTACCGGTTTTTCTTAAAACTTTCTAGCTACTGCTCGCCTTGCTCTTGGTTTCTGTTCGTCCTTGTCTTTTGTTTGCTCTTTTTGCGGGAAAAGTTGCTCGAAAGCTGCTCGGTCGACTCTCGCTCGATTCAAGCGCCGCTCGGCGGTCTTGAGCTGCTCGGCCACTCCTCGAGGATCGCTCTCCTCGGTCGGTTGGGACTTGAGCTGAATTTCGCAACCCCGTGCGTTTTAGTTTTTCGCCTTTCCTTAGCGTTGGTTTTCCAAAACCTCGTTGGTCTTCGCTCCGTGGCGCTCCCAGCGTCTGAGCATGTCTTTTATCCGCAACGACCAGACGGGCTCCGGTTAACGGCGGTGCACCACCAAGGAGTTTCGCCACCGTAAGTCGATTCTCATCGCAACGGGCATGCCTCTTCGAAGTCGATTCTCATCACAACGGCACTCCTGGCGCTGGTTCCGCACTCGCCGAGGCGACACCAACGCTATACGGGTCCATGCCCGGATAAGATTTCGCCTCGCACGTCTTGCGTGCGGCTAAGGTCCCGATCGCCTTCCCTGGTTAGCGGTCTTAGCCACAGCGGGGCTGCACTTGCCCACACATATTTTTTTTTATCCATGCTACGTCCTTCCTTGCACGGTAATCCGGAGCAATACACCACCAACGGAGTCCTGCCCACCGTAAGCCGATTCTCATCGCAACGGGCACTCCTGGCGTCGGTTCCGCATTCGCCGCGGTGACACTAACGCTATCAAGGGACGTACCCGGAAAAAATTATGTCTTGTGCGGTTAGGTCGTCTTTTGCGTGTTTTCTAAAACTCGCTTTGCTCTTCTTGGAGCCTTTTCTTGCTCTCTTTTTCCCCTTGCTGCTCGTTTCTTGTTTGTCTTTTGCAGGAAATACAGGAACGGGAAACGTCAGACTCCGGTGATGGTCGCGGCGAGGTTCCAGGCTTTCCCACCAAAACCGATGTCTGCATTCTTCTCTTCCCGGGTTTGCTCCGCGTATGTCCGGAGACTGATTCACTCCACCCGCGTATGATTTCTTGACTTTTCCCGGTACTGACCTTCACAGTTCGGCTAAGTCAAGGTAGTGCGCCACCAACGGAGTCCTGCCCACCGTAAGCCGATTCTCATCGCAGCGGGCAAGCCCATCGTAAGCCGATTCTCATCGCAGCGGGAACTCCAAGCGTCGGTTCTGCACTTGCCAAGACAATGCTATCACTGTCGCAAGGAATACGTCATGGGTAAAGCGTTGATTTCACACGTTCTCTTGCGGCTCTGACTGCATCGGGTTGTGATTCACCTCGCACCGGGCAGTTCTTCGCCGGAGCGCGATCTCGGTCCCGTGACGAGCTCCGTGCTCGGGGGCTGGATCACCTCGCACCGGGCAGCTCTTCGCTCGGAGCGCGGGCTCCTACCGGGTACGGCTTCGCCTGGTCGCACTTTCTGGTTCCTTTAACGAGCTCCGTGCTCGGGGACTAGATCTCCTTACTTGGTTCCTTTGACGAGCTCTACACTCGGGGACTGGGTCACCTTCCCCCTCGTATGCATTGTCTGCTCCTAGCACACGATCTACGTCTGGGGGCACATCACCTTCGCTCCTGAGCATAACGTCTGCTCGAGAGCGCAATCTCTATTTCCTCGGGCAAACTCTAGCCCGAGAGGTGGTTTCCCTGTTTTCGCTCATGCTTTCCTAGGTATCTTCATACCTGGATGCAGCAGCACGAGTCCGTCTCGCGACTTGCTATGTTTATTCTCCCGGAAGATCTGATCTTACCGGATGTGGTGGTACGCTCTTCACTACTAAGAATCCAATCCCTCCTTGATAACGTTCAGCCTCAAGGAGATGATTCACCTCGCGCCGGGCAGCTCTTCGCCCGGAGCGCGCGTCTGGTCCCCGCGACGAGCTTTGCGCTTGGGGACTGGATTTACGATTTCTACATCGAAGGCTGAGTGCTCTGCTCGGACAGACGTTGCTTCCTGTTCGACGCAACAGAGTTGCTCGGCACTGAGCTGGTTTGTTCGGTCCCGAACAAGTCTTGTTCGGTTGAACCTTAACCTGTTCGGTTGTCTGTTGCACGTCTTTGTAGCAGCAAGATTACCCTCTTCGTGACTTGGAGTCTCAAGAGGATGACCCCACTCTAGTGAGTCCTTCCACTTGAGTCTCGGGGGCTAGCTGTCGGGGATTAAATTACGGCCCATTGCCATGGCCCACTCCCTGACGGCCCAGTCGAACAGCCTACCAGGGCCCAGCTCCCTGGAAGGTTCTATCTGGCCGATATGCACCCTGCCGAACAGCTTCCTGGCTGGCGTGGTGCGTAGTGGCCAAGGAATTGTGTTTGAGTCCGTCTCGAACAAGAGTTCTGCACGGCTACGTGAAGACCCGGACGTTGGTTTCCCGGATTGGATTAGGAGTCGTGATCCCCAAGACTAGGAGTATGCCTTATCTGCCTCGGGGCGTATTTGGCACGTACGAGTTCGTTACGATCTCGTGGTTAGCCCGGCCCGATGTTCCCTCGGTAGGTCGGTTTGCTCAGCACTATATAAACAAGGCCCCTATAGCGTGTAGAGGGGACCGAAGGCCTAGCACCTTTGTATTATCGCATAATCTCGCCGAGACTTGTTCGTCTCGCCGAGCCACCTCTTGTATTCATCTCTGATATATAAGAAAGGCTGGACGTAGGGCTATTATCTCTCCCGAGAGGCCTGAACCAGGATAAAAACCCCTGTCTCCTGTTCGTTGTTGTTCCTGGTTGTTCGGCGTGTCTCCTATCTCAATTTCAAAGAACCTTAGCGACTTGAGATCGTTATCTCAACCGTCGACAGATATATTTCTCAAATTTTTTATTTTTTAATTAAAATTGATGAAATCATCAGCTAACCGCCAAACAAGGCGGCTAACCGGTCCAAACCAGTGCTTAACCTATGATCAACCAAACCGTTCCCCATTTTATTTTGATTAGAAACATGTGGAATTAATTCGAAGTAGTTTCAATTGGTTTTGACCGGTTTTTCCGAGAACCGCTAACCGAGGGGTATACGGTTTAGAGAGTGTGGTTTGGTTAATGAAGCCCTGCCTAGGCCATTTTCAACGAAATTCCACCTCACATACCCACCTCTAGAAAAGAATCTCTCCTTATATTTCTACACACTCCAACATGACCCCTAAAATCACACTCCATCCAATTAAAAAATATAGAGATAAAATTACCCATGCAGTACTCCAAAGTTACAAAAATTCTAGTCCTGTGTCAAAATATATCACTTAGTGCTATACTTTTACTCATTTCTATAATTTTTGTAATTTCGGAGTACTACGTAAGAGAATTGCCCAAAATAACACGTGGAGCTCCCTTCCATAGCCAACAACCTAAAGAAATTACTCCCTCCAATAATATACGTGGCCAACAACCCAAAGAAGTTATTGAATAATATTCCTTGTTACAAGAGTCATCTCCAATATATAATAACAATTTACTATTTCAAATAATAACAGTAAATCATCTTAGATAACATAATTCGTCTCTCTTATGGCATCAGAGAGACGAGTAATTAATCATAAACCCACCATTTATGATAATCTTCGATAAAAGCAACATGAGAGACGATCCTGACGAAACTCGTATGTTATGTCCTCATTATGAGAGAGGGATCTAATAGTAAACCGTCTCTGATGATATATATCATTAGAGACGGATGTATGGCCAAACCATCTTAGAAAATAGCCACAACAAAGATAGGCCTAGGGTCGAACCATGAAAGGATGACCTGCTCATCAGGGATGGTTCACAATACCAGATACAACTCCTATGAACCATATCTTATAATCTGAATATTATTGTTAAAACCCTATATGATTTCCTCTAATGATAGTTGTGTGTTGTCTTTAATGACCTTTTCTGTTGTAGTGGTTATTGGGTCTGTGGTTGTAGGAAGGGCAAAAAAAAAAAAATGCTCTAACCTAATGACCACATTTTTTTTGTAAGAAACAATGCCATACAATACAATCTAATACTCCCTCCATCTAGAATTGATCATCATCTAAGCACTTGTCACCAGGACCAAGAAGCACTAAACTCCCCCATATTCCATTTACTCTTCGTATTAATTCCCCTAGTAATCCGTCTGCATGCGAATTGATCAACATGCAAAGCATTTACTCGCCTGCTTTGATTGGTGGATGCAGTAAAAAAGAGAGATTGGAGCGCGTCCATACATGCAGAGCATTTACTCCCACAGCTTATACACTTATCAATTCTGGATTTTCATTTTTTGCTTATATGATGATCAATTCTGGACGGAGGGAGTATATGTTTAGAGTGGGATGACTGACCGACTGAACGTGGAGGATGTGACACGGGAGAGAGGGGGTGGTTTGACTGCTGGGCATTCGCAGGTTGAAATATTGTTAGCAAGCCAATAGGCCATATGGTGTTCATTGCTGGTCACACGTCAAGGAAATGTGTTGAGAGGTGTCGGTACATAAGGTACCGGGGTGTCCTCTCCACCTCCCCCAGAAGGGGGTAAAAGACGGCGTCATCCAGAAGGATCGTGAAGACTGGGTCTGGTTTCGAGTGGACTGGCGGGCACGCGGGCCTCATTGCTCGGAACTGGGCCCCGAGGCGTCTCTCGGCAGGTGGGGGCGGCTAGACCCCTGCGCCGGGAGACCGGGCGAGCCCTCCACGTGTCAGGCGGGCGACCAGACCCCAGCACGCGGGCGAGCAGCGCCTCGACAAGGACACGCGGCGCGCTGGGCGAGCAGCTCGGCGACAAGGATACGAAGCAATTTGGCGATCAGACCCACGCCGTATCGGCGACCACGTGAGCAGCTGGCAGGGTCGGCGGGACTATGGGCCCCACCTGCCACCGATGGGACACGACAAGGCAGCAGGACGTGCGTAGCAGGCGGCTACGACAGCACGGCATTTATTGTATACCTGCCAGTACAGTGATCATGTAATAGGCTAGACGTCCCCTGTTTCTCTCCCCCGTGGTTCGGGCTCTCCCATGTTATATAAGGGGCCAAGCCACCACGGGGTCAGGGGTTCCAAGGGATATCTCTCATTTCCACCTCATTTTCCATGGCAATACACACATAGTGCGAGAGCTCAGCAGGAGTAGGGCTATTACCCACCTCGGAGGCCCGAACCTGGGTACATCGCGTGTGTTCATACTATTCTTGGGAGCTCGAGGGCGGTTCGAGGCGCAGCAGTGCTACCCCTCGTTTCGGATCTCTGAATCTTCTCGTCTAGCGGCAGAAAAATACGCTGACAAGAGGGTTAAGTGACGTGAATGTGTACAAACTCTGCAAATTGTGAGGTGTCAAGTTGCATGAACGGTTTGTGGGCTGATGTCACATGTGTCCGTGCTCGCTTGGTTATGAGTCCAAAAGTATGCTAAGCTTCATCTGTTTAGGGGATAAGCTAGTAAGAGATCAAGTATATAAGGTTAGAGATAATTCCCATGTTTTGCTAAGATTGGATTTGCTAGCAAAGGAGGCCCCAAGTAGCCAACAATGTTGTAGTTAGCGATGCAAATCTTTGTGCTCTTCATGTTTTTCTTTCTTGTGTTGATTAATTCAACGGATCAAAGCCATGCAATCTATTAGCAATGGTCCAATCAAAAGCACAAGCAGATGGAGGGGGAGGGAGCAAGGTGGAGATGGGAAGGAGGTAAATTAGGCATGCACACACAAATTTGATCGTGTTGCTGCTAGAGAGAGAGAGGGGAGGAGAGGAAGAGGAAGAGGAGATTTGGGCATGATAAGAGAGAGGGAAAAGGAGATTTGGGTGTGTTGTTGCTAGAGAGAGAGAGGGGGGGGGGGGAGATGGAGAAGAGGAGAGGGAAACAGAAATTTGGACGTGGTGCTACATAGAGAAATGTGTGGATGAGAAAGTGATAAGAAATGTGATGTGATGTTGGGTGTTCGATAGATGTGATGCCCATCGGTCTTCTTTTTTACATAGCATTATCGTAAAAAATATATGATGAATGGGTAAAATTATAGATTCAATACTACATTCTCTTAAAAAAAACAACGATCCCTACATTTTGGCGTCCCTTCTATATACTTTCTATTGAAACAATTAACATATACATTGAACTATCATTTAGTATCTGTAGTTGGATACATGTTCGATATGTACACTTACGAGGAAGAACTTTGAGTTAGGAAGGTACTGTATTAAAAATTATCGCTTTTGCTCCAACGTAGATGCCTGGAGTCCTCCCAAAGTATACATTTTCGGATCTGGATATAATTGTGGTTGTCTATATTGGGGAAGACCACATGCATGCATGCATTGGCATGTTCATGCATGGTCACCAGCAGTGCACATGCATCTTTGCATGCATTATCGTTACATGTTTAACATCAAACACGCCGACTAACGATACTTATTACGTAGCTAGCTTCGTGAGACAAGAATCTAATTAGCTGACATTAAAGACTTGTAGTGTAAATTGTGTGCTCGATATGAAAGCAGATCAAGAATCCCAGATAGGGCCGAACGCCGGGATGCCGGCCTCCCTGCACCTCCGCACGACGTCCCTGCTCCCCACCGGGTTGCTGGTGACCACCACCACCTCCGCCTCCCACCGCCGCGCCGCGCTGACGGCCAGCTCCGCCACGTCCGGCCGCCCCATGACAGCGGTGTCGTGCACCACCACCCTCCCGCCGAGGTTCTTGCTGCCGGCCACCGCCGCCTTCATCTCCTGGCCGTAGTTGGCGTCGATCCCCTTGGCCACCCACACCAGCGACACCTCCGCCGCGCTCGGCTGCATCAGGAACGACATGAACACGCAGATCCCCGACCCCGTCGCCACCAGCGTCGCCCTCCGGTACATCCCGATGAGGTACGGCAGGCCGGCGAAGTGGACCCCGCGAACCCAGAGGCTGCTCGGAGGGTCCGACACGAGGCCCCGGGTGAAGTCGCCGACCGCGCCGGCGAGCATCGCGTGCGTGTCCTCGCCGTCGGAGATGATGCCGAAGGCGTGCCACTCCGACAGCGGCGACCGGCTGATGCGCCCGAGCAGGCCGGCCTTCACGCCGCCGCGGAAGGTGATGATGGACGCGTGGGTGGACGGCGCCGTGACCGTGACCGGCACGCGCCGCACCGTGAGCCACGGCAGGAAGGTGAAGAAGGTGATGGCGGCCGTGAGCCAGAGCTCCTGGCGCCTCGCGAGGGCCGCGCCGGCGAGCCCGGAGTAGGATGCGGTGGCCGGGTCGTAGCCGGCGGAGAGCACGACGAAGGCCCAGAGCAGCGCCAGCGCGCTCCACCCGGCGAACCGGTGCGTGCGCTCGAACACGTTGTGGTGGAGGTGGCGCACCAGCGGGAACGCCGCCAAGCACGACAGCGCCAGCAACCCGAGGATGGCCGACGCGACGGCGACGATCGCCGGCGGCGTCGCGGTCGCCGCCGCCCGCACGAGCGCGTACGCCAGCCACGCGACCGACGACACGCCGCAGCCGCTATGGACGCCGCCGAGGGACTGGAGGATCGCCGTGACGCCGGTTTTGACGGCGACGGGCACCCACGGCCGGCCAAGGAGCACGACGGCGAGCCAGAACACGACCCGGAGGACGGCCTCCGAGCGGCACAGCGTGAGCGCCAGGATGTTGCCCATGGCGAAGACGGCGGCGCGCCGCCTCGCGTAAGGGAAGCGCCCCGCCGCCGCGAGCGCGAGCGCCGCTGAGTTCAGCACGACGCATAGGACGAACAGGCGCTTGTACACGGTGAAGAGGCCCTGGTCGAGCAGTATCACGCCGAGCCTCGAGTGCGCCGCCGACGCGGCCTCAGGCTTTGCCGGCGGCGCCTCGGTAACGGCCGGAGCTGCCGCGACAACAGCCATCTCCTCGTCGCCGCCGTTCGGAACGTCCTCATCGCCGTCGATGGCGGCGAGGTCGAGGTCGCAGAAGTGGCTGCTCGCGCGGCTCCGCGAACTGCCGACGATGCGTGAACCCAGCGCGTTAGGGAAGATCCTGGAGGAGGACTCACGGCTAAACGGCAGAGGGAGCCACACCCATCGGCCGGCTCCGGGAGCAACGGGCGTCGGCGGCGGCGCCCTCTCGGCAGCACAGGCTCGGGCATCGAGGAGGGGAGCCGTCGGGCTGGCTGGCGACGGCTTGAGCTCGAAGGACACGCCACGGCAGCTCGAGAACTTCACCTCGATGGGCTTCGCCGCTGTAGTGTCTCGCGAATCCATCGCTCCTGCCTCCTGCAGTGTCTTCCTGCAACTAGCTAGGGTTAAGGCGAGCAATGTCGATGCGTGTTCTACGCTTGTTGATCTATCTATTACTCCGTGAAATAGTCGCGTGTGTATGTGCGCATATTTATAGGCAGCTAGCTCGCTGGCCGTGTGCACCTGCATCGATATATATATGGATGGCGATGGGAATGCGCAAGACTCATCTCATCGTTCAAGTGCTTTCCAGTTCCAGCACACTGGAGATCATTAATTAATTGGATTTTTATGGCCGTCCGATGAAAATCTAACTCTCACTCCTTAGCACTGTTTTAAATAACCGGCTATACCATTTAATGGCAGGGCTATCCAACGGCTATAAAAGGCTATAGCCGGGTATAACCGCCGCTATGCCATGTAGTGGTTTTGGGAAAAAAAACATGGCAAATATCAGTGACATATACACATAAACATGGCATAAATTAAGGAATTTTATGATTTGAGAATTGGAAACATGTCAACCGGTACAGGACCATATATTACTTAACATAACAAAACTTAACATAACAAATCAGAAATAAGTATCAACTTGGCAACTCGATTTCAGATCGGGGAATGACTAGGGTCGTTTTGCGCCGGCTGATTTTGGCCCACTTCAATTAGTGCGCTAAACTAGTGATAATTTAGCGGTTTTAGCTGGGTAAATACCACTATTGGCGTCCAGGATCACGTAGTGGCGAAAGGGAACTATCCTAACATTTGATCCATCCAGCAATTATAGCCAGCTATAGCGGCCGTTATTTAAATCATTGCTCCTTAGATACACATCTCAGTGCTGTAACTCCGCAGTCCACACACCATGAAACCACCCAGGCACCCAGCTAGCCTTCTAGCTATCAGCGACTCAGCACCCTAACTAACCATGTTAATGTCTTTATTTCCAAAATAAAATTGTGGCTGTTATTCTAAAAATTTATAATTATATTTATTCGACTCAGGAGGCTTGTTTCCAATCATCGATAAATTTAAAATATAGAAATGCGATATTAAAAATATTTATTCATTTACGTGAGATTGTAAGCATTCAATATTTTTTATGAGTGCATTAAGAATAAATTAGTGTTGCTATGCTAGCCATGCTCCTAACAATATCCCCTGAGTACATCTCATAGAGATTCATCGAAACATACTAACTTGGGTCAACACATCGGAAGCTCAGAAATTAAAAATATAGAAATGAGATATTAAAAATATTTATTCGATTACGTGAGATTGTAAGCATTTAATATTTTTTATGAGTGCATTAAGAATAAATTAGTGTTGCTATGCTAGCCATGCTCCTAACGATATCCTCTGAGTACACATAGAGATTCATCAAAAAAAAATACTAACTTGGGTCATCACATCGGAAGCTCGGAAAAAGATTTTTTTGATGATGTCATATGTTGTATAAACAAACATTACATATTCAAAATCATTAATATTAATGGTAATTTATCAATAAAAATGAAATAGGATGCGTTGACCATCCAATGGCCTAATTGTGCTGAACACTCGAGACTGGTATCTCGATGATGGGTACATATGCTGTGCAATCACACTAACCATGCAATCGCCGTGCAATCGAACTATCAAAAGTTGCAAAAAATTCTGAAAAAATTTGTACATGTACTCTTCAAGTTACTCTATCTCTGGTTAAAATTTCAAGTTCAAATTCATCCTATATTAAGAGTTATAAAAAAGAGAAAAAACGGACAGTTTTGATAAGTTCAAAATTGATAGAATTTTCTCTTTTTTGTAACGTTCAATATAGGATGAATTTGAACTTGAAATTTTAACCAGAGATAGAGTAAGTTGAAGAGCACATGTACAAATTTTTTCAGAATTTTTTACAACTTTTGGTAGTTCGATTGCACGGCGATTGCCCGGTTAGTGTGATTGCACAGCATATGTACCCCTCGATGATTTCGTAAGAAACCGTCAAGAGATCTAGATCCTCTATCATGAGGATAATCAAAGAAAGTTTTCGGGTGAGAGCTCTCTCTTACTGGCCTATTTGAATGGACATTTCTCTCAACGGTAAGGTACTATCCATCAAGAGAGATGGTCGCCATTGCCGTCCGTTGGCCGCATCTCTCTTGACCGCCCTGGAAAGCCGTCGAGAGAGACCCGGCGCCCTGTTCAGAGAGATTGTCACCGAGGGGGTTTGGCTGGTTATCCATTGTACTCTTAGCGACGTAGGGAGGCCGTTGTGAGAGATGAGGGAGGAGGTGTTGGGCATCAATTGTTGGAAAATTAGCACTTTCAGGTTTATTATAATCAAGAGATATAACATGCACAACGTCTGAGAGATAGATAAAACAGGTTGAATCCACAGAAGCACAACCTAGATACACATGCAGAAAAACTACACGTATATCTCTCTGGTGTACTCACGAAGGTGATGACTTACTGGACGTGGTCGTTGTCGCCGTACGGTACGAGTTGCGGCGAGGTTTGGTTCTGGTTCTCCAAATCTGACGCCGTATTGGAGAAGGTGGTGCCGACGCAGATCGCGACGACGTAGTGGAAGAAGTCCTCGCGAAGCGGAAGAAGAAAGCAATGACGATCGTGAAGCGCTTCCTAAAACCTGATTCGCCCTACCCGATGCAGAGCTCAAGGCGATCGGTTCCGAGACTGCTCTCCGAACGTCGGTGCACGCCAAGCGCGGATGGGGAAGAACGGCGCGCGCGCGTAGCGAGGGAGGTGGCAAACCCTAGGTTGATCTGATCTGATACCTCTGGACGGCGCGGCAGATTTATATAGCAAAACACGTGAGGCAAACGGATTTTATATAGCAAAACACGTGAGGCAAACGGATTGCGAAACGGGCCGCGACCGAGTCCAACACGATTTGCATATTCCATATCTGACCCGCAAAATCTGGAGAGGAAAAGAAATAAAACTGCAAAAGGAGGCTGCGTCTGCGCAAGCACGAGGGTCCGGTTTCGGCAGACCATTCACGCAGGTGCCGTGCGCACGCGCCGAGGCGAGGCAAGCGAGTGCGCGCGTGTGATTCTCTATTTCTCTCTCCCATCACATTCTCTAGTGGGAGGGAGCAAGCTCCACTATTTAAGCATGTCCTCCACCCCTCCCACTAGCAATATGGTACTAAAAAAATTTCACATGCCTCTTGCATATATGGGCCTTTGAGATTTTTCAGGAATTATTTAGATATTAAATGGGCCAGGCCCAACAATTCTAACATCAATTACCCAGCATACTCTCGATAGTTCAAGCATGGTCGTCGGCAGAGATGCAGTTATAGATATCAATCGGGGCAGTGTGGCGAAGCCAGGAATTTCAAGGAGCCTGGGCATAAGCCTAATTGACGCTCTCAGCTCTGTCCATTTTGGGCTGTCCGCGCCCATGGTGTGGGCTAATTTTTCTATGCAATTACACGACGCTCAATAGTTTAGCGAGTCGGGAGCCTGGACACGATCGAGCCCAGGATCGTTGGACCCTGGCTCCGCCACTGAATTGGGGCAAATGTCCCTAACCCGTCGGACACAAAACATCTCCCTCTCCATATTGAACCCTAACAAAAATAATATTAACGATGCCATGGCGGCGCCGGCGAAGCGGAAGAAGGCGGAGGAGGAGCGCGCTGGAGGGGAGAAAGGCGGGGGCGGCTATACGTACCATGCGGATCTCTTAATCAATACTCCGTATAGCCTATCGATCCATACGTACGGGACAACCTAAGCAAGTTGATGCGCGCGCGCACAGGGGCATGCATGCATGTCGGCAACGCTAACGCGTACGTACGTGCGCATATGCCACTGCATGCTGCGCCGCCGCAGCGATCAAGCGCGCGGCGGCGAGATACGCAAGTCTACCACACGTACGAAATTAACTTAATTACTAGGGCTACTTGCATGCATGCATGCACATGCACGAGAATAAGCAATGCGATGGAAGGTGCAGCCGAGCGTGTGCACGTACGCACACGTACGTGCATGCACTGTGTCAGTAGCGTGCGTGCTTGCGTTCTTTCCTTCTTCTGGTCTTGACCAGATCAGATTTACACATATATATGGCATATGTATATTTGTACGGCTATTAGTTGCATGCATGTGCGAGTACGTACGTGCGTACTCCTGGATAATGGAACGTAAGGCTAGCATACATTCTTCCGGCCATGCATCACGTGCATCACTTGACCTCCAAATTTCTTGAAGCGAACCTAGCTAGCAGCTTCCTGATTCCATGCAAGACAAGCAAATTAATTCCAACCACGTCGGATCAGTCTCTGAGTACAGATTGATCACGAGCTAGCTAGGTTACATATGGGTTCTCTCTTGAGCTAGCTCATCCTATTTATTTGTTTTTTTATTTGCTTACCTGATGACGACGTACTACGCCCTAGAGGGTAAGAGCTATCATGGATCTTTAGATCAAAGCAGATCAACGGTGGAAAAAAAAATTAAGTACGTGTTAAAATCGATCCAACCATATATGAACACTGCAGCATAATATCGTTATTTTTAAAGATTTTGATAATGTATTTTGGGACTGACTATACAGCAGGCGCCTGCATTTTCAAGGTTTGTGTAGTCACTATATGTATAGTGGCATTCAATTCACGGGACAACACACACTCGCAGCTAATACAGTTGATTAGGGAGGAAAAGTTACGATGGAAACAATAAAATATAGGCAAAAAAACTCTCTACGTGAAAAACAGAAAACAAAATAAATCTATAATAAGCAGAAAAATAAATCTATAATAAACGAATAACAAAATAAATCTATAATAAATCAGACCTCATCCAAAAAATTCCACTATCGTCAAACATTTTTTCCAGTAAATGAAAATGTGGAAAAACAGTACAAATTTAGTGAAATTTTTTGCGCCTTCATGATTTCACAAATTTCAGACGCCTGCGAAATAGCAAACCCGATGTATTTTCATGAATAGACATCTAATATATAATGGAAAAGAATTAAATAGATACTGCTCTAGCCCAAAAGGCCCGAAAAGGGGAGTGCCACACTAAACTACTACTCTAACCAGCAACTTGATTTGAGTTTTGTTAAATAATTATTTTGTTTGCCCTTAATTTGCATCAACAATTATGGCACACCGTGCTTAATTGTATGAAGCCCTGCATCATTGGTCACAGAAATGTATTGTCGCTATATTTGCGATGTGAATTGCCAGATTTTTCACTCAGCTGATTAAGGATGCAGTAATTAACCGCTAGGAATCTTCCTAAATTTTAATCTTTATATTCCATCTCCAAAACTATATTCATTCTTTACATTTTCATCATCTCCAACGGAGTCTCTATCTCAAAAAAAATATAAAAATCGGGTAGGAAGTATCTAAATATAGAGACTCAGAGAGAGTGTCTAAATTTAGAGACTGACATAGAAACTTTGTTGAATAGGTTATAGAGATCAAAAGTGTCCGCATTGGTGTTATAGGGCATATGTTAGATATGCTCTAATTAAGTTGTAACCACTTCAGACAGTATGCGAAAGCGAATTAATTTACGTTTGTCTAGCTACTCTGATTACACCCTACCGATGATATAGTGTGGCTTCGATTAATGATGCAAAGTGTATAATTAACTATATCGATGACTATCATGGCATATATTGGAGATTTTGGGGGTGTTCTAAAATTAGGGAAGGCTATCTATGGAAAACAGATGCCAAATTAATGAAGTTGAGCTCGTACGTAGTTGAAGAGTTTTTCCATTGAACAACAGATTTCAAGCAGTAATTTAATTCACAACTAATGTTAATTATGTTGGAATGTAGTGCAGTGTGAGACCACAAATATCATGTTCTGTGTTAAAAAATATCGAGCAAGTATGTGTAGTTGCATAAATGAAAAACTATCAACCAACATTTCTCATAGGAAGTTAACTCATCCATAGAACAAAACATATGCATCACACATATGAAGACATGGCAGTAGCATCAACATCACTCATCACACATGGCCACCAAATCTTTAACGTGGAAAACCCCCCAAATCAGGGTAAAAAACCACAGGGCGTCCAAAGCTGACCAAAAACTCTTTTACTATATGATAATGAGGATTACACCAAGTTCCTCTCTAGATAGCAATAGAGACTCACATACATCAAGATTGCATCATGTTGGATGATAACACAAAGTTTTGGTGGCTATAAGATCTAGGGTTCTTAAAAGATCTCACCCAAGAGTGGTGGAATCAACACTTGGAGGAGACAAGAATGTGGATCATCACCTTCATAATCTTGAGGATGAAATCCCTAAGCTTGCTTGCAAGATCTTAATTTCCCTCCGATCTGAAATTAATAAAGCAGAATCCCACCCCTACGTCTTATGTTCTTATCTCTGTGATTATGTGATTGTTCATCTACGCCTTATACTACACCACCTAGTAGCAAGGTTTTGCAACGGTAGGTACGCAATCTAAATTTATTTTAAAGGAAAGCATCATTGTCCAAAGTAATGATTATGACTGCACTTTCATTATTTATTTTTGGCAAGAACGTAATGAAGGTTTCTTTAACCTTTTGGAACGGCACTAAGATAACAGCTCATTTGAATCAGTACAAGAAAAAAAAATAAGGCTAGAATTGATCGTTTCTAAGGTAAAGAAGATCAAAACAGACAAGGATGTAAGTTCTTTAGCACACAATGACAAGGTCTTGTTCTCAACAAAAGAATGATCCTTGTCCAGTTAATCCTTGCGCCATGACGCCGTATGCTGATAGTTACAATTTAATTACCACATACTAAACAAGAAGTAAGTCCTATGCTCCTAGCTAGTTGCTTATGGATCATTAAATGACTCTTGAAAGTGATCAGCTATTCAGCTGCAATGTTTGAAGAACACAACGACAAATTATGATCTTCTCTGCGCAACGAAAAATTGTTCTTCTCTAAGGATCCGTGCTTAGCAAGAATTCCGGTTCATACAGTGACTATATTAATATCTCGTGATATTGTGCTCTCAAAATACTTAGAAGAACTAGTTGGATGGATAGATACAAAATGGAACTTTTATATATGTCCACGAAAAGTCAGGCCAGAAGTCCAATCCTAGCAGAAATTCAGAGTTCAGCAGCCATGCAATATCTCGGTTATGTTTATCCACTTATTCAAAATACTTTCAACGTCAATATATCGGTTATGTTTATCCACTTATATATTCAAAAATTTATTTAAAAAACATCTTCAACCATTAACTGTGCGGTATAAGATTCGGGCTCTTCTACTATACACACTAACGAATATGATGATGGAATAATTAGCACTTTCAGGTTTATTTTAATCAGGAGATATAACACGCATAACTACTGAGTGATAGATAAAACAGGTTGAAACCACAGAAGCACAACCTAGATACACGTGCAGAAGAAATACACGTATATCTCTCTGGTGAACTTGCGAAGGAGATGACTTACTGGACTTGGTCGTCGTCGCCGTACGGTACGAGTTGCGGCGAGATCTGGTTCTGATTCTCCGAATCTGACGCCATGTTGGAGAAGGTGGTGCCGACGCAGATCACGACGGCGTAGTGGAAGAAGTCCTCGCGAAGCGGAAGAAGGAAGCAGCGAGCAGTCGCGCCGAGCGCTTCCCAAAAACCTGATTCGCCCTATCAGATTTATAGTCCAACACGATTTGTATATTCCATATCTGTCCCGCAAAATCCGAAGAGCAAAAGAAATAAAATTGCAAAAGGAGGCTGCGTCTGCGCAAGCACGAGAGTCCGGTTTCGTCGGACCATTCACGCAGGTGCCGTGCGCACGCGCGGCCCCGGCCCCAGCCTGGCGAGGCGAGGCGAACGCGCGCGTGTGATTCTCTATTTCTCTCTCCCATCACATTCTCTAGTGGGAGGGGGCAAGCTCCACTATTTAAGCATGTCCTCCACTCCTCCCACTAGCAATATGGTACTAAAGAAATTTCACATGCCTCATGCATACATGGGCCTTTGAGATTTTCCAGGAATTATTTAGATATTAAATGGGCCAGGCCCAATAATTCTAACAATCCCCCACCAGGTCTCAAAGTCCCATCAAGTTTGCCTGTTCCCAAAACTGTTTATATACCAGTGTTTCGGTGACAATGGACTATGCCTTGAATTGCACCTAGACATTTAAGCTACATTCATTCACAACTTGGACAATGGACTACGCCTTGAATTGCAAGTTTTGTGTGAACAAGTTTCACTCAAAGCCAACTGATACTTGGCTGCCAATAGGCTACCCCGCGGGTGGAGCATATAAGTCGTACTCTATGGTCTCTTCATGAGCTTACTAGAGATTACCCAAGTCTCATAGACTGCGACTTCCAACAGTCGGGCTCATATAGGTGTGTTCTTTCAAGATGCTCTGTAGGATGACATCTTCGCTAATTAAAGCCAACAGAACAACATTAAGGCAAATGCCAACCTGCCATACAGATTTCGAGAGTATTGCATCTCACATGGAATGGGTTAGGTTATACTCTCATCCATTAACCAGTAGCTTGTTTTCCCAGACCTAATTCACGGGATCTCCGATCACATAGGTCGGGTTACAGCAGTAGTGTAACTCACGTGGGTCTCATACCCGCCCTCGATGCATTGTCTATCACACACCGTGATAAACCCTTTGTAAAAGGATCGCGAGTTTTTAGCCGTTTGGATATAATCCAACGCTATCACTCCGAGTTTCTCAATTTCTGACGCACTTGATCGTCTTTTCACATGTCTTGAGGACTTCATGTTGTCCTTAGAACTGTTCACCTTAACAATCACTGTTTGATTATCACAGTTCATAAGGATAGCCGAAATCGGCTTTTCAACCACCGGAAAATCCATCAAGAGTTCACGCAACCACTCTGCTTCAACAGTGACCGTGTCCAAAGCAGTCAATTCTGCTTCCATTGTTGAGCGTGTCAAGATAGTCTGTTTACAAGACCTCCACGAGACTGCTCCGCCACCATGAGTTAACTTTTATTATACTATAATCATAGTATATTTCTAGGGAACGTATAATTGACTTTGGTATAATTTGATATAATTAGAAATAAGTAATTATTAATTTAATAAATTAAGTGTATATGCATTTTTGATTGAATGAATTTAAGGCCAATAAAATATAGAATCAAACGATGAGTAATGAGTCAAAGTTCGATGAAAATTCATATTTTAAATTTAAAATCAAACTGATTTATGAAGGAGATTCGCTAGGGTTATCGAGAAATTGGCCATAAATAAAAATAAATCCTTCGAAAAATGAGAGAATTCAAACGGTTTCTTTGAGAATAGAGTTTTTTTTTCTCAAACAAGAAATAAATGGAGAAGATTTTATACTCGGCAGGAAAAAGGAAACCAACTAAGGGTGGGTTTAATTACTAGAATGAGATGGTTTCTGTATAGGATGGTATAGAATCTGGGTTTATCCATGTGTTTGGTTAGACGAATCATACCAAATTATTCTGAAAGGCGTGATACAGAAAACTAGAATATACCCTTAATATGTTTTACGGCTCGATCCATACGCTCGATTTGGTTGAATGACGGCGCGCAACTTTCTTCTGTAGGCTGATTCATATTTTTTTGTTTTGTACCATGCCAAATTTAAAACTAATTTAAATTTTGAATTTAGTTTGGAAATGAAATCCGATTTCAACTTTAAATGTCACTTTAATTTTATAAGTTTGAATTTGAAATTTTTTATTTGAGTTTTCATTATGGCTTGAATCTTGAATTTAAAATCTGATATGAGTTTTGAAATTAATTTTGAATTTAATTTTGGATTTAAAATTGGTTTGAATATTCAAACTAGCCTAAATATTGAATTGAAAGTCTAATTTCAGTTATGAATTTAATTTTTAAAATTTGGTTTGAATTTTGGATTTAAAATTTGATTTTAGTTTCAATTTGATCTAAATTTCAAATGTTATATCTAGTTATATGTCAAAAGTTAGATTTGAATTTAAAACCTACTTTGAACATTGAATCTGGTTTGAATGTTGAATTTACAATTTGGTTTGAATGTTGAACTTAAAATTAAATCTGGTTTGACCATTCTAAAAATTGAATGTAAGGCTGAATTTTCTCAAGAGACATAAAGTTTTATTTGACAATACTTGTACATTTGAACCATCCAATATCATCTTATACGTGAACCAAACAAAATCTTATATAATCCGTTTAATCAGTCAAGTATTGTGTTTGAATCATAACATACATGTACCATCATATTCAATAATCAATATGTATCATCCATACAAGTTTAATCCGATACAACCAATCAAACACATGTGCACCCAGGTTTCCATGATAGCGCCGATTACTCGATTTTCTTGTTTTCACGCGTAATTAGTTCCTATGCATGCGGCGGCGTGATTATGTTGATTTCCTTTTATTTTTATGGCTTCACGCATGTATGCATGCCGCTAAACGCCAGTCCGTTGTTCCCAGTCCGTTTGATTAACTAGGTGATGCATGCAATTAGTTTCCAACAATGCATGCTGTTAATTACTTAAATTTCTGCCTTTTATTTATATTTATATTTTTGCCAATTATATGTGACTTATTTAACTATTAGTTAATTTTCTCATAAAGATGTTTTCGTTAAATCTTTTACGTATCCTATGGAGGTATCTGATCTACGGCTAAAACAAATTACTAAGAGTTAAATAAACTTTAATCGCATGATGTCATGATGTCACATGTGGCATAAGTATGATTAAATCACCCAAATTGAACGACCAAATCATTTTTTCGAGAGAGTTCTTGCGGGTTGTTCATACTCCATGGCCAATGCAATGAATAGTTGCACGGTTTATGTAGCGCCTTTGTCAACACGTAGATTACTTGCTACTCTCTCAAACTCCTCTGCTCTAAATTTCAAACAGATTTGTCACACTCACACATACACCAACCAAGTTGACGCTGCTGAAGATCTTTCCTCAACTGCTGATGAAACAGTCTTGCTTCACTGAACTTTTCCATGTTTTGACCAAACCAAGTTCGCTACCATCTTGTTAATGTCAGATGCCATCTTACTTAGGAGCAAGGACATGGCAGGAGTTTTTTGTTGAAAAGGAACCAGTCGATGAAACTTTACCCTTAAACGCGCTGTGCAAAACGCATAAATCCACATGTAATTGACTTCTACATATTTTACAAGATCTACCTTCCAATGAGCTTATGTGTAAGAAATCGGCAACACATCTTTGGAGTACTCTCTTTTCTTATCCGACCGTTTCAGCAGATGCTAGAATGATCTCACAGCCAGAACTAAGTTCTAGATTTTGCACAGGGACAAAATGTTATACTGTTCTGAACTGTTCCAATATTCCATCGGCCAATTGACAAAGCTGTTAGGGGTTTGAAACTTTGGATTGCATCCTCTTGAACGGTTCGTTAGTTGCCAGCCCAGGTAGTTAAGTTGGTCACAATTTCCTGTTCTAGATCAACTCTGAACTCTTGCAGGTAGTAGGTTGCAAGAGCGCAAATGAATGGCACTAAAATGTTAGTTAAAAAAGAACTGACTTGAAAATTTTGTAGTGAAATTTTGCACTGGTCATCAGACTGGAGATCCTAGTCTTAACCCAATCAAGAGCATGAACATCATCATGCTCGGCGCCCAGGGGTGAAGTTCGCAAATACATGTCAGGTTAGTAGAGTAGTATAGTCGGGTATCAGTGGTTCTGTTATGCAAGAGGTGCTAGTGTGGTGGTTTATTCTAGGTTGATGTTGAAGAGCCTAGTGTTTTGAACTTTTGGTTGTATGAACTTGAGTTTTACATTTTTCCCTCCTAAACTTATTATCTCTGTTTGCAAGGTTGTCCCAAAACTGTTAGGGCAATAAAATCATGTTCGTTTTTGTTGATAGCGAGCAATAAAGCTGGGGATGCAGTCCCTTATTTAGGGGGCATGAACATCACATGGTAACCATATTCAGCAGAATGTTATGCTAATCATATTCAGCAGAATGTTGAACACAAGGCAGGCTTTAAGAGGTATGAGCATGCTTTTGTCTGTTACGAGGCAATGAAGCCATTGGAATACTAGATACATTGCCCTCATGAGCTGAATCACAAATCTAGTTTCCTATAACATGGCCACCTGAACAGTGAACAGACTGAAGTACAATTTGTACATACCACACAATCCTTTCCATTTCTGTTGCAGTAAGTTGCTAAAGTAAAAGAGTTGAGCAAAGCAACGGACACTCAACAATTGCAAATTTCTACTCTAAAAAATCCCTTCTCCTTATAGCAGCAAAATGGATTGGAGAAGTACAGGATTTCCCATCGTTGCTCTTCTCGACTTTGAGAAGTGTCTAAGGTGATGGAACCTGTGGCATCTGTATTGCTCCTTAAAACTCTACAAACACTACAGCTCAATATATCAAATAAAAGAGCTCATAGCATCATATGTTACAGTGTTTGTTGGGTTATCTGTACATTGATGAAGTTGAGAAACTCTGTATTCTCCACCCTTACAAGTTTCTGAAAGAGGAGGAATGGCATAAGACCCTAGAACTCCTTGAATGATAATTTTGTATGTTGCCTCTGTGAAGTGTAGACCATCCCACGAGATGTATTTTGATGGTTCAGGGCACACCACAGATCCAGGGTTTCCACACAATATCGATGGGGAACAATTATATGGAGCATCACTTCCACAACAAGAGTTCAGTGGGACAGTGAATCCTGCAATATCACCAGTCTTAGCTTAGCTGAACATTGATAAAATGGGGGAAAGAATATAGAAGTTAGATAAAATAGCATAGTTTCTAAATTAATCTCTGAATCCTCCCTTCGCGGTAGGTGGTCTGGTTGAAAAGAATGAATTTCTGTGAGTTTGTTGAATTTGTCTCACCTGCAAATGCTGTCTACAGGCTAATCATGTCATTTAGGTTGGAATTTAGGTTACTATATTGCAGTGGATTGTTAACTCTGGCTTCTCTATATGTTTGTGGGCACGCTAAACAGATTTAAGACATTTTTTTTGGCTGTTTTAATTTTGGGATATAAACTAGATGCAAATTGCAATTTACAAGCCTTTTTTGTATAGAGGTTGTTTTGATGCTAATGCATATGCCGAACAATGCTAGGTTGATTCAAGCCTTTTGCTTTTAGGAGGCTGGATTGCATCATCAGGATCAAAAGTTCATAACAGGCTAAAGATAAACCAAGGAGAAGGAAATAGGCGATTGCAATCTCACCTTACCACCAGTGCCAGGCTCATTGGCTCATGTTTTAATAAATAGAAACTACTTCCTGGCGTACCATCCTATCATAAATGAATACAAAATTACTCTGAATTATAAGAAGTTAGTCACTTTCTCAATCTGCTGTCCAGTATCCACTACCTCAATTTAGCTTAAGGAAGATGCTAGACACCTTGCCCACTAATTATGTACTCAGGTAGCTAGTGATTCTTTGTATTTAAGAAAGTCATTTATATCAGCGCAAGCCATCTTTACATTTATACTGTGATCAATTCAGACTTTGCATATCTAGAAAAACATTCCTTGTCAAATACAATTCAATAAAGCCTGAATATCACTAGGCCAATACAAGCTACAGCCTATCAATATAGGTCTAATAATGTTGAGTAATACCAGTGCCATAGCCATATATTATTGGATCTAGGTTGCTTATAACCATCAACATTTCCCTAATTGAAGTTTATTCATGAAGAAAATGTAATGCAGTCCAGCTTTCATTTTTTTCTTGAAAAAACCAAAAAGGCATGCTCGCCTGCTAAAATATTCTTAGAACTTCAGACTGTTTTCTGTTTTTAAAATTTTAAATTTGGAAGTGGAACTCACCAAACTGGAGTGGGGCACGATATATGTTCAATGCAGCACCATAATAATCCGCATAAATGAGAGATACATCAGGGTGAAGTTCCCTGAGTTTCTCCAGCTCCTCTTGAAGCAATCGATTATGGTACACAGCAAATTCATTCAGCCACTTAATGCACCCTGTTTGTTCATCATAGTAATCTGCCTTTTCACTTGGAAAGATTGCCAGATACAACGGGACACACCCTATTGGGAAATTTCCAGGAACAACTAATTTTTTTGCTCCAAGATTTATAAGATCCTGCAAAAGATAAACTGTGAATGCAAATACCTAAACACTCTCATAGAACCTCAGACAAAAGGAAGGCTACCTTGATAGCAGAACTAATGGCACCAACAACATTAGGAACAAGCTCATGTAGCTCATCAAGAGATTTCCCCCTGACAATTAGATGGTTGTAATCGTTTCCACCAACCTCTCCCATGAGAAAAAGTGAATTTGTCATTATATCATTGCGCTCTGCATAAATGCACACAATTTAATAGATACAGTGTTTTGAGATTTCACCTAAATTGGGAATAACATGTATGCACTAAAAACTGAACAGGTAAAATAATGTTCATGATATTTGAGGAAAAACTATTTTAGTGACTTCAAAAAATGGAATAGTATAGGGAATTAAGGATTGCATTATCAACTTTTGGGGAAGTTTTATATGTCTTCATCATGCACATGATTCACTACCATTGACTTTGTAAACTCATTAAACATTTTCTATCATGTGCATGCTGATTCAGACATAGCTTCCACCCATGTGCCAGAAATAACTCCAAAGCGAGCTCTCAAAGCATCAAACTGAAGGAAATGTACATTGTTTTCCAAGGCTGTGTCTGAACTGGGCTACGAAAGTATTGAGAAGCGGCTTCACGAGGCCAGAGCGTTTGGTTCATTTGAGCCTTCAGGGCTTTAAGAAGCAGCTTTGAGAGTTCCAAGAAAAGGCAGCGAGAAGCTAGAGTGCACCGTTTGATTTTTGCTGCTTTTTATTGAGCAAAAGCTAGAAGTGACTGTATTTAAGTTGTTCCAAACAAAGAAGGTCGCACCTCATCACAAGCCTCAATGTAGTAAATTTTGTGGCACCTTTCTTCTCAGTTGAATTTTCCGTTCATGAATTGATTAAAAAAGTATAACTGCTATTAACTGCAACAGGCAAAGCACAGTGCTTGCTTGCAAGTTACAAACTGTACAAGGATCTTTCCGCTAAATGCAACAATTTGCTCTCAGTGACCGGACATGCAAGTCAGTGTTTGGCCAGCTAGCCAGCACAGTTTTTTTCAGCATATCTGGCTCGCCACACTAAGATGTTTCCTTGATATCTATTGCAAAAGCTGTTAGAAGTTAACAGTTGCACACACATGGGCATTTCATTTCATCAAACACCATGATGGAATTAAACTGTTTCCAAGCAGATTGACGCAGCACAAAAAACCCAGGAAGATGCATACCAGACTCTGACGAGGTAATGGACGGGAGCAACTTCTTGAACCACTGCATTTGCTCATCAAGGGAGTGTGGTGTCCATGTAGGTTCCACGCCACGTTCCCGGAAGAATGAGCCGTTGAGGGCAGTGGCCCCACCAACCGCAAAGTTTGCGCCATGCCGAAAGTCGCCACCTCCAAGGTATGGTGCTATGAACGGTAGCCCGAACGCTTCCGCTGGTCATGACAAGAAAACAAATCACGTCAACAAACCAATCAGTGAGGAGCGCTGAGATAAAAATAAGATGAAGAGGCATCAAGAAGCCGCAAAAAAGGAAAAGATGAACAGAAAAAGACTGATGCAGAAGTGTTGACCACGTGATAGTGTGAATGCCAAAGTGCCAATTCACTGGTAGTTGGAGCTACCAATTGGTGCCTGTTCGAGGAGCTGATTCCATGATGGTCCAGTGGTTGGGAAGAACTGGGGAAGGTGACCACTGTGTAATCAAATCTAGTTAATTCTCCCCCCACGCCTTTCGAACCCACGATTTCGTTTTGTATTGCACTTGCACTGGAAAAATCCAAGACATGGTCGCAGCTACTCATAAACTGTATATGCATGAAAAATAATCTACTGTGCTCCATGCCCATTCCAAATTGCAACGAGCAAATACGACTAGCGGAAATTCTCAAGTTGGTAAATTTGCAATGTTTGGTGTTGAAACTACGTTCTTGTTCGAGACAGGCACACTAGAGTAGAAGAATTGGAGAATTGGGCATAATATATGGTCTATATCCTCACCGCACGTCGTGTGGCGGCCTCTAAAGGGAAAACGTTGACGAGTCCATTACTTCAAGAGAAATCAAGCGCGTAGCGAATTGGCGATTCCCACACTATCACACCACGGATGCGTGGAGTGTTCAGGAAGGGCACAGGTGACAAGAAACAGATCGATACACTCACAGAGGCGTTCTAACCAAGAAAGGCCATCGCCTTTATCATCCTAGATTAATAAATAAAACCACCGGCGATTAGTAATTGGAGTAATTTCGTATCAAAGATTACCAAAAATTATTCACCAAAGGTTACGCTCTGCTTATCAATCAACCATTCCGATTTCGGTCGCCATTATCTCAGCTCTCTCAAGAGAGGGGGACCCAAAAGTCCAAAACCAGCAGAATAAACAAGCTACCAAGAAGGCAAAGGCAAAGGGGGCAGAAGATTACGCAAGCAAGAATGGTATAATCAAGAAGAGAGAAACAAACAAGAAGTATTAGTTTCTTTGTTTTCATTATACCGAAGAAGTCGAGGAGGTTGCGGCCGTCGGAGTAGCGGCCGGCGGGGTAGCCGAAGAAGGTCTGGCCGTAGGGGAGGCTGCGCGCGGGGTCCGGGAAGTCCTCCGGCACGGAGCGCAGGAAGTTGCCGGTGTCCGTGAGCGAGTCCCCAAAGCTGAACATCCTCTCGAAGCACACCCCTCCGGCCGCCGCCGCCGCCGACCGTGGGAGCATCACCGCCACCCCCAAGCCGGCGAGGAGGGCGGCGGCAGCGACGAGCCCCGCTTCCCGGGCGGCGAATGCCATGGCCGAAGGGGAAGAGGAAGGGGGAGGAGGCGACCAATCTCTATCGTTCTAGAAGATGGGGGAAGAGGCGAAGCGAGGTGGTCGCTGTTTTAAAGCGGATGGATCCAGCCCTTGCCCTCTTCGATTTGGAATTTTTCTTGAAATAAGTAAGCGCATGTTATTTGGACTCATTTGCTTGTATATTTATCTTGGATTTTTCATGTGGGCCATTATAAAGTTTCATTTCTTTGGTTTTGACATTATAAAACGCGTACCGTTATTGATAACATTATTTTTACAACTAATTGTCAGCAATGCCATTTTTACTTTTTCGAACACATCTGTCTTATACGCGAGCCGAATACTAATAAATACGGGGCTCTGACACGTGTGGCCCACTCTCCTCTCTTCTTTCTCCCACCTCCCAATCTCCAACTCCGACGAGCTCCCCATCTTCCTTAGCGAGCACCCCTAGGGGCTGGGGCGGAGGAGCGACCTTGGGGCGATGGCGACAAGGCAATGAGTGGTGGTGTAGTGGCGAAAGCAAGCGGCGGCGGGGATAGCGCCGGCGGCGAAACAAGCGACAATGGCAAGAACGAAGCAACGAAAGCACGCTGCTTAAACCTCCTCCTCCTCCGGTGCCGACTCCGCCTATTTGTGCACCGTCGTCGAACTGGAGCTCCTCGCGCGCCCTGCCTCCGATGAAGACAGCGGCGGGCCGCGCGACAGCTCGTGTGATGCTGCCTCGGGGGAGCTCACGACGATGGAGATGGCCAAAGGAGAGGAGGGAGCTCACCGGGAAGGGAAGTCGACGAGCGCCACCATGTGAGCTCGCTGCCAGGGGAGCTCGCGGCGTTGGAGATAGCCAAAGGAGAGGAGAGAGCTCATAGGGAAGGGAAGCCCGCCGCCGCCGTGTGAGCTCGCCGCCGGGGGAGCTCCGTAGTTGGGTTGTGCTTCCACCGCCAAAGTGGGCCGGATTTGGGGCTGTCGGAGTTGGTCGGATTTGGGGGGAGGAGTGAAGATAGTGGATAGAGGAAGAAGATGAAGGTATGGAGTATGACATGTGGATCCCATATGTTATTTTAGAACGTATTTTGAGTTTGTATTTTAGAACGTATTTTGAGTTTGCTCAAGATTTGCCTTTCTTTGCAAATTGATTGCTTGTTGCTTTGTCTTTCTTTGGAGCTAATCTTTTGCAGACAAACAAGGATGAGTCGAGGACGACTCACAATCAAGAAGGGGAGGATGATGTGACTATGTCCATTATTGGTATGACCAACACTACGTCAGTATGGTGGTCATCAATATTTTCGTCGACTACTTCGCCAGCATGGACATCGACGAGTTTTCGATCGACTATTTCATCTTCGGCCTATTCATCTACGACAAGTTGGCAACACTTCACGGCATCTTCTACATCATTTACATCAACTATGGTGCCGTCATCAACTATATGGCATCATCGACCTGCACCATAGCCAGGTCGCGTGCACAGCCGGTAATCTCATCATGCTGATATTGCGTTGTTGCCGTCAGCAGTTCGACCTCCACCGTGGCCACCTTCCCATGCTCAAGACGTATTCAAGAAAGACGCATCTCCACTACTTCGACGTCTTCTGGTCCCACAAGTCACGTCGTTGCAAGGCCGGCTCAAGAAAGAGCACAGTTTGTCCGCGAGTCAGGTTCGGCCAACTTCGCGCAGTCAACTTAAAACGGATGCCTCGGCCTCATATGAACTCCGTTTTGGACGTTCTTGGTACGCACAGACAAGCCCACGACGAGAGCTTTCCAATGGATCCAATTTGAGGCCCAAATTCTATCAGAATCAACAGGAATCATGAAATCAAGAGGACCTGAAAATCTGCCGGTGCTGTGCCACCTCCACTTTGGGCCCGTGGCCCATGTAACCCTAGGATTGAGCTCCCAAATCCTAGCCGTCGCTATATATTCAGTGAAAGAGGATCCTAAGGCCTAGAGGGGGGGTGAATAGGCAATTTTAATTTTCTTTTGATTATTCTCAATTAAGCATCAAATTAATAGTGACCCAATCCTAGTGTCAATTGATACGCAACCGGAAGCGATAAACAAGTCAACAAGCAACTAAGACATGGCATCACAATCAACACATTCAAAGCAACGGTAGTAAGTGCGGAAAGTAAATAAGAGTGCGACACGGTGTTTGTTTGACCGAAGTTCGGAGCCGCAACTCCTACTCTCCGTTGAGGCTACCCCTTGCGCACAAGGACCGGCTCGCTCTCGAGCCTCACGCCTCACTTACTCCCGGTAGTCGTTCGCCACTCCGCGAGGTGGACTCAAATCACCCGTGCACCGACTCAAGAGTAGCCACACGCCGAGGCCTACTCTCAAGCCCACGCCTCCACGAAGGATGTCTTCAAAAGTAACAAGCCCGAAACGCCCCGATCATGCCGGATTGAAGGACTTCCATGAAGCTCGGTCTTGGGGTTTGATGAATTGTGGCTTTGGATGATCTTGTGGGTGGAGGAATGGCTCTAGAACACCTAATTTATGAGCTATGAATGTGGTAGGTGAAGTGGAGCAGAGAAACCTCAAAATAGCCACCACTAGATAGGTATTTATAGCCCCAGAGCAAAACTAGCCGTTGCCCCTCGGAAGAGGACAAAAAGATTAGCCGTTACACTCTACCGAACGCCGTCCGACGGGCTCCGGACGCCGTCCGACAGAGCGTACTGCTCAGCAAAAAAAGGTTTATCGGACGCCGTCCGGTCCCACGGACGCCGTCCGCAAACAAGGATCGAGCAAGCCCCGGAGCTACCGGACGCCCAGACGCCGTCCGGCAGCGAGAAACACCGAATTTTGAACCTTACCGGACGCCGTCCGGTGACGACCGGACGCCGTCCGACAGAGAGACTTAATTTGGATTTTGGCTGGTCGGACGCCGTCTGGAATTTCCAGACGCCGTCCGACAGAGAGGGAATTTTCGAGCTAAAAATGTGGGAGAATTTAGGTGGGTTTCTCTCTCTCTAGAAATCTCACAAAGGGATATTTGGGTATTTTTAGAAGTGGTGAACTACGAAACCGAGTTTTCGAGAATTCAAAAGATCCGACATAGTCCGAGATATTCAACCCTTTTGAAATCCGACGAAAACAGAAATAAACCTAACTACTCCTAATCTATACGTGACCTCTTCTTTTGCCCGTCCACGCACTTGAAATCTTGGAGCAATCGGAAAAATTGTCGACGCTCAATTAGGGTTTACAAAATCGCCGAGTCTTCGCTAGGGTTCCGATAAGTCCAAAATCCCCTAGCCCTTTATATTAATTAATTTTGTCATCAATGCCACTAATAAAAATTAGGGCTCAACGATGCTCACAATCTCCCTTTGTGGCACTTGATGGCAACCCTAGGAAAAATAAATTTTTTGAGTCAAAAAGGGTTAGTGCAATACAAGTATGCGAGCAATTTGAATATGAATAAATAAGAAACCACAACTCGACCACAAAGGAGTGCAAATGAAAGGAAGCTCCTCTAAAATCATGCATAAAAGTTCGAAGCCAACAAGGTTCAAAAGTCATAAACCAACCAAGTAACAAATTTTTAACCGAGTATCGAGGCAATAAATAATATTACAGGAAAACACAACCTCGATCTTACTACCTACCCACTACTAACCCTCTACTACTCTCTAACTTCTCCCCCTTTGTCACCAAGTGACACAAACGGGAAAAGGTCCTATTCTTGCTGATCTTGATCCATGTCGTCGCCTCCGTCATCTCCTTGGCCGCCGGAAGAGGAGCCCTGACCTCTCGGACGCTTGAACAGGGGCATATGAGCTGCAGAGGGGACCGACCGAGGTGAGGAAGGATCATCAAACATCTGGGTCGGTTGAGGATTTGGCAAAGAAAAGTTGAGTTGACGAGCGATCTCTCCACCAGTGAAATAAATCTTACCAGGAGGAGGGTATGACTGAGGTGGAGGCACAAAGGAAGGAGCAGGCCCAGAAGGAGGGTACACCCAAGGATGAATCGGTGGTGGGTAGGCAGGTGGGCGAGGAAAACTCTGAGTCTGCTGGTAATCCTGATAACTGCCGTGGGCATGAGAATACCAACCATATGGATTTGCCCCTTCTGGCACTGGCATAAACATCGCTCCCATGTACTGCACAGCTGACTTAAACTCTGCGAACTCATCTGCCAAGTATGTCTGCTGCCCTGCCAAGTATGTCATCTCTCTGCGGGTGGCTGCCAGCTCTTCTTTCACCTCAGTGTGAAAATTTCTCATATCTGTGCGCAGCCCCCTCATCTCACCTATCAAAGCGTCATACCAAGGAGGAGGGGCAGCTGCAGAAGACCCCGCACCAGGTGCTGGCACAAACGGCTGCATTGGAGCAGCAGGAGCAAAAATAGGGGCCGGTGCTGGAGGAGGAGCATCATCACTAGGTCTAGCCAACTTGGGCTGGCTCCCAAGTGAGTTTAAGAAGTTCTTCATCTGATGCTTTTTGATTCTGTTTGTCCAGCTTCTTACTTCATCTACAGAAACCCGCTGAGTCCTGGAAAGCAATAGGCCAATATAGGGCGCTAGAGGTAGGGCCCTATTGACTTCTCTGTATATAGTGTCATCCAACTCTCCCATGAGGGTGGCACCAATGTTTATAACTCTGCTGTCGGAAGGTAAAGCATAAACCACCGCAGATCGGTAATATCCTCGTCACGGTTCCCACCTCGAACAAATAAAGTGCTCAAAGGATAAGATTTATCGAGCGGCTCTGGCGCAATTGATTTGCCTTCTATGTTTAGTTCTTCTTCATCAACATCAATGTACATGAACCGTACCTCTTCAAGAGGAGGGTACTTGCCTCTCCGTAGGGCATCATCATAGCACACCTCATTCAAATCGGTGCAGTCCGGAGTACCCAAGGCGTGATTCATCTCGCCATTGTGATCCCTTTAATCGACCATCAACCGAGTGATAATAGTTCGATTCGACTCGTCCTCGGCAACCAAGAGAGTAGCAAAGAACTCACAATTTCTTTCTACGCTCCAGATCAATTTTTTGTTGGAGATCAATTCTGCTAGACCTGGAGTGATGCTGAACATGGTATGCACCTCCGCCCTATTCTCGCCGAGATCTCGCTCCATCAACACAGTGGGGATCCCTAGGACCACCGTGGGAGCAGAGAAGCACATGTACAATTGTTTCTGAAACTTGGTGTAGAACCTGAAATCCCTGGTATCCTCTCGCCTCTGAGGGAACCACCTGGCATAAGTGACGGACCTCTTCTTCCTCAGAGTCTCCATAGATAGTTTCAGAACCTGATCATCCACGGGTCGTCCTCGGCGACCATCGTCTCGATGACATCCTCATCAATCGGGTCCGCACATATGTCTCGTCAAGATCCTCTGCGGTGGCAAAAGAAGAACTCGCCATCCGAGTCCAATGGAACCCTTGATCGATCGTCTGCAGAATCGCTCTAGACACTCTACTTGGGCGAGGAGGAGCGGCATCGCTAGCCGCCTCATCGATGTAATCCGGATCGCTTTTCTCGCCATTGTCGCGCCGACCACCGAGGGTCCCGCCCGAGCCTTCCGAATTTCTTCAAAGATTTCGACATGTTGAATCACTTCCTCTGACAATGAAACCACTGACCAGAACAACCTCGCTGCCAACTGCCACTGACCAACGATCCACTGACACGGTGCCAACCCACCACGGTCCAACCCTGAATACGAACACGGGAAAAACCTATTCAAAACCTAGAACTCGGTAAACAACGAAATTTGACGGGAAGAAAGGCGGGAAGCCGTTACCGAGCCCTAGAAGCGAAGGAGGAAGACGCCGTGCGCGAGGAGATCGCCCCCAAGGCCCTTCCCGGTAGGGGAAAGGAGGGGAACTCGACGGAGACGAGGCGCACGAACAGAGCCGTCCACTTCCAATCCACGCGGAGGGAATCGAAGAGGACGACGAGGGGAGGTCGCCGATGGTGGTGGAGATCGCCGGAGGTCGCCAGAGGGTCTTCCCCGGTGAGGAGAAGCAGCAGGGGCGGCGCCGGTTTGGGAGGAGAGAGGAGATCAAATGAGGAAAGAGGGAGGCGGAGAGGTAAGTTATAAGCAGTTCCGCGCGATTAGGTCCTGTCGGACGGCGTCCGACGGTTACCGGACGGCGTCCGACAGCAAGGGTGCAGCGCACAGGGAACCTCATCGAACGGGGTCGCGGAGAGGCCAGACGGCATCCGACAGGTGAGCTGCAGCGCGGATAACGCTCTGTCGGACGGCGTCCGATGGCTACCGGACAGCGTCCGACAGGAGGTATACGGTACATGCAACACGCGATCGGACGGCGTCTGAGAGTGGCGGACGGCGTCCGAAGAAGCTTTAAAACGCAATGCTGGCACTCTTGACGATGGGCCCCACCAATGCGAGAGATATTATATAAAAATAATATTTTGAAGTGATGATCTCCATTTTTGCTCAAAATTCATACGAAGATTCAAATGTGAGCAATTTGAAGTGATTTTCTAAGATTTAATTTTGAAGGGATAAGATTATAATGTGACAAATGAAATCAAGTTAAATTCAAAAACCCAAATTTTGATCTTAGAGATCAATAAAATGTGCGAACCCAAATTTTGCCTTGATTTCTCACATAGGCATGAAAATCGAGCATAGGGGTTCACTTTAGAGTTTAAGCCCATGTTTTTGAATTTTGGTTCCTTTTCAAATACTTTCAACAATTTTGATGCCATATGATTTTCAAGAGAACAAATATGCATATGGAGCAAATTTTTTTAAAAGGGTAAGATTTTCAAAAACTTAGAAGTTTGAAATGGTATGAAGATAAGGATAGTCTATTAAGCTCAAATTTGTTTTGGTTTGAAATATAGGACAAGAATGTGCTAACCCAAAATCAAATTTATCTTTTCACCACTAGGGGAAGTTTTGAGATCATGAATTGAAACTAAACTCCCCCTAAATATGACAAGGGTCAAAAGCAAATGGAAATATTCAAATAAGACCCAAAAGTCATAAAAACCAATCAACACGCATTTGATCTATCTAGTATGTTGAGTTCATTCCTTAATTTGCAAAACCGTGCCTCATCCAAGGGTTTGGTGAAAATATCCGCCAATTGGTCTTCCGTTCAAGACGTAGGCAAGCACAACGTCACCCTTTGCAACATGGTCACAAATAAAGTGATGTCGAATGTCGATGTGCTTTGTACGGGAATGTTGAACCGGATTGTTGGCTATTTTCACCGCACTTTCATTATCGCATAGAAGTGGCACTTTTTCAAATTTTAACCCAAAGTCACTAAGCATCCGAGTCATGTATAAGAGTTGAGCACAACAACTCCCCGCCGCTACATATTCCGCTTCCGCGGTAGATAGCGCCACGGAGTTTTGCTTCCTCGAAGTCCATGACACGAGTGAGCGTTCTAACAAGTGACAACCCCCCGAGGTGCTTTTGCGATCAATTTTGCAACCGGCATAATCCGAGTCGGAATAGCCAAGAAGCTCAACACGCGCTCCCTTGGGGTACCAAAGACCTAGGCTAGTAGTGATTTTTAGATATCTCAAAATGCGTTTAACGGCAATAAGATGCACTTCTTTAGGGGATGCTTGAAAGCGAGCACACATGCACACACTAAACATAATATCGGGTCGAGAAGCGGTAAGATAGAGAAGCGAACCGATCATGGAGCGATAAAGCTTTTGGTCCACGGGCTTTCCATCTTCGTTCAAATCAAGATGCCCATTAGTGGCCATTGGTGTTTTGATCGATTTGCAATCGTCCATTGAAAAACGCTTGAGAAGGTCCTTTGTATATTTCTCTTGACAAATGAAGGTCCCTTCCCGAAGTTGCTTGATTTGAAATCCAAGGAAGAAAGTGAGCTCTCCAATCATAGACATTTCGAATTCCTTGGACATCATCTCACCAAAGTCCTTACATTTAGATTTGTTAGAGCATCCAAATATAATATCATCCACATATATTTGACAAATAAATAAGTCATTTTCAATAGGCTTTAGAAACAATGTGGAATCAATCGCACCGGTTTTAAATCCCTTTTCTAAAAGGAAGTCCCTAAGACGCTCATACCATGCTCTAGGAGCTTGCTTGAGACCGTATAGCGCCTTAGTGAGCTTATAGACATGGTTTGGGTGTTTGAGGTTTTCAAAACCGGGCGGTTGCTCGACATAAACGAGTTCATCAATAAAACCATTTAGAAAAGCACTCTTAACATCCATTTGAAAGAGAGTTATGTTATAAAGAGAAGCGAATGTCAAGAGTAACCGAATAGCTTCAAGTCGAGCAACGGGGGCGTAGGTTTCTCCATAATCAAGTCCTTCAATTTGTGTGAAACCTTGCGCCACCAATCTTGCTTTGTTTCGCACCACTTCACCGTTCTCATCTTGTTTGTTGCGGAAGACCCATTTGGTTCCAATGACATTGTGATCCTTCGGTCTTTCCACAAGTTCCCAAACTTTATTGCGGGTGAAGTTGTTTAGTTCATCATGCATGGCGTTCACCCAATCCGCATCCGCCAATGCCTCATCAATGGTCCTAGGCTCAACAATAAACACAAAGGCGTGATGCTCACAATAATTAGCGGTATGAGAACGGGTTCTTACGCCTTGATTGAGATTGCCAATGACTTGATCTAGGGGATGATCCTTGGAGAGAGTGCGGTGTTGTTGGACGGGTACTTGTAGATCAACGTCTCCCCCTTGAGCTTGATCAACTTCAAAGTTCGCATCTCCGTCCACCGCATGATCTTGAGTTGTTGGAGAGGTGTCTTGAACTTGATCATCGATGGAGGTGGTGGGGGTGATTACTTCATCTTTTGGTGCCTCCGGTGAGGGTCGAATTTCCCCCAACTCCATAGCATCATGCGGTGGCTCATCACCTACATTTCTTGTCAAATCTTGCTAATTTGCGAGCCATTAGTTTCATCAAACTTGACATCATAGGCTTTCTCAACTAGCCCGATAGAATTGTTAAAAACTCGAAAAGCTTTTGAGCGAGAGGAGTACCCTAACATAATACCAACGTCACACCTCTTTTGGAACTTACCCAAATGAGTCCTTTTCTTGTAGATGTATACCTTGCAACCGAAGACTCGAAAATACGAGATGTTGGGCCTTCGTCCCACTAGTAATTCATATGAGGTCTTGTGAAGGAGTCGGTGCAGGTAGAGGCGGTTGATGGCATGGCACGCCGTGTTGATGGCTTTCGCCCAAAAAGCATGCGGCGTGTTGTACTCGTCAAGCATTGATCTTGCCATCTCTATCAAAGTACGGTTCTTCCTCTCCACCACTCCATTTTGTTGGGGAGTGTATGTCACGAGAATTGTGCTTCACACCTAACTCATCACAAAATTCTTCAACATTTGTATTAGCAAACTCGGTGCCATTGTCACTCCTCACCTTTTTAATAAAAGAGTCAAATTCCTTTTGAGCTTTCAAAACAAATCTTTTAAACACGTCACCGGCAAGGGATTTATTTGCAAGGAAAAACACCCAAGTGAAGCGAGAGAAATCATCGACAATCACATGACAATAAGAATTACCGCCTATGCTCGCATAGGTGGTTGGGCCAAATAAATCCATATGCAAAAGTTCAAGTGGTCGGGATGTAGATATAAAGGTCTTAGTCGGATGAGAATTAGCCACTTGCTTGCCGGCTTGGCATGAGCTACATAAACGATTTTTCTCGAATTTGACATCCTTCACTCCAACAACCAAGTTGTCTTTAAAAACCTTTTTCAAAGTGCCCATTCCAACATGTCCAAGACGTCTATGCCACAACCAACCAAGAGTGGTTTGAGCGATAAGACAAGTCTTGATTTGAGAAGTTTCACGGTTTGAAAAATCAACCAAATATAAGTTTTGAAACCGGGTGCCTTCAAATGCAACACTTTGATCCTTAGTGGAAACAACACGAACTCCGTTGATCGAAAAGAAGCAATCAAAACCCAAATCGCACACTTGAGCAACGGAGAGGAGATTAAAATTGCAAGCTTCCACCAAGAGCACATTAGAGATGGATAGGTCATTGGATATTGCAATTTTACCTATACCCTTTACCTTTCGCTTGGAGTTATCCCCAAATGTGATCTTGTGTTCGGGGTCCTTCTCCTTCTCTAGTGAGGTGAACATACTTGAGCTACCGGTCATGTGTTGGGTGCAACCGCTATCGAATATCCAATGCCGGCCACCGCTCTTGTAGTTCACCTACACACACAATCAAGCTTGGGTTTCAGGTACCCAAGACTTCTTCTTGGGTCCTTTTGAGTTAGTCATCAAGCATTTGGGCACCCAAATAGCCTTCACATCTTTCTTTTCATTTGGTGCACCAACATATTTAGCATAGGTAGAGCCATTCTTCCTCATAAGCATGTAACTAGCATTAAGCACTTGAGTTTTAGACATAAATTGAGATGTTTTAGAAAGAGGACAAGCAATGGCTTTATGTTTTTCATTTTTACAAATGTGGCAACGGGTCCCTCCCTTAACGAAAGTTAGCTTGGGCTTACCCCAACCACCCTTTGGCAAATCCCCGGGATGAAATCCCAAACCATGCTTACCCAATGTATACCTTTGCTCCCGAAGCACCTTGTCAAGAGAGTTGTTCCCCACAAGCAATTTAGCCAAGCTAGAGTCTAGTTGCTCAATTCTATCCTTAAGAAGCAAATTTTCCTTAACTAGCTCATTAGCACATTTAGCAACACCACAAGTGCCAATTGAACAAGCATTTTCATTTGGAGAAGTAGCACTAGTGGGTGAAGATGAGCTAGCATTGGGTGTGATCGTGGGTGACAAGGTAAAGGATGTATCATGAGATAAGCTAAGTAAACCGTCTATAGTGTCAATCAAATCACAAGTCACACCAACATTGCATTTTTCAATTGAGCAATCAATCGGAGTTTCAACATCAACATTAGAACTAGCAAGTTTATTTTCTAGAATTTCAACTTGCAAATTTAGATCTTCATAATCATCTTCTAGAGTTTCATGTTTTTCTAACAAGTTCTCAAATTCATTTGCTAGCTCTTTATGCACCTTTACTAGCTTCTTTCTCTTAAACTTTTCCTTCTCTAGAGCATTATTCAAATCATCAATCAAAAGCTTAAGCTCACTTTTAGAGAGGTGCTCATGTGTTACCTTCTCCTCTAGTGCCATAAGACACATGGGAGGTGAGGGGTTGTCGATGGCGACTCCGGATATCTTCGTGTTTTCATTATCGGAGGAGTCCGCCCAAGAACCTTCATCATCGGTGATTCATTCCCCAATCACCTCTTCTTGTATATTTGCGGTGAGGCAAAGCTTTTGCTTGGGAAGAGCCGGAGGAGCGTTTTCCTTGATCGCAAGTCCGGCTAGCCCATGAGCTCTAGTATCTTCTTCTTCGAAGGAGGATTGAGAGGACGATGAGCTTGAGCTATCTTCCTTCTTAGTCTTTTGACCGGCAAGAGCTTTCTTCTTATCCTTTGATTTGTGATCACTCTTGCGGTAGTGACGATATTTCTTCTTGTCATCTTCCTCATCTTCCTCTTAATTCCTTGCCTTGTGCTTGTTCTTTTTACTTCTTGGGCAATCTGCCGCCAAGTGACCCTTCTCTCCACATTCATAGCAACGCATCTCGGAGATAGGTCTTCGCCTTGAAGAGGATGATCCGCCGCGGAAGCTCATCTTCTTGATCAACTTTCTTGACCGCTTGACAAGGAGGGCCAATTCTTCAATCTCTGGAATTGCATCATCGGAGTCTTCTTCTTTAATCTCAACTTTCTTCTTTGCACTTTTGGCTTTGGCGGGGAGAGCGATTGATTTCTTGTTGAACGGAGACTCTTCACTTTCAAGAAGCCGCATCTCATATGAGTTGAGTTGCCCGAGAAGCTTTGTCGGTGTCATTTTCTTGAGCTTTGACTTGGATGCTCGAATCAAGGTCACAAGTGGATTAAAGCTAAATGGCACAACATCAAGCATCTTCCGACAAATGTCAATGTCTTCCAAGACCTTCTTCTCCGAACATCCGGCAATTTCATTGACGATGGAGTTCAACCTAAGAAACATTTCATTAACACTTTCATTAGGGAGCATCTTGAATTGGTCAAATCTTTTTCTAGCACGAGATAGCTTCTCCTCAAGCATCTCGACTACCAACATGAATTTATCTAAGATGCTTCCAAATGTCATAAGCTTTAGAGATTGCCAATGCTATCAAAGACTTGGAAGACACACTAGAGAGTAAAGCATTTCTAGCAATGGCATTAAAACGTTTGTACTTAGCATGAACTTCATCAAGAGCAATTGTTCCTACGGAGGGTCCTGGATAGCCGGTCTCTGGCGACCCACACATCATAGCTAAGTGCCTCTAAGTAACATTGCATCCTAATTCTCCAATAGTTGTAGTTTGTTCCATCGAAAATAGGAGCTTTTCCAATTTCTATCCTAGGCCCCTCTTGAGCCATCTCCTAGCGGTTAAGCTAATACCGGAGAACCTAGTCGCTCTGATACCACTTGAAAGAGGATCCTAAGGCCTAGAGGGGGGGTGAATAGGCAATTTTAATTTTCTTTTGATTATTCTCAATTAAGCATCAAATTAATAGTGACCCAATCCTAGTGTCAATTGATACGCAACCGGAAGCGATAAACAAGTCAACAAGCAACTAAGACATGGCATCACAATCAACACATTCAAAGCAACGGTAGTAAGTGCGGAAAGTAAATAAGAGGGCAACACGGTGTTTCTTTGACCGAAGTTCGGAGCCGCAACTCCTACTCTCCGTTGAGGCTACCCCTTGCGCACAAGGACCGGCTCGCTCTCGAGCCTCACGCCTCACTTACTCCCGGTAGTCGTTCCGCCACTCCGGCGAGGTGGACTCCGTCACCCGTACACCGACTCAAGAGTAGCCACACGCCGAGGCCTACTCTCAAGCCCACGCCTCCACGAAGGATGTCTTCAAAAGTAACAAGCCCGAAACGCTCCGATCATGCCGGATCGAAGGACTTCCATGAAGCTTGGTCTTGGGGTTTGATGGATTGTGGCTTTGGATGATCTTGTGGGTGGAGGAATGGCTCTAGAACACCTAATTTATGAGCTATGAATGTGGTAGGTGAAGTGGAGCAGCAAACCTCAAAATAGCCAGCCACTAGATAGGTATTTATAGCCCCTAGAGCAAAACTAGCCGCTGCCCTCGGAAGAGGACAAAAGACTAGCCGTTACACTCTACGGACGCCGTCCGACAGAGCTGCATCTTGCTTTCAAAAAAAAAGGTTTATCGGACGCCGTCCGGTCCCCACCGAACGCCGTCCGACAGCAAGGATCGAGCAAGCCCCGGAGCTACCGGACGCCCCCCAGACGCCGTCCGGCAGCGAGAAACACCGAATTTTGAACCTTACCGGACGCCGTCCGGTGACGACCGGACGCCGTCCGACAGAGAGACTTAATTTGGATTTTGGCTGGTCGGACGCCGTCTGGAATTTCCAGACGCCGTCCGACAGAGAGGGAATTTCCGAGCTAAAAATGTGGGAGAATTTAGGTGGGTTTCTCTCTCTCTAGAAATCTCACAAAGGGATATTTTGGTATTTTTAGAAGTGGTGAACTACGGAAACCGAAGTTTTAGAATTCAAAGATCCGGATAGTCCGAGATATTCGAACCCCTTTTGAAATCCGACGAAAAACAGAAAATAAATCTAACTATTCCTAATCTATACGTGACCTCTTCTTTCGCCCGGTCACGCACTTGAAATCTTGGAGCAGCTCAGAAAAATTGTCGACGCTTCGAATTAGGGTTTACAAAAATCGCCGAGTCTTCGCTAGGGTTCCGAGAAGTCCAAAAACCCCCTAGCCCTTTATATTAATTAATTTTGTCATCAATGCCACTAATAAAAATTAGGGCTCAACGATGCTCACATTCAGTCGTCATCGTTTAGACTTGGGTTTTGCTTAGATTATTCTGCCGTCGCAGTTTCACCGTGTATCGGTTTGCTGAACCCCAACTTTACGTGCTTATTCGGTAATCAATAATTTCATATTGCAACTACCGTGTTCTTGCTCGTGTTCTCGATTCGCTTGCAGGAACTAGTCTTCGTGGTGAGGTCAACCGTGTCTTGGCGTGGTTGATAACGAACGGAGACAGTGGTGTAGCGATTGCAGGCCTAGATCGGTGTTGATCATGGTCGGATCGTCAACGCCGAGTTCGCCACCAATCGTGTTTATCCTACCTGTCGGAAGATCGCGACCCCGTCCCCATCAAGTGGTATCAGAGCCTCGGTTGCCCGTCAGGTATATTTATATCCCCTTTGTTCGTTGATTGTCTTCCACCTAGAGTCCAGAAAATTACCCCACAAAAAGATTTGAGTTCGTCGTCATATCCATAGTCTAAGCCACTTTGTGTCCTTCGCAATTTCGTTTTCAATTTCGCGTTGTTGAATTTGTATCCATCGTCATTGTCTTGTTGCTGGTTTAGAGTAAATTCTTGGTCTAGTTTAAGTCTTGCATCTTGACGTTGAGTATAACGCATCACGTCGTCGTCGCCGCCACGTACAAATCGGGTGTCAATCTGTGTAGTTAGGTATTTTGCCTTTATCTCTTACGTCTGAACTTCAAATTAGACAAATTCGGAGTCTAAATTATAGCTAAGAAAAAGTTCTACAACTTTGTCCATTGTGAGAAGTTCCAGAAACACCGTTTTCCTGCCCAAAAGCGCGTTTGAAGTCGATCTGTCTTGTCTCGGGTTTTTCTGAGCAGTTTGTATTGCGGGGCCCATATCTCCAAAATCCTTTATCCAAAATTGGTGTTCCATATATGTAAATTGATCAGCACGAAAGGATCTACAACTTTGTTGTTACATGTTTTAACATTTGAAGCCTCCGAAAATCCAAAAACCGCATAGGAATTTTCTGCATAGTAGATCTTTTTTTTTAGCAAGAGAAAATTGAGTGTTTGTGTATATATCTTGTAATTTCTCATGTGCGACACTATTGATATTTTTTAAAAAATTGAAAAAAGACAAGTGCATAAAAAGAAGCCGCATAAAAAAAGGAGAAAAAAGCAAGAAAAAAGGAAAGAAATCAGAAGTGCTTGCATTCTTTTGTATCCAAAGTGTTGTGTTAATCGTTTCGCTTGCTTGAACTAGTTCTAGGAACGAGTTTAGACCAGCAACTTTGACAAGTACTTTGAATATTTATTTAGCTTTGCTATTCTGATTTTGATAATTGCATATTCCTTGCTACTAAATATTGCCTATCTAAGCTCAACATACTTCTTATCAGTACTGGTTCGAACTTGCAATCATTTTACTCACACTCGTTCGGTATCATGAACCAGCCACCGGTTGTACCTCCTGCAGCATTGGTAAGAACAGTTGTAAGAGCGTGGTAAGACGCTTGAGAGCGTGTGATTCCACCTTCTACCACCTAGTAGTTGATAGGGATAATACTCTTGTGTTATTTTCTGTTTTCTACTAACAATGGTAGGATCATCGATCGAAAATATTGATGACCACCACACTGACGTAGTATTGGTCATACCAATGATGGACATAGTCACATCAGTTTTATAATGACAAAATCGAAGAAATGAAACTTTATAATGTCACACATAAAAAAAATCCATTTATTTACCTATTGACTTATCCCTAGTTTAAAAAATACAAATGTTTTGATATTTTTGTTTAATTTTTCTTTCTCAAAGATGCATCACAAAGCACTTAAAAGCAAGCCAAACAAAATGTGTGTGACTTTCCATTTCATCAGTGAAATCTCTTTCTGAACTATACGCTGCCTATCTAGGGTAGTCATTTATCAATGCAAAATCGGTCACCCCCCAAGTCTGACCATTACAAACCGGGGATTTGGATTTTTTTTGGAGCCGGGGATTTGGATTTTTTTTTTTGTTCGCTGTTTCAAAACTATTACAAACCAAACGTTCGCTTGCTCTATGAATTTAAAATTTATTAAAAAAATAGAATTGCTTTCAATAAATCGTTCAATCCGATTGAACATCTATCTCATGGGAATCGGGAGAAGACAATAAGACCCGCTATGTTTCTGCTCTCATCCACCCCACCTGGGTCTCGTTCTTTTCAGTTTTACGTACAGTTATGTATTACTGTCGCAAATTTTATTATTTTTATATAACCTATATGTTGTAATAATTTGTTAAAATTTTTTCATGGCTTTTAATAGTCATTCCAAAGATTATAAAACTATTTTTTTATTTTTTAGAATCTTTTGACCTCTTTTCGATTACTCTCAAATTTGGTACAATCATACGCCAACGCAATGATATACCGAAAAGAACAAGAACTTGGTGTCCCACTTAACACAAAAAACTCATCCTTACCCCTCCCATGTATAATCTCATCTATTCTCTAGCTATCTTGTCCCTACTCAATCTCGCAATTGATTTTGTGCTCCTCGCACTAGTTCTTTGTGGAAGGATCTACGTGGGCTAGAGAGGGTGAATAGGCTTTTTTTTTTTTTGTTCAAGTGGAGCTTTAGCCAAATATTCAAAGGTACTGCAGCTACCTAGAAACAAGCACAAGTAATCAAGAGTAAATACGAAAGTAGGTACGAAAACGAAATGCGAGGATTAAATGCACAAAATAAAAGAAATAAGGTCAATTTTTTTCCGTGGTTCGAAGTCGCACTCCTACTTCACTTTGAGGCAAGTTCTTACGCACAAGAACTGGCTCTCGCTCGAGCCTATTCCCTCGCCTCCACTCAGGGTAGTCATTCGACGATCCAACAAGGTGAAAATGAGGATATTGTGCACCAACTTGAGGGCTGCCACAAGCGCCAAGGCTAGCTCCTTAAGGCCACGCCTCCAAACTAAAAGTAACAAGCCTAAGTGTCTTGATCACACCGGATCAAGAGCTAGATGTAATGCCCAACTAGGTGGAGAGAGACACCTAGGAGATGGATCACTGAGCTCTAGTGCTCTCATGGCTATCAAATGGATAGCTATACCTCTAGAAAGACTCAAAACCTCACAAGCTAACTCAACCACCCCCTTACTAGTATCACTCCAAAAACTAGTGGTTGGGGTTCAAATTCAGCAGAAAACAAGTCGTTGGAGTTCTATTAGGAAATATCCGGAGCCCACGAACAGGGTTCGGTGGGGTGAAAACACCTGACACCCGGTGTCTACGCCCTATTCGTAGTTCATCCAAAGAATATATATAGTCCATCCAAAAAAATAAGGAGGAATTCTATGACCCTTTGGGTTTGCTTCCACTGTGTATCAAACTCCTTTTAAAATAATAACGAGGATCTCTTTGAGCCTTTCGGTTTGCTTGCGCTGTTCGATTTGGAATCCTCATTTAAAGAAATACCGAAGAGTGTTAGGAGCCTTTGGGCGATCGGGCATGCCGCATGCGCTGTCCCATTCAGGAATTTTTAAAATGACGAAGGTTTTTAGGTTAAGAGGATTTGACTTTTTTTTTTTTCTTTGGTTCATCTGTGTCGCTCCGCGCGGTTCCGTGGCGGGGGTGGTTGGGCGGCTCGCTCCGCGGCCGCGCCAGCCAACGCGAGGCGACACGGGTGGGCGGTGGTGGGGTTCCGCATCTCGCCGATGGCGCTTTCCGCCGTGTCTTTGGTGACTTCGCAGGCGCTCTATGCGTCACGCTCACGCGGCCCCTCGCGTGTGGAGTGTGGACGGATCCGGCTCGTGGCGCCGTCCATTCCTACGGCCCTCGAGGCCTTCGCTCCGCCCGGGTCTTGGACACCGGGCAGGCGGGCACGGCCTTGTCCGTGTCTCTCGGCTCCTGCTTCCTCCTACCGGTGGCTGGGCGTCTAGGCGAGGTCCAAGTGTCCCAACACGTACGGTGTGCGTCTCGATCGGCTCAAACTCCGCTGCCGTTGGCTGCGGGATGTAGGTACACCGTACACAAGGCACGAACCTGTCACTGTGATGCACTGCTCTATTTTATGTCGGTGATATAATTTGTGGATGTACTTAGCTAGCGCGAAAAACGTTTACGTGTTAAACAGCTAGCCTTTTATGTGTTGTGTTGCTCCAGGGGAGAAGAAACTCCAACAACAGCACCTAAGAGTTTAATAGTTATCCACCCCCGAAAAGATTTTCAGCAAGTCCAAATAACGCTCTTAGGTGTAAGTTTGAGGTGGATCCGATAAATTATTTTGTTCCTACACGTCACCTCCTAAACTTTCATCAAGATCCCTCGTAAATTTAGGATGTGATATCAGACCCTATGGATGTGCATTTTTCAACCTTGGTCTCCTAAATTTGATCAAGGAGAAGATTTAGGGAATTTAGACTCTAAAGCAGGTATGGATTCCAACTATATGGATGACTATCTATATGCCTTTGAGTGGCTATCCAAAGAGGATACAAACTAGTGTGAAGGTTTGGAGGGATTCTACATGCAAACATAAGAAAATTATTAGTTTTTGCGATATAAAGATAGAAATAATGTTGATAGTTGCCATCTATTATGAGATCATAAATCGATGGCCCATATCGCTATGTAGAGTGCACAAACAATAACACATCGTCAAAGCACTCCTACGGTGCTAACTACACTAGCATCCTTGATTACGTGTTTTATTTATCCATCCAACGGTCGTAATAGATAATGATGTTGTTTTTTGCAAGATGCAACACATAGTTAGAGCCGACTCATCTTGACCCATCGTCATTGTCTAGGGCTATAACGCCTTGGTGTTGTTACGATGACCTACTAGATCCTACAAAATATATGGACAAAGCTAAACGACACATAAAGAGATAGTGAGGCGAAGATGCTCGATGATTAGGGAGGACACCCAGCGGCGTAGGGATGGCCAATGTTTAGTGGCAAGGTGTGGTGGGGCATGCCGATGTTGAGAGGGACGACAAGGTGGTGTTGACTTGCTTGGGTGGTGGTGCCAACCTGTTGGTACCATGACGGATAGTTATCCATGGATATTTGTCCAAACCTATACTAGTTGCCATCCTTAGTCATGCCACTCGAAAACTGAAGACATATGACTCGTTCTATAATAATCTTGATTATAGAGTTTGGATATTTCCTCTTTATAAACCACGGACACTCAATCGGCTAGTTCACATAGACACCATTGTATAAAGTTTAATGTGCACACTTAAATGTTAATTATTTTTGTGGCGTACCTACACACAAATCATATCGTCATTTATCAGTAGCATTCACCGCACAGTGAAAACATTCACTCCCACACCCGGTCGAGAAGTGGAAGAAAGAACCCGCTCCCGATAAGAAACGAGCGGTGAGCGTTGAGCAACATGACCGGCGGTGCTATGGCTGATTAAATGGATTCTGGTTATGATTAAAATTTGCAGACGAACGGGAGCAAATTCGCCAATGTACGACGTCACACGTACTGTTCTTGAGTCCTACTTAACTACGAATCTGGCGACGTATGGAGCAGGTGCAGCTATAGTACTTCCGTGATAACTTTCGAGATATACAAGTCAAAGTTTAGAATATATCTATTAATATACGATTTTGCATGCAGTCGCTCACCTGGCATCTTCCACAATATCATCTTCTCTATCTTCAACTTCGCCACCACCGCCGTGGCTTTAGGGTTTAGATTAGGATTCGATGTGGATTGCTCGTTCTCCCCGAGCTTAGAGGGAGAACAGTTAAATGGTGGTCAGACGACGGGGAAGGGATTGTGGTGGGGCCGCGAGACGGCGGCGGTATCGTCGAAGCTGCGGGGTTAGTTGAAGTGGGGTGGTGACCAGATCTAGCACATGGCGGCTAGATTAGGGTGGACAAGATCGAGGTGGCGGTGGGAGGATGGGGAAGGAGCGACGAGGGCGCTGTTGGCTTGGGTAGGTGGACCAACGACAGTTGGGGGTGGAGGTGCATGGAGCAGCCCGAGAAGGAGGGGGCGTCGCTGGAGAATGGGAGGAGAAGCGGCGGTGCTGCCAAAGAGTGAAAAGAAAAATGAAGCGGTGGGAAGAAGAGACAACGCGGAGTGATCAAAACATAGCCGCCTGCGTAAAAGCTGTTTCCATTAATACATCTTGATCTATTAACTGTTAAAATATATTTATGATACTATGACGGTGTGGAATGGAAAATGTGAACTAGAGTGAGTACCAAATTATAGGGTTATTCATATTTCTAAATTACTTGGTAAAAAAACACACCAGCTACTTTATACTTTCTTTTTTTTGACATTTTACGGTAAAAGAATTGTTGGAGGAACCAATATTTTAGATTTTAGTGTAAAGTGTGATGAATTTTTAGAGTGGAAGGGAAATCTTTGAGGGGTGCGGTGACCGGTGAATAACAGCGATCTGCTGGGGGATGCCTTGTTAAATCATGGCGCCGACAAAGAAATAGTGAAATTAGCACAGATTCTATCCAGCTCGTGTCACCCTCAGCGGCATTTACAATTCCACAGATCAGAAATAATCGGTTACACTCGGTTAACATCGATCGTCAAGGCCAAAAATTTCACCCCTTCGTTATACAGAGAGGCCAACCGCCACAACCAACACAATCTAGTCAGACTACCAGCATCGTGGCCGTATATAAATGTAGACGCGTCTAGAAAAAAAATGTTTTTTTTTCAAGTAGAATGAATATAAATGCGAGATCATATGGAGGATATGAAACCTAAAAAACAAAAATGGGATCATAGACAGGCAACATAGAACAAGCGGGAGGAAGACTCTCGAAGGATGAATATGAGAGCTAGAAAGCAAACATAGGACTGAAATGCAGAACCGAGTGTGTGCATGTTGGATGGATACTACCTGAACTCGCGTGATCAGCGAGTCATGTGAACAGTATTCAGCATCGACATGTGCTGCTTGCCAAGAAAAAGAAGGACGATGAAGTACACTGCGAAGCTTTAAATTAGAAGTTAGCTTAAACTGAAACTAAAAGCTATAGCTGGAAATTTATCAATTTTGTACAGACCAAAACATCATAGCATTTCATAGACATTTTTTTAGGACTTTTGAGCGTTTTTACAAAGAATCCAAAACTTTCTAAAATACTTTTTTGTCTCTTCAATCCTTCTGTCGAGGGTCTATAAATTTTTAAATTATAATCCGCTAGTTTCAGCCCAAAAAAAAAGCCAAAAGTGTATTGATAGGTGGTGGTATTTTTTTTGTATATTCTATCGTTTCTTTACCCTATTTCTAGCATACATACATAACAAGAACCATTATCTTTCTTCATTAATTATCTCCAACCTTAATAATCCATGATATGTGACAACTACAGAAACAAATTGATATCATTGTACCGAATTCTCTAAGCACCCTACCAATCCATGATAGGTAATAGCTACAAAAGCAACTGATATAATTCGCACCAAGAGTGCTCTAAGCTACTCTCATAAACCGTGGGACAAACAAAAATCTAGCGCGCCAGTAACGTGGGGGCCGGAGAAGCACGCCCAAAATGCTGGAAACATATCCAATCACACGGCAGCCGCTGGTGCCGGGTGATGCACACGCACGATATAGCCAGTGGATGTGCAGAGCAAAACAAACGTTTTGGTCAGAGCACAAGGTACAGTGCACATGAGAGAGATGATTCGATCGGTGGACTATGTAGCAATCTAGCATCCGCATGTATTAGGGCAGGACCACTTGGAATTTGGACCTCCCAATGTTGGCTTGGGGTCTCAAAAGAGGAGGAGAAGTCTCCATCGGGTAGCAAGAAAGGCAAGGAATTATCCTGTCAATCATGCGTAGAATTTTCCATGACAAAAAACGGGGAAGCACGTCAAGATCTTGGCCATGGCCCATGGAACGTCGCATAAGATTCCAAGGTAATCAGGTCCAACGAGGCATAAAGAGTTGGGGGGACCCCGGGATGCTTGCCTCCTTATCATACAGACACGGTTTTGTGTTCTCCACTGTCATGCTTCTCACATTGCCCTCTTTGTTCGTGGTGGGTTCAATTTTGTTCGGTTGGGCTAAAAATTAAAAGCTTTCAAAAGAGGTACGAAAAGTTTTAAAAAATATTTTAATTTTTTTTTAAAAGTAAAACTCTACAAAGTCCCAAAAGATTATTACAAAATGTTACATCGAATAGTTTGTAAAAAACTAACGAATTTTAGTCCAATCAAACAAAACCGTACCTAGCCGTGAACCAAAGAGCACCTGGCTTCATATGGCTGCTCGCTACTACTCATCTACACATGCCTTTATCAATGGTCCATGCACCTTCCCACTAATTAGATATGTGATTACCCATACTCAGCCTCAAAGGTGATTTTTGAAAAAAAAAAGTTATGAATTTATTCTAAAAAGCAATCGGATCCTTCATCTTCCTTCTCTCACCCTCTCCACCTCCCCTGCTCCCCACATGAGCCAGCCGCCACTCACTAGCCTCGGCGCCGGTGACCATGCAGTCGTACGCCGACGACCATCATGGCTCACGCCCACACCGCCATGTCGTGGCCACGTGCTGGCACTGTGCCTAGGTGGCATCGTCGTGCTTGCACGCCCAGCCAAGGCGATGGTCACCGGTGGTACTCGTGCTCTCTTGAATCGTCACCCCCATCTCGGAGCTGCGCCACGCCACGCCAGCACTGAGGCGGTGCCACTGTGGTCGCGTCCGGCCAGGGAACTAGGCGTCAGTGGTGGCCAATGGGTGGGGTATGGAGGAGAGAGGTGAGGAGAGGAAGAATAAGGACTGGATAAAGGAGAGAGGTACGGTGGATGGCATCTCATTAAAAAAACCCACATGTCGCAACTATCTAGTAATTATAAGAAAATGCTCTCAAAAAAAATTATAAGAAAACGAACGGTCAGTCCAACTTTTTAACTGTATCCCTAAAGATTTTTGGGTTGGGGTACAATGGCCGAAAAAGTAAATTTAAATAAAAAAGCTAAGTAATACTTTGCTATAAGTAATCAAGACAATAAACCAACACCACTAGTAAAAGATAAGGGTGATACGACGTCATGACAGGAGCGTTGCGAGAGCGTTGAAGTTCAAGATCATAAAGCTTGATCTCTTCTTTGAATTGTGTGAGGGTTGCCATCTGAACCTGTACACTGAGAGGGAGTCAATCTCACCTTTAGTGACTGGGAATTGGCCACTTCATGAGGTAGGAGTACTTGTCTGCATCCTAATTTTTTTCCCCTTGCATATTGCATCCTAACTTTTTTCCCTTTCATATTCCTCAAGAGAAGATAATGCCTCCAACCACAATGTTCCTGCCATCTTTACTTTTTGCCTTCTATATTTCTCAAGAGAAAACAATGCCCCCAATGACAAATTGACAATCCTTCCGTCATATTTTACTGAGAACGATGTCTGGTCGTTTCCCTTCAGCAGCTCATGGGGGTTCACAGGGCAAGTAGATGATAAAGAAGAAAAGAGGAGCTTTCTTCAACTGCAAACCATATGACGTCGTTTTCCAGCTCAAATCAGGTTGGCATATTTAAGCGCCATTGGCTCTGGTTGCATACCTTGAATACATGAGGTAAACACGTGGCATTTTAGGGAGACGATTTCAAGATATGCACACTTGGCAGATGCCAAAATAGTTGACTGTCAGTTATTGCATGATTGTTGGTACAACGATCGTTGCAGTTGCCTACAGGATACAGTGCACACAAGTCAGGCCAACTTGAAGCAGCGGCATACAAAACACAACATGTAGGGCAAGGAGGTAACATTGGACAAGCAAGCAATAAGTTTTGATGTTTTTTTTTTTTTGAAGCAAGGCAGGAGGACTGCCGTGTATTCAAATGTAGGAAAGGAGTTACAGGGTGGGGGGAGAAAACGGCCCCTCCCCCCGCAGGCCGAAGACTAGACTAGCTAATTACAAAAGGCACGCCTGCAGCCTCCCAAAGGCGCAGGGTGTCCAAAAGCTGATTGAAGAAAACAACGGCGATGGTGTCGGTGGTCCGAAAAATCCGGTTATTACGCTTCAGCCATAAGTTTTGATGTCAATAGTTGGCAGGTCAACTGCTTAACTGCACTAAACAAAACCTTATCAACCACTTAACAAGATAGAACAGGGGAGTGTCGGCACCAAAATGAAAAAAAAAAAAATTCAACATAACATCTCCAACATTGCTACAATACACAGTAGACATATTAGCATCGACACCTGCTTATGAAACAACTGTGAATTAGCGCATTAAGAGATCATCACATAGGAAGTATACACAGATTTGCAGCTGACGTGGCTCATCCCATATCACTGGAAGCTCACAAATGTCCCAAACATTTCAGGTTGAAATGCAGTGTCACCGTGTTTGTTTCTCACAAGTGTATGATACTAGCTGCACAGCGCGCCCATGGCGCGCCCGCGAGCGCAGCACGGGCGCGCCGAGCAAGCCACACGCTCGCGCGCTGCACAGGGGAGCCGGCCGCATGGTTGCAAACGCGCGCGCGGGGAGGAAAAACCAAAAAAACAGCACGGGCGGGAATCGAGCCGCGGCAGACAGGGTGAAAGCTTGCCCAGCAAGCTAGACGAGCTATGCACCCACCGTGTTCGTTCGTGGGCGTGAGAAACTGTTTTATACATACGAATGGAACGGACGGTCAGATCTGTCCGGCTTGCGCGATCGGACGGCCGTCGCGGCGCCGGGCTGGGAGACAGGCCACGTGGCATGCAGGGGGAACCGAAGCTCGCTCTTGTACATTTAATAGATAATTGAAATATTCACAGCTTATTTTACGCTCTTCATACACTGGTCAAGTGCCCATGATTTGCTATTGAAAAAAAAAAAAGAAAACTCAAGGGAGTAAAATGCTAAAAACGGAGATCCTGCACATGAAACACAAAGTGTAAAATTGCTTCAAATGGGCGATGCATACAGACCAGAAAACTTTAAGGGTCAAAATGCTTAGAAACATGCATACATAAACTTAAAAAGAGAGGTGAGTTCATCGCTCATCACTCACCATAATCAACATTTTAAAAGTAAAAAAAATAGCTCAAGATCATAGTATCAGACATCACATACAACTTTGTTCAAGGAACAATTGTGCGAAGGTCTGCACTACTAATATAACTTTTAAGACTAGTAAGCTGCAAAACAAGACATCAGGTAAGTATCAGGGGTAGTTGAACAGCTACAGCATACTTCATTTTCCATCATTATGTCAGCATCCATATTTTAGAGATGGGTCATTACACGTCAGTCCTTAAGGATTCACATCAGACTTGAACTTAAGTGACCAAATCGCCCCACCACAGACACATTCTGAAGTTTCTAAGAATGGAAAATAAAGTATCTAGCCATCAGCAATACAGCATAGTATGGTTTCATGTCATCCACACGACAATTCATGTGGAGAGTGAATGACCAACCAAGTCTTGATAGCCAAACGGTCAGAAGCACACAAAACAATCGAGAGGTGCAAGGTTGTATTCAAACCAATCATCCAACTCACCATCTACATCATTGGGTTGCAATATATTTCATGCTATCTTTTTCTTTGTTGAGTTGCATTTTTCACATGCTACCTAAAATAATAGGTCTAGAATCATGTTCCAAATTCCAGTTTATACTAAAAAATAAAAAACAATCAGTTGGATGAGCCATGCTTACAGCAAAGTTCCATAATCTGAAAACTCAATGAACAGATAAATTATCTCTAATATATATCAAGCACACATTCAAAAAAAAACTGGAACAACTGAAATATATACCACACACACATTTACAAAAAGTCAACTTTACAGATTCTACATTAAAACAGGTGTTAAAAACACATGACATTTTAGGTTGGGCTCTGGTATTCATTTTGGTTTAAACCTTAAATCCCTGTTTTACACTTCTCGTGAGTAATTTCTTGTTACAAATGATGCAGTCAATCATCATTCATCAATCATTGGCGTTCCATCGGAAAAATTATCAGGTCTCCTCATGTCAACACCTAATGCTCCCTCCTTAAGAGTGCACACACCTCAGCTTAAGCAAGATTACAGACCGACTGTGCAGAAAGCCCACTCACGAACAAAACACCGAGGTGGACCACTTGTTCAAGCATAGCCTTTCCCCAGGCAGTTCAAGCAGCGCTGCACCCTGGAGATAGAAACAAATCAAGCATCCATGGCAAGATAAGATTACAGCAGCCACGAGCAGGAACGATCTGTAATAGATGGTGAACCTAGTCCCATCGCAAGTAGGGCAGAGGCACGGGTTGACGAACACCGGGTCGTAGAGCGGAGACCACTCGATCGTCGACTTGCCCCTGCAGAGCCTGCACGCGTAGGCCCCCTCCCCCTCGCACGCGCCGCACAGCACCGCAAACTTCCTCTGGGAATGGCAACGGCACGGCACAGGTTGGACGCTACACGGGTCGCCGGAGAAGCAGGGCATGGAGTGGCCTGCCCTAGCAGCGAAGAGATATGGTGGGTGGGTAGGGGTAGGGGTAGGGGCGCCTACCTGGTTGGCGTCGGAGAGGGAGCGGAGGGAGCGCACGGCGACGTTGGACGCGGCGGAGAGGAGGAGGAAGCCGCCGCCGAGGTAAGCCGCGACGCGCCCCACCGCCTGCAGCTGCCGACTGGCGCGGGGGGCGCCGTCACCTCGTCCTCCGCCTCCCAGCTCCATGGGCGAGGTGGGAAGAGTGGTGTGGAACTGTGGATCAGTGGATGGAGCCGTGTACTCGTCTGAATTTTCCGGCCGCACGTCGCCAACGCCGAGCTAGACCAGCCTGATTCGCCGACACAGCTGGGCCTCCACAATGTTCAAGCGCAGATTAAGGACCCTGGGCCCATTTTAGCTTCTGACTATTGTATCCTAGGTACTTCTAACCATATAAAAACACAATATTTTTTGCTCAAAAATTTCAGACATAATCTTGATAAAACAAGAAAAAACATATTTATCTAGGAAGAAATTAGTGCAAAACAAAACAGTGCAATTCGTTAGTCACGATTGCGGCCTTTATCCTCCAGAATCTTGATGCCTCAACCTTTCAGTTTACAATGCAACAAAAGACTTCGAACTTCACTGATGATTCCAAAGATTCACAAACTATCCGGGGCTGAACCTTTGGATAGCTTTCAACTGAACCTGGAGCCAGAGCTTTTCCAAGCAGCTTATTTTCAGAGCCTTCCTGAGAGGGAGAGCAAATGTTCTAGGATTTTAGCTTATAAAGATTGCAATGCAGTTGTCATTCTCGCTACTCTTTTTTCTTTTCTCCACAATGAGCATACACTAGATCGAATTTTGAAGGAAACTTCGCATGATTGCTGCTCAAGCTATGGAGCAACGATGACCGTCAGAAATCAAGCATGACGGCAGCAGCGCTTGTTTTCAACAGCCACAGGACAAAACATGATGGGCACAACGTAATAATCATTTTAAACCGTTGTGCCACCACCATTCATACTCACGCACGCCAGCTCCAGATCCAGTCGAGCTGACAAGCTCGTCTTTCCTCTATACAATAATGAAAGTGCAATATGCTACCCTTTTGCAGTTTGGATTTTGGCCACACTGTCCTAGTTTTTTTTTAAAAAAAATTCCCACACTACGGGCTAGTTGTGAACTCTATGTATATCTCCATAAGGAAAAAATGGCCATCCCAACAACCAGGAAACTAGCGAGTAATCCATGACTGTTTGAAGCTTCATGGTATTACAAGAGTCAGCTAGGCATCAATGATTGGGCTTGACCTAGAATTGGTGAGCCAACTCTGGCGGGTGAGGTGAGGTAACCTGCTCAATTGATATTCGAGGACAAACATTGCGCTCCTGGAACAAAGATATTGAAAGAGATCAATGCATTGACAAAAGCGTTAAAACAATAAGGATGTAAACAGTAAATGCTTTAGCTATCAAAGTGGAGACACAGGCAGACAGTTTCTAGTGCTCTAGATCTATCACAGTGCACAGTATGTGTTAGATGAGGAGGGAGGAGAAAAGCTTCACATGTTGTCTTGGATTCAGAGATGATTAAAGAAGCTGGCACTAAAAGGTTTGTCGAAGGATTTTACAGATTTCACTTAAGCACATATAGCAAACAAATTATGTGACAAGTCATTGTTCACTTACTCCAATTTCAGTCACGAAAAGACATAATGAACACTTCACAGCAGGAGCTCCGGAAGGGTACATCAGCAATGTCTCACATCGTCCACAGTACACCTTACCAACTTCATGCGCTGCAACAAAAGTAGAAGATAAGCACCCATGGAAGGATAAGTTGGTGCACAAATAAACTAAAGATTACATCAGTATTTTGTAAAAAGCTATTATCCAAGGAAAAAAAGATTTCCATATTACAAGCACTTGGAAGGACAAGCAGGTGCACAAGCAAATCCAGGATTACGTTACGTCAGTATTTTGCAAAGTTATTATCCATCGAAGCATAACGAATTTCCATGATTCAAAATCTTGGAAGGATAGGCAGGTACACAGTCATGATTACATCGTTATTTTGTAAAGGCTAGCATCCATAGAAACAATAAGGATGTTCATATTTCAATGGAAAAGTTGAGACATAATTTCAGCAAATGACCATCCAAAGCTTGCAAAACTGTTTTATGAAAAGCTTAAGAGGGCATGTAAGCACAATTGTAACTTAAAATAAGGGTGACAGCCCTGTTTAGTAAGTGGGCCAATGTTGATATACATGACAACTCAGACTTGTTCGATAAAATGGAAAATTTAGAGGAAAAGCGCAACCAACATTACAATAGAAGAGAAAAATAAGCTTGATTTAATGATGTTCAGATGAAAAATGCATGCAAAATATAGAAGTAAAATGGCAAGAAATAGGGAAAACACACAAGCTGTTGAACAACTAGAAATAGTCCGCACCTTCCAATACAAGGTTTATTGTCAAACAGCCAGCACACTGGACATGAGCAGCGCCTCTAGGATAAGCAAGAAGCTCACGACAGCTTCCACATACCAACTGAGCCATTTCTGCACAAGTCAGCAACAGAGTTAAAAACATCCAAAAAAACCTCCAAGTCTGGACCAAACTTATTCTAATAACAAAAACTAGTGTATGGGAGACCTTCTTTCTTCTATTAATTGTTCATAAAGAAGCATGTCATAACTGTAGTTTCCCATTGTAATCAAATGATGCAAGGATACAGTTCCGATTGGTGTGCATTGTGGAATACCACCTTTACCTGTGCAGCGACCTGATCAAGAGCTTCACGGATGTCAGGGCTATATCACTCAAAACAACCTCAGGAGTCAGGAGAAAGTTCTCAGGGGACTCCCTTGGGCAATGGTAAGCAAACAAGGTTGTGAACCATTAAACCCACCCACACAAAGCCATGTCTCACTTCTACTTTAGATTTGAAGTGAGGTGGGAATAAGTTAACCACTTATTCCAGTCACAATCATCAATTTGCCCATTAACCACTGATCCTAAGGGTTTATGGGCATTATTCATGCAAGCTGTCTCATTACTCGTCGGCTCTTCATGCAATTTTTCACCTTTCTTGGCATGGTATCAGTTAGTCACGTCACGTCATCTTTTTAATACAAATGTATATGTTTGACATGCAGTTAAGCTTCCTAAAAAATTGCAGTGAAGCTAATTAATTGCCTTTCAAATGCATCCTTGTTCAGTGAAACTGTATAGGGACAACTATATACATACATGAATAGAGCAATAAGATAGCCCATAACATGATTGTTGAACGCTAAGGCATTTATGGCAATTCTCTTTTTTAGTCAAATCAAATTTATATCTGCTAGCCCATGCAGATGCATGCTGAACTCATAAAAATGTGAACATTGGAATGTGGAAGCGTATTGAAGAAGCACTGTCTGACACTAATCATGGTAAGCAACTTGTGTGCAAGAGTTTCTAACTATTGCCACTCATACATGCCACCGTAGTCCTTCGCAGGGCACTGAAGAATAACAATACACCTAGACACTGAAACATGTAACCAGACCACCTCTTTCTACTGAATCACAGTTTGGCATACAATGTCCCAGGTATCTGTAAAAACAGTTTTGGGCATATTTTACTACAGCCCAGGCTTTGGTCATACACAACATAAGTCCTTCATGGTTATTATGCTAGATTTTGGCGAATTATGCTAGATTTTGGCGAGGAGTTATGATCACCATATAAGGGCACTCGGTTTTCTGGAAATCGTAAACCAAGTCCAGCAGTCACCCAAAAAACCTAACTTTTGCACAAATTGTAGCAACCTTGTCTTGAATCTAAGATATGCGCATGTGATCACCATATCATTGATTATTATACAGAAAACTGTGTCAGGAACTCCAGAGATAGCCACTAATTATCAAACCAACCTCCCTATAAAAATTACTAAACCAACACAAACAATAGTAATTTTGCAAATATATGATATGACACAGCAAAGAAAATGGAACATTACTAACCTTTGTCCAGGCAATGAGGTGGTGGTGGTGGCAGCAGTTGTAAAGAGTCCAGTGAACATTGTGCATTGCACTCAGAGGGAGAAGATGACTGCTGATGTGGCTGTGTCAATGGCCCCTCTGCTCCACTCTCCAGTAGCGGCAACACAGCAGCTGTGCTGTCCATGGATGTCTCAGTTGCCCGCAGTGCAGGTGCTGGCTGAATCATTTCCTCTGGCATCACATCCACAGACTTTGTGGTAGATGCATCCGGCAGGGTGTCCACTGCCTTGTCCATAGGAGAATACACTTGTGACTCTACTTGTGGCTGTGGCAATGACCTCTCAGAACCACTCTCCAGCGATAGTGGCAAAATGGACACTGTTCCCTCTTCCATTGCACTTGATATAGGGGGTGGATGACACACTTCTTCCAATGCCACTATTACTACCTTGGCGGCCACATTGACCAACGCATCTGGGGCCTGAACTTGATGAAGAAGAGTTGGCTGTGTCAGCAGCTGTGAGGACTTTAAATTCTCATGCCCTGAGGACACTATATCTGGTGAACAGGATATACTCTTCTCCATAGGAGAAGGCAGCCGGTTAAGTTGCTGCTGCAATGCACCTTCTAATTCACTTTCTGAAGATGGCAGCAGTGCGGATGCCATGTCCATGTTTGTTTCCGTGGCGTCCAATGAAGGTGTTGCCCAAGGGGCTTTCGCCGTCAAAGACACAGCTTCAGTAATAACCAGATCATGCAAGGTGTGTGCAGTCTGCGCAAGAGGTAGAGAGGGCACAAGTGGCTGTGAAGACTTAAAATTTTCAAACCCAGGTGGTGCCAAATCCGGAGAACAGGGTGCAGCTTGCATTTGCATTGTGGGAGAAGATGATCTTGGCAGTGGCTCTTGCAACAGCCCCTCCACTCCCCTCTCCAATGGTGGCTGTATAGGATGTATGGAATTCATGTCCACATCCATTGCATCCAATGCAAGTGGTGCTTCAGGTGCCTTCTCCGTCACAGGTAAAACCTCAGTGGCTACTGCATGTGGCAATACATGCGGAGCGTGGGACAGAGGGGGTAGTGGCGGCCATGATGACTTGAAATTCTCAAACCCTGGAGGTGCAATCTCCGGTGAACAGGGTGCAGACCGTGTCATTGGAGAAGATTGTCTCAACAGTGGCTGTTGCAATAATCTGTCCACCCTGCTCTCCAATGGTGGTAGCAGGCTTTGTGCTGCATCTGTCTCAGTACCCATCACCTCCAATGCCGACACTGGCTGAGTTGCTTCATCACGAGTCACTGCCACTGCCCCAGCGTTGGTGGCAACCACATCTGGTGAAGCATATGTGTTTTCAGCCGGGGAAGGAAGAGTAGGCACCAGCAACCATGAAGATTTAAAATTCTCAAACCCTGGAGGTGGTGTATCAGGTGAACAGGGCTCAGCTTGTGCGATGGGAGAAGGTGCCTTAGGCTGTGGTTGATGCAATGGCCTCTCTGATGATGACATTGGCAAACTAGGCATCGTCTTTGTGTCCGTGGTCATAGCCTTCGATGCAGGCGGTGATCTGGCAGCTTCTTCTGGCACCACAATCGCAGCCTTCGTGGCAGCCGCATCAAGCAAGGAGTGTGTTGATTTGACTGGCATGGTACAGGTGGGTAGTGGCAACCATGAAGACTTGAAATTCTCAAACCCCGGTGGTGCCATCTCCGGCGAACGGGGCTCAGATTCCGTTGTGGAAGAAGATGGTCTCCGTACTGGCTCTTGCAATGACCCCTGTGCTTCACTCTTCAACTCCGGCAGTACGCCCATTGTGGTTCTTGTCTTCCCATTCGTTTCCCCCAATGCACCCGGTGATCCAGCAGCTTCTACTGACGTTACTGTAACTGCATCGGTGCCGACCTCGTCAGGCAAAGTGTTTGCGGTTTCAGCCAGAAGAGGGGGAGGAGGCAGTAGCTGAGTTTCGGAATTTTCACACACCGGAGGCGCTGTTTCCAGGGAAGAAAGTGGTGGCTGTTGCTGTGGCAACAAGCCCTCTGCCTCTGGTCCTCCCTCCAATGGCGACGCCGCCGGCGCTGGTGCGGCGTGCGGGTCCGGGTCCTTGTCCGTCGATTCGGGCGCAGGGGGTGGCCCAGGGTCTTCCTCGGACGCCATTGCCACCGCATCAGTGGAAGACGCATCCAGGCAGGCGCCTGAGGTCGGAGCCGGTGTGGTAGGTACCGTAGGTGGGGCCGACGGCGGCGGAGCATCCTCCGGCAAGGGCTCCGCAATTTGGGGCGAGGGAGGAAGCGATGCCACCGCGGCCGTCGCCATGGGGGAGATCTCCGCCGCGTCCGACGGGGGTGGCGGCGAAGCCGATGTCGGCTCCTCCGAGGAGGCAGCTTCGAGCGCAGGTGACGCCGAGGCAACGAGCTCCTGAGGTGAGGGCGAAGGCGGTGGGCCTGCCACGTCGCCGGTACCGTCTATCGGCGGCGTCAGCGGTTCGTCCGCATCCGACGGCTTCTCGGCATCTTGTTCTGGCGGCGGCGGCGGGGTCAGGGGAGCGTGACCGGGTGGGGCTGGGTCAGGTTGAGCAGCGGTGGTCATGGAGGGGTTTCCTTGGGGATGGGGAGGAGAAGGAGATGATGATGGTGAAGTCGTTGCTATGTTCTCCAGTGGCGAGCCTGTCTTCGGCGAGCTCGCCATGGATAGATACGGCGTGGCGCCGTCGGCTCCGGGAAGGAGAAATGCACACGCGAGAAGAGTGCACTGCCGGGGTTTAGCCTAATATATGCCTAGTTCAAATCCTGGCCGTCCATCAATCAGACATCGGTGTACAACGAGTGATCCGTGTCTAGTGCCTTGGTGGCGGAATGACGGGGGGTGATACGTATAGATGGCCAGATGGGCCGGGCCAAATGGGCCGGCACGAAAGCCCGTATTTTTGGCCCGGCACGAGCATGACACGGCACGAAAATAAACGGGCCGTGCCTGCCCGGCACGATGTGACGTGCCGTGCCTGGGCCAACTCGAGCACGGCACGATTAGGTTTTAAATTTTTTTGACTCATACATATGTATATTAATAAGTACTTGGGATATATTATCACAAAGGCAAGCACGTCCTGGTCGCTAGCAACGTGCGCGCTCGCTCTGGTCATGAGGTCGCTGGTTCGATTCCTGGCAGGCGCACCTATTTTTGCCATTTTCCACGAAGCGCCGACATGGCGAGGTCGAAATATTGCATCGCACTGTTGGGTAAATCAGGCCGGCCGACGCACGACTAGTTAAGCGGGCGTCTTGCCCGCTTAAATGGGCAGTAATATTCAAACGATATCTATCATTATATTTGCAAAAGATCATATCATCATGGTGAAAGACATCTCCACTGTCCTCTCTCGTTCACAAGAAGGTAATGTTTTGCCCAACCAATTATTCTTATTGCAATTTATTTAAAAAGTTACTAAAATTATTATATTATGGGAGTGTGTTTTGAGATCATTCTATTTATATGATTTTCATAAGGCCATCTAAACCATTTAAAAATATTTCAATAAAGCCTTCGGGCCCCATCGCTGCCCCACTCACATGGTCACCATTGTCACTAACACTCGTGAGGCCATTGCCGCTTGCACATCCACTCTCACAAGGATTGATCTTTGTGATCAGGTCGACCACGTTCTTAGCACTGTTGATTGCTACTCGTCAGTGCGGTTTAGCGATTGTAGAGCTCCAATTTGGTGTTGTTGGTAGCCATATCGTTAAATTCACTCTCCACCAAATCAAAACTATCCACCTCACCAAAAGATCGGGACCCATCAGAGCATCATTTTGTTCTTTGTTTAGTAGGTTAGTTTCATACCGAGGGTCCAAAAAATTATCATAAAAAATCAAATTGCATCTTTGTTGTCCAAGCCTGTCGGTGTCTGGGAATTGCGCTCCTGAAGAGCAGCGGGTCCACGGACCGGCAGACGAATTTGTAGTTGGTGTGAGGCCCAACGACCACCCTTCTCAGCAGCTCGGGGCGGCGGACGAGCCTACGGGGGGCTCAGACCACGCGGTCTTCCCGAACAAGACCTGGGGCGATTTGGTGATCCGGGTAGAGATCCTTTGTACGGTAGGGAAGAGGGGGAAAAAGAGGGAAGACAATACAAACCATAAAGACACAAGCGATTTACCCTGGTTCGAGCCCCCACTGCCGGGTAATAGCTCTACTCCAGCCTTGTTGATTATACGGTGGAAAACAGTACAAGGGTGCCAAGACCAGGCTTGAAGGCACCGATCCCGAGCTTACAAAGATGGCTAAGGACTACTGCTATGGCTAAGGAAGCTTCGGATGCGTGTTGCTTGGGTGGCTTGTTAGCACTTGGATCGCTTCTCCTCCCCAACTGGTCCGGGGCCTTTCCTTTTATAGGCGTGGCGGGTTGCCCGGAGTTGATCTGGCAGGCCCCACGCCGGTCTTTGCTTTAGTGGCGATGTTCTTATCTCATTTCGAGGCTCTGTCTGGTCCGAAGCCTGCAGGGAGAAGCTGGTCATGTTAGTACTGGGCACGTGCTTGTCTTGGGGTGCCGATTCGGGGGAGGAAACCTTCTTTTGGGAGAAAGCACTTTCCCTTTATCCCCGATATGGCACTGACTGGACCGAGCCAGCCTCGCGCAGCCCGTTGGGGGTGTCGCGTAGCGTAACAACCACCTGCCGCCCGTCCAAGGGTGCAAGCGATAAGGCGGATCGCCCGCGCGCTTTCTCCCGAGTTACGGACTCCCAGGGAAACACAGTTATTCCCGGTCAAGACCGGGAAAAGCGTGGTGGGACATAGCAGTTGTCGCCACCTGCCCATAGGTAAGCGGACTACCCGAAAGAAATTTGTCCATCATCATTAAGTGCTGGTTTTAGTTTTGGTATTAGTTTTTTAAGTCCTGCATCTAGTATTGTTAAAATCCATCTCGTCATCATCGACATCGTCAACATCGCCACCCTCAATTCCAATATGTTGTTGTCTTGTTTGGTATTTTGATCATATCATCCTCATAAGGGCTCAGATTTTGGTGTTCTTAGACATTTTGAAAAGATTAGGACATATACTACAACTTCGGTAGTTAAAGAAAATTCTAATTCGACCTCCATCAAGAAGATATTTTGTCATCTTTGTCGGTCGCAAAGTTTAGATCTATTACCGTGTGGTTTTGCATTTTGATCATAGCTCTTTTGTCCAAGCTCCATTTTAAATGATTTTGAATGTTTTGGACAGTTTATAAGATTCTCCACAACTTTTATTTGAACAATTTCTATATATTCCAAATTTTTGTCGAAACGCTCGCTTAATCGGATAAGCATCGCGTAATGTGTGGTTGCCGAAGGACTTAGCCGTTTTTTTCTTAGTTTATTGCGTCAAATCGCGCGACTTGTGGGCTCAGAAGCGGCGTGTTGTTCCGCCGACAGCGAGGGCACGTTGCGAACGGATGATCGCGGCGAAACCACCCGCGCTGATTCGTGTACCCGGCCTAAGCCACGTGTCATACTGCGGAGACGCCGCTGAGTCTTTGTTCGTACCGGTGGGCCAGGCCTGCACAGTGGGCTTCGACGCGCAATGATTTTTCCTTCGCCATTGACAGTGGGACCGAGACACGCGTTGTGCGGTGATCGGCGCGATTGGTATTCCGCGAAACGGCGCGTGCGCGTGCGTCTCTTTAGGTCGCGCAGTGCATTTTAATTGCTTGCCCCTTCGCGCGCAGTGACGCTTCGGGTAGCCCGCAGCGCGACGGGACACTGCACGGAAGCCGACCTATAAAGCGAGGCGCAGCACGTCGCGTGACCCTTACGCCTTGCCTGCGCTTGCCTTAGAATAGAAAACAGAGAGCGCCAGACCCGAGCAGAGGCAGAGCAAAGAGGAAAAAAAGGGGAAGAGAGCTTGAAACCATGTATTCTGAGTACAACTCCGGCTATGCGCAGGCGTTCCGTGAGGCTTTGTTCTCGAATCCAAACCCGCCACTCCCTCCGTCGCCGCCGATCTAGCCCGCAGGGGAGGAGGAGGTCGCAGGCCCCGTCGTCGCGGGCCACGTTGTCGCGGGCCAGGAGGCCGCACTAGCGGCGCACGCCCAATTCGGTGCCGACGAGGAAGCAGCCAAGGCGCTGGCGGTCACGCTCGCGGCAGAGGAGGAGGAGGAGAATGCGGTGGCGGCGTAGATCGCCACCGACGCCACGTACGCCGCCGCGCTGGCGGCGGAAGAGGAGGCTCCACCGGAGCCCGTGTCGGAGGAGGCCGTGGTGCCGGAGGCTCCTGATGCGGCGCGTGGGTGCTCATAGGCGACCCATCCGCGGCCGGCGGAGGCGCCACCCGAGCCGGGACCGACTGCGCCCGTGCGGGGCTCGCTGACGTCGTCATCGTCGTCGCCGTTGGTGGAGTCTGCGGCTCCGCCGGCTCGTCGCCAGCACTGTTGGTAGGCGAGGCGAGGTAGTTGTAAGACTTGGGCGCCGCCGTAGCTGTAGTAGCGCGGCGCCCCTTTTGCGGTTGTCCAGGACGGCGAGGTCTCCTTTTGGTTGTAAATTCTTCGTCTTGTAAGATCTTCTTCTAGTGAAATGCAGCTTTCTTTAATGAATCTCCTTGTTAAATCCGTTTGCTCCCCTTTTTCGGTGCGAATCTGAAATGCAAAAAACAGGGGAACCAGTAGAACAGTAACGAATCTCTGAGGCTAACTTAGGAAATTTGTCCAAAACTAGTTGCTTTGGAAAGATTATTTTTTGTGCGCCTCATCATCCAGCCCCCGGGCCGTGGCCAAGTCCAAGTGCGATCTTGAAGTTGGGCGTGGTCTAGAGACCAGAGTGACTTAGAAAAATTCGCGCGAACTCTCAGCCCCCGAGCTTCGTTAGGCCGCGCAACAGTGTGGGCTTGGCGAAGTTAAGGACTTAGAAAAAATTCACGAAAACCTTCAGCCCCCGAGCTTGGCTAGGCCGCGCGGCGATGCGGGTTTAGCGAAGTTAAGGACTTAGGAAAAATCTGGGCGCAAAAATCCCTCAGCCCCCGAGCGCTGCGAGGCCTATTTAGCCATTCAAACAAACCTGACGTGGGCTTATTGTATCTTAGACCGCGGGAATTCCACACTGCGCGGAGACTCGCTAGGGTGCGAGATGTCGGTTTATCCCGTCTTGAAAGTGCTCCGGAGTGCTTTATCTTTAGCCATCGGATTTTGGCAACGGACCTGCTTGAGATGGTCATGACCGAGCACGGCGTGACTCGTGATTGGGGGAAGGTTTTTTTTGGAATTGAATTGAACTGAAATGAAGGAAACTTACGACCTGATTAAGCGTAGAAGCGTCGTAGGAGGGAGATATTCCATGAGCTAGGGAGCTCGTTCCCATCCTTGTCAGCAAGACGTACCGAACCCGTGCGCGCCGCGCTGACTACTTTGTACGGTCCCTCCCACTTGGGGCTGAGCTTGTTGGAGCCCGCGAGGTTCTGAATTCGACGTAAAACCAGGTCTCCTACTTGCAGGGTCCTTGTATGTACGTTTCGTGCTGCATAGCGACGTAGGGTCTACTGATAGGCTGCAACTCGGAGTAGGGATTGTTCACGGCGCGTCTCAAGTAGGTCGAGATCAAGCTGCTGCTCCTCGTCGTTGACCACGAAGTTGGCGAAGTCAATGCAATCGGATCCTAGTCTCATTTCTGTTGGGAGGATGGCCTCCGAGCCATAGATGAGCCGGAAAGGAGTTTCTCCTATAGCCCGGCTGGCTGTTGTCCGGACTGCCCAGAGGACTGACGGTAGCTCATCAACCCAACCTTGGTGTTTAGCCTTGAGGGCATCGTACACTCGCTTTTTGATGCTTTGGACTAGCTGTCCATCAGCTCGTTCAGCTACTTCGTTGCTCTGTGGGTGGGTCACAGAGGTCAGGGCGAGCTTCATTCCAATTTTCTCACAGTAATCGTTGAACTCCCGGCTCGTGAACTGGGTACCATTATCAGCGATGATTCTACTGGGCACGCCAAATCTTGCAACGATGCTCCGGAAGAAAGGTACCGCAGCAATTTGCGGTAATGTTGGAGACCGGCTCGGCCTCGATCCACTTGGTGAAGGTGTCGATGGCCACGAACAAGTACGTTTTGCCGCAAAGCCCTTTGGGGAATGGTCTTAGGAGGTCCATGCCTCAAACCATGAACGGCCACGCTAGTGGAATTGTTTGCAGTTCATATGCGGGCTGGTGTGTCATCCGCGTATGATACTGGCAAGCTTCGCAGCGCTTAACCAAGGCTTCTGCGTCGCTCATCGCAGTGGGTCAGTAGTAGCCCATACGGAAAGCTTTGCTGACGAGGGTTCTGTGTGAAGCGTGCGCGCCGCAGATGCCCTCGTGAATGTCGGCTAGAAGGTACTTACCTTCCTCTTAGGTAACGCACTTACAAAGCACACCATTAGCACCCCTTCGGTACAGCAAGCCCCCGTGCTGACGGTAAGCTCGGGCTCGTCTTTTTAACTGGGAACGCTCAGCAGCGTCCTCGAGCAATGTCCCCTGCTCCAAGAACTGGATGATTGGCGTCATCCAGGAGGTGCTTTGCTAGAGGAATGAGACAGTACCGGATGTCTTGGTTTAGGGGGTAGAAGACGTCCCCGTGGCCTCCTCTCCGGAGGGAATGGAGGGCTTTAAAAGGTGCTGCACTAGCACCCCCGGCGGGGCCGGTTCTTATGAGGATCCGAGCTTGGCGAGCTTATCAGCCTCGCCGTTCTCTTCCCTGGGAATGTAGCTAATTTCGAAACTCGTGAAACGCTTCTCCAGTTTCCTCACTTCCTCCAGGTACGGTGCCATCGAGTCGTCAGTTGCCTAAAACTCCTCCCTGACCTGGCGGACGACGAGCTGCGAATCCCCTTTCGCAACAAGCTGGTTGATGTCGAACGTAGTGCATGCTCTTAGGTCCGCAATTAGGGCTTCATACTCCGCGGCATTGTTTGTCGCCACGAGGTGTATTTGTATGACGTGCGGGAGTCGCTCTCCATTGAGGGAGATGAGAACGAGACCGCATCCTGATCGCCCGGACTGGTGTGAACCGTTGAAGAACAGAGTCCACCAACCTTCTCCCCTGTCTTGACCTAGAGAGCTTATCTTTTGCTTATCCGGCCTGGTCAACTCTGCAACAAAATCAGCCAAGGCCTGGACCTTGATCGCGATGCATATCTGAACGGATGTCGAATTCACCACCGACTCCCACTTCGCGACCCGGCCAATGGTCTCCGGGTTTCGGAGAATGTCCTTGATCGGGTAAGTAGTCGGGACAATGACTGGGTGGGTTTGAAAATAGTGACGCAACTTGCGCGAGGCCATTAGCAGGGCATAGCACAGTTTCTGAAGGTCGGAATAGCGCTCCTTTGGCCTGGTGAGCACCTCGCTCACGTAGTAGATGGGTTGCTGCTTCCCTTCTCATTCCACTGCGAGCACCGCGCTTGCGGCATTTGGTGTCACGGAGAGGTATAGCAGGAGGGCTTCGCCGAGCTTCGGAGTGGTGAGGACGGGTGGCGAGGCGAGGTACTGCTTGAGCTGCAGAAACGCGGCCTCAGCCTCCTCAATCCACTCGAAACTATCGTGCTTGCGAAGCAGTTTTGCAGAAAGGTGCGCTTCGATCTCCAAGGCGGGAGATAAAATGGCTTAAGGCCGCCATTTTGCCTGTGAGGGACTGGATGTCCTTTACGCAGGTCGGCGACCTCATCTTTTCGGCCGCCTCGATCTTCTTGGGGTTTGCACCGATGCTCGCCCCGCCGATTACGTAGCCTAGGAGCATGCCGGACTTGACGCCAAAGACGCATTTCTCGGGGTTTAGCTCGACCCGGTGCTGTCTCAGGCTGTCAAAGATTTCCCGTAGGTCGGACACATGGTCACGGGCGTCCTTGCTCTTGACTACGATATCCTCCACGTAGACTTCTACGTTGCGCCCTATTTGATCAGGGAGAGTTTTTTGCATGAGACGCTGGAACGTGGCACCAGCATTTCTGAGACCGAAGGACATGGTCGTATAGCAAAATGTGCTAAAAGGCGTTACAAAGGCTGTTTTCTCTTCGTTCTCTTTACACAACGCGATCTGATGGTAACCGGAATAAGCATCCAGGAAACTCATCAAAGCTGAATCTTCCGTAGCGTCAACTAGCTGATCTATGCGTGGAAGGGAAAAGTTATCCTTGGGGCAGGTGGAATTAAGGTCACGGTGGTCGACACACATGCGCCACTTGCCGCCCTTCTTCTGGACTACGACTGGGTTCGCAAGCCAATCGGAGTGTTGAACTTCGCGGATGAAGCCCGCTCGAAGCAGCTTGCCGAGCTGGTCTTGGATGATCTTGGCCTTCCAGTCGAGAACACGCCTCTGACACTGTCTTACCGGTTTCTTGTCAGACCGAACAGCTAGCCTGTGCTCGATCACCTCCCTTGGGACACCGGGCATATCGGACGGTTCCCATGCAAACGCGTCCTTACTAGCCCGGAGGAAGGTAATGAGCTCGAGTTCCTATTGAGGCTCGAGGGTTGTCCCCACGTGGACCACCTTGGAGGGGTCTGTCTCCGTGAGAACGATGGTTTTGGTGGGCTCCTGCGGCTGCAGTGCCACCTTAGGACGCGTTGTGGAGTGCTCCTTGCCGCTGGGACCACGGGTAGGGAGCTGGCCTACCAAGGCCAGCGCGGTCTCGTCGCAGTCGAGGGCCGTCTTGTGGTTCCCCTGGACGGTGATGACTCCCTTTGGCGCCGGCATCTTCAGGCAACGGTAGGCGTGGTGGGAGACCGCCATGAACTTGGAGAGCGCGGGGTGCCCCAAGATGGCGTTGTAGGGGAGCTCGGTTCCCACCACCTCAAATGTGATGTATTCCATCCGGAAGTTGGCGGAGGAGCCGAACGTGACGTGCAGCACGACTTGCCCGACGGGGCGGAGGGACGACCCTGGGACGATCCCGTGGAAGGGGACGGTGATGTCCTTGATCTCGGAGCGCGGGACCTGCACGAGGACGCGGTCAACTCGGGTGTTGCTGATGGTGGGGCACAGGACCAGCGGGAGGCGCTGCGGCCTGGAGAGTCCGGCCGGGCAATCTGTCACCGAAAAGGTGATGGCCTGGCTAGACCAAGGCAGGGACTCTGCCGCGGGCTCGCCGCGGGAGATGTGGAGGACCACGCGGGATGCGGCCTTAAACTCGCGGCGGGAGCTGTAGGCCGACGTGCCGCTAAAGATGACAGCAACGTGACCGCAGGCCTCGGGGAAACCCTGGTCCTGGCTGCCCTGGGGAGGAGGCACTACGGCCGTGCCCTCAGGCAGCTCGGGCATGGGACCGCGGCCAGCGTAGAAGTCCTCCAACTGGCGGGCCCATGTGTGGTAGTTCTTGTCGTGGCCGGGCGCCGGTGGAGGCGGCGAAAGAGGCGGGTCGTGGAACAGGTCCTCGCCTCTGATACCTGCTGCGGACGGGAGGTCACCGAGGTGGGCCACAGCCACCATGGCTGCCTCCTCCGACTGGGGAGGTCGCTTATTCTGCGGACCTTGAGCGAGAAGGTCTTTGTGGTAGAAGGCGCTGTGGTGGCGAGCACTCGGGCTGGTCGGGCTCGACAGCGGCGATGAACTTGGCGGGCTGCTCCGGCTGCTTCTTCTTCTTCTTGTCCGCCTCGGTCTTGCCCGGGCCATCATCGACCTTGGCCTTTTTCTTGGCACGGACCCTCTTGCGCTCAACCACCTCGGAGGCGTTGACGTAGAGGGCCGCGGTGCGGAAGAGCTCACTCGCGGTGTTGACCGGGTGAAGCTCGAGGTCCTCGGTGTAGCATCGGTCCCTCACACCGTCCTTGAAGGCCTCAATGATAGCCTTGTCTGAGATGCAGGGAATTGTGTTGCGGGCTCTGACGAACCGGCGCACAAAGTCCTGGAGACTCTCGTCATCTCGCTGCACCACAAGTTTAAGATCCTAGGGGGGCCTAGAGCGGGCGTAACACCCCTGGAAGCTCGTGCGGAGGGCATCCTGCAGCTGGGCCCAACTGCGGATGGAACCAGGCCGTTGGTTGAACAGCCAGGTTCGGGCCATGCCCTAGAGCACTGTGGGTAAATAATTGACCATGACGGCCTTGTCTCCCCCATGGCCCGGACGGCGATGGTGTAGATGGAGAGGAACTCCTCGGGATTCTTGCTCCCGTCGAACTTCTCGATTGGCCCGGGCTTGAACCTCGGTGGCCATGGCGCCTCACGGAGAGCGCGGGAGAAGGCGGGACATCCGGGTGCAGTCTTCGGGGGAGAGGCATCCCGGCGCGGGCCTAGGCGGGAAAACACTCCGCCTGGGGCACATGATGAACCTCCGGCAGAGGAGGCCGTCTGGGTCTGGCGCAAGCGGCGGCGGTTGCGGCGGGGACGGTTTTGAGCGCCGTCACGGCCGGAGCGGTTTTGAGTGCCGCTGTGGTCAGACTGGTTCCCGCGCCAGACGTCCGGGAGGCCGCCGCCGGTCTGCTCCTCGTGCTGGGTGATGCCGCAGGTGATAGCACCGACGCCCTCAGCGATGGCTGGACACAGGTCCTCCATGGTGAAGCCACGGGGGTCCTTCTCTAGGTCGCGGACGATCGTGGTGATGGCGCGCCTTCTGCTGGCTACGCAGGAGCGGGTTCATCATTGTCTTAACGAGGAAGTCGACCGGTTTGTGGCCCCGCGGGGTGCGATGGCGATGGTCCTCCTGGCAGATCCCATCCATAACGCGACGGACGGCATCGTCGAAGAAAGCCGGCGGCGGGCGGGCGCTATTGCTCCTAAACCTCCTTGTTCTCGGCGCCATCGCCGGCGCTGACTCGAAGACGCTTGCCGAGACGTCTTGAGAGCCGGGGAAATGTTCCGGTGTCACCAGCGGAGGCAGCGGAGTCACCAAGCAGCTCGAACTTCATGGGAGTCTCGCTGACGTGGGTGACAGAGGGGTCCAGCTCAGGGAGCGACTCCTCGGGGCGAAGATCTGCCCCTAGGACGAGAGAGGTGTCAACCTTCATCTCGTCGGCCCCGGCTTCGGCGAGGTACTCCTCCCGCCAGCCATCGTACGATGGGACTAAATCGTCCAGATCATCGTACTCATCGAACTCGAGATACAGGACCTCGTCGCTGCTCGGAACCTCAGGCATGTCCGAGGGAACGGAGTGCTGAGGGCTGGTCCTGTGCCCTACGGTGGGCGCCAACTGTCGGTGTCTGGGAATCGCGCTCCTGAAGAGCAGCGGGTCCACGGACCGGCAGACGAATTTGCAGTTGGTGTGAGGCCCAATGACCACCCTTCTCAGCAGCCCGGGGCAGTGGCCGAGCCTACGAAGGGCTCAGGCCACGCGGTCTTCCCTGACAAGGCCTGGTGCGATTTGACGATCCGGGTAGAGATCCTTCGTACGGTAGGGAAGAGGGGAAAAAGAGGGAAGACAATACAAACCGTGAAGACACAAGCGATTTACCATGGTTCGAGGCCCCACTGCCGGGTAATAGCTCTACTCCAGCCTTGTTGATTATACGATGGAAAACAGTACAAGGGTGCCGCGACCAGGCTTGAAGGCACCGATCCCGAGCTTACAAAGATGGCTAAGGACTACTGCTATGGCTAAGGAAGCTTCAGATACGTGTTGCTTGGGTGGCTTGTTAGCACTTGGATCGTTTCTCCTCCCCGACTGGTCCGGGGCCTTTCCTTTTATAGGCGCGGCGGGTTGCCCGGAGTTGATCTGGCAGGCCCCACGCCGGTCTTTGCTTTAGTGGCGACGTTCTTGTCTCATTCCGGGGCTCTGTCTAGTCCGGAGCTTGCAGGGAGAAGCTGGTCATGTTAGTACGGGGCACGTACTTGTCTTGGGGTGCCGATTCGGGGAGGAAACCTTCTTTTGGGAGAAAACACTTTCCCTTTATCCCCGATATGGCACTGTGTAAGATCAAACCTTCCATGGGCTTAATGTTTTGGTAATTGATGCCAACTGGGCTTCGACGGATCGCATCAAGGCTAAGGATGTTATTTGCTAGTTCTTCTATTTTCCTTGTGTGCGTATGCGCTTCGGCCCATCCGGCCCATTGATGTCTGCAAGCTCATCTCTCTGGTTGTAGGTCCCACTGAGCACAAGTTCCAGTTCATCTGAGTGAGTTCGAGCGGGTTCTAGAGATGCAGTGTCGAGGTTCGAGAGAGTTCTGAGTGGGATAGCTGTCCAAGATTGAGTCTCTTAGCGCCTAAGTCTTGAAAGTGCCAGAAGTCCCCGGAAGCCACTTTCCAGCTGTCCAAGGGTTTCTTAGCGCCTAAGTCACCTGGGTTCCCGCCTAAGTCATCCAAGTGTTCCCGCCTAAGTCATCCAAGTGTTCCCGTCGAGTCCACAAAGCGACAAAATCCAAAAACCGAAGCCCTGAGCGAAGACAAGAGGAGAGAGGTGTCCAAGGGTGCTTGGGAGAGTGGTTTCTATAGAATTTATGGTTTATCCATTTAGAAATAGGTGGTGAAACTTAGTTAGTTGGATAGCCCTTTCTCTTAGCTTTCCGGAATGCCCAAGATCATAAAAAGCGGAGTTCGGGAGCAAAAGTTATGAATTTTTAGTATTTGGCCGAGGGTCTTTGAAGCTTGTCGGACGGAGTCCGATAAGCCGTCGGACGGCGTCCGACAGAGCACATTTTTCTTGTCGGACGAGTCCGATAAGCCGTCGGACGGCGTCCGACAGAGCCTAATTTTGCCCGAAAATCTTGTCGGATGGTCAAATAAGCCGTCGAACGGCGTCCGAGCGAACCTGATTTGGCCTCAAAATCTTGTCGTAGTCCGATAAGCCGTCGGACGGCGTCCGACAGAACACAATTTCAGCCTAAAACCACTGGTCGGACGGCGTCCGACAGAGTCTGGTGGGGACAAAATCTGGTCGGACGAGTCCGATAAGCCGTCAGACGGCGTCAAACAATCTGAATTTGGGGACAAAATCTGGTCGGACGAGTCAAATAATTCTCGGACGGCGTCCGATGGATTGATCGAAACTCGGGAAAAATGAATCTGAGCCGTCCATTGTTAGGGTTTCGCCTTGTGCCTATAAATAGGGGCTTGGAGCACGGGAGAAACACGAGAGAGCCTAATCTAGCAGCCACCCATTGCCCTAGCCACCAAGAGAGCTCCTCCCATGGTTCCCATCTCCACCTAGGGTTCCATGTGCTTGAGAGATTGAGAGGGAGAAGAAGAGAGGAAGAGGAAGAAGAGGGTGCCCCCTACCTCCTCTCATCCATCCCCAAGGTTTGCCCCTTGTCCCATGGTGTTCTTGCCCTAGTTTCCATGGTGGGAGAGAAGGGGTAGTGGTGAGAGGCAGTCTCCGATCTTGTGCTCTTGGGACTTCGCCGCCGGAGAGATCGTCGCCACGCCACGAGCTTCATCAACCGAACGACTACATCAACCGTGCCACAAACCCACCATCCGTTGGTGGTCACCGCCTTGTGTAGGGGTGCATCCTCTCCATCCGTTGGATTCACAAGTCCGCCGTGTGTCGGCGGCCACCTCCGTGTGTCGGTGGTGCCAAGGTGTCCGTGTGTCGGAGTCAAATCCTCCATGTGTTGGGGTACCTCATGTGTTGAGGTGAAATCCACCGTGTGTCGGTGGTGGGTGCCGATGTGTCGGCTGCGGGTGGGGTGTGAGCTCTCGCGTGTGAGAGAACTTCGCTTTAGTGTGAAGGTTTGGAGCTCGCCTACCATGTGTTGGTGAAGAGCTACCACGAGTGGATTGAGGGCTAGGAGCGAAAGGGTTCCGACTTCTCTGTGTGAGAAGTTTCCTCAGCGGAGACGTGGGTGTTCATGTGTTGAGCACCGAACTTGAAACTCTTCGGTTTATGCCTTCTTGTCTCATTCATTTACTTCGCACATTAACTTGATCGTTTGCATGTGAGTGCCATCGAGCCTCCTAGTAGTCGCTTGTGTCTCATTGTGATCGCTTCATAACTAGACTCTAAATCCATCGATAGCTTGGGTTCCTAATTTGACTAATTAAGCAAGCGAATTGAGTGAAATAAAATTTGAAAAGAGCCGATTCACCCCCCTCTCGGCCTAGGATCCTTACAAGTGGCATCAGAGCTCGGGTCTCTAGTTGCTTAACCGCATAGAGATGGCTGACGGGGGTAGTGTAGCTGCCAATAGGATTCCTCTGTTTAGTGGCACTAATTTTGGTTTTTGGAAGTTGCGCATGAAAGATTTCTCCAGGCCATGGGAATGGATGTTTGGAGGGTTGTAGAGTCTCCTCATGGTGTCACACTCACTAACAACATACCTGCCATACCCGCACAAAACAAACTCTTAGAGACCGATGCTAAGGCTATGAACGCTTTGTTTTGTGGTTTGAGCATGGAGGTCTTCGATAGAGTTAGCAATCTCACTAGTGCACACGACATATGGATCACACTCATTGAGATTCACGAGGGCACTTCTGGCATTAAGGAGGGTAGACTAGTAGTTGTCAAGGAGCGTTATGATCAGTTCAGAATGCTTCCAAATGAGAATGTCAATGCTATGTTTACTCGGCTTAACCCCATCCTTAACGAGTTTAAGGGGCTCGGTCACACTGTTGCAAATGATGAAGTGTGCAGGAAGATGCTGCGGATCCTCCCCAAGAAGGACTACCGGGACATCATCACCTATCTCACCAACAATGGCGTGGAGAAGCTGGCACCCACAGCTTTGCTCAGCAAGATCACCGCACATGAGATGATGCTTCTCAATGATCCAGAGGATTCCCTGCTCCAAAGAAAGAATCAAGTGATCGCCCTGAAGGCTAGTGGATCCAAGCAGAGTGATCCCAAGTCAAGTCAAGCTGAGAATGAGGGTGAGATGACATGGAGCGAGATCGAGAATGGCTTCCAACACTTTGGCCTATTCATGAAGCAAGCTGGCCAGTTCATGAACAAGAATGGCTATGGTGGCAGGAAGAGGATGAGCAGAAACTCACATGCATCATATCGATGCTATGAGTGTCAGGAGAAGGGACATATTGCTTGATGTGTCCTCGGAAGGGCAATACCAAGTACAAGGACAAAGGAAGGGAGAAGGGTGATGGCGAGAAGCCAAGATGTAAGGACTACAAGAAGAATCCTCAGAAGTCAGGATTCAAGGGTCGCTCCTCACAAGGCAAGAGGCTAGCCTTTGTGGGGGAATGGGTGACCGATGACAGCTCCAGCGACACGTCAGTTTCAAGTGATGACGAGGAGTCAAGTGGCCAAGGATTGGCCGGCATGGCAATCACTCAGGCTGTGCCACCACCGCCAGCCTTTCCTCCAAGATGTCTCATGGTCGTCACTGAGCCTCAAGAGTGGTTCTCCGATGATGACGAGTCTGCTTCCTCTACTTCCACTACACCAGAGGCGACATCGACTCCGACCGACATCGCCAAGTGCTTGATGGTCAAGCCATCTAGAAATGAGGTTTGTGACTCGACTCAACCCAAGATGAGGCGGAAGTTGCTAGAGGTTACCTTGCTCAAGCACTTGACTTTCTTGAAAAGGAAAGATCAAGAAACATGAGACTTCGTGAGCGTCTTAATGACTTAAATACTAGGTTCAATGATCTTGTGTCTAAGCATGAATCACTAGAAACCTGAACATGACTCCATGATGGGTTCTAGTAATGCTATGACTAAGAAAACAAGTGTGCTAGAAGAAGAGAATAGGGCTATGAATGAGTCGGTAGAACATCTCCTTGCTACAATTCATGAGCTTAGGGCTAGTAATGGCGGCTTCTAGCCGATAATGCTTCCATGATTGCTTTGCTCGTTGCTCAATCTGTTGATGTCCCCGATTGTCATACTTTGGTGATGTTTTGCCTGCTATCTTGCTGTTCCTAGTGATCTTTGTTGATGATGCTCCTGCATGTTCCATAATTGTTGCACCTCCTAGGGTTGATAGCTCTACTTCATGTGATGATTTGATTGACTTGACCTGATTGCTTCTAGCTCTAGTGGTTCTTCTAGCAATGCTCATGACTATACTCGATAATTGTAAATTTGCTTTAGTCATTAGGGAATTAACTATTGAGAATGGTGAACTTAGAGCTAAACTTGAAAAATTTGATAAAGGACTTGGGAAGTGCTATGAGGGTAGTCTAGCCTTGGATAAGATGCTCAAGGAACAAAGAAAACCTTCCTTAAAGGGTGGCTTGGGTTTTACCCCGAGAAGCCAAAGGGAGGAAGAAATCCAAGTGTTCCTCGAGCATCCGCCAAGAGGCAAGGTTACCATCATGCTCATCCCAAGAAGAGAAGCAACTCTGGTCTAACAAATTGCACACTAGCAACAATGCTCCTAGGATGCACAATGGACACAAGACATGGCAAGGACCTCCTAGGCACTATAACTCCACATGGCAACAAAGAAATCATAGTGCACAGTAATATGGTCCTAAGTATAACGCTTGGAATGGTCCTAGGTTTCACAACAACTGGCAAGGTCCTAGGTTCAACACTTGGCATTCACCTAGACAAAACTTCTGGCATGGTCCTCCTAGGTACAACAATGATAGACCAATCCCTCCTAGGAACCAAAATCGCAACACTCCCAACCACACACAACCAAGACTTCCTAGAGCACATTAAATTATACGGTCACTACCGCTCAAGAAAAATGTTCAAGGTAGGATGACTGCTAGATTTGTTGGGCTCAAGGCTGAGAATGAGCACAAGGCACATGTTTGGGTGCCCAAGTCATTGATTGATCGCTTTACTCCTGTTGCTTCTAGCTTGAAGGCTAACCCTCGGGGACCTCCTGTGTGGGTCCCTGAGTCACATAAGTGATCTTCTCATTTGACAGTGAACTACGGAGTGGAGGTGCCATTGGATCATCGACAATGGTGCACCCAACACATGACCAAGCAACCCCGGTTGTTCACCTCAATAGGGAGGAAGGCAAGATTCCCCAAGGTCACTTTTGGAGATGGAAGCAAGAGCAAGGTACTTGGAGTTGGAAAGGTAGCAATCTCTTGATCTTTCAATTGACAATGTGCTGATAGTAAAAACTTTGAGCTATAATCTTCTCTCTGTTGCCCAAATATGTGATTTGGGGTTCCATTGTAATTTCTCACCGAGGGCTTGTTGGTTTTGGACAAAATGAAAATCTTGTGTTTAAAGGCTTTCGGTTTGAAAACTTGTTTCTTGTGAACTTTAATGAACTCGCCAGATCCGTCTCGACTTGCCTTGTCGCCAAAGTCTCTCTTGGTTGGCTTTGGCATAGGCGTCTTGGGCATGTCGGCATGGCAAATTGAAGAAACTTTTCAAAAGCGAGTTGATTCTCGGGTGCAAGATGTGACATTCGAGAAAGACAAGCTATCAATTACTGTCGGGCGGTAAGCAAGTGGCAAGCTCACATCCTCGCCAAGAATGTCATGTCTACATCTCGACCTCTCGAGCTTATACACATGGATCTTTTGGGCCAACAACATATGTGAGTATCGGGAAATCTTTATTGCACGGTCATTGTTGATGACTTCTCCCGATACACTTGGGTTTCTTTTTACGATAAAACTCCAACCGGAGATGTTTTCAAAAGTTTGTAAAGAAAGCCCAAAATACTTTTGAGTGTACCCTCAAGAAGGTGAGAAGTGACAATGGAGCGGAGTTCACTAACACTTCATTGAGTACGCTACTGTGATGAGTTAGGGATTGATCACCGTTCTCGACCACCTACACCCTCAAAGAAATGGGGTGGTTGAGAGGAAGAACAGGGCGCTCATTGAGATGGCAAGGACAATGTTAGATGAGTACAAGACTTCACATCTGCTTGCAATCAAGCAATCAATCTGACTTGTCAACGTGCATCAACAGTCAGTACCTTCACAAGCTTCAAGAAGACGCCCCTCTGTTTGCTTGTGGGAAGACGACCCAATGTCTCCTACTTGGGGTTTTTGGTGCAAGGTCTACATCAAGAAGAAGCGGGAGCACTTGGGCAAGTTCGAGTAGAGTGGACACGGAGTCTTCTTGGGATATTCAACGGAGGGTCTTCCTTCGAGGTGTACAATGAGAGCGATGGTCGATTGAAGAGACTGTGATGTGAAGTTCGACGAGTCGAATGGAAGTCAAGGGAGCATGAGAACACGGATGATGTGGATGGTGGCGATTGGCTAGGCGGTGGAGGAGATGCCACCGGTGATGTGAGACCGGTAGAGGTTCGAGGGAGACCGAGGTTGTTGCACCACCCTCACACTGGCGAGTACCGAGTCGGGGAGCTTCACCTCGGCGGTTAGCTCAAGCCTTGATCAGTTCCAGAGGCGAGACAAGATGTGAGCGGATCACGAGAATCGATGAGCTACCACCCAGTTGATCAAGACCCATCACACCATTGCTCGTGATCACCCGGTGATTAAGTGATTGGGGACTTGACTCACGGTGTGCAAACAAGGTCTAGGACAACCGACTTACGTGAGCACACGGCGTTTGTATCGAGCTTGAGCCAAAGAAAGTGGAGGAGGCATCGAATGACCCAGGCTGGATCAATGCGATGCACGAGGAGTGAACAACTTTGAGAGAAACAAAGTCCGGACTTTGGTAAAGAGGCCGAGCGATCGCAGCGTGATTGGCACCAAGTGGGTATTCAAGAACAAGCAAAATGAGTTTGGATTGGTGGTGCGCAACAAGGCTAGGTTGGTCGCTCGTGGCTTCACAGATCGAGGGTATAGATTGTGGAGACACCTATGCTCCGTGGGGTCTGTCTGGGCGCTATTAGACCGCTTGTGGCGTTCTCTCGTGCCACAACATCGCTCTCAGCGAGATGGATGTGAAGAGTGCTTTTCTCAACGGGTACATAGGAGAGCTAGTGTATGTGGAGCAGCCTCCGGGGTTTGAAGATTCACGTCACCCTGATCATGTGTAAAAATTGTCAAAGGCTTTGTATGGTCTCAAGTAAGCACCCAGGGCATGGTATGAAAGACTGAGGGACTTCCTTATCGGCAAGGGATTCACGGTTGGAAGGGTCGACTCGACACTATTCACCAAGGTGGTGGATGGAGACCTGTTCCTGTGCCAGGTGTATGTGGATGACATCATCTTCGGCAGCACAAATGAGTTCTTGGTCAAAGAGTTCAGCGACATGATGAGCAAGGAGTTCGAGATGTCGATGATGGGCGAGTTGAACTTCTTCTTGGGATTTCAAATCAAGCAACTCAAGACCGGACATTCATATGCCAAGAGAAGTACATCCACGACCTCCTCAAGCGCTTGGCATGGATGACGCAAGCCAATCCGGACACCAATGGGAACGAATCGCCACCTCGACCTCGACAAAGAAGGTAAATATGTCGACCAAAAGCTTTACTGTTCCATGATTGGTGCTTTGCTCTATTTGATCGCATCTAGGCGGACATCATGTTTAGTGTGTGCATGTGCGCTAGATTTCAAGCCTCCCTAGAGAAATGCATATGATCGCTGTGAAACGAATACTTGATACAGAAACACACACCTAGCATAGGTCTTTGGTTCTGAAGGGTCGCGGTTTGAGCTCCTAGGCTATTCGACTCAGATTATCTTGGGTGCAAGATTGATCACAAAAGCACTTCCGGGCATGTCACTTCTTGGGTAGGTGTCTTGTGTCATCGGCGTCAAAGAAATAGAACTACGTGGCGCTATCTACCGCCGAGGCCGAGTATATAGCGGCGGGGTTGTTGTGCACAATTGCTTTACTTGACACAATCCTTTGTTTGATTTTGGGCTAAAACTTGACCATGTGCCTCTTCTATGCGACAACGAGGCGCGGTGAAGATAGCGTGCAACCCGGTCCAACACTCACGGACCAAGCACATTGATGTCCGTCATCATTTCCTTCGGGATCATGTGACAAAGGCGACATTGTGCTTGAGCACGTCTTGAACGACAGAGGACCACTTACCGACATATTCACCAAGCCACTCGATGAGGCACGATTCGCAAATTGAGAAATGAGTTAAACATCTTAGATAAGTCAAACATTGCTCGAGTTGATCGGCGTGGCTATGTCATTCATTGCAAATCTTTTAAGCCAGTTTGAGCATTTAGGTGCCTTGCTTGTTATACTAAGTGCTATTCATTGCCTAGATGTTCATCACTTGATTTTGATAGCTATAGTATGTGTTCATTCTGTCACTAGCTCAACTTGTGCTTAACTCAATATATCATGCAATTGGAAGCCATGAGCATGTGTTAGGAGGGCTATAGCTTCTAGTCTCATTTGATTGCTCTAAACTTTTTGGTGGATCATGTGCTTCTAAGTCTAGATTGTGTTCTTCCATTTTGCACATGTCTTTACTTCGCTAACTTGAGCAATTTTGAGAAAATGTTGAGCCAAAATTACAAAATGTGCTAAAATATGAATAAGGCCACAATTGGTCATACATGTCTCACCAATGCCTCCTCGATGAGATAGCTTGCCATGGCACTAGGCATGAACTTAGGGGGAGTTTTGGATGACCGAGACGCTCATCTTCAGTGTCATGCTGGGTGGCGTCGCCTATGGTTTGAAACATGACAAAATTTGAGAAAATGCAAAGTGCAAAAATGTAAAATCTTTTAAAAAAATTGAGCTCAACCAAAAATGTTTTTAGTCTCAAATAGGCACGGTGATAGCATGTGTAGCTTGGATTGCACCTTCTAGTGCTATGGAGCATCATGTGTCCCCTTTGAGTTTTGGAGCAACTCTTGATATTTCTAGCTATAGTTCACCTTATATTTGCTCTAGGTCATAATAACTTGAATTACACATCTATCAACTTTGCTCTAATTGATCTTGTGACATTGTGACCTTGAGATGGCTAGATTTTAAGTGTGGTGGACTTATGGGCGTGTTTGCACTAGTATAACCTCCAAAGCTCTTAATTTGCTGTTAATCTCATGTTTTGCTACTTTGTGGTCATTGATGCCAAAGGGGGAGAAATAATGGAAAATCCATGCTTTGGAAACACTTTGGGCATTGTTATGTTTTGGGATGCAAAGGGGGAGAATTGACTTTGAGTTACAAGTGATATCTTAGGAGATGCTTTGCTCCTAGGATGATGTGAAGTGATATCTTAGGAGATGCTTTGCTCCTAGGATGATGTGATAGTATTCTCAAGTAGTATGCATTGATTTAGGGGTAGCTTATGTCTATTCTTGCATTGGCATGGAGCAATGTTTCTGAGCTAACCCATTGCACCAGAGATTGTATTTGTACTTTGTCATATTGGATTTGCAGGTGTTGTCATCAATTACCAAAAAGGGGGAGATTGTAAGATCAAGCCTTCCATGGGCTTAATGTTTTGGTAATTGATGCCAACTGGGCCTCGACGGATCGCATCAAGGCTAAGAATGTTATTTGCTAGTTCTTCTATTTTCCTTGTGTGCGTGTCTGCTTCTGGCCCATCCGACCCATTGATGTCTGCAAGCTCATCTCTCTGGTTGTAGGTCCCACTGAGCACAAGTTCCAGTTCATCTGAGTGAGTTCGAGCGGGTTCTAGAGATGCCAGGTGTCCAGGGTTCGAGAGAGTTCCTGAGTGGGATAGCTGTCCAAGATTCGAGTCTCTTAGCGCCTAAGTCTTGAAAGTGCGAAGTCCCGGAAGCCACTTTCCGGTGTCCAAGGGTTTCTTAGCGCCTAAGTCACCTGGGTTCCGCCTAAGTCATCCAAGTGTTTCCGTCGAGTCCACAAAGCGACAAAATCCAAAAACCAAGCCCTGACGAAGACAAGAGAGAGAGGTGTCCGAGGGTGCGGAGAGTGGTTTCTATAGAATTTACGGTTTATCCATTTAGAAATAGGTCGTGAAACTTAGTTAGTTGGATAGCCCTTTCTCTTAGCTTTCCGGAATGCCCAAGATCATAAAAAACGGAGTTCGGGAGCAAAAGTTATGAATTTTTAGTATTTGGCGGAGGCGTCTTTGGAGCTTGTCGGACGGAGTCCGATAAGCCGTCGGACGGCGTCCGACAGAGCACATTTTTTCTTGTCGGACGGCGTCCGACAGAGCACATTTTTTCTTGTCGGACGGAGTCCGATAAGCCGTCGGACGGCGTCCGACAGAGCACAATTTTGCCCGAAAATCTTGTCGGATAGTCCGATAAGCCGTCAGACGGCGTCCGACAGAGCACAGTTTGGCCTCAAAAATCTTGTCGGACGGAGTCCGATAAGCCGTCGGACGGCGTCCGACAGAGCACAATTTTGGCCTAAAACCCTAGTCGGACGGAGTCCGATAAGCCGTCGGACGGCGTCCGACAGAGTACGAATTTGGGGACAAAATCTGGTCGGACGGAGTCCGATAATTCTCCGGACGGCGTCCGATGGATTGATTCGAAACTCGGGAAAAATGAATCTGAGCCGTCCATTGTTAGGGTTTCGCCTTGTGCCTATAAATAGGGGCTTGGAGCACGGGAGAAACCTGAGAGAGCCTAATCTAGCAGCCACCCATTGCCCTAGCCACCAAGAGAGCTCCTCCCATGGTTCCCATCTCCACCTAGGGTTCCATGTGCTTGAGAGATTGAGAGGGAGAAGAAGAGAGGAAGAGGAAGAAGAGGGTGCCCCCTACCTCCTCTCATCCATCCCCAAGGTTTGCCCCTTGTCCCATGGTGTTCTTGCCCTAGTTTCCATGGTGGGAGAGAAGGGGTAGTGGTGAGAGACGGTCTCCGATCTTGTGCTCTTGGGACTTCGCCGCCGGAGAGATCGTCGCCACGCCACGAGTTTCATCAACCGAACGACTACATCAACTGTGCCACAAACCCACCATCCGTTGGTGGTCACCGCCTTGTGTAGGGGTGCATCATCTCCATCCGTTGGAGTCACAAGTCCGCCGTGTGTGTGCCACCTCCGTGTCGGTGGTGCCAAGGTGTCCGTGTGTCGGAGCCAAATCCTCCATGTGTTGGGGGTACCTCATGTGTTGAGGTGAAATCCACCGTGTGTCGGTGGTGGGTGCCGTGTGTCGGTGCTTGGTGGGGTGTGAGCTCTCGCGTGTGAGAGAACTCGCTTTCGTGTGAAGGTTTGGAGCTCGCCTACCATGTGTTGGTGAAGAGCTACCACGAGTGGATTGAGGGCTAGGAACGAAAGGGTTCCGACTTCTCTGTGTGAGAAGTTTTCTCAACGGAGACGTAGGTGTTCATGTGTTGAGCACGAACTTGAAACAACTTCGGTTTGCGCCTTCTTGTCTCATTCATTTACTTCCGCACATTAACTTGATCGTTTGCATGTGAGTGCCATCGAGCCTCCTAGTAGTCGCTTGTGTCTCATTGTGATCGCTTCCGCAACTAGACTCTAAATCCATCGATAGATTGGGTTCCTAATTTGACTAATTAAGCAAGCGAATTGAGTGAAATAAAATTTGAAAAGAGCCGATTCACCCCCCCCCTCGGCCTAGGATCCTTACACACTGACTGGACCGGGCCAGCCTCGCGCCGCCCGTTGGGGGTGTCACGTAGCGTAACAACCACCTGCCGCCCGTCCAAGGGAGCAAGCGATAAGGCAGGTCTCCCGCGTGCTTTCTCCCGGGTTACGGACTCCCGGGGGAACACAGTTCTTCCCGGTCAAGACCGGGGAAAGCGTGGTGGGACATGGCAGTTGTCGCCACCTGCCCATAGGTAAGCGGACTACCCGAAAGAAATTTGTCCATCATCATTGAGTGCCGGTTTTAGTTTTGGTATTAGTTTTTTAAGTCCTGCATCTAGTATTGTTAAAATCCAACTCGTCATCATCGACATCGTCAACATCGCCACCCTCAATTCCAATATGTTGTTGTCTTGTTTGGTATTTTGATCATATCTTCCTCATAAGGGCTCAGATTTTGGTGTCCTTAGACATTTTGAAAAGATTAGGACATATACTACAACTTCGGTAGTCAAAGAAAATTCTAATTCGACCTCCATCAGTAAGATATTTTGTCATCTTTGTCAGGCTGCAAAGTTTAGATCTATTACCGTGTGGTTTTGCATTTTGATCATAGCTCTTTTGTCCAAACTCCATTTTAAATGATTTTGAATGTTTTGGACAGTTTATAAGATTCTCCACAACTTTTCTTTGAACAATTTCTATATATTCCAAATTTTTGTCGATGCGGAATTGGCACACAAAGATTACGCTCTTGCGGCATAATTTCGACTTGTGGAAAGATAAAGGCAAGTGCAAAAAAAAGGTGCACAGAAAATAAATAAAAGACAAGTGTATATAAAGGAGCTGCACCAAAAAAAAAGACAATTGCATACAAAAGAGTCGCACCAAAAAAAGTGAAAAAAAACAAGAAAAGAGAAGCAAGCGAGTATAACGTCTTGGTTTTTTTCAGCGTATCGTGCCGTTGCGTATTACTGTAGCATTTTTTGTTATTTTTATATAGCATATATGTTGTGATAATTCGTAACGATTTTTTCGTGATTTTTAGTAGTCCTTCCAAACATCCTACAACTATTTTTTAATTATTTTTTTATATTCTTTAGACCTTTTTTTAAGAGTTCTCAAATTTGCTACAGTATTACACCAACACAACCATACGCTGAAAAGAACGAGGCCTTAGTTGTACAAAGTGTGATCGTAGTCCATTGTAATGCTAATTTTTTTACTCGACCTGAATCTAGGTCTAGACTAGACCAGCACATGATCATTTTTTGACCATTATTCAACTTGCGTTACTATATTGAAACGCGGGGCAGCTTGACTCAAAATAGGTCACGAGCTGAGCTAGCAAAGTGTGTTAGGATTCATATAAAATGGCGTGGATTTAAATCTGGTGGTCGCATTTTTCAAAAAGAGTAAAAGGCACGGGCGGTCCCTAAACTTTTCCCGCGGTGCTATTCAAGTCCACAATCTTTCAAAATCGAAAAGCGCATCCCTGAAGTTGTTAATGTGTGTCGTTTAGGTCCAAAACTCATCCGGAGGAGTGATTTGCCACTGTGGACAGTCCACTTGGCATTTTTTATATTTAGAAAATTGGAAAAAAATCATTTAAAAAATCTAAAAAAATCCAAAAAAGCATATGAAAAAAACCAAAAAATTATTAAAAATCCAAAACAATTTCTGAAAAATCAAGAAAATTTGGAAATAATCATTAAAAATAATAATAAAAAATTACAAAAATACTTCCAAAAAATTATAATAAATAAGTTCTAATACATACAAATTACATATCTTAGTACATTACAAATATCACCAGTATTATACTTATGATTAGGAATCGTACCAGCATGCATATCGAGCAAACTAGTCTTATCGCAGCCAAATAGCCCCATCAGAGAAAGCACGTAATCGACAGCAGATTCATAAAAAATATAACCATTGCATCATTTTTTGGAAGTATTTTTGTAATTTTTTAATTATTTTTAATGATTATTTCCATTTTTTTTTGTTTATTTTTATGCTTTTTGTCATTTTTATGTATTTTTATGATTTTTGGATTTTTTTGGATTGTTTATGATTTTTTATGAATTTTTTTATGATTTTTCTGGATTTTTTAATGATTTTCTGAATTTTCTAAATATAAAAAATGCCACGTGGACTGTCCACATTGGCAAATTACTCCTCCGGATGAGATTTGGACCTAAACGACACACGTTAGCAACTTCAGGGATGCGTTTTTCGATTTTGAAAGATCGTGGACCTGAATGGCACCGCGGGAAAAGTTTAGGGACCACCAGTGCCTTTTACTCTTCCAAAAATATCAACTAGTTGTGTCAGTTCTCTCATTGTGACGGTAAACGATGGAATAGATCTAATTAACCCATTTCAATTTGATTATATTCAAAAATATACTACCACAATTATGTATCTTAAAAATGCTCGTATAAAAATATAAATTAGGTGCAAAGTATTTACACTACAAAGTTCTACCAATCTCTATACATGCATGAAAGGTATCTTATACAAGCAAATATTCTTTGGCGCCGCATTACCCTCCTTTTCCTCTATAGGGATGCCCCTTGCTCTCTCTTCTTCTTCATCTTAGATGACGCCTTTGTTGTCTTAGTGCTCCGCATATCTCCACTGCCACCACCTGTAGTCGGTGGGGACCTTTCCACCTCACCGCCCCTCCTCGTCCTTCCACCACCACGCCCCATCCTAATTCTGTCCACATGTGCTAACCCTTTTCTCCCATCATTGCTACTTTGTTGCACAATCGAACCTCTATTTTCCTAGCCTTCCTTTAACTCGGGGCATAGGTAAACTCCTCTTCTAACCCAAATCCTAACCATATTCGAACGTCACTTAGTTTCGAGAAGAAATTGAGAAGTAGGAGGGAAGAGAAGAGGAGGAAGAGATGACAAAGACTACTGTAGCGACGCACAACAATGAGAAAGAAGACAAAGCAACGAAGCAAGAGGAAAGACAAGAGCCGAGGAAAACACGATGATCGTCGGACAACCATCCTCGACCAATGAGATTTTAGACGAATCAAATCACTTAATGGGCAGCAATTTCGAATGTGCTAGTGAGGAGCAAAACATCTTAGAGCAACTACAACCCTCCCACTACAGCTCCCCTCTAAAACTAGTGTCCCCCTCTATCCACCTCTCAAAATTTCTTTACAACTTACACTATATTTTCAAAAATTTCTTCTCTCCAGCAGCCATTCTATATCTGCTATAGTATTATAGAGGAGCTGCTGGATTTGGTCTTATACGAGCAAATAACCCATCGTTATTGCAGTAGATAAAAAACGACTATACTATGATTAAGAGTGGTAGAAAAAGCTAAAGAAAATTCGTCTTTACTGCAGTACGCCTGCGACACTGCGACCTGGTGATTAGCAATGTCTTCTTGTGCCTCTGCTATTTGGTCTCACCTCTCACGTGTAGCATTCACTAGTTTTTTTTTTTTTGACTGCTATTCACTAGTTTTTTTTTCCCTTAGCTTGAAACGATACTTATTCATTAGTTCATGGCATGACACAACTGCGGTCAGTTCCGGCGGAAAACAAAAGAGTAGGCGATACAATCCACATTGCGTTTTGAATCTTCGGTACCTATCATTTTCTCTCTGCAAGAAACTGATTTTTGGTAACTGATAATATCTTTAATTCCTGTTCAACACAGAAACAAATAGGGATCACTAACAATTTAGAATGAACACATTCCATATGGGTCGTAACTAAAATAATCGTTAAATCAGGCGAGAGTCGAAGAGCCCAACTGGCAGGTCGCCGATTCGAGATACGATGATTATGCAGAGACAGCTACTGTTTTTACTGTTCCAGCGCGTATAGGAAATTCATTAAAAAAAGAAGAAAGGAGGAAAGACAGGCTAACGGATGGTCGCCAGCAGGTGGCGAGTGGCAACCATTACTGCGCGCATTTCTTTCTTTATGAATTTTTTAATATAAGAAACGAATATATTTGCTCTCCTTTTGGTCAGGCACTCAGGCCTGATCAAAAGAAGAGGAGATTTTTTTTATATATAAAAAAAGGCTGAATCGAAGAGCCGGAAAATATTGAACAGAGCAAAGTAGTAGGTGGCTTTGAAATTTGAGACGAAGTATCACCTTCGTTTCCAGGTAAAAATTTCGGGCATGCAATGCAAGACCGGACCTGCGCATGAGTGAATGCGGTCGGATGTAACGCATACGTTCCTAGTACCACGGCGAAGTTAACATATACTACTCCATCAGTTTTTACACCTCGAAGCACGCACGAGTAAAAACGGAAAAGAATTAGGGGAGTAGTGCTTGTTGCCATGTAAAAAGATTCTTAAAAAAAGGTCATCCACGAAGAAACAAGCTTAGAAGCAATTACTCACAATGCATTCGGGACATAGCATGGAAATTTGAGCAGACCACAGCTTTGTTTTTTTACAAAAAGTAGCTGTAAATTTAATCCGTAAAAATTATGATCGCTTCGTAAATGTCTTGAAAAGTCCAAAACTTTATAAACGTTTCAAAAAAAATCTATAAAATTATAAATATTTTGTAAAGTCCAAAATAATATAATTTTTTTAAGAACTATAGAAAAACCATTTAAAATAAAAAACAATTGCAAAGCAAAATTGGTCAGGCAAATGTAGGATTGTTGCCGGATGGAGAGGCGTGGAACGGATGCTAGCTGTTATCTTACTTTAGGCCTTATTTGTTTTGGGTTGAATTAAATTAAATTTTGTTATTTTTTTCCATGCGAAACGATGCACGCCTACTTAGAGCACGTGCGTTTGGGCGTTCGGTGGCGTAGCCTAGCATTGCGAGCGAGCGCGCAACGTCAGAAATTTTAATCCCCAAGCAACACTAGGCTAGGCAATTCCAGAACGCGCAACGCCCCAGCGCGGTTTTGAAACATGGACATTTGAATTTCGAACGCCGGCCTCAACTTTCGCCCAAACTCCGAGGCAGAAGCAAAGAAAGCATCCGAGGGCCCAGCCCGCCTCATCGGGGCCGGAGCAAGTTTAATGCGCCTACGTACTGCGCTCGCACCTCCCATGCCATGGGCCCACCAAATTATTCCCACCCACGCGTACGCACACCCGCCCCGCGCACCCACCGCACCAGCGAAACCTTCCCTCGTGGGTCCCACCTGCCATCGACCTGCAGCCTCGCCGCGTCCGTGGCACGCAGCAAAAAAGGCAGCCCCTCCCGCCCCGCATCGCATTTCCGCCCCGGGCGCTGACGTGGCGCGGGTCGCGTACCTTCGCGCCTTCGCGGCCACACCACGTGAGCCGCTCCCCCGGTCCGGACACCACCCGTCAGCCGCACTGACCACCCTCCCCGCGTCGCCGACGCACGGTAAGGTCGGTTCACGCGAGGCGGCGCAGCTGGCCGACGGGGTGGAGCCGCCTCGGCGTCGCTGGACGGCGAGAGAGAACCCTAGCCAACCACGTCACTGTCCACGTCACGGCCACCTATAAAGCAGACCAGGACTCCACCCATTCGCTCCCCTAGCCCCCCGTCTCCTGCTTCCTTTACCTTCCTCACACTCACCTCAGCGTCTCCTCGCCGCGACCCCCGACGAATCCGAGGGCTCGCCACCGACGATCGCCGGCGGGCGCGGCGAACCGGTACCCCCGACTTGCCGGCCGCAGCCGGTAAGGCTCTTCGTCCCTGCACCCTGCTTCCGTCGGCGCCCGATCTCGCCGGCGCCGATCTGGTTCCCGCCGCCGTTGACCACGCCCGATTCGGCTCGGACTGCAGGCTCATGTCTCCGTGGCGTTTCGAGGAAAGGATTTTTGTTTTGTGTTGTGTCCTTCCAGTAGATCGATGGAGGGGATGGTTTCATGTGAGATGATTTGGGTGTGGCTGCACGGTTTACTACGTTTGCTAGATATGTAAGGGATGGAACATACTGAGCTTTGATGCTTCCGGTTCCTGCGTAGTCTGGACGGGATTTTGCCATGCCCGATTGAAAAAAAAAATCGAGTTAGATCATTTTTACGGGATGGAACTTACTGAGCTCTGATGCTTCCGGTTCCTGCGGTGGTCTGGACGGGATTTTGCTAAGCGAGATCGAAAAAAAATAGATTTTTGAATAGATTTTTGGGAGGTGAGTCTTTTCTGGTCTTATCATGGAAAAGGTGAAAACTTTGTTAGGAACGGTGTAATCCTTCCTTTTCTTGTATGTATATAGATGTTGATCTCTTGTGTTCCTTGTGATCTGATTACAACTATATTTTTTGTTGCGGTGTCTCTCTTTCAGAGTTTGAAGTTGGAATTAAAGAAATCAACCTTGCATCTCTGTTCTATATAGTTATTTCATTTGGATTGTAGAGGATTTTGAAATCAACCAATTCAACCCGATTGACTGACTTGAGGTAAAATGCCAAAGGGCAAGAGCTCCCGTTCAGTCTCATATGAGCGCTGCCGATCTCGCGTTTCGCCCTACTCCTCGCAGGGGAGGAGCTGTTCTCATCGGTCGGACGAGTCTGGTGTGTCTGTGGAGTCGTCTGCCATGTCTGCTGCAGCGAAGCAGACTGTCTCTTTTGCAGAGAAGCAGACGGTGGGCTGGGAGGAGGTCCGCTGCCCAGTGTGCATGGATCACCCGCACAACGCGGTTCTGCTGATCTGTTCGTCGCATGAGAAGGGCTGCCGCCCTTTTATGTGCGACACCAGCTACCGGCACTCCAATTGCTTAGATCAATACCGCAAGGCCTGTAAGGAGTCCACCAAGGATTTGGGTACGGGTACGGCTGCAGCCGCAGAATGCAGTGAGCACCGGCAGCCAGTGAAACTGTCATGTCCATTGTGTCGTGGACCAGTCAGCGATTGGACCAAGGATTATGATGCGCGGAAGTATATGAATTCCAAGGTTCGAGCATGCACCATGGAAAACTGTGAGTTCAGGGGAGCGTACAACCAGCTGAGGAAGCATGCCAGGGAGGACCATCCTGCTGTGAGACCAATGGAGGTGGACCCTGAACGGCAGAGAGACTGGCATAGGATGGAGCAACAGCGTGATATCGGGGACTTGTTCAGCATGCTGCGTTCTGGATTAAGTGGTAGAGAGGGTGCAGTTGGAATCACTGAGGGTGGAGAAGATATCAGTGAGAGGGTGTTACATGGCCAATCCGTAACGATGATCTTCATCCAATACAGAAGGAACTCTGATGAAGAACATCCAGGCCATCGAAGAAGTATGGTTTTGTTTCTTAGAGAAGCCCTCGCTGGTGCGCTCTCAGGTGTAGCAAGCGGCAGTGGTGATGCTGATACCACTGCTCCCGACAGCGAAGAATATGATGATATGGCACTGTCCACAGAGGCATCTGCTGGTTCTCAGCATGATGGAGAAGTTGACGATGATAACCCCGCACAGTGACTCAGCTTTTGGGATCAGCCATGGCGTGCCCTTGGACTGAAAAGCCCAATTAGCAAACCATCTACCAGGTTAACAAGTCATCGAGGGATGCCTGTGGCGTGTACTTGCAGAGAAGATTGGTGTTTCAGCGTAGTCGGGGCATTCTGCCTACGCCACAAGAAGAATTCAGGGGAGATTAGCAATGCAAAAGCTGAGAGCCTGATGTGTTCAAAACCGGTTGAGTCTTTCTAGTGCCCCTTCTCAATATATTTGCTGGGATCTGTAGCGAATAGAAACCACCAACAGGTGGTGCTGTATTTATGTTGTCCGCGGTCGGGGACATTGCTGCATTCCCTTGTCAGCATTGTAACTCTCTGAGAACAGATTCTTTATGCATTGAAGAATTTGATCCTGCTTACAGTGAGAATTTGATTGTGTGGCGTTTAGGTTCTCTCCGCGTGGACGATTCTGATCGTGTTGCTGTGTGGAAATTCTGTCCTATGGCATTTAGGTTCTTTACGCGGTTAAGAGCCTGATCATACTTGCTACTCTCGAAGTCCCGAGATTTGTTATTTGTGATGCGTGTGCATCAGGGATGTTGCTGCTTTGCTAATGTGCATAAAGGGCTGTAGGATCCGTGCTTACTGAAAAAACTTGTCTTATGGACAATGGTGCTTACATCAATGTTTAAAGAATTACTAGATTACAGATTAGGGCTGCAAATTAATCCAACCAATAAGCCTACAAACTGGCCCCCTTTGACGACGATCTCTGTCTGCGACAAATTAATCACAACTAGCATGGTGTCCCGCGCATTTGCGCGGCTAGATCTTGTATTTGATATGAACTTCTTTTCTCATCTTGTATTTAGTATGAACTCCTTTTAAATTGCTTTTATTTTAATATGTAGCTTTTAAATCTAAGCCATTATAATTCGGGCTCACAATAATCTTCAATGTAGATCTTCCTTTTTCCTCTTTGATTAATGTCTAAATTTATTGCGACACACGCGGTGCACGAATAGATTTGCGTCAGCATACAGAGTTTATCACTAACTCATAATCTTTTTTTGGGTAATCTACAACTTATAATCTATCTCTAATATATTATAGAAAAATGCTTCGTCTCGAGCGTCCGTCACGATCGAACGCTGGCTCGCGGCCCAGCCCACGTTACACGCGTGAGCGCTTTTTTCTCTGCCTCCCATCGTTGCTCCTTGCATGCCGCTCACTGTGCGTACTGCATGGAACCAGCATACCTACGTTGGCCCCACTAGCTAGCCAATCGAATAGTTAGCATGCCATGCATGCAACTCTCCTCACGTATACATGCGTACATGTATACACAGGCATCTGTATGTATATGTACACATATATCTTGTTTTTTCTTTCTTTTCTCCACCAAATTAATATCTAATTTGGCAAATCACTTCATCAGATAAGTCAAACTCATTGTTCCAATAGACAACCTTCATTGTTCCAGTAGGCAAACTTTATTGTTCCAGTAGGCAAAACTTTTTTTGTTTCAGAAGGCAAAAGCTATTGTTCCAGAAGGCAAAAGTTATTGTTCCTGTAGGCAAGCTCAACTGTTCCGTTAGGGTAAACTTTATTGTTCCAGTAGGCAAGCTTTATTGTTCTAGTAGGCAAAACCTTTATTTGTTTCAGAAGGCAAAAGTTATTGTTTCAGAAGGCAAAAGTTATTGTTCTAGTAGGCAAAGTTCAATTGTTCCAGTAGAACAAACCTTATTCTTCCATTAGGCAACTTTTATTATTCCAGCAAGCAAACTTTGCTGTTCCAGCAAGCAAAAATTATTGTTCCAGTAGGCAAACCTTGCTGTTTTCCAGTAGGCAAAAATTATTGTTCCAGTAAACAAACCTTGTTGTTCCAGTAGGCAAAAATTATTGTTCCAGTAGGCAAATCTTGTTGTTCCAGTAGGAAAAAATTATTGTTCCATCAGACCAAATACATTGTTCCAATTGGGTTTAGCCTATTGTTCCAACAGGCCAAATACATTGTTTCAATAGGTATATAAGTTGTTCCAGCAGGTAAGACTCATTGTTCCGGGAGGCTAGACTCATTATTCCAGCAGGCAAGATATATTGTTCCGGAAGGCTAGACTCATTGTTCCAGCAAATCAAATAAATTGTTCCAATAGGTATACAAGTTGTTCCATCAGACCAAATGCATTGTTCCAATTGGGCTTAGCCTATTGTTCCAGCAGTCCAAATACCAAGTTGTTCCATCGTATTAGACGTATTGTTCCAATAGTACAAATTAATTGTTCCATTAGTATAGATAAATTGTTCCAGTAAAAATTTATATAGCAACATGGAGCTTGTTTTGTTCGAAAAAATGCGAGGAACACGTTGGTGAAAACGGTTTGTGGATTGAAACTCCCAGTCAAAAAATATGACCGTTTAAAGAAAAACGAAAAAAGGAATCTTCGCTAACTTCAGCGATGATGTCATCGCATGCAACATGGAGGGAGAGAGAGCGTGTTTCCTACTGAGTGTGGCAGCATGCGACTTATTTATTTTGTGCTGCATGCTACATGCATCTGCTGCGGGCTGGGCTAGAGGCGGGCGTCCGATCGATTTTGTTTTGGTCGGACGTCCGTCCTGTAGTCGCTATTATATCAGAATTAGAATTTATCTCTAATATATTAAATCAGTTTTAATAGATTGTTATAGAGATTATTTATTTATTTTTTCGGAATTGCTTACTACCAGACGTCCGATTGCATCGGACGCCGCGGCCTAGCCCAACTGCTCGCGCGCTCGCACATGCCCAGGCCACGCCATCTAATCACGCCGTGCTCGTTACATGCACATCATTTTTTTTTATTGCTGTATCAATGAAGGCAACACGATTAGTGGGTTTGGAATGTATTTGAACGTATGTTTTTTTTGAGTTAGTGACAAACGATTGATTATACATGGCCGTGTCACTCATTGATAATATCCTGCTTGGTTGTGCATGCATCACGTATTAATCATCCGACCAACTAATCATAAGCTTAATATCCTACTAAATTGTGCATGTATAGGTTGCACCGTTTGAACAATATATTTGGCAAAACTAATTGTTTTACGAAATTGCTTTCCACCGGGCGTCTGATCGCGACAATTTTTGTTGCATGTGGTGTCAAAAATATTGCAGTAGCATAATTTTTTGTTACACGTGATGTCGAAAAATGTTACAGCAGCACTTTTTTTGTTAGACATATTTTTTCAAAAAGCCAAACTAATTGTTTCAGCAGGCCAAACATATTGTTCCAATACATACATAAATTGTTTTGACGGGCTAGACAGTTTGTTTCAATAGGCTAAACTAATTGTTTCAATAGGCTATATAAATTGTTCAAATAGGCTAAACTAATTGTTTCAACAGGCTAGACATATTGTTCTAATTGGGTTAGCCTATTGTTCCAGCAGACCAAATACATTGTTTCAATAGATATAAAAGTTGTTCCAGCAGGCAAGATTGATTGTTCGGAGAGGCTAGACTCATTGTTCCAGCAGGCAAGATAGATTGTTCCGGGAGGCTAGACTCATTGTTCCAACAGACAAACTTTATTGTTCCAGTAGGCAAACTTTATTGTTCCAATAGGTAAACTTTATTGTTCCAGTAGGCAAAACTCAACTAATCCATTAGGACAAACTTTATTGTTCCAGTAGGCAAACTTTATTATTCAATAGGTAAACTTTATTGTTCCGGTAGTAAAAACCTTTATTTGTTCTAGAAAGCAAACATTATTGTTTTAAAAGGCAAATTTATTGTTTTATAAGGCAAAAGTTATTGTTCCAATAGGCAAAGTTCAACTGTTCTTGTAACACAAACCTTATTGTTCCATTTGTCAACTTTTATTTGTTCCAGTAGGCAAGCCTTGTTGTTCCAGCAGACAAAAATTATTGTTTTAGTAAGCAAACCTTCTTATTCTAGTAGGCATTTTTTTACTATTCCAGCATACCAAATACATTGTTCCAATAGGTATGCAAGTTGTTCTATCAGACCAAATGCATTGTTCCAATTGGGCTTAACCTATTGTTCCAGCAGACCAAATACCAAGTTGTTCCATCGTATTAGACGTATTGTTCTAATAGTACAAAATAATTGTTCCATTAGTATAGACAAATTGTTCTAGTAAAAATTTATCGTTCCCGAAGGCAAAAGTTATTGTTCCAGTAGGCAAAGTTCAATTGTTCCAGTAGAGGGCAAATACAATTGTTCCCACAGACAAATATAATTGTTTCACGGGGCAAATACAATCGCTCCCATAGGCAAATCTAATTGTTCCCATGGGGCAAATATAATTGTTTCCAAAGGCAAATATAATTGTTCCACAAGGCAAATATATTATTTGTTCCCATGTGGAAATATAATTGTTCCACGAGGTAAATATAATTGTTCCCAAAGCAAATATAATTGTTCCAACGCAATATATTTTTTTTGTTCCAACATGCATATATAATTGTTCCATGAGACAAATATATTTGTCCCAAAGACAAATATAATTGTTCTCAGAGACAAATATAATTGTTTCACGAGACAAATATAATTGTTCCAAAAGGCAAATATAATTGTTTCCAAAGGTAAATACATTTGTTTCCGCAGACAAATATAATTGTTCCCAAAGGCAAATATAATTGTTTCCAAAGGCAATACAATTGTTTCCGCAGGCAAATACAATTGTTCACACAGACAAATATGTTCCACGAGACAAATATAATTGTTCCCAAAAGCAAATATAATTGTTTCCAAAGGCATATACAATCGTTCCTACAGACAAATACAATTGTTCACATAGGCAAATATAATTGTTCCACGAGACAAATATATTGTTCCAGCAGACAAAATACATTGTTCCAATAAGTATACAAGTCGTTCCATCAGAACTAGACATTTTTTGTTCCAATTGGGGGGTTTAGCCTATTGTTCCAGCAGACCAAAAATACATTGTTCTAATAGGCATACAAGTTATTACATCAGAATTGACATATTGTTCCAATTGACTTTAGCACATTTGTTTCAGCTGACAAAATACCAAATTGTTCCATCAGATTAGACGTATTGTTTCAACAGACTAATTTAATTGTTCCATTAGTATAGGCAAATTGTTCCAGTAAATTTTATATAGCAACATGGGTCATGTTATGTGCATAAAAATATCAGGAACACGTTGGTGAAAACGATTTGTGAATTAGAGCTCGCAGTCAAAAGTTGGGGCCATTTAAAGGAAAAACGAAAAAAGAATCTTCGCTGATGTTAGCGATGACATCAGCGCTGCAATTAGATGAGAGAGGAATGCGCTGGTTGCATTTTTCTGCTTGATGGCTCGCTGCATGCATGCTAATCGCGCTTCTGCCAATCCGCGCTGCATGCATGTCAGATAAACAGCGTTGGTGGACTGGGCCAGAGGGGCGTCCGATCTCGTGGAGGGCGAATGGTTTATTTTATAAGATTTAGTGAACAGCATCACCATCGATATGTGCGTGGGGAGCCTCGTCGTGTTCGCCTGCACAGGCTCGACGGCAAGAAGGCCGCGCTACTCGTGTCGGCCGTCGCCTCCGGCCTCATCTGCGGCGACAAGATATGGACGTTCCCGTCGTCGCTGCTCGCGCTGGCCAAGGTCAAGCCCGCCTATCTGCATGAAGTTCACGCCAGAGAGCTAGAGGATTAAGGCACTCCATTAATTGGATCTTCCGTTTCAGCAAAGAACGGTAGTGTTTTGGCCCTTTTCGACAAACAACATTGCAAGTTGGTTAGCATATAAAGATTATCTTTAACTCATAATATTTTTTCAGGTAATCTTCAACTCATAATCTATCTCTAATATATTAGATCAGATTTAGAGTTTATCTCTAATATATTATATCAGTTTTATTAGTTTGTTATAGAGATTAATATTGACCGCTAGATTTACATAATATTATCCAAGTTCAATTAATGATGTAGATCTTTCCTTTTTTTTTCTTGATTAATGTAGAAATTTTTAGTATTTTTCGATTAATGTGAGAATTTTTAGAATTTTAGAATTAATGTGGTGACTCTGTTTCGATTAATGTGAAAATTTCTAGAATTAATGTGGTGACTCTGTTTCGATTAATGTGAAAATTTCTAGAATTTTAAAATTAATGTGGTGACTCCGTTTAACTCTGTTTTATATATATAGTAGATAGATAGATAGATAGATTATCATGGCCCTCTATGCACATGCCACAGGCCGCACATGACGCCGGAGCAATAAAATCATCAAATTGGTCTCATGCATATGAAAGAAGAGATTGCTGGCAAAAGGTGGGTTATGTGACCAGTGACCAGGACTCTTGCTTGGATGGACTGTTTTCATTGTGTATGTATCAATCTTCACATATATTATAGGAGATGCAAATACGGTTGGAGGAGGCTGCTGCATTGGTAACCCTGTTGCTCAACGTGGATGGAAAGAAACAGACGGTTTGACCGAGTGCGATCAAGTTCATGTTTGTTCGAGCATCTCTAACAGACTATACAATATTGTAGCAGATATAGAGGGGCTATTGGAGGAAATGAATCTTTTAGTGTAAATTATGGAGGATTTTAGAGGGATGGATAGAGGGAACACCAATAGTGTTCGAGGAAAGATATACAGGGACAGTTGGTGATGTTATTCCTGTGTGTTTGGCGGCAAATCCTGAATCAAAATGCACATTGCACATCTAAGGCCCTCTTCGGCAGCTCGTTGTGTTGCGTTCTGTTCGGTTCCAACCACCTGCCCAGAACCTGCCCAGAACGTGTATGCGCATTAATGGCTGAGACACTGTGAACTGGGCCTCTAACTGCAACCAAAACGCAACCAACCGAACCAAAACGAGCTACCGAACATGGCCTAAATCAAACCACACATTGCACATCTAAATAAACCAAACCATGCTATCTTATGATTGTTTTAGATCATACGGGGACTCCTTTAACCTTAATACATTTCTTTTAGTTTGTGTGGTGGCAAATTTAGGTGGGATTTTCATGTATACTTGCTTCTGAAGATCCCTATTTAGAAAAAACATTCTTCGCATCAAATTGATACAATGGCCAGTCAAAATGTGCGATGCAAGATATTAGAGTTCTCACCATACTCATCTTTGCTAGGGAGCAAAGGTCTCATCGTAATCAAGTTCATAAGTTTAACTAACTCTTGTCCACAAGCTTTGCTTTGCACTCGACTATGTTTTCAAGAGCTTTCCATTATGATTCTTTTTCATGGTGCATATCCATTTGAAGTCGACTACTTTTTTTCTCAACGGGAACGATAAAATACTACAAATCTTTCTTTTCGAGTGCTGCTAGTTCCTCTTTCTAATCTTTGTTCCATCTTAAATCTGACTTTGCTTCTCTCCAATATTTTGGATTGCATTAAGTCCATTTTACATTCCTAAACTATAGAAAAAGTACATTTAGGCATAGTTCTTTTCAGCTTAACAGCTTAACGGTTTAACGACTTATCTACGTTTTAAAAAGACATATGTTTTGAGTTTTTTTAATCCATTTTTTCGCTATTTTGAAGGTGGGTCCTAATGTTTTAAAAGGCAAGTCAAACGAAATGGATCCGAATATTGAGACTACCTCGAGAAGCGCTTGAAATTCAGTCATTTTAGCCATTCAACTATTCAGCCGTTAAAATCAGCTGAAAAGAATAGGCCCTTAATTCTCCAAACGATGAAATGGTCTACTTCAACTATGAAATGGAGTAAATAACCTCCAATGGTGTTGTAAAGATGGTTTTGCTATTTTTAATTTGAATAAATCTATTTTCCACCCTTAAACTATGGCACCAATTGGAGAGATGAAATGTAAACTATGTAGACTGGTTAGAAGGATTCGTACGAGATATAGTTAACTATACGAGAACCTCCACAACCAATGTTAGCTTCGATAAATGATACCATGTGGATTTATGCGAATTTTCTGGAATCACTACTTTCTCTGTTGCTCTTCTCGACACATATACATCTTACCGGGCCGTTGGTCTTGGGATCATCAACCTAGAAATAAAAAAGTCCACTTTGCCCCCTTCAATTATTGTAAAAGTTTGGTTTTGCCCCCTCAACTCTAAAATCGAACATTCAACCTCCCTCAACTATCAAGTCCGGTCAAAATACCCCTTCACCCAAAACCACTATGGTTTTATATGACATGGCAACCATTTTTTTCAAAACAAAATTTAAATAAATGAAATAAATTGTTAAAAATCATAGAAATATCAAAAATAGAATAAAAATATCTAAAAATTTGGAATAATGTGTAGAATCCAAATACTATAATTTTACGTGCATAATTATATAAAAAAATATATGTGTCCTATAATATGTTTTATTGATTAAATAGTTTAAGCTTTTAGGGAAAATAAGTCTGGCTTATAGGAAAAGGAGAAAACTAAGAGAAATACAGGGACGCTAGCTTTACCTTTTAATTTGCATTTTTAAATTCAAATTCAAAGTTAGTTTGACCTTTTAATTGTAGCTTTAAAAATTAAATTCAACATTCAAAATAGCATACTTACCTTTTGCATTTTTATTATTTTCTACCAACAAAACTTTCCTATTTTTTTATTTTTTTAATCAATAAAGACATTCCTCAACAAAAATACATATAAATACATATACAAACATTATACTTTGAATATTTGGATTCTACGTATTATTCTAAATTTTTTGGTATTTTTATATGATTTTATTGAGCTTCCTATGATTTTCTGCAATTTATTAAATTTTGTGAATTTATTTTGTAGATTAAAATGATGACTAGGTTGACATGTCATCCAAAACCATGGTGGTTTCGGTTGAAGGGGGGTAATTTAACCGGTTTTGATAGTTGAGTGAGGTTGAATGCCCGGTTTTAGAGTTGAGGGGGCAAAACCAAACTTTTACAATTGTTGAAGGGGGTAAAAGTGGACATCTTCCACCCATAAATACACATGGCCCAACAACGGATATAGATGATTATGCTCAATATTCCACGAGATCACTTTCTCTTTCGTTTTTCTAAAATTTGCTGGAGTTAAAATCATGTCATGCTTCGTGATGGTGGTTTCGGTGGGTGATGGTCGTCTTACCTGCTTCTGGAATGACCGTTGGCTCTCCGGCATGCTCCGACCCTTCTAGCCCCCAATCTCTTCAATCAAACTAGACGTCGTAGCGGCTCCGTGGCCTTACTCCTCCCCGGTCACCTGTGGTTGCAGCTTTGTGGTCCCATCTTCTCAGACATCCTCTTCAACGAATCCATCCTTCTCTAGAGTAAGGTCCATCTAGTCACGCTCTCCGACTCCTCGGGCGAGATCATCTAGAGCCATTCCCCTTCCGGCCTCTACTGTACTAAATCGGCCTACTCTCTCCAATTCCGGGGTAGTACGTCCCGCCCTCTCGCTAGTGCCATTTGGTTCGCCCGGGTTCCAAACAAATGCAAATTCTTCGCTTGGACCATGAGCCTTTGTCGCATCAACACCGCCGACCTCCTCTCTAAGAAAGGATGGCCCCACCAACGGGCTTGCTGTCTCTACGATGGGCCCCCCAGAAACGACCGACCACCTGTTCGGATCTTGCAGTTTCTCCTCTATCATTTGGCAGACCCTACTACCACACGACCCCCCCCCCCCTGCCAGGAACGCCACCTTCTAAGATTGGTGACTCGCTTGTCAGGCGAGCCTCCCTAAGGCCACCTCCTGTTCCTTGAACGGCCTCATCATCCTATCGTTTTGGGAGATCTGAAAAGAGCGGAATAGGAGGATCTTCCAACACTAGTTCCTTCCTACCACCCAAGAAGTTGGTTGCACTAGAGACGAGATCGTTGCGTGGAATGCGGCCTCCTCCTCCTTGTAATCTTCTCTAGTTGCTTGTTCCTTCCTCTCCCCCCCCCCTCTTTACTCCTTCCTGTAAATTGTACAACTGCTTCTTTGTCTTTAATGGAATGGCAGTATCCCTGTCCTTTTGCTCAAAAAATAAATAAATCATGTCATGTGTAATGTCGAGTGTCAACCATTGTGACTAAAGATACAAGTTGAGCTTGAGGAAGCAGATCAATTTTGAAACATAGGTATGTGATATGTCAGCCGCTGGCCAGCTATGAGCTTTGCTTCACTTGCTGTAATTCATCGTGATACAGCTGCACAGGTTGTGAGCTTTGCTAAATGTTGGACTTGATCAAACCTTGAAGATGTGATAATCTCTCGTTTTGGCTTTTGATGTTCCGGGAAACTTGATGATATGACATATACTAAAAAAAATGCACGCTGACTGATGTAGATCACTTGCATATAACTGTAAGGTTGATGAGATTTCCAACAGTATTGTTACTAATTTAGTCAAACAAACAATACAATACTAAATTACATCCATCCTTTTTTTGCTGATTACATGGTACATTACTAGTAAACTACTACTGTAATACAAAACACGGTCGTGAGGAAAGCATACATTTTTACAAGCTATCAAGCCATGACAGTCGCAATTCAGATAAGCTATCGACCCTCTCATGTAAATTGTCAATACCTCTTCTTACATATCACTACCGAAGCCCTTGCACTGCGTTCATATCTTTGGTTCAACCGCGAGATCGATCAAGTCCCAGCATTGAACTGAGCCACTTGCAGACGTCGTCCATTTCTTCAGGGATAGTATAATGGCCCAGTCTGCATAAATGACATGATGTTAATTCTGAATTTTTAGAAAATGAAATATGAAGCGATCATGTGGAAAATTATGCATGTTCATTCATACCCGTTGTAGCTTTTAAAACTCAGATACGGGAAGCCCGAGGATAGCAGAACCTGAGCTGACCTCTCACCATTTCTGTATTTTACCACCTCATCAGCTGAAAGAACACAATGAAACAACTCAATTTTTTAGTGTTCTAAAATCTGCATGAAATCTAACATTTATGTTTTTGAGCGAAAAGATCTAACATATATCAACACATCTACTGCAAAGCACTAGCAGCGTTAAGCCGTCAACCTTTTCCATGGCTGAGCAAGATTGGCAAGGCAGCAGCTCTTCTGAGAGCAGGCTGTGAGCTCTCCATCCTGCTCCTCAGGGACCTAATTAAACAAGATTACATGAGCAACATCAAAATCAAACTGTCAATTAACAGTTTAACGCTGCTGTTTTTTTATCTAAAAATATCAGAGAATCAGACCTTGAGCATGGAAGCCAGCCACTTAAACCAACGACAGCGCTGAGGGTAATCGGGTACGCAGCGCCACTTGTGAATCTCCCATGAGCATAGCATGCAGCAGAGTGGAGGGCAGCGGCTGCACCCATGCTGAAACCGCCTATCCCAAGCCTCACTGAAATTGGGAAATTTTACCAGCAAGAATGGCTAATTAGGACAGACGTATGATACTATTATTATATATGGCCTTCACGCATTTATCTTCCTGGCAAAGCATTTGCATGACCCAGTAAACAGAGAATTGCTTAGGAAAAAGTGCCAGTTTAGTCTCTCAACTTTCATGTTTTCGCCAAATTCATCCCTAAGGTCCAAAACCAGTTTTGGCACATCCCCGATCTTTTAAAACCGTGCTGATTTGGTTCCTTGACCAGTCAAACCCAGATTTGAGGACGGTTTTAGCTGATGTAGAGCTCATGTGACAGATTCCTCTTACATGGTAATCTACATCACACTCCACGTGCCTTTTTTTTCCTTTTCTTTTCCCCATCTTCCTCTTCCTCCTTCCCTTTCTCTCTCCCCCTCGTCTCTGTGACTCTCTCGGCGGACATTGGGGAGGACATGGCAGCGGCGACCGCGGCCGGCGCGGGAGGAGACGGCGGCGGCGACATGGCCAAGACGCTGAGAGATGGGGCGGCGATCATGAGGAGACGGCGGCGGTATGGCGGCGGCTACCGCGGGAGGAGACGCCGGCGGCTACCGCATGCAAGACTAGCCACATGAGCGTGCAAGACTAGCCACATGAGCGCCACATCAGTTAAAACCACCTCAAATCTGGGTTTGACCGGTCAAGGGACTAAACCAGCATGGTTTTGAAAGATCGGGAACGTGCCAAAACTGGTTTTGGACCTCAGAGACGAATTTGGCCAACGTGAAAGTTGAGGGACCAAACTGACACTTTTTCCAATTGCTTATATAGTCATATCTCAAAAGAAAATGATATGTCAATTTGCCAACTGAGTAATTCAGAAATGAGTACCATCAGATGGCTCGGAGGACAGTAGGTTTGCGACATGCGCAGCTGAAGCATCCAGCCCTTCAATGTCATCACGCCCATCCACCGATGTTTCGTCCACATCAAACCCTGTTTCCATTTCAGCAGATAAAAAATAAGGATAAAACATTTCCTCCAAAAATAAGAAGATGGCAATATCACTTTGTCTCAGAATCTGTAGCAAGTTGCAGCAAAGAAACAGCCTAGAAACTTAGGAAAGCAAAGTTGCAGGCCTTGCAGCCAACTCATATGTAGTTCAGAAACCCACATGCAGTGCAAGGGAATCCACCGAAAGCTGCGACAGGCCGTGTTGGTGCCGTAGGGCAAATCCATTTGATCTGCACGACGATGAGATAAGCTTGAGAGCCAATAAACTTAGAATTAGCTGGGCACAGTGCTACGGCTAACCTTGTGATTCAGATAAGTTTCAATAGTCTGAAGATAACAAGTAGCTATACATATACAACTGTACTTAGGGAACTAGGAACAGGATTGTAGATGGCTGTATTATTGAATAAACTGCGAAGTTAGTTCGGTTTCTTACATTGGGTAGTGGAAGAGAATCCAGAACCTGGGACCAGCTGCAGAAGACAAAAAAAGAAATGGAAAACAAGAGAAACAAATTAGGTTTGTGTTTCAAGAAAAAGTATTGCAACTAGTCAGCAACTGGTGCAGATATTTTGTTCTAGCTTCTCGTATCAATTATTACTTCTTCTTACATTACCATGTCAACAACGCTTGTTATCATAAAGCATTGGCGAATAAAACGGTTTCGAAAAAGAACAATGAGGACAGAATAGAACTTTGACATATGAGATATGAACTCAGGCACGGCCCAGACCCTGTGCGGGCTGTGCGACCGCACAGGGCCCCCAAACTAATAGGGCCCCTAAATTGCCCCAATACAGCAAGTATGTACCTATAATTTTCTGTCATATTTTAGAATACAGGGAGTACTAGTTATGAATATTTTGTTTCTCTAAATTTTAAAGATGTTTTTATAAGTTAGAAAAGAAGTGCATAAGTTTGAATTTTCTCTCTTATAATATTGTATTTTGAGGCCTATTTGTAACTTAGTTATATTTTCGCACCGGGGCCGTACTTGATCTATTACTGCAGCTACTGAGGCTACTGTAGAACTTGTAATTTATCTGAAATGTCATAGCCTATCATCAGGTAGTAAAACAGTTTCCTTACAAATGAAACATATCATTTAGGCCTTGTTTGTTTCAGATTAAATTAAATGAAAATTGTTATTTTTGTATAAGCCAAATGATGTAATGTTTTGTAGTCATTCTTGTGGGGTTTTAAATAGTTCTTCTTAAAGTTTGTAAAATATTTTTTTCCTAATTTTTTGAACTCGTTAAAATGTATTTTGAGGGGGTCAAAAATTTGCTACAGTAAAACACAAATCAACATTAATCTGAAACAAACAAGGCACTAGTGAGAATATACACTGGAAAAGCAAATTAAGTGTGGAGAGAACAACTGAAGCTGACAATTGACAGTTGACGCATGCATATTGAACTCAGAAAAAGGCAAATTCATGACAGGCATATTCGTTGCTTTGCTCCCAAAACTCATAGAGATGTACAAGGCAAGAAAAAACTATGTAATTTAATGCCTTATCACAAAAAAAAATGAGGTGCACCATGCATTCTTGTTGGCAGACAGAACCTTGCATGAGCTAACCCACAGCTTTGCAATACGCCAATACCTAATCAGCAATAGTAAACTTCCACCACAAGCCTTCGGCATTCTTCGAGTGCGTAATTTCACGCTCACTACTCGTTAAAACACTGCACAAACCTTGAATCAGCTGCGAGGCATGCATTAAGTTAAAAAAAACATTGGCCATATCTGATATATATCTCTATTATTTTACGACATACAGCTAGTTTTCTTTTCAGAAAGCACAGAGCTATCCTCAGCGCTTCCCCATGGCTTCTTTCCTTGTACTACGTACAGGAAAGCGAAGGCGCACCTCCTCCATTCCATGGTTGGTTTGTTAGGTGTCGAACAGGAGATAGATGATCAGGACAAGGAGATTTTTCAAACTTTGGAGTAAAAGCCATACTAGGAATATATGCACAGACAGAAATGGAGAGGCCGTGTCAATCATTTCTACCAAAGTTCAGGCTTGGGAGAATAAAGCGATCGAGTGCATCAATGTCGTCTTGACAGGCTAACACCTAGTTCTCCTCCTCCCATGCCATCTGATCATGCATCCTCACCCCAAATGTGCCACGCATGTCTAGCTCGTCCGCATTCAGATTTCGGATTAGCACCAGCTGCTAACTTAGTTCTGAATTCTGGTGTCTATCTATCTAATAGAGCTTAATTTGCAGGCTATTCGATCGCTTCTGAAAGGATATCATGATCTTGGCGAGTAGAAGAAAGAAGTGTAGAAGCATCTTGCTGGTGACTAGCAGGTTAATTACCTTGCACCATTGTCACCTAGGCCATGGAGCCACACAATGGTGGCCTGGTGCCTCCCCTTGGGCCTCACCACGTAGGTCCTCCCGTACTCGACTCGCCGGCTGCCGCGCGCCCCTGCATTTTTCACGGACGACCAAGCATTGATCGATCGATCCTGGTTAGCAGCATGCCAACATCTGCAACCACCATGAATGCAAATCACCATGGAGGTAGAGAGGAGTGCCACAGACCAGAAGAGCTGCTCCCATAGCTCATGGTGTGCTGCTGCAAGAAGCCAAGAACGCAAGCTAACTGGAGATGGTGATCAGGCGGTGGCTCAGCTCAGCTGCCGCTGCTCTGAAGAAATCAAGAACTGAAGTATAGAGGCAGCTAGCCTCGATGCGTGCAGTCCAGGCAGGCAAGCAATGGAAACCTGTGGAAGTACGAAGTGCACAGCCCCAACCGACCTGTATGGATGTATTTGTAGTGTGAGATCGGGGGGAATATGAACAGCCCCACGGGTGAATCCGCATCCGGTAACAGTTTGCGGCTCCGCGCCCGCCATGCGTCGCTGCAAGCTGTCATCACCAAGAGAATCCAGGGAAAGGCAAGATGGCTTAGTTCAAGCTAAGGAGTGGAGAGGAGAGGAGATAGCATGGGGATAAAAAGATTGGGGGCTTTGCCTGTCTCAAGGTAGAAGAATAATTTTTTTACTCGGTTGTAGTGGCATGTGTAGTGTGGATGCAGAAGCTAGCAGGCAGAGTGGGCGCTGGTGTACATGTCACAGCAAGGCTTAGCAATTCCCATGCAAAGAGGAGGAGGAGGGGGGGGGGGGGGCATGCATGGCAATGGCTTGGCAAGCTGCATTTGGGCTGAGAATAGATGCAGCCTTGGAAGTGGAGGAGGAACCGAAATATAGAAATATTACTCAGGGCCCTCTTTTGGGGAATTTTATAACCACCCAAAAATCTCATCTTGGTGATCTTGATGAGGTACTAAAATGCCCACTAGTTCGGCATCGTGATTAATCCCAAGACATAATATATATAATATATATGTAAACCTTAATCGAAGTGACAAAGAATGCGCATAACTATTTTTTTTCACCTAGAGATAGAGACGCTCTTTGATTTACGGTTCGGTTCGATTTGATTTGGCCGAGCCAAAAGTCAAGAGTCTTTTAAAAAAATATGAAAAGACTAAAATGATTTTTTTAGATATTTGAGAAAATTTTCATAGATTCTTAAAAAAATATTACAAATTGTTACACTAGATGGACTGTACAAAAATAAAAAAATTGGTTTAACCAAACAAAATCAAACCTAACCGTAAAACAAAGAGCGTCAGAGAGAGAAAGTAGGATACTAAAGTGAATACTAACTGTTTCTGAGCTGAAGAAAGGTTCCTCTGAGCAACACCACATATTGAGCCCGGAAAGGCAGAGCACTAGTTACCTGTTTTGTAGAATGCCTCAAGGCCTGTTTGTTTCATGCTCCTCCTGTGATCAATTTGGCATGCAGTACAAATTACTTTTGGTTTAAATCCTCTAACAAGTTGCGATCGTTTGTTGGATCATGAAAAATTTAACCAAACACAAAAAAATCCTCTAACAAGTTGCGAAAGTTGCGATCGTTTGTTGGATCAGGAAAAATTTAACCAAACACAAAAAATCCTCTAACAAGTTGCGATCGTTTGTTGGATCAGGAAAAAATTAACCAAACACCAAAAAAAAAAACGTGTTATGGTCGGCATTGCCGCTTTTCTATGGTTTACTTGGCTTTGTCAAAACAATATTGTTTTTAACAGATGCAAATAGACTTCTTTTGTACATGCTACTGTCAAAGGATCTTGCTAGTTGGCCATTGGGTGTAGCTTCTAAAGGAGAATTAAACAAAGATGATCATTGTAGCATGCCTTTTTTTTTTTTTTGAGGCGGTAACTTTTCTTTGGTAATGGAACTTTCAGCCTATTTTTATTGTGGATGTTAAATCAGCTTTGTCTACACGTTTCACTCTACAAATTATTGTTGACACCAAATTTTGGATAAAGCCGATTGGCATAAAGAACCTAGAATCAGCTAAGTTGGGCTGAATGATATGGCAGAGGAAGTTGTACCGAATTGTTAGATATTTTAGGTAGTGTTAGATTAGGCATTGTTAGGGTTGTTGAATATGCGTACAAGTAGAATGTATGGACTTTAAGTTGTAATAGACAGGGGAGGATCGTGTTAGAGTCGGACTCGTATCCTGGCTCCTATATAAATACTATCTTAATCGAAATTGTTGTGCATCACCATTTAGATTAGGGGGTAGGATTCACCATAGTTCTATCGACTAACACATTCATCGACAATAATTTGTTTATCCTCGTTCTTGGTTGTAGCTTGGTTTTTTGTTGGTTAACATATTAGTTTAATCGATAGTTTGTTCATCCCTCCCTCTACTACAGGGCTGATTATAGTCTTTGCTATAAATTGGTTACCCTTTAAATCTATTAGTTTAGATCCAACCAATTTGCTAATAGATTCACTATTTTTGGATATGTTTTCTTTTGATTGCTATCAAGTTAACAGGTAGGTTTACATTAGTTTAAATCTAATTATCTATCTAAAGTCAATTACTTTTTTCTTGTTAATTGCGGGATTAAATTGGTTGACACATCTTCAATCCTTTGATTTGGCGCTGACAGGATCATAAGTCTTAAGCTTAGGTGTGTTGAATAGATATAACTTTCAACACCAACAATTATCTAAAAATCATACTATGATAAAAAACACCAATGGATGAAAACTCACAATAGGACAAGTATTATAAATTAACCAATTTTTTGCAGGAAATATTGATAGTTTCTGTAGTGCTTAAAACGCAATTCGACCCAGAACTGAAGCTCCAGGAGCTCTGGATATGGCACTGTTTATTATGCATGGCAAGTACCCTGAAGAATTATGCAGCAAGGAAGATTCCAGAAATATCTCAAAGGTGTCGACACTGACACAACACAGATTTCAGGCCAACTTGGTATTGCAGCTTCATGAAGGAATTGATACTGCAGTGCAGCAAGTATTCCTGATTAGTGCTCGTCATCAAGCATATGTATGCAGTTACAAAGATAGTTACACTTAACTGTAAAATTACCGATTGATGGGAGCTACTCCTACAAGGACTTGTCATGAATAATTTGTAAACTTCATCGCCTTTTTTTTTTGTGGTACTTAACATCTCCGTTATAAATCTCATCACGTTTACATCGACGATCAGCCAAAATATTCCTCAGTAACATTCATAATCCCTGTTTCTCCTTTGAGGTGACCTTTTCTTATAACAAACTGCTATTCTGAGGTTCGGCTTGCTAAGAAAGTGATTCAGCTTTTCTTTTCCAAATGCCGTAGGGTAGCTTTCGGAATGGTGGTAGGCTTTGATCCCTCGCTCAACGATCCAAATTTTAAAGGGATTAAACAAGGCCTAAGTCAAATCTAAACTAACCCCTAAGCATTTGTGGCAGAAGAATAATGCCAAGGATTACACCAAGTTTTTCTTGTGTCATCCCCACTACAAACAGCAAGAATCATATGCACGCCAACTATGCATTTTCTATTCATTTGATATTAGCTTTATGGGGGCAGCTCAGGCTAAATTATGTGGGCTACATATGGTTTTTGTCCCTATCTTGGATTGTGAGAGTAGAGGCTGCATAGGGGGTAGATGAAGTTTCTAATAGAGACTAGGTTATTAACTACATAATCTTTACTCTTTGCTAGACATTATAGGCCATGATTGTGTTGTTTCATAGGGCCGGCTTGGGGCCTGCATATTCCTTATTTAGCATACTTTTGTTCTAATTGCATATGCTCCTACGAAATGTGAAGCATCCATGAAGGTTTTTCAAAAATAATATATATATTCTGAAAAAGGCTCCACAAGTGAAATGTGAGCAATTGTTAGTGAAAAGCTTGCCGTTTGTCGGCTACTGGGAACAGGAGAAAATTTTGAGAAAAAAAATCAAACCAAATTGAACTGATTATTTGCCCTTTTTTTTTTATCAATGCTAATGCAGGGGCTCATGAATTAACCGGTTCAGACCCCTTCTTAATGGATTTGCCAAGTTTTTTTGGCCTTTCAAAAAAAAAAAAAAAAGGCAGTGTCCACCGTTGTATTCCTCCTGTCCTCTCCAAATGAATGCACGACGAATTCGATCAATTTTTTTTTGTCACACTTCGGTGGAAGCTAAAGGCCTTTTTGGGGGCCACGAATTCTGCATGAAACCTTTGCACAGCACTACATATGTTGTTTGAATTGTCTATATATGTGTGGATCTGAAATAAATAACCGTGCACTTTGTGCTCACACAGTCGCGTATTAAGTTAACACGGTTCCATGTGTAGACTTCTTCCTTTCTCACATGGAATACTTCAAAGTTATGATTACAGTGTGCTGCAAGAAAGCTTCTGAATTCTGATTGCCTATGTCGTTAGGTACGGTGCCCTGAATTCATCATCTCCCACCGAATAAAATAACGGAAAGATGGCTTCACTGTATGATTTGAGTCCACATCAAGGCCTAATTAACACAAGTCAACCATCGAAATGCAACAAGGAATGATACAAAATGAAAAGAGAAATTTGAGGCCACCGTCGTCTCGAGAAAGAATAAATAGTGCCACACACAGGCTCCAAATCCTCCTGCCGATTGCAATTTGCATCATCTCACCAGAAAAATCCTGAGTAAAGCCTGCCTCCGTACTTTCTTTCCCTTCTTAATTATGCAGTTTATATTATATGTATACAATTTGTCCTTTTTATTCAGTTCACTTTGATAACTGTTTTTGGAAGGAAAAAGATATTTAAGGTGAATTTTAGTGCAGAACTTATCCTCTGATCAACCTTGAATAATCAAGAAAAAAAGTAGCACTTTTTTCTGGCTGCTTCTTAGTTGTGTGATAAATGTTCTTGCATTTAAAATAAAAGGTTTTATTACCTTTTGGATTTTTTTACCTCCCTCCAGACTCTAGCTAGCTTAAGGCCCTGTTCTTTTTAGCGTATCGTGCCATTGCATATTACTGTAGTAAATTTTTTTATATAGCCTATATATTGTGATAATTCGTAACTATTTTTTCGTGGCTTTTAGTAGTACTTTCAAAGATTCTAAAACTATTTTTAATTATTTTTTAATAATTTTTAGATCCCTTTTCGAGGGCTCTCAAATTTGCTACAGTATTACGCCAACACAACTATACGCTGAAAAGAACAAGGCCTAAAACTGAATTATTGTAACCTTACTTGTGGTCACGTACAGCTTACCATGTAAGTCCGGAGCCTGTTTCATTATCTAATAAAAGTGAAGGAAAAGAGGAATGTTAAATCAAAAGATACAAAGTATACTCCCTCCGTTTCAAAATACAAGACATATAATTTTTTAGCACGATCTCTAACGTAGAACTTTGACCATTAATTTTTTCACAACATATCATCAACAACTATAAAATTAACATAAAACGAAAGTATTTTTAAATACGAATTGAACTGTATATATCACATGCATAACATTAAACATATATGTTTTTAGCTAATTATTAGTCAAAAATTACAAATGTTGATCTTTTTTAATACATGTTCACCTTATATATTTTGAAAGTACTCCCTCCGGTCACAAAAAGAAGTCGCCGTTGACTTTTGGTCACGCCTTTGACCATTCGTCTTATTCAAAAAAGTTATATAAATATTATTTATTTTGTTATGATTTGGTTTATTATTAAATGTATTTTAAGTATGACTTATATTTTTACAGATTTGAACTAAATTTTTGAATAAGACGAATGGTCAAAGACGTGTCCAAAAGTTAACGGCGACTTTTTTTTATGACCGGAGGTAGTAATATTTTTGAATTTAACTAAACTTTTACATGATGACACATGATAAAAGTTTCAAAAAAAAATGGGATTTATTTTTCAATCCATGGGTGCAGCCATCCTATGTGCCCCTTTAGCGCCACATTTTTGTAAGTATTCACACGAGTTTTAAGCTACAGAAACCTACCATTGGAAGATTCATTTCTGCTTGCAGCAACTCTGTGTCTGGGTTCACTGAACTGTTAAAAAAAAAGACAGATCAAACAGAATATGACAATGCGTATATAAAAATTGCCACGCTTATCTTCACATGAAAGTAACTATGCATGGTGCACACTTCATTAACTACAATATCATCCAAGGAAAAGGGAAAAAAGGAATTTTATCTAATTTACCACTTAAGTTTCTGGTAAGCACTCTCCTCTCCCCAAAAGAATAAAGCGTCTTATTGTAAATGTGAAGCACTGTTAAAAGCCACAGGAGCACACGCAAGACTTAACGCCTGAAAGTGCCAAAAGATGAGATCGATGTGGGGGAGGAGCGTGTCAGCGTCATCCAATTAAGCTATGTCCCCACGAGATGCCGCGGGAATTTCTCGTGTTCTTGGCGCCCTTCTTTTCATGTCTATTTGCTACTATTCTTTGTCACTGGAGACACCAGCTCGAAGCTTATGGAACCGGGGAATCCAAGCACCACAACCTTCTTCCTTTGCTTCTCTCTTTTCATTTTCTCTCTTCAGAACTCAAGACAGCGGCGCCGTGTAAATGTCAATGCATATACATATACCACAAGATCATCTTGGCGATCACAAAAGTCCAGTACATACTACAGAAGCTGAAAAGGAGGGCCTCTGATGGATAGCAAGAACATCAAACAGCTAGACAGCACTATTTTTTTTTTTATGAACGAACGAGCTACAAAGCACTGCCTTCAGATTCTACTTTCAGGCTTGGGATGAGGCCACCTACGTAGGCAAGAATCCGATCTTCTTCATACTGACAATTCTGCGTGCGTGTCGCCTTCGCCTTCACAGGTGATCAGGTCTCTAGCCAGCGGTTCAGAGCATCGCCAACGAGATCTTTATATTTTGTTCTCTATAGTCATTCTCTAAATCACTATTTGTTTCCTATATTACTATTTTCTCCAGCGGATTCTTTATGCTCAAAAAGATATAAAGATCGGAGCTAGAGTCGCTAAATATAGATACACTGTATGGAGTATAGAAACTCTGCTGAATCGTTACAGAGAGTGAAGACTGTTTGCAATAGTATTTTAGGAAACATACTGGCTGCTGACGATGCACCAGCACGGCAGGACACCGCCGGCTGCCCCCCGTCTACGGCCACAATTTGCCTAGGGCGTATTTTCCTTTTAGCAGGAGGCAAGTACACCCTCTAGAACTCCCAAATTCAGCTACCTTGTCACACTCATCCTCCTGTCCAAGAACACCACCCACTTTGCAATCGGCATCGCCTCACCTCACCTCAGCATGGTGGAATCCTCTTCTTCCCCTTCTCTTTCTTTCTCTGAGATTTTCCGTTGCGCGAGGAATATCGCGGCTCCCTCGAAACTTCGCGCATTGGTGGGAGAATTAGATGTGGGCAGGTAGTAGCATTTGCATTCGCGCATATACTTGTTGCACTGTGATGCATAGGTTGGTTAACTTCACTTCATGAGTTGATATCTGCTCTGATCAAAAGAAAAAGGGAGGGAAATGAGCTGATGTTTTTGTGGTTTCAAATGCAGGGAATTCAGAGAAGCATGTATTTCTCTTTTGGCTTTTGGGCTGGCTGGCTGGGGGAGCTGTAACCAATTGACCAGGCATTAGCAACTCAAATCGGCTACCTCAACCAGCAAAAGGGTAAAAAGAAATATTGTCGTTCACATTATTTCGATCAAAAATATGTATTGGCGTTCACATTGGAGCATGGTGGAAAAAAGGGTTTTGTTTCTTCTTTCTTTGCAGGAATGGGGAAAAGGTCACGAAAAGGATGGAACAAAGATAAGCAAATTATACCCCGGCCTTTTCAGATGCCGCTCATTCGTCCAAACTGAAGCCGAGGTTGGCATGCGACCCACGGCTGCACGACAGGTCATCAGACGGGGAACAGGCCGTATACAACCTTTGCGTGACTGTTGTCAAAGGGTGTTATCTGGAGAGTGGAGTATGTGTTCCATTTCACTATGTCCCATCACTATTCGGCATTTTCTATTGCTATTTATCTTTTAACTCTTTATATTAACCATTCACTGCACCATCACTATTCATCTTCTCAACTGTGTGCTCAAAATTGCATTGTTGCGGTGATGGGACGCCCCTGTCTGGGGCAACCCTTGGATTGCCACTTCGTTATGCTCAATGTAGCAAGCATTGTCTAGCGCTACTGGTATCCTATTTCTATTCAAGACCAAGAGTTGTATTAGGAAAAATTGTCGAAACAGGTTTGATTGGTCCTTTGACTGATCGACACGGTGGTTTTAAAGAAGTTTGCATCTATGGCATCAACCTAGTAAGAATATGATCGGTTTTACAATGCATCAACTTGAAGATGACCGGCATCTAATTTAGGCGTGTGTTTTTAGGTTTTCTAATTTAGGCCACGCTGTTGAGAGAGGAAGGGGTGGCACCAAAGTTGGGAGAGGAAGGGGCGGCGCCGAAGTTGAGGAACAAAAGAGAGCGGGAGGTGATTGGGGCGGTGCAGCGGTGAGAAAGAGAGGAAGAGAGAAAGTGAGGTTATTAATATAACACATGGGCTCAAGTAGAAAGAGAGGAAGAGAGAAAGTGAGGTTATTAATATAACACATGGGCTCAAGTAGACAAGGAATTGAATTAAAATTTTATTTTCACATTTGATCCACATATGATGCCGCATCATTCGCCACGCCACATTCATGCTACATCACTATAAAAGGCCACATGGACAGCCAAATCTACGAAACCACCTCAGATCCACCTCGTTGATCGGTCAAAACCCGATTTTGATAATTAGGGGACTAGTTAAAGGATGGTTTTAGGTTCATGGACTAATTTAATCCAATAGACGGCGATAATTGAGGAGCCATTTCCGCGTTTTCACTAGTACTACCACAGCATATGAGCTGGTCATCAGCAGCCATGTTCTCGTGGGCTACGGTGAATTGCTAAAACACTGGGCTTCAAAGCCGACCTGCTTCATTCGACTTCTAGTTTTTAAAAGTCGAGACACGACTTCGAGATTAGGCATGGGAAGCCAAAACATAAACTTCGTTCCATTTGTTGACCAGAAAACGCACATCGTTACGTATCACCTTCCCCTCTGATACACAAGATTCTATGGGGCTGGGCAAGCTGAAACCAAAGGAGCGTTTGTACTGATTTTGAATTTTTTGATTGATGCCGAGAAGCAAGCCATTGGCCCATTGTATCGTGCGTCACTGAATTATATCGCCCCAAATGTGTAGGATGGAACGCACAGGTAAGATCATCTTGAGAATCAAAGGTAGCATGACTAATTTGACTGTATGCTCAATGGTACAGATAAGACTCGCTGTCTAATTGGCACCGGGAAAATGAGCTAATGCAGACCTGTCGGAAGATGCTGGAATCAGCGAAGACAAGCAAGAACCAAGTTATGGTTCAACGTTGATGAAGTTGGAAGTTGCAAGCAGGAGCTTCTAAGTCATCCCATGATAAACAAGGCTAGAAGAAGAAACTAGTTAAAAGGTTTAACAGGCAGCTGTGCAAACTGCATGTAACACTAAGCAGCAAAAATATAAGTTGCTGCATGATTGAATATATCAGGTCCATCACACCCGATGGCCACTTGGTCGCAAAAGGAAGCACATTTGATGCAGTCATCTTTTATTTGATGATGCTCGAAAAGAAATGCACAGGCCAAATCTGGAAAAAAAAGGTTTTGTTTGGACAAAATCCCTAGGCAACAACTACCACCGGCTTTGATGGCCAAATGTATACATGCTCATAACAGGAACGCCGTAGAGCAGGCTGGTGCTAAAAAGTGTAAATTAAATCATATGTGCCTCATCAAATTCTTATTTTGTCAGAACCATGAGGCGCTTAGTGGTGATGTTCATCATCGTCGTCATGCCCATCTGGATCTCCACCATCACCGATGACCTTTAGCTGAATAAAGTACAATAAAACATATTTCATTGAACAGATAAAAACTAAAAGATCGACACCGCTTGGGGCGGCATGTTCATATTCTATGAAGAAAATGATCATTGAAGGCATAAATTTGATAAATCAATTTCAATTACCACAAAGTATTGTGAGCACACTGGGCACACATGTGGCTCATCTTTTTTCAACCAAAACCACACAAGATCATGCTCATCCTCTGAAAAAAAACCAGTGAAAAAACACATTAATTCTAATACAAGTCTAATGAAATCCAGTTTTCAAGCATTTAGATTATCCAGCTTATGGCTTACCTCCTTCACCACCAGGGCAGCCAACTATCCTCTTGTTATAGTAGGAGGTAATGACAGCTGGTGCCTCCTGCAGGTTCAGTACCAAAAACATTCTGGTTAAATAAATTGATAAATAATATGAAAAGGAGTACTTACAAGCTGATACTAGTTATATGGAAAAGGTAAGTCCATTGTGCAGGTTCAGTAACAAAAACATTCTGGTTTATAGAACAAAGCACATCTCAAAATATTATAACTAATGAGGTATCATAATGGAAACAGTAACTTGAAACTAAGGAGCATTACATCAAACACACAAAAAAACTAAAAAAAAAATATAAAAAGAAGTTGGCATTAACCTATTCTGTGTCTCCTGTCATTCGTTTTTTTTTTTATCAAAGCGGACAAATTGAAATATTATGTTATCCTTTTCAGGCAGCCTTCATTAATTCTTCACTTGAAAATTGTGCTCTGTTCTTCATTTCAATCCAAGACCACACCTTTGCAGCACCTGCACCACCCACATAAGCACAACTTCGCACCTGGATATGAATCCCCAAGCCGAACTTGCTCAGAATCCCTAATTGTGATCTCAAGGGGGACCATGAAATCACGGTTTCTCAGTTGTGTTCAGCAGCTTGTCATATATGTTGATGAGCTCCAGACCAAGCCATCCTTCAAGATTGTCATCCTCCGCCTTGTCCCCACTTAATTTTGGTTGCAGCATGCTGGAATTAACTCATCGTGAAGACCTTGGTAGTTGCCGCCCAAACCTTGCTGCCAGCCATCTCCATCAACCACATAAGTTTTCATGCCGTGCTCGTTGATATTACCATCATCTCTTCTTGATACGCTGCTTCGTGTTCCCAACGTTGGTGTGTCCGTTCTTAATGTGACTCATCGCCACCTACTGAAACTCTAGGCCTCACTAAGTCACTGGCTCACTGCAGCCATAGCTGATGCCACATCAACAGCCACACCAACACCATCAAAGCTGTTACTGTCCTTGACAAAACCGCATTAGCTGCCATGCGTGTCCAAACATACACAATCTCGATGATTTGATTCACTGTGAACCAATCCACTGATGCATGAGCCCATTGTGTCAGCCACTGTTCTGTATACCCTGATTGCAGTGAATCATAAGCCTGAGCATGTGGTTCCCACAAATCCAGAAAGGGGCGATTCCCAAGCATAAACCTTGGCCCCAACCAGCTATAATACTCAGATACTTGAGAAAATCCACGTATTTGTATCCCGACACGTACTGGATATGGGTATGTGTCAGATAGGCCTGGATACGTATCCGGGACGTATCAAGTATTTTCTTGATTTTCAAATAATTAAAATTAATCAAATACTTGTGGGATAACTGTCCGAAATTTATGGAATACCTCTTACACCTCTCAACCCATGCCGATTCCTCCCGTCTCTCCCAATCACGCGCAACTACCCTGTCTTTGTAACCCTAAACCTAGGTGCCACCGTGGTAGCTGCCAGTCCCCCACCAGCCGCCGTCGCTGCTATCTGCACTCTGCAGCACTGCCGACCATCCATCGCCCTGCCGTCTGCCCCAAATCACCGCCAGCCCTCGCCCGCAACTAGAGGTGGCCAAATGGGCTGGTCCAGTTGAACCGAATCAGGCCGGCTCGGTTCGGTGAACCGAACTGAACCTAGGTCGACACCTTGGCCCGGCCCGGTTCACATGGTGGCTGCCCGGTTTGGTTCGCTACTGTAGTATATTAATTTAATTCAATATATGTATTTCTACATATATTTTATTATGATAAATAATATATTTATTTAATTTATAATGTATATTTGTGAAATATAATGGTTTTTCTTAATTTATATATATTTTTAAATAAAATAAACGGCTAATAAAATACGACCGCAGCCCGTTGGCCCGGTTCGCATAGTAACCGAACCAACCAGATTGGGCCGGTTCGGCCCATTGGTCAGCTCTGCCCGCAACTCCCCAAGCCCCAACTGCAGTCTGCACTCCGCAGCACCGTTGTCCCCAAGACCCCCAACTGCAGTGCCATCGGTCTTCAGTGATAAGGAGATAATCGATTCACAAGGACCGTGGTCGGAGAAAAACCTGCCTGCGCCGGTGAGCAAGACTGCGGTGAAGACTAGGCTAGATATGAGGAGTGTGTGTGGGTGGAAGCACTCACTGCCTGCCTGCCCCCTGTTTGTCTTTGGTCATTCACATGGAAAGGATAAGAATAGGAGAGGAGAGAGGACAAGCAGCTGAATTTTTTATGACCTGTGCGTTCACATGAAGGGGAAATTACAGAGAGAGAGAGAGGATATAAGAGCATGCAAAAGTAGGAATAGTGAAAAGCCTTGCTGCCTAGCAAAGACTAGAAATGTTCTGATTCTAAAAATATGTTGGCATATAAAGCTGAGCTACATATAAAAAAATAGTCAACCATAAATGTAAAACTACACCAACTAGGAAAATTCTGAAGAATGAAGGAGACAATCAGCGCTAAAATCCTTTAAATTACAGGTGTCGGCGTAACAAATGGCTCTAGAAAAAGGGCAGGTCAATGGCCAGCCTTAGTCATAGTATATTAATATCACAGTTTAACAAGTGAAAATGAACTGTTTGTACCAACAACATTAACAATCATCTAATGGCAGATGCAATAACATGGAACAATCACTGATGCCATGGTGTGCAGGCAACACAAACGAATGCAGGACACATCCTCGCCAGCAACGAGGTGCATAAGTATCTACAAGTAATGACTTTTTGATAAATAGAAACATATGATCTCCAAATTGCATCAGAGTATCATATAACCAGACAAAATAATACATGGTTACTAGCAAGAGCCGCAAGACAACTGCATTTTTCATAGTTTGGGCCGAAGTCAATTGTTTGCACCACAATGCAAATCGAGTTTCTTGTAATTTTAAGTATCAGGAAATGTAACCTATACATTCAACCAATCTCATTAAATATCAAAACTTGAGGCACAAAAGTACTCGAACAAACCTAATGGATATAACCAGTAATCGGCATGTGTGATCTGGATCTCAAATTGACAGCAATGGGAACAACAAGAAAGACAGCGAATACGACCACCACCTTACCTTGGTACCGAAGGGCCCCACGGGAGGATCCATGTCGAAGCGCTTCTCCCCCTGCCAAACCACAACCAGATCGAGAAATCACAATCCAATCCATGTCACCAAACCAATCCAAACGAGCGGTTCAGCCCAAAGCTCCAATCCCCAAGGCCAGGTCCATCTCACCTTGAGCTCCGCCTCGAGCTCCTCGCGCTCCAGGCCCGTGGCGATGGGCATGACGTCCTCCACCGTCACCGCCGGTGGCTTGTCCGCTGCAGCGCACGCCGATCCACCAACCGGTCAGCGCCCAAAACAGCCAGGCAGACGAGATCTGGTGACGAGGGGTGGTGAGAGCTTACCGGAGAGGAGCGGGCTGGTGCGGCGGAAGGCGGCGGCGGCCGTGGAGAGCGGGGCGGCGCGGGCGGTGGCGATGGGGGAGGGAGCCGCGCCGGCGGCAACCGCCGCGCGGCGCAGAGCGGGGGCTAGGGTCTGGACGCGGCGCCACATGGTGGTGGTGGTGGTGCTCTCAGGTCGCGACGGCGGCGGCGGCGGCGGCGGCGGCGCCCTCGGGGGGAAGAGGGTGGAGACGCGAGTGAGAGAGGGGCTCGATTAGTCGATTTGATTTCGACCCAGACGGGGGATGGAGATGGGGACGGCGTGGAGGAGGCGAAGAACGGAAGAAGAGGTCGCCAGGTGGGCCCGCGGGGGGATGGTGAACCGTGACGTCCCCATGCGTCGAGATTCGTGCGGCGGCGATGGATGGACGGGATCGGGCTTGAAGTGAGGGGCGAAGAAGTGGCGCGAGTGTGAATGTGTGATGACTCGCGTTCATTCGGGACGCACCCGCAGAGACGCAGACGCCTTCCCGGGACAGCAGCAAAGCCGCCGCCGGAGACGATGGCGCCGCCGGAGCCATGGAGAGTCCTCGAGTTCTACAGCGGCATCGGAGGCATGGTACTAGCACAGTGACGCCCCACCGTCCGCTCCCCCTCCCCTCGTGCACCATCATACCTTGCACCTATGACACCTATCCTAACGGCGGCTAGGGTTTTGGCGCCTCCTGTCCCGTGCTCGCAGCGGTATTCGCTGGCGGCGTCGGGCGTCCGGGCCGAGGTGGTGGAGGCCTTCGACATCAACGACGTCGCAAACGACGTCTACGAGCTCAACTTCGGCCACCGCCCATGCCAGGTGCGATTATTCTCCATGAATCTCAGCTTCCCTCTCGTCGCAGTCTTTGCATTGTCTCAAGCTGGTTAAGGCTTGTTGGATTGTGTCACTCGCAAATTCTGGCCTTAGCGTAGTACGCTGAAAATTGCAGCTCTGATGATTAGTGAGAATGCAGAACCTTGCCTTTTACCGTGGCCAGGGCTGTTCTCTTCAGCTTATCTATATGCTAATTGTCTTATTTGATTATATGTTGAATTTCAAGATCTTCCCGAGGTAGCTTAGAATGTCTGGTCCGCCTGCTTCGTGCTCGGAGACCTTGTTTTGAGATAGAAAAAGTTGGGCTGAAAAAGGACAGAACGTTTGACTTTTTTTGTTTCGGAGATAAGTAGATAAGCAATAAGATGAGAAGCTCATGTTTGTGCATAACAGGAGACAAGAATTCCCTATGAGTATGAGTCTATGAGTGTGTTGAGTTCTGCGGAGGACGCCTTTGTTTATCCTTAAGAAGCTAAATTGATACAAACATCATTGCATTTACAAAGGAAGATACTTGTTTCACACATTTTTGTATGGCTATGCACCTAGTTCATGTACCAATCTTCTAAGAAGGATCTTATCGTTCTATTCTCATGCTAGTTCATAAGACTTAATTTTTTGTTGTTTTCATGAATTGAAATATTGAACGCCAATGCTCATCAGCTCATGTAACTTATTAACTTATATTATGTGTCCCGTTCTCTCATAACAGGGGAACATTCAGACACTCACTGCTAGTGCCCTAGATAAGTACAAGGCACATGCATGGCTTCTTTCTCCTCCTTGTCAACCATACACACGTCAAGGTTTCTTTCTTGAGGAACTTTCTTCTAGCATTATCTGCTGCATTTTTAATTGTTTTCATATATGAGCTATTGTGTAGGGCTTCAGAAACATTCAGCTGATGCTCGAGCATTTTCATTCATCAAGATTCTTAACCTCATGCAAAACATGAGTTATCCTCCACAAATGCTATTTGTAGAAAATGTAGTTGGATTTGAGGTAGGTGTGAATTTCCTTTTAAGGAACAGCTGCTGACTGTTAATGTTTTGACACTGAATAAAATCTTATTTTTTAATGGCAGGTGTCTGACACACATAATCAGTTGCTAGATGTCCTTTTAAATCTCAATTTCAACAAACAGGAATTCATCCTAAGCCCCTTACAATTTGGTGTTCCATATTCTAGACCTCGCTACTTTTGTCTTGTAAGAACTTTTGATCATCTTTCCATGTCATGCGGCATGTTTAGGCCATGTCGTGTCATTCTAACAGCTCTTATTTTTCTGTTATGATTTCATTTTCTTGTCACTCCAAAAACATGTGATTGGGCGAGGAGAGATTCAGGGAATATGTTTCTTAGGATTGGTAAACAATGGTAGTTCCCAAGTGTTTGAAAAAGACATTGATAATGATAGGGAATTTGCCTGTGCTTTTTTCAGAACCAAGAAACTACTTGTGTGTTTGGATCTTGGGCAAGCCTAATTCTATCCTTTTTATAATAAGGATAGGAATTTGGTGGAGCATGAAAGACAAAACTACCTTTTCAAAGCAAAATAAGTAAATAACCTGTGTAGGCTAGAAATACTTGCTCCACCAGGAGAACCGCATCGGCTCAGAATACCATTGCTTCTGTGCCATGTTTTGTGGAGCTATATTCCTCAAGAATCTGTTGCCACTAGGAGAGCCAAGATCCTCTAGGAGCTTTTTTTTTTTAGAGTGATCCTCTAGGAGCTGGTGGAACCAAGTGTGCAGCCTTACCTTGTACTCCCTGCAGTTCCTAAAAACTTGACGTTTTAGACATGTTCTAAGTCAAAGTTTTAAAACCTTATGTATGAAAATATTTCGAACTGTTTGGATTGGACACACGAAAAACATACATTTAAATTCGTTTTGATTTTTTCTTGAAAAGAACTTCCATGCTATCATATTTTTGCGGCTTTTATAAATAAGTTGTACTGGTAATTAATAGTCAAATATGTATTTCAAAGACCGTGTCAATGTCGAAAACAAGTTTTTAGGAACTGAAGGAGTATTTTATAGCTCAAGCTAGCTTTAATTGCTTTGTCCTACTGAGTGTGCTTAGTAAAAGATCCAAAAGAACCCTATGTGATTCAGTTTCTGACAAAAGGTAGTGAATAAAAACAAACTTATGGAGTGTCCCTTTTTTGCGCCTGAGTAATTCTGTATTTATTTGATGATACTGTATCTGCAGGCAAAACGAGAGCCTATGTGTTTTCAAAATCCATCAGCCAACAACAAGCTCCTTCGGATGCCTACTTTTCTAACATTGAGCAATAAATCACAACATAGCCTTGTACAGAATGAAGAGCCGGCTGTAGCGTGTAATCCAATAAAAGACTTCCTTGAAACACAATGTGTGAATATTGGTATGTAGGATTGTAACCCATCAGATCTGTTTGTAAATTGAAGCCTGTAGTTCATTTTGAGCTGCCATGATTTTGTTTGATCTTTGAGAAGTAGATTCACCAAAGTTGATTCTAACACCATCATATCTTATGTAGATGAGGAGGCTAATGGATGCATTCCAAGTAAAACAGTTTTGCACGAATACATAGTCCCACTAAACTTGATTGAACGGTGGGGGAACGCTATGGGTATCCTTAATTTGTTTTCAGTGTCGAGTCATTTATGTTCATTAGTATTTACTTTCTTGGGATTTTTCAATTATTTTGGTAGATTCCATTTCTTCTTTTTTTTGCAGTTTTTATTGTACTAATATTTGATGTGATCATTCCTTAACTGTTTGCAAGATATTGTATATCCTGAATCAAAGCGATGCTGCTGTTTTACTAAAAGCTATTATCGCTATGTGAAGGGGACAGGCTCCTTGTTGGCTACATCCGAAGTAAGGCTCATTTTTTACATTCTTTGGTTTTTTATGTTCAGGTTTCACTCATGTACAGTGCTCAACTGCTCATCTTATGGTGTTGTCCCTTGATCTGAATTTCTATAACTTTCTCATATGATAACCTACTTGAAATACTAGAACACCAAACAAATTTATGAAGAGAAGCTTGAAATTGATTCCCTGAAAAAGTTGGGCCTACGGTTTTTCACCCCTCGAGAGGTAGGTACTTGTTTACAATTCATATGTTTGCACCCTGCTGCTGGTTATTATTTAGCTTGGACATTATTTTCAGGTTGCTAATTTGCACTCTTTCCCTTCGAGTTTCTACTTTCCAGATCACATTAGCCTAAGGCAACAGTAAGTTTAAGTTTACCCCTTTTCCCATCTGATTCTTATCTATTAAACTTAGGGAATGTTGAGTTGGAACCATTGTAGAACATGAAAGATTAATGCCTGTTTTAGAAATCAGAAGCCAGCACCTGAATAACTTGTAACTGTAATTTGCTGATGACATACAAAATCCTCATTTTGCAGATACGCTATGTTGGGTAATAGTCTCAGTGTAGCAGTTGTGTCTCCTTTGCTGCGTTATCTGTTTGCTGGGACAAAGTGAGGTTCAGTCAGTGGGCAGCTGTTAGTCTGCTTTCTGCTGTCAGGCATCGTGTATCATGTGCGCTGAGCAAGAAATGTTATTATGAACATGAATTCCATTTCTAAAGTGAAATGGATGAATTTTGACTGAATTTCAACTCCACGAGTTCTCCTTCGATCGCTGCACAGCAGCAAACCGTCCCGATGAGTCGAACAACTTGTAGCGGCACTCCTGCAGATTGTCGGTTAATCCAGAAGGAAGGCAATCCTGTATCCCCTGTTCATCCTATAAACGCATAGGACTCTCCGGAGGAGGGGTTCATTAAGATTAATCCGATGCTTCAATCATGCCGCTCTAAAAGCAAGGGAGTTGGGGTGTAGTTGCAAGGGATAATCTTATCTCGTTTTATGGCAGCAGGGAAAGCTGAACATGTTCTAAGGCCATCTCCACTACAAAATGTTTATATGCAAAACGTTTATAGCATATGCTTAAGCAGAGAGTGCGGCCACGTCACTAATCATTTATGTAGAAAAACTTATTTCCAACACATAGAAGAAGCTTGTATGGGTGCTTAGTTTCTCTAAGCACCTCTTTAAGCATGGTGCTTAATTAGACACCCATATCCCTCTCTAAGCACCATGTAAGCGCCTTCTCTATTCTACATGGCAAAAAATATCTGATTTTTTTTAAACACCTGTTTAAGCACCTGAACCGGAGATTGGCCTAAATACTCCCCAGGCCGAGGCTCTTGTGTGCTTGCAAGGTTTAAACATGGCACAAGATTTGGGCTTCAGCAACTGCCGTAAGCTAAAAGGCAAGCGATCTTGCTTCCTCGCACATCTTTAACCCTGTGTCGTTTTGGCCATCTCCAAACTCTCAGGGCATGTTTAATGCCAATGATACCAGACATTTGAACTAGGGTCTTGTTTGTTTTAGATTAATGTTGAGTTGTATTTAACTGTAACAAATTTGTGACCCACTCGAAATACGTTTTAAAAAATTCAAAAAATTATGAAAAAAATATTTTGCGAACTTTAAGAACTATTTAAAACCCCATAAAAATAACTATAAAATATTACAACATTTGTCCTATACAAAAATAACAAATTTTCATTTAATTTAATTTAATTTGAAATAAACAAGGCATAGATGAACATTGTTGGGTTGGAAAAAGGACAGGACATTATTAAACACTCCAACTACATGAACAATGTTGGTTTAAAAAAGTTTATGAAAAGGTTAAACATGTCCTCCTCACTCAGTCCTCCTTCCTCTCGAACCCTAAACTTTCCGCCCCGCCGCCATCGCCATCACCACCGCCATGCGCACGCCACGGCTCCGCGCCGCCTCCTCGCCTCCGCTCTCATCATGGCGCTTCCTCTGCACCACCACCACGGCCTCTACCCCCGACGGCGCTGCCGCCGCCGAGCCGCAGATTGAGGTCCCCTCCGCCCACATCGTCAACGCTCCCGCCGGCCACGCCCCGGTCACCGCGGAGCGCCTCTCCTCCGCCCTCCGCAGCGAGCTGCTCGCCTCCTCTACGTCGCACCGGAGCGCCTTCCGGCTCCTTGAGTCCGCGGCCTTCAACGCTCGACTCGCCCCGGATGTACTCGTCGACGCCGTCCTCTCCGCCGTCGCCGCTACCGGCACCGGCACCGGCCCCTGCTCCCCCGCCCCCGCCCTCCTCAGTTGCCTCCTCTCCTCCCTCTGCCGTGCCGACCGCGCTAGCGCGGCGGCCGATGCTTACGCCAGCATGGTTGCCCGCGGCGTCGTCCCGGACGTCAAGTCCCGCACTAACCTGCTCAACGCCACGGCGCAATGCGCGTCTGCCGAGTACGCCCTCGCGCTATTCTCGGAGATGCAGGGGAAGGGGTACCACGTCGACGCGCGGATGTTGGGCGCCATGATGCGTGCCTGCATTAAGGGAGGGATGCACGGGGCCGCGGTTAGGCTGTTCGACGAAATGCCCGGCAGGGCGATCAAGCAAGACCAGCGCGTACGATCTTGCGATCACAGCCCTGTGCAAGATGCGTGACGCCAACCGTGCTCTTCAGGTGCTTGGGAACATGAAGGAGGCTGGGCGTGAGCCATCGGACTTGGCCTACAAATCTGTGGTGGATGTGCTCGTGAAGGCGGGGATGATGGAGGAGGCACTGCAGGTGAAGGATGACATGGTGGCTGCTGGGAAGAAAATGGATGTCATTCTTGCGACGATGTTGATGCACGGGTATTGCTTGCAAGGGGAAGTTGGGAAGGCGCTGGATTTGTTCAAGGTGTCTGTCAGGGATGGTATGGTGCCAACCAATGTTACTTATGGGGTTCTGATTAGTGGTTGTTGTGAAGAGGGAATGACAGAGAAGGCCTATGAGCTATGGTACAAGATGAAAGCGCAGGGCCTATTGTTGGGTGCATTTCAGTTTAATTTGGTAATGAAGGGTCTCTTGAAAGACAAACGGTGGGAGGATGCTATACACATGTTTGTGGAGGTGGCCGATTCTGGGATACCAAATGCCTTCACGTACAATATTCTAATTCGTTGGCTCTGCCAGCATCACAAGCTCCGGGAAGCACTTAACTTGTGGGATAAGATGAAGGAAACAGGAGTGAAACCATCTATTGTGACATATAATAGCTTGTTGTTGGGCTATTGTGTGAAGGGGCACATGGATGAAGCAGTCAAGTTATACTCTGACATGCCCAACAAAGGATTCCTCCCAAATGAAGTCACTTACACAACTCTGATGAAAGGGTACATTGATAAGAAGGCTTTTGACAAGTCCTATGCTCTCCTTGATGAAATGAAGCTGAATGGAGTTTCTTGTAATGAGTATGTATATAACATTCTAATAAATGGCCTTCACATGGTCGGCCGAGTTTGTGAAGTTGGTGAAATGTTGAAGAGATTTATTAATGAAGGCTTTGTTCCAACCACAATGACATACAATAGTATCATAAATGGATTTGTGAAAGCCAATATGATGGGATCAGCAGTTGCTATGCTCCAGCAGATGCGTGAAAATGGTATACCTCCAAACATAGTAACATATACCAATTTCATTGATGTTTATAGTAGAATCGGTTGCTGTGACCTGGCAGTGAAGCTGCTAAATTATGTTAGGTGCAAAGGCTTTCAACCTGACATTACTGCATACAATGCTTTAATAAATGGGTCTTGCCTGGATGGGAATATGTCTCATGCACTCCAATTTCTTGTCCTGCTATTGAAAGATGGTTTAAAACCAAGCATTGCTGTCTACAGTAATTTTATTGCAGGATACAAGAAATTGGATATGATGGAAGAAGCATTGAAATTCTATGAGAGCATGATCAGAGAAGGAATTGCTGCTGATACAGTAATCTACACAACCTTGATTGATGGGTTCTCAAAAACCAGCAATGTAGCCTTTGCTTTGGAACTGTACTCAGAGATGATGGCTAAGGGCAATATTCCTGATGAGATTACTTATACAGCGTTAACACATGGGCTTTGCCGCAGTGGCGACATTGATGGTGCCAAGAAGTTATTGGATGAAATGAATAGATTAGATGTACGCCCTAATGCTTTTATTTATAACATGCTGATAAATGGATACTTCCGTAATAGTAAGCTGCAAGAGGCATATCAGTTGCATGATGAAATGCTCAACAGGGGAATTGTTCCTGATAACACAACACATGACATACTAATTAGCCTGAAATCTTGAGAAAGTGATGGTTCTACTGATGCGGAGAATCCTATTTTATGATCCACGAGGTAAGAAGCAAGATTGAAGCTTTCATCGTGTGGCAGTGCTCATATGGGAATCCTAGATGGAATCTAAGGTAAGCATTGGGATTTTAGTATTTACTGTTACATCCATTACTTTTTCTTAGCCTGCACGCACAGGTTTTTTTCTCTTCTGGTACTATTGTTTAAATTTAGCAAAACTTTTAGGCCTTGGTTGCAAGTTATAACTGATAGACTATGCTTACACTTTCTTCAGTAATGCTGTTTGGTTGACTCTGGACTGATTCAGGGATTCAATATATATACATGCTCTGTCAGATAATATTTGATTTATTATCCATAACCTTGATACTTTCATGTATTTCTCGATAAATGTATGGGATGTTTCTCATTGCATTTGAGTAATGGGTTGCATTCACTTATTAGCTGAGGGCATTGCCACTGTCTTGAAGTAGAATCGTAATGTTCCCTGTTTCCTCAAAAAGTTTGCATGATAAATCACTGTTCAACTGAGGAGTAGCTTGCCACTGTCTTGAAGTAGAATCCTAATGTTCCTTGATTCCTCAGAAAATTAGCATGATAAACCAGTGTTCAACTGAGCAGTAGCTCCCCAAATACACAGAAAGTTCTAACCAGAGAAGTTTGCTAGATTTATACCATCATTTTATTAAGGAGGTTTTATACCATCACTGATTGGGTTGAGGTTTTATACCATCATTGACATTGGGTTGTTCTCTTCAGCTTATCTTATCCACTTAACTTCAAATCGAAAAGTCCAATGTTTTGGTTTTTGCAGTCTGTTACTTTTTTCCCTCTCAAAGGTGTCCCAAAAATGTACATAGCAAGTCTGGACCTTCCAAGCTACCTTGGGAAGCACTAGAAGTTAAGCTTGTAAGCAAATAAGATAAGCTGAACAGAACACCCTTGCAAAAGTCTGTGTCTACATAATGTCAGTGATCGTATACAATCTAGTGTGCTGGTCTGCGGCTTAATGGAAACCATATTCTAAAACTTTAAAGTGTTCAATCTCAAGAGGTCTTCTGGACTGCTTCAGAAGTTGAAAATTACAATCGCTAAAATGGCTGTTCACCGCCTACATAACTGGTCTGATCAAATTCTGGAAGCTACAATTGCTAAACCTTCTCTTATGTTAATACATGGCTTATGTTTTGCTCATTCTGCTACAAGATGAGGTACAACTGACAATCTGTATATTCGATTCCCATGATGCAGAGATTTAACGGAGCTCTGCATGCATGCGGCATGCCTGCTGCAGTGCTGCACACCAGCGGCCACAACGGTCAACAGTTTGGAACATTGAATTGGTTTGATTTGTTTCTAAAATGTGTTCTGTTTTGCCCCCAACAAATGTGCCAGGCGCAAAATATACAGCGTGAGACAATCACGGGTAGCCAGGAAGTCATGAAACACGCATGCATGCCTGCAGACTGGGAGAGGCCTCCAAAACAAAAGTGAAATAGGGACCATACTTTGTTTTACTTTAAAAAAAATACCTTGCAGTTTTTCTATAAAAAAAAATCATAGTAGTAAGGTAAGCTTTACTTCTGGTTGCGGTTGATTAGTTAATTAAGGATTGTCTATTCGTCGACTGAACCGACTCCCGAACTGCCCTTTTTATAATTGGGTTTGAGATAAATGTTAGAATAAATTTGTGGCTGGGTCTATAAGGTTATTTGACCTCATTCTACGCAGAATATGTTTCCTCGAAAAACTCGTCACCTTACCAAACCTGAAAAAAAAAACAGATCAATTTAGGGTGGGGGGTAAATTGGTATGATGTTACCCCATGGTTGCATACCTTTTATCGAGGATATGTACACATCTGAACATCATTTTATTCTCTACTTTTAAAACCCTATAAATCTTGATGCCATCGATCAAGTTATTGGTTATAAAATCACATAAATCCATGCCCAGCGTGCAAGAAGTCTCGGTTGATTTGGAGAGTACATCAATCCATGTCCCAGTGTGCAAGAAGTCTCGGTTGATTTGGATAGTACAATTGGGGGCTAAAAACAACCATAACACTACCAACATAAACGATACGCATAACTCTTCCTCATTTGTTTCACCGTGTCAGGGCGGAGCCCGCTTGGAAAGATCCGAAAGATCAGAATCCGTTCATGTTAATTGTTGCATCAATATATATTTCCGGTCCAGTGTTTTCTTGTGTTTTTTCGGTGTGCTCGTAGGTGAAAAACTTGTACGTGCTTGTTTTCAAAATTCCCTTCTCGTTCTAAATCTAGAGCCGGCAGGGGCGGACCTAGCACCGGGTCTGGAGAGGCTCCAGCCCCTCCTACCCTTGTTGTGGCAGTGGAGCCTCTTCTTAGCCCCCTAACATTTTTAGGGTATGAAAGAGAAGAAGGAGGGTCTAGAGGTAGAAGATAACTCTGTTAGACCCTCCTACTATTTTGTTCTGCGTCCGCCCCTGAGAGCCGGCCAAATGGGCCGGTCCGGCCGAACCAAACCAGACTGGTTTGGTTTGGTGAATTGAACCGAATTTGGACCAGCACCTCGGCCCGTCGGATTGGCGCGGTTCGGTTCGTATAGTGGCGGCCCGGCACACTATTGTAGTATATTTATTTATTTCACTATATGTATATCTATATATATTTAAATAACATATTTATTTAATTTATAATGAATATTTGTGAAATATAATAGTTTTTCTTAATTTTTATATACATTTTTAAATAAGATAAGTTGATCCATAAAAAACCGGACTGGTCTGGTTTGATTCACTCTGCGAACCAAACTTGGACCAAAACCGTAGCCTATTGACCCGGTTCATACAATAACCAAACTAACCGGACTCGAACCGGGCTGACCCGTTGGTCAGATTTGTCTAAATCCAGGTCCCTGGTATTTGATAGGTCCAAGTCTGTTGTTAACATTTTAGGCCTTGGCGTTGGCAGCCACGGCGCAAGACGCGGGCTACACCCATGCGCAGCCGATCAAAGAAACCCTAAAAACTGCATGCACACGACACGGGGCCAGGCTGCCAGGCCGCCAGGGTGCTATATTGCTCGACCGCTCGCGTCTCCGGCGGCGCAGATCGGATCATCGGAGCGAAGCCTCCGCAAACACGAAGAGCTGAATAGGTGGCCCGCCGGCCGGAGGGGGAGATGCACCGGTCGGCGAGCTACCACCTGGCGTCGTCGTCGGCGGCGGCGGCCGGGCCGAGCGGGACGGCGGGCGTGGACCAGCTGCCGACGTACGACCCGCAGTCGGACGCGGCGAAGAAGGACGCGCTTGACGCCTCCCGCGCCGACCTCGCGCACACCCTCGTCCACCTCGTCCCCCTCGTCGTGCTCCTCTGCGGCCTCCTTCTCTGGTCCTTCTCCACCACCGCCGGTACGTACGTCCGTCCATGCATGTTCGCATGATATAATTGATTCAATGCAGATATCGTCTAATTAGTGGAGTATATTGGAGTAGTAGTTATATGTCCGGCTAAGGATATGACATTAATTAATTATTGGGGCTTAATCCTTGTTCTAGATTGATTATTCCTGCATGGATGGTGGATTCGGCCGGATGATTCCTTCCTGGTGATCAGAGCGATGAAAAGAAGAAACAGGATTAATCAGTCGAGTTATCGATAAGCATATTATTAACCTGCTCCATTCATCTCTAGGAAGGGTTCTCATTGTAGAAGTTAGCAGTGGATTGTAATTCATTGCACAGCTGCATGAAAAATTAAAAATGTTTTTTTGTGGCGTTGGATCAAGATTCAACAATCCAGATGTTTTTTTGAGCTGATCTGAACGGCAGAACAGCTGAACGACTGAAATGACTGAATTTCGAGAGCTTCTCTAGATAGTCTCGAGATTCGGATCCATTTCGTTTGACTTGCCTTTTGAAGCATTAGGACCCACCTTCAGAACAGCGAAAAAATGGACTAAAAAAACTCAAAGCATTTATCTTTTCAAAACATAGATAAGTCGTTTAAGCTATTAAGACGTTAAGCTGTTAAGCTGAAAAGAACATGGCCGAATCCTAATATGTGTTATATTTTGAAATGGAGGAGTATAGTTATGCTCATTCTTTTTCAAAATAGCTTGACAAAGCAACTTTGATATCGCTAGCAACACTTCTTCCTGTAGACCAATGAGACGTAAAACTCTTTTGAGAAGTAGTTGACAAGAGCTTTTTAGCTAGGCGAGCCTAGCGGTTCATACGAACTTTCAACCAAAAAAAAAAGGTTATCACGGGAGAACATCCCAAAGATCTCGAGAAAGAACAGACGGAGGCAACGAGCTCGGAGCTTCTGCCCGTCGACATAGTCGATCTGTGGGACGCGGGGGCCGTCCAACGGGCGTCGGATGCGCCTTCCGTTCCATGGGCGCCGCTGGAAGAAAATTTTGTTATTTTTTGTTTTGCCATGTAAAAACATTTTAAAAATAATAAAAATCAGAAATTTTCTCTAATACATGTCCATTCCCGCATGTATATTTTTGGATTGATATACAACATTTATACATCTATATTTTCTTTTATAAAAAGTTTATAAAAATAAATATTGGTTATATCGATTCAAATAAAATACGTGTAGGAGCTGGCACTAATTAGAGAATATTCCTGATTTTTATTGATTTTGTTGATTTTTTTTATATGACGAAACAAAAATAACAAAAAAATTTTAAAGATCTAACCCCGACGGCGCCCATCGGATTGGAGCGCGTTACGGCCCTCGCGTCCCGATCTGTGGTCGAAGACTAGCATCAAGCCGATCACGGTGCCTCCTTCCTAGTTCCTACAACAGACGAGCCGAGCCAGGTAGCCGACCAGGCTTGGTTTGAGACGAGCCGGCTCTGATCTTTCCATATTGTCAATCCTTGCCGCGCTCGGGGATATATGGACCGAGCTTGTGTCGGACTCGCATCCGAAACCTAAACCGATTTGCATCGTCTCAGCTCCAGTATATATTGCACACCCCGCCACCTCGGCGGTGTGCTCAGCTGCGTGAGGAGAATCAAGAACCCCTTCCAGGAATCAAGAACTCCTTCCAGGGATTTGTCGCGCAAGAACAGGGCGGGGCCATGAGGATTAACAAAGGGAGCAAGGTGGAGGTGCGAACGCAGGACGCGACGGCGACGGCGCCGGTGGGCGGGTGGCGCGGCGGCGAGGTGATCTGGGGCAACGGCCACTCCTACACCGTGCGGTGGTTCGACGGCGGCCCCGAGTCCGTCCGCATCCCGAGGAAGTGCGTTCGGCCCTGCCCGCCGCCCTTCGCGCTGCCGCCGGACCTCGCCGTCGGAGACATGGTCGAGGTGCGCGAAGGCGACTGTCTGTGGAAGTGCGCCGAGGTCGTGCGCGCCGGCGCCGGCGCCGGCGAGTTCGACGTCAAGATCGTCGGCTCGACCAGGGTCGTCACGGCGGCGGTGAACGCGCTCCGCGTCCCGGCAGGTGCTGCGGGAGGACAACGTCTGGGTCGCGCTCCACAAGGTAACGACGGCGCCGCCGTCTCCAAAAGGCGGGAAGCGCCGGAGGTGTGACGATGTTGGGGAGTACGGCATTGCTGCTCTAGCCAGAACAAGAGAAGCACTGCAACTGAAGAAGAAGAAATTAGCAGAAAAACTCAGCAAGGCTCAAAGACCTGCCAATGCCAATGCTCATGTTCTCCGTCCCTATGCTCAGGGCAAGGAAATTGGTGGGCATGAAAATATTATGGACATGGCCAAGCCAACCAGCCTGATCAGTACTCTGACTCTGAAGGTCAATATAAATAGGCTAAAGGAGGAGGCTTTACAAAAGGGCATGGACTCCCTTGCCAAGAAAGCAAGTGCACATTTTGATAAAAGGCTGGAAATCAACCAAACCAAACTCCTCCGCACTAGAAGGCCAGGGTTTCAGTTTATTGAGAAAGGCAAACGCTCGACGCAGGTCGAATTGCAGAGAATCAAGACGCGACATGGCGAATCACAAGCTAAAGAGCTCAAAGAAAAGCAAGCCCTAGTTGTGAAGGCAAAGGCAGAAGTAGGCATGAACCCAAACCTGATTGAAGTTGCTCCTGGGGTAAGGCATGCGGAGCAAAAACCGAAGGAAGTGGTTCCCGACATCGAGCCATGGGATGCAACAATTCTGCTTGCTGCCACTTATGAGGATATGCCTACGCCCATGGAGAAGCTTAACATGGACAAAATCACTATATATCTGGAACATCCAGAGCCGTACGAGCCACCGGCTGAGCCTGCAGCACCACCACCTCAACCACTTAAGCTAAATAAAAAGGAGCAGAAGAAGCTCAGAACACAGAGGCGTGTTGCTAGGGAAGAAGATAGGCAAGAAATGATCAGGCAAGGCCTTCTTGCTCCATCGAAGCCCAAGTTGAAGATGGCAATCTTATGAAAGTGCTAGGCGCTGAAGCTACACAGGATCCCACGCGTCTGGAGATGGATATACGAGCCACCGCGGCGGAGTGTGAGCAGGCTCATGTGGACCGCAACATTGCCCGCAAGCTCACACCATCGGAGCGCCGTGAGAAGAAAGAAAGGAAGCTTTTCGATGATGATCCGAGCACGGCAATGGAGACTGCGGTTTGTGTGTACAGAATCGAGAGACTGTCCGCTGCGAGCGCTTCAAAGTGGACGTGAATGCGCAAGAGAACAGGCTAACTGGTGCTGCAGTGATCATGGATGGTGTCAGTGTGGTGGTTGTTGAAGGTGGCAAGAAGCCGATCAAACGGTACAATAAGCTGATGTTGAACCGTATTGACTGGGCTGCTGCAAGTCCTGGTGAGGACGACGATGACGAGGATAAGTTGGAGAATAGCTGTGCGTTGGTGTGGCAGGGGAGTGTGGCGAAGCCTACGTTCACAAGGTTCACCGTACACGATTGTCGGAGTGAGGCTGCTGCTAAGAAGGTGTTCGCAGATGTCTCAGTTCCTCACTACTGGGACTTGGCCGTTGATTTTTCAGAAGATGTATAGCAACGCATCGGCAATCAAGGTCCGTCTGCCTTTACCGGCAACTAAGACAGCCGAGGGCTAGTTGCGTATGCTCGTGGCTCCCGGTGCATCTTTTACTAGTGCTTCATCTCCTAGCAATCAAGGATAAAGATAGCTTCTATATAGTTATCTCTGGTGTGTAGGCATGCATGACATGCTTTGTTTCATGCTCTATTTTGCACTTCTCTGTTCTTGGGTGTCCTGCTTTCGAGAATCAATGGTGTAGCATGGCATCATGATTCGTATAGTTTTTCTGTATCATTCTACTTCCTTGGAATGCTTAGATAATGACTATGTAGGAATATGTTTTGTAGGTTGTGCCATTAGATACTTACCACCATCGTGTTTCTGGAGCTGATGGCCTTAATCTGTGGTACCACAATACTGATCATTGGTTGTCTCCCATGCTACATACAATCACTTCTCGCATGCTAGTTAGCACATAGCAGATGGAAGAAATTGGGCCAATTGGCTATAATGTCGGAGACCGGCCCAATCAAAGCGTCACAACACGTTATTTGAGTCCATGCTGAGAGCATGCTCAACCTTTTAGTTAATAGAATATCATCCGGGCCTCTAAATTATGGAGGCACAGTAACAGGTCTTAGGGCATGCCTAATGCAATACACAAACATCCCTTATCCTATTACTATTCATTACCCTCCCTACATTTTTCTCTTATAGATACGTGTAGCATTAGGCATGCCCTTATAAACCACATAGCTAAACACGCAATAATAAGACAAAAGGCTTGTGTAAAACTGGTATGGCGGCTAGAAGAGGTTGAATAGATGCTCAATGGATGGGCCATGCCCGGTTTTGAGCCAGGCTTCAAAAAGCTCAGTGTTTTTTAGAAAACCAAAAGGAAATTGAAAGATCAAGCCCAAGCCCAACAAAAAAAACCTGAAGCCTGAAATTGCACTGTGTTTCTGATTTTGCCTGAGCCCGAGCCTGGCCCAAATTTCCTGTCGGGCCCTAAAGTGAAGACCATGCGGTGGCCAGCCTAGATTTTTTTGGCCAGGGCCACTGAGCCAAGTTGCTCATGAACAGATCTAACCTAGAGCCTAGGTCAACGTGCTCAGGTCCACAGTGGTGAGTTCGGATGTTGTCAACAAAACTGAACTAATTCAATCCCAACGCTAGCTAGTCGTCAATCGGCTGAAATTATAGAAAATTTGAGTCTGAGACATAGTCTCAAGCAGGTGCATCTCTGTGGTTATTTTTTTTCCATAAGGGGCTTGAGCCCCGATTTCCATTATTAGAAGACAACGGAAACATAGAGTGAACATTACAGACCACAGAAAAAAAGGAGAAAAAGCGTCCAGAGGCGCGACGATAGTTACCACAAAACAACCCGTCTAAACTGACAAAGGAAATTTACAGACACCCACTCTAACTGGAGAACAGAGTTTTCCACCACGTACAGCCCCGAACCACCAACTAAAGCCTAACACCGAATTTTGACAAAACAACAGAAGGACCTACATGCCCGCTCTATCATCCTTCTTTTTGAAAGGTCGCATTTTTGCCAGAGGCCCTCCTCCTGACATCTTGCGCACCAAATCTCCCATCGTCAGGTCGAAGCATGGGGTCCCACCTCCCATATCTTATCCAATGGTCTTGAAATCAGGTAAATCCATTAGTGATGTTACAAAATGTAATTGCACAAGCGTATGAGTGTCACAAAATTCATTGGATATAAGTATATGCTATACTTGTGATGCAACATGATTTACCTCTGTCTCAGGTCACGGGAAACTGCAATGTCCGGGCAACTGCAAATTCCAACATTTTTTAAAGCATCACCCCTCAAGCCAGAATTTATCTTAGCATCCAAATTCTCATGTCCCAAAGCGTAATGGAAACTCCACCTTAATATCAGACACAATGTAGTTGAACATGTTTTCTCCTCAGGTACACTTACATTTGAATTAAAAATTTGGTTTGTGGTATCGAATACAACAACTTGTACCCAGCAATAGAAGTCCTTGAACCAGGAAATTGATTCCAGCAAATTAAAAATGTGGTAGAGATTAACAGTCTATTAAAGACACACATTTACAAAAAAAAAACTAACCAAACACAGCGCATCACCAAGATGTTTGATTTTAACCGAGATCATTTTTAATTTGGCATGGCAAAGATATTTGATTTTAACCGAGATCATTTTTAATTTGACATGGCAAATCTAAGGGAGCCACATTCTGAGGAAGTGTCATATGTATAATTGCTAAGACAACCAATTTAAGGTTTAGGAATTTGGTGGGACACATTTTTACCTTGCATTTGAAGCCAATCCTGTCTAAAAAATTTTACTCACTGTTCAAAGAAACCTGTACGATCTGCAACACCAAGTCTGCATGTCAAAAATCATGAATCCAAGTTTTTTTTCATTGAAAAAAAGAACCATTCTGACACCTTGACACATTTAAGAAGAATAAAATGATTCGTTTGCATGTTTTAAATGAGTAAGTTGGTGGAATCTTTTGCCATGCTTTCCCCAAAATCTGCAAAATGAATTATTTGGTAAAAATTTGTTCTCAGCAAGGGATTCATAATTTATTTCCCAAGGTTCATCTAATTTATAGAAATTTAACGAAAGGAGAGGAAAGCAATTCTAAATGATTACTACAACAAACTCTAAATGATGATTAAGCCTGCTAATTTTGGAGAAAAAGCAATTCGTTAAATATACTTCAAAAACTGTTATAATTTATCATGGCTCGGTTTTTTTTTATCTTGAGATTTATGGCAATTAGTAACAAGATGTTTTCTGAAACTAAACTATGGGGTCCATAGAGGTGCAGCTAGGAGTCAATCACTGAGATCACCAGGTGGGTGGGCTGCCTATGAATTAAAGTTAGTACTGATCTACGGTTATATTCAACAAGAGCCTTCTAGGCTAAGATGGTGATCTATAGTTTGTGTAAATGCATAAACATAGCATATATAAAGTTTAAGGCCTTATACGAAATTACGCCACAAGAGCCTTCAAGTCTAAATAAAATGGTGACCTATAGTTCTATAAAAGCACAAATAAAGCATATATAAAGTTTGCATATATAAAGCATATATAAAGTTCCTCAAAAAGTTTGCATGATAAATCACCGTTCAAACGAGGAGTAGCTTGCCACTGTCTTGAAGTAGAATCCTAATGTTCCCTTGATTCCTCAGAAAATTAGATTGATAAACCAGTGTTCAACTGAGCAGTAGCTCCCCAAATACACAGAAAGTTCTAACCAGAGAAGTTTGCTAGATTTATACCATCATTTTATGAGGTTTTATACCATCATTGACATTGGGTTGTTCTCTTCAGTTTATCTTATCCACTTAACTTCAAATCGAAAAGTCAAATGTTTTGGCTTTTGCAGTCTGTTACTTTTTTCCCTCTCAAAGGTGTCCCAAAACTGTAAATAGCAAGTCTGGACCTTCCAAGCTACCTCGGGAAGCACTAGAAGTTCAGCTTGTACGCAAATAAGATAAGCTGAACAGAACACCCTTGCAAAAGTCTGTGTCTACATAATGTCAGTGATCGTATACAATCTAGTGAGCTGGTCTGCGGCTTAATGGAAACCATAATTCTAAAACTTTAAAGTGTTCAATCTCAAGAGGTCATAATTCTAAAACTTTAAAGTGTTCAATATCAAGAGGTCTTCTGGACTGCTTCAGAAGTTGAAAATTACAATCGCTAAAATGGCTGTTCACCGCCTACATAACTGGTCTGATAAAATTCTGGAAGCTACAATTGCTAAACCTTCTCTTACGTTAATACATGGCTTATGTTTTGCTCATTCTGCTATAAGATGAGGTACAACTGACAATCTGTATATTCGATTCCCATGATGCAGAGATTTAACGGAGTTCTGCATGCATGCGGCATGCCTGCTGCAGTGCTGCACACCAGCGGCCACAACGGTCAACAGTTTGGAACATTGAATTCGTTTGATTTGTTTCTAAAATGTGTTCTGTTTTGCCACCAACAAATGTGCCAGAAGCAAAATATACAGCGTGAGACAATCACGGGTAGCCAGGAAGTCATGAAACACGCATGCATGCCTGCAGCCTGGGAGAGGTTTTCGCTTAAACCTTGTATGATCCTCCAAAACAAAAGTGAAATAGGCACCATACTTTGTTTTACTTTAAAAAAATACCTTGCAGTTTTTCTGAAAAAAAATCATAGTAGCAAGGTAAGCTTTACTTCTGGTTGCGGCTGATTAGTTAATTAAGGATTGTCTATTCGTCGACTGAACCGACTCCCGAACTGCCCTTTTTATAATTGGGTTTGAGATAAATGTTAGAATAAATTTGTGGCTGGGTCTATAAGGTTATTTGACCTCATTCTACGCAGAATATGTTTTATCGAAAAACTCGTCACCTTACAAAACCTGAAAAAAAAACCAGGTCAATTTAGGGTGGGGGTAAATTGGTATGATGTTACCCCATGGTTGCATACCTTTTATTGAGGATATGCACAAATCTTCTTTTTCTTTTTTCTTTTTTTTTTTGCAACAGGGGCCCTCACCCCAATTTCATTCGAGAGAACAGAATTACAATGTTTAAGCAACAAAAGATAAAAGCCTCCTCCAGGCCCAAGGTTCAAACAACCGCCTAAGCAACACTGAATTAAACTAAACATAAGCCATACCAGGAGACCAACAAAAAATAAAAACCATAGAATACTACTGTGGCTAAAGACCAGACAAATACTAGCGGTCACCATCAACCAACTCAAATACATCTAGGAAGCCAATCACCAAAACGAACTTCCAAGCTCCAAGAGGTACTCATTTCTTGGGTGCCCCCTTCTGTTTAAGCTCCCTAGAATCCAATAAACCGTACCCACTAGTCTGGTCATCAGCAAACTTCTGAAGAACCTTCTTCATTTGATCTACCCCCATTCGCAACTTATCCTTGTCTTTATCTGAATATAATCCTGCCCGATAGTAAATAAAAGCACAAGCAGAATAAAGAATTGCAAAAGGAGAGTTAATACACTCTCCTGAAAACACCATTTATTTCTTGCCAACCATATAGCCCACATGATAGATAAAATACACACCCTTGAGAATTTTGTTTTTCCTTCAGGCCAAATATCATACAGCCAGACAAAAAGCCCACCAAAATTCATAGAACGGTTAGCAGAACGGGAACAAATAGCCACTACACTCCATATTACTCTAGCCGTAGAACAAAGAAAAACAGATGATCAACATTCTCAGAACAAGAACAAAAGAGAGACGAATGATTCCCAATCCAACCCCGACGAACCAACTGATCCTTGGTTAAAATAGCATTATGAACATCTGAACATCATTTTATTCTCTACTTTTGAAACCCTATAAATCTTGATGCCATCGATCAAGTTATTGGTTATGATAAACGTTTTCAAATTAATCTGATTACGAACATTGCCATGGCTGCCATGGCCCCACTCCCTGACGGCCCATTCGAACAGCCTACTAGGGCCCAGCTCCCTAGAAGGTTCTATCAGGCCCATGTGCATCCAGCCGAACAACTTCCTGGCTGGCACGGTGCGTAACGGCCTAGGATTCCTGTTTGAGTCCGACTCGAACAGAGTTCTGCACGGCTACGTAAAGACCCGGACGTGGTTTCCCGGATTGGAATAGATGTCGTGATCCCTAAGAATTGGAGTATACCTTATCTACCTCGGGATGTATTTGGCATGTCGAGTTCGTTACGATCTCGTAGTTAGCCCGGCCCGATTATCCCTCGGTAGGTCGGTTGCTCAACACTATATAAACAGAGCCCCTACGACGTGTAGAGGGCCAAGCACCATTGTATTGAAGCATATTGCTCGCCGAGACCCCTTAATCTCGTCGAGTTTCCACCCTGTAATCCTCTTTGATATAAAGAAAGGCTGGACGTAGGGCTGTTATCTCCCCTGAGAGGCCTGAACCAGGATAAAAACCTCGTGTCCCCTGTTCGTCGTTGATTGCTGTTCGTTCTGTTCGGCGTGTCTTCTATCTCCTCTTTTTCAAGAACCTTAGTTGACTTGAGATCGATATCTCAACCGTCGACACATACTGAGTTAAAAGAAGTTATATCCATATATTCGTATTTCAATAAACTTTTTAATATAATATTGATTTTTTAGAAATTAATAATATAGTGCAAGAAATTGTTGGTCATAGTATAGCTTTATAGATTCTTCTAAATCCTAATATGCATTATATTTTGAAATGGGGGAGTCTAGTTATGCTCATTCTTCTTCAAAATAGCTTGACAAAGTAACTTTGAGAAACACTTCTTCCTGTAGACCAATGAGACGTAAAACTCTTTTGAGAAGTTGACGAGAGCTTTTTAGCTAGGCGAGCCTAGCGGTTCATACGAACTTTCAACAAAAAAAGGTTATCACGGGAGAACATCCCAAAGACCTCGAGAAAGAACAGACGGAGGCAACGAGCTCGGAGCTTCTGAAACTCCCGTGGACATAGTCGATCTGTGGGACGCGGGGCCGTCCAACGGGCGTCGGATGCGCCTCCTGTCCGATGGGCGCCGCTAGAAGAAAATTTTGTTATTTTTTTGTTTCGCCATGTAAAAATATTTTAAAAAAAATCAGAAATTTTCTCTAATACATGTCCATTCCCACGTATATTTTTTGGATTGATATACGACATTTATACGTCTATATTTTCTTTTATAAAAAGTTTATAAAAACAAATATTGGTTATATCGATTCAAATAAAATACAATACGTGTAGGAGCTGACACTAATTAAAGAATATTCTTGATTTTTATTGATTTTGTTGAATTTTTTTACATGACGAAACAAAAATAACAGAATTTTCTTGAAGATCTAACTCTGGCTATTGGATGGAGGCGCCCATCGGACGGGAGCGCGTTACGGCCCTTGCGTCCCGATCTGTGGTCGAAGACTAGCATCAAGCCGATCACGGTGCCTCCTTCCTTACAACAGACGAGCCGAGCCAGGTAGCCGACCAGGCTTGGTTTGAGACGAGCCGGCTCTGATCTTTCCATATTGTCAATCCTTGCCGCGCTCGGGGATATATGGACCGAGCTTGTGTCGGACTCGCATCCGAAACCTAAACCGATTTGCATCGGCTCAGCTCCAGTATATATGGCACACCTTGCCACCTCGGCGGTGTACTCAGCTGCGTGAGGAGAGAATCAAGAACCCCTTCCAGGAATCAAGAACTCCTTCCAGGGATTTGTCGCGCAAGAACAGGGCGGGGCCATGAGGATTAACAAAGGGAGCAAGGTGGAGGTGCAAACGCAGGACGCGACGGCGACGGCGCCGGTGGGCGGGTGGCGCGGCGGCGAGGTGATCTGGGGCAACGGCCACTCCTACACCATGCGGTGGTTCGACGGCGGCCCCGAGTCCGTCCGCATCCCGAGGAAGTGCGTCCGGCCCTGCCCGCCGCCCTTCGCGCTGCCGCCGGACCTCGCCGTCGGCGACATGGTCGAGGTGCGCGACGGCGACTGTCTGTGGAAGTGCGCCGAGGTCGTGCGCGCCGGCGCCGGCGAGTTCGACGTCAAGATCGTCGGCTCGACCAGGGTCGTCACGGCGGCGGTGGACGCACTCCGCGTCCGGCAGGTGCTGCGGGAGGACAACGTCTGGGTCGCGCTCCACAAGGTAACGACGGCGCCGCCGTCTCCTCCTCCTCCTCCTCCTCGCGTGTATGCAATTTTCCGTTGCGTCTGCAGAATCCATCCCCTGACATCCTCGCTACAGGGTAACGAGATCCCCCGCCCGATGGAGGCGCCGTCGCGCCGAAAGGACGGCGGCAATGGCAATGGTGGCGGCGGCGGCAGGTTCGCCGCGCTCGCCAAAGGGTGGAAGGCGAAGCGAGGCAACATGATGAGCATCGGCAACCTTTCCGGCAACGCCAAGAAGCTCTGCGTCAAGGAAGAGCCTCTGTCCCCGGCAAGATCATACGGTGACAATTTGGAAGTGGTATATGTAAACTCAACGACGACGACGACCCTGGCCAAGCAGCAGAACGTCGTCGGAGCCGGCGGCGACAACGGCGGCGGCGCCATGTCTGCCTCGTCGTCGTCCAGCAGCAGCGGCGGCAGCAGCAGCGGCAGCAGTGACAGCAGCAGCAGCTGCAGCAGTGACAGCAGCAGCAGCAGTGACAGAAGCAGCGCCAGCAGCAGCAGCAGCGACGACGGCGGCGGCGGCGGTGGATGCGGCGGCGCTGCGTCTGCCACCAATGCGCCTCGCCAAGATCGTCTCGCAGCCGGTGATTGCGCAGCCAATGCGCCTCGCCATGATGGTCGAGACGCAATCCAGCCGCAGCAAAGCTGCAAGGAAGAGGTAGAAGAGCGTCCTGGAGGCGGGGCGGGGGCTTGCTCCCTCGTCGGCGGCGTAGGGAGGCACCACGACCAGTCGCGCGAGGTGGTCGGCGACGAAGGCGAGCGCCGGCGGCTGCAGATGCACGGCTACATCTCCCTCATGACGTCGTTCCACGCTGCCGGCTCGTTGTCGTGGGAGAAGGAGGCGCTGCTCACCGACATGCGCCTGCATCTCAACATCTCCTGCGACGAGCACCTGCAGGTGATACGGGAGTTGAACGCCAGAGGGAAGCCTGGGACGAGCACCTGCGGGTCATGAGCAGCCATTGTCAAATTTTATATCACTCCTTTTGTATGTCTCGGACTCTCGGTATACTGCTTTGGGCATTGGATTGTAGCTCTGAATATTTAGTTTTTACGAATGTGTCGCTGCTCTTCTGGGAGTTCTGTGTTGTACTGTTCCGGCGGCCGTGCATTTCTATTATAGGGCTTTTTTATATCAGGCGACTGAAATTCTCGGTCGATTTTCTTGATCGTAGATCAAACATTTCCGTAGGGCATATAAAAGATCTAATAAGAGCATCTAGCTAGGTATATGAGAAATTTGATTGAGACTTATCTAAAAAAATAGCCTCCTAATATTAGCAAAAGCGTTCTATTATCATGTCAAGGAAATGTTACATGCAGGGGCGGACCTAGCATCAGGTCTGGAGGGGCTCCAGCCCCTCCTACCCTTGTTGTGGCAGTGGAGCCCCCCTTAGCCCCCTAACATTTTTAGGGTATGAAAGAGAAGAAGGAGGGTTTAGAGGTAGAAGATAACTCTGTTAGACCCCCCTACTATTTTGTTCTGCGTCCGCCCCTGGTTACATGCTATTTTATAGACCATTCCTTTAAAGGATAACCAAACAAACGTTACATGCTATTTTATAGACCACCACTTCCATCCTGGAGCACCGCAAGCTCACATCAAAGGGGAAGACGAAACCAGCAAGATCCCTGTTGGAGCCAAAATCTTCCACCACCAGAACGGTTTTGAGAAAAGCGCCTCAAAGCACCAAACTATGGATGAAAGCCAAGCCGCAGCAACTGACCTGCGGTTATAGAACATGACCGCACGGTGAGACAAACTAGAGGCGGTCACCGCCTCCTCAGAAAATGGCACCAACAGCTAAACCAGCCACCTCGCTGCACCTCCAAAATGGAAATGCCACCACTGAGAGAAGGCGGTGAAAAAGGATCATGCATCCTTGACCCCTCAAAACAACCTTTACCACATATAACTTAGATCCGTTGGCAAGGAATTTCAAGATCCAACAACAATCTTGAGCCCATGCGCCGCAAACACCGCACATCCTTGATTTGCTGCCGAGCACAACAAAAACCCCACCGCCGAGACACCACATCAACACAGGAACACAATTCCAACGTCGATTCTTGCCACTAGCTCCACTACTAGCCGCAACAACGACGCCGGAGAACCAAACCTCCACCGGATCCAAAGAGAAACACGATGAGGATCACTACCCTAACCCCTACACTACCGAAGCAAGAGAAAAAGGCAAACATGTATAGTGGCCAGCGTCGATCCATCGTTTCCTTCCTCCAATGACGCCCCAGAGGGCGCCGGTGATGAGGGGGCAGCTAGATCGACGTTGACTAGGAGATCACCAGCCGATCACCCTTCTGGCTAGAGTAGAAAAATAAGGGGATCGAGAGGCTTTAACACTTGGAGAACTTTGATTGTGGTCCGTAGGTTTGGTTCCAGCGGTCATGTTGGAGGGGAGAGAGGAAGGACCGATTGATTTTGTTTCAATATTCTAGAGGTGTTTTTGCAAAAGGAAACTCTTCCACACAAACGGCACACGTGTGTTTGGAAGCTTCCTCGGTTGTTTGCATCACTCATACGTTACTCGCTTGTACTCTCTCTATCTACACCAATCTTCTATCGCCCACATGACACAGGATCTCTCTCTAGTTCTCTCTTACCATGAATTGGTCATCGTGTCCGAGTGGTCAAGTCGAGAGAAACAAGCTTCTCGATGGCCCAGTCCGTGGCGATTGAGGTTTGGCGTGGAGCCGTTATTTGAGGGGATAACGACTGATTCTCGATGGCTTACTAGCTGTTGAGAGAGCTCCTACATGGGCCAGAAGAACAAGTGGGCTCGCTAGGTATTTTACTTTTGCCACCACACCTGAACTTGTGTTTTACTTCTGCGCCCCCTTAAACTTGTCGCAATTTGCATGGGAGGTCCAAAACCGTTAAACTAGCCCATGTGACCATTAAATGCCTATGTGGGCTTCCACCTACGCGTCCACATCATCCTTTCTCTCCCGTTATCTTTGAAATACAAAATGAATTGTGGAGATTGTAAAATTCAAAATTAAATTTTCAAAATTCAAAATTTAGAATTTAAGAAATTATAAAGTTCAAAAAAATTCACAAATTCTAGAATGCAAAAAAGTAAAAGAAAAATTCAAAAGAAAAAGAAGATTCAATTATGAAAAAAAAAGAATTTCAAAATGCATAGATTCAATTTTAGTTTTATGCATTTTTTTATTTTACAATCCCTTAATTTGATTTCTGAATTTTAAAGTCCCCAAAAATTAATTTGAAATTTTAAATCTGTAAAAATTTAAATTTAAATTTTAGGGAGAAGGGGGAGAGAGGATGACTTGAATGCTTAGGTGGAGAGCCATAGAGGCCATAGAGGCATTTAACAACCATAAGAGCATCCCCATCACACCCCCCAAAATGGCCTCTACTTTAAAATTTTTCAAATGCATTAGGAGGGAATTTGGTCCATGTGAGTGTGAGTTTTGCCTTTGTAGCAGCCTCTCAGTAGCGATCGAGAAAATTTGAAGGCCCTGCTGGGGATGCTCTAAAGATATTTAATGGTCACTTGGACTGCTACCTCCGTGATAAACATACGGATGCCCTAACGGCTTCAAACTAATATAAAAAAAATGCTACAATTATTATTTAAAAAATGCTACACTGAATGGTCTATAAAACTGACAAATTTTGACTCAACCGAACATAACCGAGCCAAACCGTGAATCAAAAAGGGTGTGGGAGTTTAGAAGTAAAATGCAAATTTGAGGAGCCAAGTGTGAATGGTGGAAGTTAGGTGGCCACGGTGCAATTTTATCTACTAGATTTTTTTCATGTTACTCAAAGAAAAATATATACAATAATAAATGGAGGCAAATAAATTTTGAAATAAAAAATATTATAAAAATAATTCATATAAACTATAACCACTGCAAGATTAGAAAAAGAGTTTATATCAACTATATAAAAATAAAGCAAATTAAAATTATAAAAATTATATAATCTAAATGAGATAGGTTAACTCTACTGGAGTTTACAGGGATCCAATATAACCAGGAATCTTCTTATATATAAATGTTTCATATAGGATTACTTATGTCACGGAGATGACTCTTTTCATGTGAACGTTAAAAAACATTAACATTTGGCAGCACTTGTGTCTCATCTTTGGTGTGGAAACCCTTGGGCCAAACCATGCGTACACCATCTCCTCTTCATTTTCTTCTTCAGAGAGTAATTAAGAGACCATACACTGACAGAGGCGCCACTGCAGGTGTAACCACAGGGCACGCACGCACGTACGCGGCCCGCATATACCAACCAGGCACACCAAGCTCAAAACGGAAGGGAGAAAGAAGATATACGGCTACCGCGGCGCGCGTGCAGTACGCATCCCAGGTTTTATACGGCGTGAAGAAAGCGCGCGCGAGGCGGCGTGGCCTCACAGCAGCAGGCGGCGGCGGCCGCCGGCAGCCGGCAGCTTCTTGTGCAGGCCGACGAGGGAGGCGTCGTCGATGACGGGGCCGCAGAGCGTGCCGTCGGCCTTCATGTGGTAGAAGGCGCTCTGGAAGACGACGCGGGTGCGGTTGGCGACGGCGGCGAACTCGAGGATGGCGCGCTTGGACCCGCCGGCTCCCTTGGACTCGTAGGGCACCTTGACGGAGGCGCGCGCGGCGTAGGCCTCGGCGACCATGGGCTCCGCGCAGCCGTCGCCGGCGTCGCCGACGGCGAAGGAGAGGCGGTAGGCCCACCCGGGCATGGTGCGCACCTCCTGCACGAGCGCGCTCTCCTTGCCGCCGACGAGCTCGACGGCGCGCGCGCCCTGCGGCACGGCGAAGTGCGCGGCGTCGATGTACTTGACGGCCTTGGAGGACATGATCATCCACGCCGGCAGCGGCGAGTGGTCGTCCTCGATGTTGGGCGGCACGAGCACCCCCCAGGACGCGTTGGGGAGGAAGTAGGGGCCCTCCTCGAAGCCGCCGTTCTTGAGCAGGTTCCCTTTGGCGAGCGGCGGCGGGTAGAGCGCGCGGATGGCGACGGCGTCGACGAGCGGGCCGCAGGCGGGGTCCTCCTCGACGCCGGGGTTGTGGATGACGAGGTCGACGGCGGCGAGCTTGGCCTTGAAGGCCCAGGCGTAGGAGTCCCAGCCCTTGCTGCCGTAGATGGTCTGCATGGGGAGCACCCCCCACTCGGGGCTCACCGACACGTTGACGCGCTCCGCCTGTGCGCAGGTGCGCGCGGCGCTGAAGGTGATGGCGTAGTAGGCGCCCGGGGACACGGCCAGGCGCTGCCGGATCGACGCCTCGTTGCCCAGCCGCACCGCGTGCGCGCCCTGCGGCACCACCAGCAGCATGTCCCCTTGCTTGTGCCCCGACTCGATGTACTCCACGAACCCCGACGTCTCCCACCGAGGGATCGCGCGCGTCCCCTGCACCACCGTCCCGTTCACCAGGTCCCGCTTCGCCGGGCCCTCCTCGAAGTTGCCGTTCGGCACAAGCCCTGCAAGTTAATCCACCATCATATCCACGGCCCATTTGGAATCTCAGTTTCAGCACATAATCGGTCGGGGGCTACTAGGGGACGGGATCCCGTCGCCCCCCCCCCCCCTCCCCCGACTCGGCCTCCACTCCTCCGCCCGCGTCCGCCTCAGTGCGCCCCCTCACCCCCTCGCCCCCTCGCTCCCTCAGCCCGTCCACCTCCGCGCGCCTCCGCCACCTCCCCGCCGCCTCCACCACCACCCCGACCGGGCGGCGCCTCACGCCAGCGAGGCCTCTGCCCCGCCGCCATGCCACCCGCCCACCATAACGGACAGGGGCGGCGTGGTCCCCACCGACGCCGCCCACCCGTCTTCGCCCCCCACCGCCCGCCTCCGCCGCCCGACGAACCCCCACCCACCGCCGAACCGCCGTCTCCCCGACCTCCCTCTAGACCCGGAAGGAACCCAAATGTTCCCTAACCCAAACCCTAACCCGGCGACGGCGAGCTCGACGGCGTCGAGGTAGGCTCTCCTTCCTCCTTTCTCCCTACTCCCTCCTCCTCCTCTGCACAGCGCGCGCGGGCGCGGGGTGAGCTGGGCGCGGGGACACGTGTCGCATGGGCTGGACGGGATCCCGTTTCTAGGAATTCCTGTAATCGGTCGTATAATTCACCGTAGCCGCATGATAAACGTTTTCAAATCTGATTACGATCATCAATCTAAGCTGAATATATAATCATCACATAGTTCTACCACTGCAGGCCTGCAGCTACTATATATATGTACTGTACAAAGCTATACATGTACCCAGCTGATTAGCTAGCATCGCTGAAATGGCTGCATGCATCGGGCCTGCATGCATGAGCATGGCTGCAAATCATCGGGCCTCTCGTTGATTTTGCAGGCATAATTAATGTAACTGCAACCGACACTCCGACAGTCCATCGAACTGAACTGACAGGTTACATGTTAGTAGTATCATGCTGCTGCTGTGGCTCAGTGGCTGTGGCACTGTTTGGCCCAGACGCATTCACGGCCACGCCATCTACCACATGCATGCAGATGCAGCCACCACAAGAGACCAAATCAAACAGTAGCTTATGTCAGTATGTCAACTACGTACGTAGGATCAATTCTTTTTACTTACCAAAGAAGGTTTCTAATTGGATCGATATTGCACATGTTTATCCATTGGGAAAAACATTAAGCCACGTCAGAACTTTCATTCTGATTTAGGCACCACCTTAATTTGTTAATTTAGACAATCCAAGAACATATTGAAAGCAGCTAAATAATCTACGTTGAAGATAAATAGATAAGTCCTAACTCCTAAGGCAAAGTGAGCTGACTGCTAAAAGTCAAGAGTATCTGAGGATAGAAAACTAAGTGCAAGCACGCCGAGTAAAGCAGTAGCAGCTGCTTAAATAGCCATCTCAGATGCACGATATGCTTGCTTGTGTTTTATCCCCTTGAAGCATATGGTGCTCCACTACAAAATTAAACCAAATTAATCACTAGTTTAGTTGGGAGCCATGCGACTCAGATGCACGCATGCAAGCCATGTGAGTTTGGCCGTGTGGGGCAACCGATCGATATACCCATGGGTCCTCCAAAATAATCAAATCATGACCGAGTCGATGCACGACAGCGACCGGAAATCATTTCTGTACTCCATGTATAACAGTTGATCGCAGCAAATACGCAGCGAAACAAGTCTCATGTGTTAGCCTTAATTCCCCATACGTTAAATTAGCCGAAACCGTTACGGTTTCTCTTTAACGACTGCCAAGAAGCCAAGATGACTTTTGTCAGCTTAACAGAGGTGACTGCTCTTAAGATTTTTGGCTGTCACTTTTCTAAACAGGAGAAGAAAAAAACAACATACTAAAATTCGGTGCCAAAAATCTTGCAAAGACAATAACAAACCAGCCGATCAACACAAATTTTGAAAGACCGATCTCTCCTTCTATACTATTAAGTATGTTTTGCAATGCATATGCAACATAACTAATCAAACTAAGCCGAAAAAAAATAGTGTAAACCAATTGAAAAAAGCAGCCGCCTGCTGAAAACAACGAGAACAGGAAACTACTATTTAGAAAATATGTATAAAAAACCATGATAACAAGAGCAACGACAATCAGGAAGAGAGAGAGAGAGACAAAGCAGAGCAGGGTCCTCTTGCAAAATTATGACCGATGAGTGATGAATAAGGAGCCATGTCAAGATTTACTTGTGCTAGAGATTGATCGTGTGATGCATGTGAGAGTGATATCGCTGCTGGGCAGTGGTGCAGGCATGGGGTGGCGTCTCTCACCGTCGGTGACGACCGCGGTGGCGCGCGCCGCCGCGCAGACGAGCAGCAGCAACACGACGCCACGCATTGTGTCTCCTCCTCCTCTTCCTGACAGTGTGACAGTCTCTCTCTCTCTCTCTAGATCTCTGTGGCTCTGCCTGAAGCTAAGCTGGGCCTTCACTGCCTTGGGTGATGAGGAGTTGAGGGCTGAGCGGCGCGGTGGCTGCACTTATAGAGCGGGCCTCGAAGCAAAGGGGCGCGAGGGTGGTGTTTATTACCGGAGGATGCCACTGCGTGCCCGCCGCGGTGAGCTGACGTGTGGCCGTCGCGGCACGTACGCACGCGTGTCCCCGGATCGGCGCCGTGCGGTGCGGCGCGGCGCGGCGCCGGCGCCTCACGGCTCGGAGCCCCCGAGCGGCGCAATGACGCTTCTGCCCTCGTCATCGTGCGCGCTCACATGGGACATGGCTCTCAGTTCAGTTCGTCATCGTGCGTCTGACCATGGAGATAATGCTCCATGGACGATGGATGCACGACGAATTCATCTTTGGCAACACCGAGATGATCTTTTCTTTAGAAAAATACCGTAGAAATTATACACATATATATTAAAAGTATGGGCGTGACTCCGGCCAGGCGATGCGATCGCAGACGCGCCCTGGCGCCGCCGCCCACTTGTCGCGACAAGCATGCAAGAAGCCCGTCGTCTGGTTTGAGCAAAACCGTAAAAGTATTTACATTACATAGATTTGAAAAAATAAATAGAAAAACAAAACGATATGATTTGCAAGAATTAAAGAGTTTGGACAAACCACTAGGCTCAAACGATGCATGGGATCCAAGAGTTGTGAAGGGCCAAAACGTTTGGTTTTAAAATTAAAAACATATCTTATGCAATCAAGTTTACGGTGCAATCACCGTGCAACCGAATTATCAAAAGTTATGAAAAATTGAAAAATTTTATATATATATTCTTCAACTTATTCTACCTATGTATAAAATTTTAAGTTCAAATTCATCCTATATTAAAAGTTACAAAAAAGACAAAATTCTATCAAGTTTGAACTCATCAAAACACTGCTTTCTGAGCATTCGGAAAATGGTTCGAGGAAATCAACATAATCGTCCATAATGCTTAATTTTGTGCCAACTAAACGATACCGAAATTCTTCGGGTGGAAAATGGCCATTAACCAAGTCAATTCACCTCCCCAATCCTGAGTGAGAATTCTGTACTACCAATTTCAATCTCTATTCACTATTCAACAAAATCTGTCTATACATTATTTAACATAATCTTTATGTTAGTCTTTAAGTTTGGAGTCTCTTTCTTCGAGTCTTTGTATATAGAGACTCTATTTGATCTTTATATCTTTTGAGGGAGACTCTACTGGAGAGGATAAAATGATGGATATATAGGCAATAAATATTGTTTCGAAGATGACATATAAAGATCAAAATATAGAGACTCTACTGACGATGCTCTTATGGTCTAGACTTCATATCATTGGACCACTACACCCGCAAGACCAACATAGAGCGGCTTTTCTAAGAGCATCCAAATAGCCCTAGGCTATCTCCAAGGGGAGACTCTAAAGGGTTCCCTACCCTATATTTAGAGGATGAAGCATTCCCTACATGCTCCAACCGTTCTCCCTAAAGCATCCCCTAAAGTAAAGGAGAGGAGAGAGGATCCTCATACATGGGGAACCTCTCTCCTCCCCCTATCACTCATTTGTCCGCTTAAACAATCAATTAAGTAATTTTTAAATATGCATAATACATTTAAGGTTACCACAAATATGGATATAAAAAATCCGTTTCAAAATTATGCGTCTAATACGGGTTTTTGACCTATAGGGAATGAAATTTAGAAAATATGGTTGGAGATGAATGTATTATAGGGAAGGAATCTTTTTAGAGAATGTCTGTATATAAGGATATAAGGGATGAAATTTAGAGAACATAGTTGGAGATAGCCTAATGCTAGTTCAAGGGCCATGGATCAAAAGCAGCATCCTCCGGATCCGATATATAGGTTCATACAGTAACTCCCTTCAAATTTCTGTGCCCTATACTGTAAGATGGTATCATCATCGGAAGAATATATATTGTCGGCCCGTGCAATTCGAGATGCAAAACCATTCGAGTAGGTAGATCACATCAGGAAGATGACCATGCTGGCCGGACAGGCAGGCTTGACCGCGCGTGCCATGAACATTGACAGAGATACCAATGCACGCATCAACCTCAGCTCACACATGGCGCCATGTGCCTAGCTCGAGCTACACTTGACGCTTGTCCCTCGCAAATCGCATTAGACAAAAGAGAAAAGGAAAAGGAAAGAGCGCGCGCACACGCTGACACGAGAGGCTCGACGAAGCTCGCTTGCACTACTCAACGAACATCCACACAGCCTGGATGCATCTCCAGGTTTCGGATCACTAGCTCGTTTGGCTTCAGAAAAGTCTTTTTTTCAGAAAGACACGGGTCACCGCATCTTAATTGCACGCAGCTGATCCGATCGATCTGCCTGCCCCCTCATAAAACTAGTGATCGATATGTGGTTGCATGTGCCGTGACATGCCCTGTCGGATGCCTGCCATTGCCGTTTGATAGACCGAGAAAAGAGGCCAGATCTTATCTCCGACTTGGGGGAGTCTCCATGTGACAATGCGAGTATCGACTTAGTGTGCCTCAAGCTTGCATGTGTGCTGCTCTGTTCCAGCGATCCAGCCCCATGCAGCCGCCGACTCCGCTCGATCTTCGGTTTGGAGTTTGGACGTCGCAGGTGTACGTGCATGCCGTGGTCCATTCGCTTCCTTCACACTGAGTTACTGCTACCTAGTCTTTTACGAGCATAAAGGGCGCATGCAAACCCGCATCAGACACATGCGTATCCATTCCACCCCACACAGAGACTAAAGATCCTCTCTAGCGCTGTTGACACCCATACAACGTGTGTAGCTTAATCTAAAGAATTAATCACATCCACGCCGCTGCAAAGATTTGGCTCGATAGAAACATCACTGTAAAGTTACATTTCATACAACTTATCTCAATAGAAAAGAAGTGTTGAAAATTGGATTGCATCACTATAATGTGCATTCTACGAGAGACACCCAGGACCAGGAATGAACCCCCTCAAAGCTGCTCAGTCATGAGCAGCGGCCAAGGAGGCATCGACTGGCCTACCCGAGCAACCTCTTGCTCTGGCGAACACATCAGTGGCGTAGCCAGGAATTTAGGATTGGTTGGGCCGACTTTAAAATTTTTTTGTAAGTTACATGCCGCCCCGCCACCCAACCCCCCGCCGCCGACGCTTCCCCGCCCACCCTAACCCAGCCGTTGCCTCCACCCCCCGCCACCGCCGCCTAACCGCCTTCCCCGTCCCGGCTCGTGGCGCCGCCGCCGCCGCCTCCGCCCGTCCTCACTCCACCCTCAACCAACCGCCTCCCCACCATCCTCTAAGCTCGCTGCATCTTGAACCCGAACCCCACCTAAACTCTAACCACCCATGGCGGCCAATGGCCAGGCCAAGAAAGAGGAGGAGGTCGCCGGAGGGGAGGAAGACGGAGGGGAGGAGGTCGCCGAAGGGGAGGAGGAGGATCGACTGAAACTATAGGTAAATTTCAGTCGACTGTTTGATTAGAGTTTCCCATTAAACAAAGCACGAAGATAATAATAAGGTTTTACAATAGTTTGGGGAATGTTACCATGCTACTTTTTCTTCTTTTGGGGCTTGCGCCTTCTAATGGCCATGAAAGTCTTGATTATGATTTCAAAAAATTCCCTTGGATATGAATCCTAAATTTTAAACACTAACACTAGGTCACTAACAGTAAATCCATTCCTAAATGGCTAAATCCTAACCCTAGCTTTTAGGATGGAGATTACTCACTGTCTCACCTCGAGGGGCAGCTGGGGTACTGGACGGCGGCGGCGGGTCGGCAGCAAGCCGGCAATGGGCGAGGCCAGCCGGCCGGGGCGGGCGGCGCCACGACCCATGACAGCGGAGGCTGCGCTCGGCAGCTCTGAGGTCGGGGACGGGAGGGCGGCGCGGTTTGAGGCGCCGCAGCCGCAGCCTGACGGCAGCAGAGGCGGCGGACGGAGGACGGCGCGCCACCCGCCTTGTTTGAGCGAGGCAACAAGCCAACGAGGGCAAGCCAGGCAAGGCGGCGGCGTCTGGAGTATTGAAGAGCCAGCCAGGTCTAGGTCAGTGGGGGTACTGGGCTCTATTGCTGAAATGTTAGTTGGGCCGCGGCCCAACCGGCCCAACCCCTGGCTACGCCCCTGGAACACATCATAGCGAGGCGTGACTCTTGCCTATTAGTAACCATTTGCTAGGCGACATACCAGTCCATGACACCTTGAAGTCAAAGCAGGCATCATGGCCACCCTCACTCGTTACTGTTATGACGTCATAGCGTCGTAACCGATGCCGACCCGGTCATGGACATGGTGTCATGACTCATGACCAATGGATGTTAGCATTTACCACACGTGTACCAAGGTGCTGCTTGCCTCTTTGGCGTGTATAAACAGTGGTCGACGGCTGCTGTTTGGGGGCAACCCCTGTTTCATTCTGTATACACTCCAGAGCAACTAAGCTATGTGTAGCTCGGTTGCTTGCCCCTTGTACACCTCTATGCGCATCACGCAAGTTGGGCGTAGGGCTATTATTCTGACAGTGGGAGCCCTAAACCAGGGTAAAAAAACATCGTGTCCCTTTGTCTTATTTGTTTGTCATCCCTAAGCTAAAGTTCATGCGAGGAGGGGTATGGTTGATCCCCATTTCAGTAAATAAGCTTGGCTTTAGGAACTTGAAGGATCGAGATATCACCTAGAGAGAGGAGTGAATAGGTGTTAGTATGTTACAAAAAAAATCAGCCCAAAATTATGTGGAAGCCTCTAACTCTAGATAGTTTGGTCCTAAACAATAGCTAGTCTGATGGTTATTGGAGTATTCGATGCAAAACATTGGATAGTCCAACCCGCAAACTGAGTTAGGGCTAAATTTTGAGTTCTCCCCACAAATCCTACCCACCATCTACACCAAAACTCAATCCTGCAAATCAGATTTTGCGATAATATTATTTGGAAAATAAGTGTGGAGAGGAAGATAACGGGGTGGAGGGGAAGAAGAAGATAACAAACATTTTTGTAAAAAGGATAATCATAAGGACAACCCAATAGCGTATATCGGAGGAATGTAACTTTGTGATAATATTCATGCAAGATCCGACTTTTTAATGTTTTTTCAATGAAATTTGAACTTTGATGTGGATAAAATTTGTCCTGCCCCATTTTAAATGCACATAATTTTTTTCATAAACGCCAGCCGGGTAGACACCGAAGCCGATCAGCTTGGTCCTCAAGTTCTTCTCTAGTTGTCTACTTGACCGCCTTGACGGCTTGACGCATCCGGAGGCCGCGCCAGCGCCGGTGCATTGTTTATTTTGTTTTTAGCTGGAGCTGGGCATGGCCTTCCGTTCCGGGCGCCCGGCCGGTGCATCTCACCGAGCCGTCCCAGTTTCCAGCGTCGAACACATGACGGCATCGGGAATTGCTCGCGCGTGGCGTATCGGCGGACAGGGAAAGTTCGCGGAATCATGCGCTAAACACAGAGCGTCTGACCTCTCGTCTTGGTGAGCATCGATGGAGCCAAAGACAGGGCACATGCGGGGAGCCTTGCGTATTTGCATGTTCTGGATAATTGGATGCCTGCGACCGACCGCGCATATATTCAGCTGCAGTGCTCGTGCCCTGTGCTGCTTCGGATTTCCAGCTCCGTGATCTGTGCGGGTATGAGCGTGACTAATGCTATCCTACTTAAAGCATCCCCAGATCTCGCGATAACCCTGTAGCTATAGTTATCTATGCGCGGACACGTGCCCGCGCGATTCAAGCGCGGCACTCTACGGGCGGGCGAGAGCTCGGACGTTCTATTTCTAACGAGCGTGCGGGCATTTAGCGCTGATGCAGGCCAGCTGATCCGGGCGCTGTTGGCCATGCTCTTAACAGTAAGGAAAAAGTCCCATTTTAGTCCCTCAACTTTGCCTCTTGGACCAATTTGGTCCCTCAACTTCAATACCAGACTTATTTGGTCCCTGAACTTGCAATACCGGACCGTTTTGGTCTTTTGACCGGACCAAGGGTGGTTTTGCCTCGTCACGCACACGTGGCGGCATGTATGGAGGTGACGTGGAGCAGTGTGTTTAAGTGCCACCTGCCCACATTTTTACTTTGTAACTTTTGTATTATTTAAGCCACGCCTAGAGCATGCATGTAAATTTTGTGGAGACCAACATAGTATCTTGTTCACATGAAATTTTTAGCTCATGCATATGTGGTAACGCCAGTTTGCAGTATATTCTATTTGTTCAATGTGTATGCCTATTTGTATGCTCCTTTCGGAATATAGAACTTTTGTGCAATTTATGCCATCTTCAATAATTGTTAACCTGTCATCTTGATTCACAATTTGCGTAATAATGATCGATTCATGCATAAAACAATCCATGTCGCCTGCCACATGTGCGATGATGTGGCCAGAAACCACTCGTCATGCCCTTTGGACTGGTCAAAGGACCAAATAGGTCCGGTTTTGAAAGTTTAAGGACCAAAATGGTCCTGTATTGAAAGTTTTGAGACCAAACAAGTCCGATATTGAAGTTGAGGGACCAAATTGGTCTGAGAGTCAGAGTTGAGGGACCAAAATGGGACTTTTTCCTAACAGTAAATGTAGGTCTAAGTTCACTCTAAGTTAAGGTAGCATTGATCATGCTCTAAGTTTTGGACGTGGGATGTGTTGTATATTCAAACCCGATGTGTTTTCGGTCATTTTCTTTTAGCATAAGTTTTTTTACACCTAGGACGTGGTGACGGCCCAGCTAGTGCCCCTTAGTTATTGGCTTATGATCCCACGTCTATTGAACATGCGGTGCATTTCTAGGGTGAGTGAGTTGTGGTAGCGTGGATCTCGACAGTTTGTTGAAGTAAGAATGACGCCATGGGTGTTGAATAAAAGACAAAAAAAAATAATGCAACAGCTGCGCGACTCCAACTCGTGTGTCTGAGCTCATTTTACATTCACTGTGTTGTGTTGTCTGACACACTATAGTTCCAGGTGATCACGTGTGTAAAAGGTTGTAGTTCCAACAATTGATATTAGAGCCTTGCGCTTGGAATCCTAACGAATGGCATTAGATGAAGGTGAGGGGAAGGGGGGAGTAGGCTTCGCCAGAGAAAACATCGTCCAGGGTGCGGCTGAACGACGACGACGACGACCACAACAACAGTGAGGTTTTGTGGTGCACCGTGTTACGGAGGAGGCGAGCGGCTCCATCATGTACGTCATGCTGACACGCACCAACTACGTCAATTGGACCTTCGTGATACAGGTTAACCTGCAGGCTTAGGGGCTCTAGTTAGCGATCGACCCGAGTGTGGACGAATTCTGCGATGACTGGCTAGTGCTCTTGTCCATCCTTCAAGTGGTGCCGACGGATATGCTCTCGACATTGGCCATGAAGGACACGGCGAAGGAAGCGTGGGACATCGTACACGCTCCACGTTTGTGCACCGAATTTCTAGTCGATCACCTTCATGGACGACGAGTCAATCAACGACTTCTCTATGTGGGTAATGGGCCTTGTCAACAATCTTCGGATGTTGGGCCACGAGATCACGGAGGAGAAGGTGGTGAAGAAGTTATTGAGTGTGGTGCCAGCACACTACACACAAGTGACCATCTCAATTGAGAGTTGCTCGATCTCGCTTTTGAGAACAAATTATGCATCACTCTCTTCCCGCCTCTCTCTGCACAATGACGTGGTCAAGGGGTAGTGGCGGTAGCGCTCGTCGCTTGAGATGGTGGGGTGGCGTTGTGGTGTCTTCTCCTTGGATCCAAGGTTCCACGGTGACACTGCCCTCCTCGTAGCCACCACGCCTACCACTTTCTCCCCCTTGTGTTGTCATCACAATCGCTCAGCTTGTTGCTGCCCTACCTCGGTCGTCGTCTCTTTCTCCCTCCAGCGCGGTCGCAGTTATTGGCGCTACTACCCCAACGCTGCAATCGCCATGCCAGTGCCATTGTCATAGCCACCGCCACGACTCGAGATCCCTCCTGTGCAACTGCTCAGCTCGCCGCCGCCCATGCCCTAGCACCTTCTTCGCACCAAACGCCGCCGAGGCCAAAATCGTTGGAGCCGTTGCGCCAACGTTGCAGTCACCATTATCGGCGTCGCCCTGTCCCATCGCCACTTCTGGCACCGTTGTCACATGTCATGATCGCCCTGCCCCATCTCCTCCCTCGTTGGCCGCCATCACAGCCACCACCATTGCTCGAGATGGGACACCAAAGGAGGGGTGGTCGTAATGGGAGGGAACTGGAGAGAGAGCAATGGGGAATGGAGAGAGAGAGGGGAGATGGTGGTGATGTTAGTGTTGACATGGCATCAACTGGACATCCACGAGTACAAACCATCCACGTCTACTGACACATCTGCGAAACCGTCCCCAATTTGGTCAACGGACCGGTTGTATCTAGTTTTGAGAGTACGAGGACCACTTAAGTCTGGTTTTAGAGTTGTAACCAATTTGGGATTGGAGCGAAAGTTTATGCACCAAATAGGCACTTTTTTAATGTAAAATGTGAAGAAATTTTAGAGAGATAATGGTAGGGAATTGTATTTAATGGATCAAAAATGCATAATGGAAGAGAAACTATGAAGAGGGCATGTTTGGCATCATAGTTATTTCGTAGTTCCAAGACAAAATCATAGTTTCTGAAAATACAATGGTTTAGAAATCCATGCGGTGTTCAGATACAAAGTTTTGGCATGGTTTCAAAACTATGTTTTGGTGGAAACCATTGTTCATTTAGTTTTCTAACTCCGCTATATATACCTTTTTTTTCCTTAACTTTGATCATTGTTCGGTGTGGTGATTGCACTTTTCCACTGTATTTGATAAAAAAAAAAATTTGGCATCCATAAACAATGCAAACAAACACTTTATTCTTTACAAAAACCTATGGTTTATATGTCGTTACTCCAAACCATGGTTCGTATGCACACATTCTATGAACCATATCTCTGTGAACCGAGTTTTGGTGTGAACTTTGATGCCAAACAGGCCCGGCGATGGAGCGAGCGCTGGCGAGGGGAAGCAGCTAGCTGCCTGCGAGCGGCTAGATCCCCCGTCGGTTCCGCTGCTAGGCGGGGCCGAGGGACACGGCCATGTGTACGTGCCCGCCGCGCGATCCGGCGGTGAGCGGGACAGCGACCGACACGAGGGGTGGGCAGTTGGGGGCGCGCGCGCGCCAGCGCCCAGCGCCCAGCGCCGATCGATCTGCCGTCGCCGTCGCCGTCGCGTCATGCATATGCCGCGCCCGTCTCATTCCGCCTATTTCACCCCCTGCGATCTGGACGCGCACGCGCGCGCGCGCGCGCACCGACGACCGATCTCGCGCGCGCGGCTGCGGGCCTCGTGTCGATCGTTGTTCTTGCTCGTGCTGCACGGCGTGTCTCGTCGTCCTGCATGCGCGGTGCATCAGCTGCATGCCGTGCGCAGTGTGTGTGTGTGTGCTGGTGATGGATGGATACCTGCATCTTTTCCGGCGGATCGCGGCCTTGTCTCCCCGGGTGCATGCCTGGACCGCACAATTGCGTGGCGCGCGCAGCTGGTGAAACCGCGACGGCTTTCTGCAAATGCCCTCAGGGCCGGCCAGGGACGTAGCTCGATCGTACATTTATATGTGTGCATGCAGTGCAGCATCATTACCACCAGCTCCCGATCGATCGAAAAGGTTGTTGTTGTCATTCTGCACGGACGTAGGACTAGCTTCTGCTCACTAATTAACTTGCATGCATGCATGCATGCATGCCGCCATCGCTTCGGAAAGGCGTTCGATCGGTTGAACGCGAACGATCGGTTTTTAAACCGGACAGCCTGAAGATCGATGTCTGCTGGGCGTCGATCAGGAATTCTGAAACCGACTAAATCTCTCCTCGATAGGTCGGCCCGAATGCAGATAGCTCTATTGGTCCCGGTTGGTTGCTCCAACCGGGACTGAGTATATGTATTAGTCCTGATTTTACCTACCAACCGGGACTGATATGTGCATACGTGGCGACCAAATAGTGCCGCTGGGGACACTTTTGATCCCGGTTGGTTGTTCCAACCGGGACTGAGGTGTATTTTTTGAATGTTATGCTTATTTAGTCACTAACTAACCACATTTAACACAATTAGCAGATGCACAGCTGGTTGATAACTAAAATCGAAATAGCATTAAATATTACAAATATGTATTACGTCAGACCGGCTCTGGGCACTGTGCAATCATCCATACTGTGCAATTACAAATATTCAGAGTTTACAAATATGTATTACAATACACTTTCTCTCAATTTGGCAAGATCAGCTAGTATTCACGGTAGCACCCATTTTTAACTTTGATTTGATTTCCGCTAACACCTTCATTGGACAAAGATCATCGATCAAATAATCTTGGTCATGTCACACCAAGCCACTTTGAGGCGTTGTCGAACTCAGCGTTGTCACTTTCTGAGATCATTGTCTTGTATCATGCCTTTGCACCATCGTTGACCCTAGCAGCCTCCTCCTACAACCCAAATTAAACAATATTATCTAACAAAAACAGTAGAAAAGGCAACATGCTATTATTTAAAATTTGCGGCGCCACATGAGTAACACCACCAAACCAAGTAACCAACAACAGAACAGATATATAAATTTGATCTTTACCTTCTATCTTTCAGATTTCGTCAAGAACATAAGAAGGGGAAGGACAGTTCTCAAAAGATAACCTTCCAGGCCCAAAGACTCCAGGACTCCACGTCATGAAATCTTCAATCTGCTCCTTTGTTAAACAATAAATATGTATTAGGTAGCTAGCTAAACATAAGTATCATACAATGTACACAGTGCACATACACTTTTTATCGGGATCTTTTACGAGCATCGCTCTTCGACGGTTGGCTAGTATTTTTTGAAGGCTCCAGAATCTTATTAAGTGTAGGGTGGTGATGCTCGCCCATCGGATTTATGACCTCATCTAAAAGGAAGCCGGCGATTTGCTCTTGAATTGCTTTGACACGCACCGCGATAGTTCCTAACCTTTTTCAAACCTTTTTTTGCCAACTTTAGGGAATCTATCATTAAATAGGAATTAACATATCAATCTTTCAAACTATAGAAAATGTTTGCAGTAGCTACCTAGGAGTTATTAAGATAGTAATTATATATTACTCACCCCAAACCTGCATTTTTTCTTGTGTACTCGGTGCCCCCGATGAAGTTGTGCATCATCTCGCACACATAGTATCCGCATAAATTGTTTGCAGGTGGTTGATACAAGACCTGTGGTCGACGAGTTGAAATCGTGAAATAGATCATGGAAATTACGTTAACTAACAAAATACTCTTAATATGATATACATACATATTTAGCGATGTGCAAGTCGAAACGTGTCTTGAATGTTCCCACGGTATTCTTACGGAACATTGCGAAGGCACTGCACATTTGATTACAAGTTATATATAATTGAGTTTGTTTGATATGGAGAAACAGAAATAGTAAGATATGAATGGAAGAGGAATGTACCGGTTGAGCATGGCGAGTAAGTTTTTGTACTTTTCAACTGGTACCCTTTTCGAGTTCATGACCGTGATCCTGCTATGATTTAGCTCTATAATAAAAAGGATCCAGTGAAAGCTGCACATATATGTCAACACGGTTTACTAATTAGTTCCAACAGTGTTAACAAAAGGAATTAAAATAAGGCGGCACGAAAACACGTACCTAAATTCGTAGGGTAGAAGTATATATCTTTTGTGTCGTTGTGCCATTAGCCCTTCGTAAATGGTGGTCTCTGTTGGTTGTGCGCTCATGTTAGCCATGTACTTGTTAATGACCAATGGGTCAAGAAAGCCAAATTCATGGATTCCCTCCATTGCGCATCTTTTAATCTCCATTCTACATAAGGAAAATTGATTTAGGCCTCGAAGTTAGTATAGTATACCGGCTGGCACGATCGAAATTTACAAAGAATACACTTACAGCTCCCAACAAACCACCATGGCGACGTCGACCGCTAATCCCTGATATAGGTAATGCAGAACCTCAAATTGAATCAAGAATTCAAAGTCCCATTGTAGAAATGGTGTTGCTTGAAGACGACGCCAACATTTCCATACCATTTTAATTTGCAGCAAAATACCAATCATGGAGTTGCCGCATCTTCGTTGTTAGGTGGGGAAGCTCCTCACGCCTTACGAGCGATCCACCTTTCACATATTTCCATTGTAACTCTGCAACGGGGATGTCCTTAAGGCCCAAGACCATTTCTGGATCAAGCCCAGCTTCAATGTAGAAATTCCTTTGCGCTTCCTCTTCTGGAATCTGCTCCTCTGATGTTCCCTTCTCATATTCCTTACGCAAGATGCGCTCGTAGTCTGATACAGCTGGTCTTTCTGGTTTGTCGATCTTATCCTTCAACGATAAGATACACCTCTTGCCTTTGTGCCATTCGTCCGTACCGAGCTGGACCCTCGGTGGAGTTGGTTTGTTCGCAAAATGTGCGGTGACCTCGCCTCTTACTATCCGCTCAGTTTCCTCTTCGGTCATATCATACGCCAGCTTCGGAGGTATTTTTTTCTGGATGACCTAGGCCCTGTCTTCTTGAGAGGTGAAGGCCCCCCATCACGCCGGCTTGACCTAGCCGGCACCTTCTTGGGAGCTATTTGCTTAGTAGCGTGGTCTGTCTTGGCCGGTGTGTTAGTTGGAGTTTCGTGTGAGAGGACTCGTTCAGGAGTTGATACAGGAGACCGTGGAGAGGACACGGGCATGTTACCTTTGAAAATTATGAACCGTTTGCGCCACACGACGATGCTGTGTACTGCTTCTCTTAGCTTCGTGGTCCCATCACCCCCTTCAATGTCGAGGTCAAGGTCCTCGTACCGCATACCTCTTCCATCGAGACCTTGGCGTGCTCGGGGTATCTGTTGGCCATGGATGACCTGCCTGCCTTCATTGGGAAAGCCATGCCTACAACCGCCTTGATGGAGAGGTTCAGCGCAAGTGCAGCTCACAAGGTGTCGGTGCGTGATGTCGCCCACGGATAGCGGGCCAAGTCTTCTTCGGGCAGCCACCGAAAGCACACCATTTGCTCCGCCGCATGGAGGGCTAATGACGTTGGGATTACTGGGCGGTTCCTGGTGACTGGCCTCCCGCGCTTGGCTCAAGGCTAGCTGCACCTCTCTTCGGACTGTTTCTTGTATGCTCGCCTGTGTTGCGCGCAGTTGCTCTTCAAGATCGAGGAGGTGTTGTGCCTGTCGGCCCTTGCTCCTCGACCGACTCCTGTAAGTCTCTGCATCCTGCGGAAAACCAACCTTCCACGGGACGACGCCAATGCCTCGTGTACGTCCAGGGTGCTCAGGGTTCTGTAGGACCCTGGTTAGCTCATCGTTCTCCCTATTTGGCACGAAGATGCCTTGGGCCGACTCTTCGTGCGCCTCTTGAAGCCTTCTTGCAACATCTCTGATCCTTTCACCAAAAACTAGCCTACCGTCGTCGTCAAGGCCGCCGTCATGACCAAAGAACCAATTCCTCGATCTGTCGGACCATCTCATTGTTACGGGCTCGACACCTTTTACAAGCAGGTCATGTTCCCTCTTCTCCCATTTGGGTATCGCCTTGCGGTAACCACCAGGGCCGAGACGATGGTGGTATTGCTTCTTCGCCGCATTTTGCTTATTCTTTTCACTCATACTCTGACCTTGTTGAGAAGTTTTGTACCCTACAAATTCATCCCAATGATCTTGCAGTTTTGGGTATTTATTGAAGTCAGGGAGTACATTATTCTTAACGTACTCGTTGTTCAACTTCTTCTTGAGCGTCACGGAATGCCATTGCCATCTTTTACAATGTGTAACTCTTCACCTTCATTCGGTCCCTTGGAAGGTGAAAACTTGTTTCATATCGGTCCATAAGGTGTTTTTGAGGTCTGCAGGTACGTCGTCCCATTTGACAATGCTAATGGGCACGTGGTCCCTAACAATCGTTCCGAAAGTCGATCTAAACGGCCCAATCGCCGATGCTGGCTTCAGAGGCTCGCCTTCCTCGCTGACTTCGGTGATTATGTGCCTTGACTTCGGCCTCTTACTTTGACCTCGCTGACGTGACTGGGTGCTGGTTTGACCGGACCGGGTGGCTTCTACGGCCTCACGGGCTTCCTCATCGGCCTCGGTGGCTTCTACGGCCTCACCGGCTGCCGCAGGTTCAACTCTGTCATCCGGATCAATCCCAAACATCTCCATAAAAAATTCTTCATCACCAATCCCTCCGCTTGCCATTGTAACCAATAAAGACACTGAAAATACAAGTGCATCCTCACATAAGGCACTGATAAATTGCTTGCAAGTTTTAACAAACTTGTGAAGCTAAATCAAATAAGCACTGCAATGCTTTAGGTCACAGAACAAATAATTCAACAATGCTGCAGGCGAATAGAGACTAGAGCAATGCTGTATGTGAAATAGGTCAGGAACTAACAGGCGACACGGATGACCTCTCGTCGGAGGGGGTTGTAACGGCGGCGACGTCGGAGAGGGCTGCCGTGGGCGGCGGCGACTTCACGGGGGCGTCGTCGGAGGATGTAGGCGGCGGCGACACGGACGGTGGTGTCGGAGAGGTTGTAGGGGGCAGCAACAGTGGCGGCGGCGTCGTCGGAGGGTTGTCGTGCGGGCGACACGGCGGCGGCGGCGTCGGTGGGTCGTGGTGGCGGCGACACGGGCGGCGGCGGCGTCCGCAGCGTCGTCAAGGGTTTGTAGGCGGCGGCGGCGAGGGCGGTGGCATCGGAGGGTTGGCGGCGGCGAATCCGGTGGCGGCGGTGTCGACCTAGGGTTAATTTGGCGCGGTTTAGGGTGAGTGTTTTAAAGAATTGGGGGAAACGGACATATAGGGGTATCAATCCCGGTTGATTCTAAAAACCGGTATTACGTCTACTATCAATCCCGGTTAAAACCACAAACCGGGAGTAAAAGGTAACTGACGTGCGGGCCAGGCAAAACTGCATTGTGTCTGCAGGCCTTCAGTCCCGGTTGGAGTGTTAAATCGGGAGTAATGTAGGCCTTCAGTCCCGGTTGAATACTGCAACCGGGAGTAATGGTCCTATTTTTCAAAAAATTTGGGATGCAGGGGGCAGAAGCGGGGCTCGAACATGGCGGCAAGATGAGCCAGCGCTTTATTCCAGCTGCTAACGGCTTGGACGCCATACGCTTGTCAATGAAAAGGGGGGCGTATTGTTTAAATGGATTAAAAATATCTATTATGAGAATTTCCAGAAAATGAGGTTTCTTTTAATATTGGAAGTATTGTTCGTAAATAGTTTATTACCACTCTGTCATACCAAATATTATGAAATATTCATTGTAATGTTTAAATTCCTGTCGTCACTAGAAATTACATTAAAGAGTATAAAATTCCAGTTAATTCCGTTTAATAGAATAATGATCAGTAAATTCCATTAAAATTCTAACAGGATACATTTTTGGACTTAAAAAAAAATTCGCATGAAATTAAGAAAAACTAAAACTACTACATAATGTCTAATCGGCGTCGCCCTCGCCGTCACTGCTATCCTCCTCCTCCTCCTCCTCGTCGCTGTCACCCTCGTCCCCGCTGTCAGGGTCTGACGACGAGCCATTGCCGTCGGCTTCGTCGTCACCGTCCAGTTCGGGGTCGGAGTCGTCAGCGCCCTCTGGATCGTCGGAAAGATCGTCGTACATGTCGTCGTCGGACCACCATGGCACCTCATCCTCTTCCGAACTGGTACCCTCTGAGAGATGCCACCCAGAGGAGTGGCAAAACTCATAGAGCCTCCACCGCTTCGGTGGTGGCGACGCAGGCGGCGATGAATCAGAGCTGGAAGATATGGCGGCGGAGGTATAAGCGAGGGAAATTAAGCTCTGTGTGTGTGATGTTGATTCCGTCCAAATTTATAAGGGACCGGACTAATCTTTTCATTTTCCCTCGTGTGTTGGAAAATGTAGCTGCACGCGCGGCTCGCCTCCCCGATTATTACATCGGGGAGGCGAACAGGAGCGACGCTTAGCGAACCGGAGGAAGGGAAAGAAGCGACGTGGGGCATGAAGCCTTTCAATCCGGTTTAAAACACCTACCGAGATCGATGGAGACAATCGACACATGGGGCGGACAAGCGATGGTCAAAATCACAAAATCGTAAGACGCCTATCACCCGTGGTTGGTGGTTTAAACCGGCGTCGCTCCATCAATCCCGGTTAAAAATAAAATTCGGGATTAAAGTTTTACTTGATCGTAGGCCCAAGTTAATCTGCTTGTGCGTGGTGTGCCTTGATCCCGTTGGTGGTTTAAACCGAGTAATGGACCCATTTTTCCAAAAAATTGTGTTTGTAGGGGCGAAGCGGGGCTCGAACATGCGGCCAGATGAGCCAGCTTTTTGCTCGCGCTACTAACCAGTTAGACGCCATACGCTTGTCGACGTTAATGGGGGCGCATTGTTTAAATGGATTGAAAATATCTATTATGAGAATTTTCAGAAAATGAGGTTTCTTGTAATATTGTAAAGATTGTTCGTAAATAGTTTATTATCATTATAACATACGGAATATTATGAAATATTCACTGTAATATCTAAATTCCTGTCGTCACTAGAAATTACATTAACTAGTATAAAATTCTAGTTAATTCCGTTTAATAGAATAAATATCAGTAAATACGCTTTCGCCGCGCGCTACTAACCAGTCGGACGCAAAACGCTTGTCGAAAATGAGGTGTCTTCGAAAAAGTAATTTAGCATTCACGTACTTGTCATATGTGATTATCACAAAAATAATGATAAATAGTACATATATGCAACTATTTTGTTTTTACAAGTGATCCTTCGTTGTGGTCATGGCGTACGTAAGGGGCATCGTCATCACCATTGAGGATAGTAATATCTACATCCATCGAGAAAGGCGGCAGCTCGTTGAACTAATTATACTCTTCTTCATCCGTTACGCCCTCAACTCCGACAATCCTTCTTTTACGAGGAAGAACAACATGGTGTCTTGGCTTATCAGTATTACAAGTATTATCCTTCTGCCTTTTGGTACTCCGTCCCTTTTGCATTTTCGGTTTGCTATCCATGTCAATCACATAGAAAATCTGTGTGACATCATTGGCGAGCACGAACGGTTCGTCCCTGTAGGCCACTTGCTTAAGGTACACGGTTGTCATCCCGTACTCGTCAATCTGGACAGCTGTCAGTTTGACCCATTGGCATCGAAATAGAGGGACTTTCAAAGGTCCGTACTCGAGCTCCCAGATTTCCTCTATAAAACCATAATAGGTGTCCATGTTTCTATTTTTGTCCAATGTATCAATTCGAATACCGCTATTTTGGTTTGTGCTCTTGCTATCCTGAGATGCAGTGCAAAATGTGTATCCATTTATCTCATACCCTTGCCATGATACCATTGTCATTGATGGTCCCCGAGCTAAGAGTTGCAATTGTTCGTGGACACCCTCCTTGCCTAACAGCTGCTTTTGTAGCCAACCGCCAAAACTCTCTATTTGCTTGTTTGCTATCCACTTTTCTGACCTCCCTAGGTATTCGTCTCGTAGAATCTTCTCGTGGTCATCGACATATGGAGCCACTAAAGCTGCTTGCTTCAATACTGTGAAATGTGCTTCTCTAAATGACAGTATATCTTTGCAAGAGGATTCTTTTCTCCCTAGAGTGCCTTTTCCTTGTAGCCTCCCTCATAGCGTGATCTGAGCGCCAATCGGATTCAATTCATTAATGTAGTCGATGCAAAACTCAATCACCTCTTCGTGCCAACACCACAGGCAATGCATCCTTCAGGCGAGACCGTTCTGAACATATTTTTTAGGACACCCGTGTACCACTCGAAAGGAACATCTTTGTGTAAGAAGACGGGTCCGAGAATTTCTAACTGTTTCACCATGTGAACCATGAGATGGACCATCATATCAAAGAAGGACGGAGGGAAGATCATCTCAAGGTTGACCAAAGCAGCGACAATATCATCTCTAAATGACAGTAAGGCAAATCCCAAAAAATTGATTGCTTCTTCCAACTAGCCTTCTTCTTAACTTCTTCAGGAGGGAGTGGGGGGACATGTTTGCTACCATGACCCTTTTCAAATACGATTTTCAGATCCTTCACCATAGAAAATAAATCTGCCCCACTGTGATGCTTAGGCTTTTTGCGGTTCTCTTCCGTCACATCAAAATTAACTAAGTTACTCCGTAACGGGTGCTTCAGGCTTAGGAACCTACGATGGCCCATGTATACAACCTTCCGAGAGTTTGCCAGGTACTTGTCTTCCATATCGTCCAAGCACTCGATACAGGCTTTATATCCCTTGATAGATAGGCCCGACAGGTTACCAAGTGCTGGCCAATCATTGATGGTTACGAATAGTAATGCACGTAGGGTGAAGTACTCTCTTTTGTACTCATCCTATACACGTAAACCATCATTCCACAATGTTAGCAGATCTTCGATCAACGGTTTTAGGTACACATCGATGTCGTTCCCTGGTTGCTTAGAGCCTTGGATGAGTAATGGCATCATAATATACTTCCGCTTCTGACACAACCAAGGAGAAAGATTGTAGATACATAGAGTCACTGGCCAGGTACTGTGATTGGTGCTCAACTCGCCGTAGGGGTTCATCCCATCTGTACTCAACGCAAACCGTATGTTCCTCGCATCGCTTGAAAACTCCGGGTATTTCCTATCAAGTTTTCGCCACTGCGACCCATCTGCGGGATGTTTTAGCTTTCCATCAACGTTACGAGCATCGCTGTGCCAATGCATCATCTTCGCATGCTCTTTGTTCGCAAACAGACGCTTCAACCGAAGAATTATAGGAAAGTACCACACCACCTTAGCGGGGGGTCTCTTCACCTTACGTGCCCCCTCTACCTCACCTGCGTCATCACGCTTGGTCTTATACCGCGATGTTTTGCACACCGGACAGGCTTCCAAATTCTCATACTCATTGCGATAGAGGATGCAATCGTTACGGCATGCTTGTATCTTCTGTACCTCCAAGCCCAAAGGACAGAGAGCTTGCTTGGCTTCGTACGTAGTTTTAGGCAATGTGTTACCCTCTGGAAGCAACTTCTTCATGAGGCCTAACAACTCGTTGAATCCCTTATCAGACAATCCATTTGCTGCCTTCCATTGCATTAGTTCTAGTGTGGTACGCAACTTTACGTGCCCTCGTCCAGCTTTGGATACAACAGTGTTTCATAGTCCTCCCAAAGGCGCTGAAACTTTTCGTAATGCCTTTTATCAACGTATTCTTCCTCTCCATCAAGCAGCATCTGGTCTAGATCATCGTCGCCAAACTCCCCCTGCATATGTTCGAAATAACTGTGTTGGCCAATGTCAAGATATTATCGTCCACCTGTTCTTCTTCAGCCCGTGTAATCTCTATTTCGCCGTGCTTGGTCCAACAGGTATAATTTTCCATAAAACCTCTTGAGATCAAATGAAAATAAATTTACTCACAGTTTGCCCACTCCTTTTGATTCTTGCAATTAATACATGGGCAACATATATAGTCTAAGGTAATATTGGTTTCAACATGATGAATAAAAGTTTCTAAACCCTCCACGAACTGCGAGGAACATCGGTCCATGTACATCCATCGCCGATCCATCTGCATTATACATATTCATAGCATTGAGTGTAACGGTAGCTTGTGATCAAATACACATATTGATACCATACAAACAAACATCTTGCAAGGCTAAATACTCCTGGGTGAATCAGCAAAGATCATCCATCATTGATACTATTAGGAATTTGGTGTAGATATGTGAAAATAAAAATAATAATATTTTTTAACATCCATCATTCATGAAATACCCCTCCCAATCCTTGTCCCCTCCATTAATCAATGCTAGTACACATACAAACATGATTTAACAATACACATACAAACATAATCCGATACTTCACATACAAGCATCCAATGATAGTACACATTAAAATGCATCAATAAACATACAAAGTCTGCAGCACGTACAATTATAATAATTGTTCGGACAACAACATTTCTTAAATACATAAAACTTGAATTAAAAAGTACAATATAGAATGTGATCTCGATGTCTCAATCACACTCTACGGGAACGTGACTTCCCCTTGCCCTTGCCCTCGCTGCCCTCGCCCTCGCCATTGCCCTTGCCCTTGCCGCCCTTGCCCTTGCTCTCATTACCACCATTCCCGCCGCCGTCGCTGTCGCCCTCGCCATCGCCCTCGCCCTCGCCCTCCTCATCACCACCGCCACCGCCATCGTCGCGACGTGGCACATCATTGGTCGCCACGTATTTTTTGTCTTTTGCGCTATTTCTGTGGGTATTCGTCCCCCCACAACAAGCAATGGTGGAGGGGCAAAGACATTTTAGAAAACAGCACATTTTGGACCTAGTTGGAGGAAGCGTGGTTTCGATGTTAGTGGCGTTGTCACCGGTCCAACAAGACATCCTAAATCTGGACGGAAATTTAATGATAAAAACACAGACAAAGGTCGGCATTTGTAGTTGCGCCGGTAGCGGTGGCGGCTGCGGCGGCTGTGGCGGCGGTGGCTGCGGCGGCGGCGGTGGTAGTGGTGGCGGTGGGATCAGAAACGAGCGATGCGATGCCGGTGGATAAATGTACCTCAGCGGCGTGGCCGGAGAGGCGCTGACGAATGGGCGGGTGCGCTGCGACGACGAGAGCGGCGAGGCCGGGGCGGTGGTGACGACGCGCGGCGGCCTTGGCGACACGAAGCGTTGCTCGATGATGATCCGATCCCTTTCACCGCTTCTCGCCGAGGCGAAGAGAGGCTCCCCTCTCCTCCTTGCTCTCGCCTCGGCGGTTCCTTGCTCCTCGGCCGGTCTCCGCTCCTTCCTCCAAGCGCGTGCGACTCCCTCAGCAAGTGCGGCGACGAGAAGACGATCGACGCAGTGACTTTTTGTTACCGGAGGAGAAATGGCTCCTATTATCGGAGCCCAGTATTAGTCCCGGTTTGTAACACCAACCAGGACTAATAGACAAATATCAATCCCGGGTTGTAACACCAACTGGGCCATTTATGACAAAAGAAATGGCGCCAATTATCGGAGCCCAGTGTTAGTCCCGGTTGTTGATACCAACCGGGACTAGTACTCCCCATCTGCCATATGTCCCGCGAATCGACCTATCGGTCCCGGTTGGTGGAACCAACCGGGCCAGAAAACTGGTCTTCTGCCTCGTTACCATTGAACCGGGACTGAAGTTAACCTTAGTCCCGGTTTGATGGTAACTTGGACTGATGTGCCGGGATGGAAGGGCCGTTCCGTAGTAGTGCGCGCGTTGCGTGGTTGGGATCGATGGGTATCATGCGATCGACCAAAATATCGGGTTTGAGCAACTGCCCGCAATTAAACAGAGCTCGACTGCTCTCGAATGCTACGTACATAATCGATCCGATATTTTCTTTGTACATAACGTAACATATTTAATTATCTTTGTACGTTGGTGAGAGATTAAACTCAATATCAAACATTTAGCGTTTGAAAAATTAAACTCATCGACTTATTTAACTCGGTTTGAAGAAATCTTGAAAGTAAATGATGAAAGTTTTAAAATGTATTAGAAATCAAGCGAAACAAGTTGTTAGGTTCGCTTCTACAAGCTCTTGAAACACGCCTAAATATTTTAGTAAATAATTAGATACATTACGTCTCAAGAACGGTCTCTAAAAAGTTGTTCTATTTAGTTTGTAATTTTGTTTAATTTCTAATTTTTTTAAAAAAACTTCCATTAATTGGTTCAAGAATTTTAAAATCAAAATCACTAAATGAAATAATTTAGTTTTTCAAACAACATCTCTCACCAATATACAAAGATAATCAGATAAACTACATTTCGAGAACAACCCCTTGAATCCAATCTATCTAGGCGCACTCAATCTCGATTGGAATCTGCCAAGCCCAGATTTTGGGGTTCCCATTGACTGTTGCTACTGTGATTGTTGTGGAACCCTCTCATGGGTCGTACGTCGGCTCATGACCGGACGTGGCATGAAGTCGTGCCCTAACTGGCATGCCCCTCTTTGGTGGGTCCCGCAGTGGACCTAGCGTAAGAGCATCCCTAGCAGCCCCGTATTCTACTGTAGCTACAGTAAGTCAATAACCGCGCCCAAAAAAATCAAAAAACTGCAGACTCTGTGCTGACCATGCTGTGCAAGCTCGTGCTGATTGGGGGTCTCCTGACCATGCTCTAAAAACTAAGCAATCTCATAGTATAAATAAAGTTGGAGATTCGATATATTATAATTCTAAAATTAGTAAAACAGAATTTCATCTCTACATCTTATGTTTTCATCTACGTCTTGTGTTACACCCGTTAGCCACGCGCACGTGATGGGCCGGTGCACTGCCCCGTATGGGAGGTTCCACAGCACTCGGCAGTGAGCACTCAACATGCATCCCACAGTGCCGTGGATCATCCGGAACCGGGGGGCGTCCAACGCCCGTTGGAGCCAGCCCAGTCCAACGCTACATCTAACCGTCCACCTCCAAACTATGAGCCATCCGATTGCCATCACACCCCACCTCTCTTCTCACACCACGCCGTTCCTCCAAAGCGCAACGTCGTCTCCTCCCGTGACCCGTCCCACAAACTCGAGCCCTCTCCCGTTCCACCAACCCTAGGCGGTGGCGGCCGCCGCGCTCTCCTGCCCCTCCGACTCTTCGCTTCTTGGACCGGCCTTCCCATCAGCTTCTACGCCGCGATCTGCAATGGACAACACTCATCCCCTAGCAGGTTAAGGTTTCTCATTATCCGTAATTGGTAGATTAGGAAGGGTTCTAATTAACTTTTTTTTGGCTAAGTTTTTATTAGCCCTTTCGAATGAGTCTTAATTTTTTTTTTGCTAATGTATTTGGTAGATGATGTGGTAGATGGAAGTCAAGCTGACAGAAATGTTGAAATAGAAGAGTTTCCCTCACCAAAAGTTGGAATGGAATTTGCCACCGTAGATGATGCATACAAATTCTACAATGACTATGCATTTCATATTGGTTTTAGCATAAGAAAGAATCTGGATAGGAAGAATAAGGCAAAAGTTATCACAATGAAAGATTTTACTTGTTCTAGAGAGGGTTCACAAAGACCAAGTGCTCCTAGCGAAAACCAGCCGAAATATGTAAGGATGGAGCATAGGGTTGGATGCAATGCAATATGAAAATTAATCTTTGTAGCAACGGAATTTTCAAGGTATCTTCTTTTGACTCAGAACATAATCATGCCACCACAACCCCATCTAAAACAAGGATGTTAAAGTCACATAGAGTTATAAGCAAGGCACAACAAACAATGGGTGATTTTGCTGATGCATCTAGGCTCCGACCAAAAGAGACTTATAAGCTTTTATCTAAACATGTTGGAGGAAAACGCCATCTAACTTTTCTTCCAGACGACTACAAAAATTACTTGAGGAAAAAAGCGAGACCAAGAAATGGCATTGGGAGATGCTGGAGCACTTATGCAGTATCTTCAAGAACGCCAAAGAAAAGATCCTTATTCTATTATGCAATTCAACTTGATGATGAAGATCAAATAACCAATATCTTTTGGGCTGATGGAAGATCATCGCTAGACTATGAGTTCTTTGGGGATGCCATTTGTTTTGACATAACTTACAAAACAAATAACTATGGTCGACCTTTTGCTATTTTTGTTGGGGTTAATCACCATAGACAAACAGTAATTTTCGGTGCTGCATTGTTATATGATGAGTCAATTTCAACATTTGAATGGCTATTTAGAACTCTTTTGGAAGCCACCGGTGAAAGAGCTCCTAAGGTGAGGCCATAGCTTACTCTCAGATTCATTTGAAACCGTGCATCATGAAACACTTGTATCTAATCAACATTCTTCTTTTAGGTAATTTTAACTGATCAAGATGCAGCCATGAGCAGCGCAATCAAGATGCAGCCATGTAAAAACCCAGCTGGGGTGAGGAAAAAAGATGGTGGACGAGGAAGGCGTCATTACCCAAGTTCTATGGAAAAGAAGACAAAAGGGGAAAAGCAAGGGGGCGCAAACTCTGATTTGGTTCCACCTTTGCGTGATCTCGGAAATGAAAACAATGTAAGTTTGTCGTCATATATTGCCTTTAGAACAGTTCAATGGGTTATTTTGTATATTGACAATAATAATTTTTTCTACCAGGATTTCTACAAATTCTTTTGATATTGCTGCTGCTCCTTATGAAATGCCTTCTTATGGCTCTGCCACTGCAATGAACCTATTAAATTCAGTGATCATAGAAGGTAATAAGAATAGAACTACTAATATGATGTCTGACTAATAATAATATCATACTAACTGTAATAAGTTCTTCCCCTGTTTTTCAGGTACAAGCAAGGGACAATTCAATCATATGTGAGGCTGTTTGGGATCAGTAGGGACATATATATTTTGTAAATTATAGGCTAGTGAGTGGTGCCTATGCGAGCCCACATGGGAGAAGAGACATTTTGTAAATGACAAGCTGATGACCAGTACTTACAAATACTTAGACCATAGCAAGGACATATTTTGTATTTAGAAATGCTTGTCATGCAATATTTTGATGTAGATGACAAGCACTGAGCAGTTCTTACAAGCACTTTGAAAAATGTACAAAGTACTTGGAAATATTTCGTAAATGACAAGCAATATGTATATATATATAGAGAGAGATTTGCTAGCGTGAACTCAAGTGCACGGAGCCTCCGTGAACTTCGACGGGTTTTTGAAATCCGAGAACTTTAGTGATCGATCCAAACGTTGATCTTGTTCGTCATGTCAAAAGGTAGCCACCAACCAAGTTTTGTATTTTTTTGAATTTTTTTGCTATTTGTTTTCTAATTTTGAAAATCAGCCTTCTAAATAGTCGTGGAGCGTCCAAAAAAGCTGATTTTCAAAATTAGAAAACAAATAGCAAAAAAATTCAAAAAAATACGAAACTTGGTTGGTGGCTACGTTTTGACATGACGAACAAGATCAATGGTTCGGATCGGTCATTAGACATCTCGGATTTCAAAACCCGTCAAATTAATGAGTGATCCGCGACTCAAGTTCACGCTAAATCTCTCTCTCTCTCTCTCTCTCTCTCTCTATATATATATATATATATATATATATATATATATATATATATATATATATATATATATATATATATATATAGCATGCTGCTTGCAAGTTGCAATGATACATATGGTTTCCCTGTTTGTGCCATGAATTTCCATCATATGGCATAGTATTACTTCTTGAGTTAGTGGTCACTATATTATTATTGGAATGCTTGGCTCAAAGCAAAGCAGCAGCAGGTTTATGTCACTGCATCGTTCTATTTTCTTGTGTATGCCACAATGCATAAGGCTATGAATTAATTACTGTGACCTTGCTCAAATTAAGCTCCAGTTCAAAGCAATTGGCAATGCTTCTGACACACTTCTGATTATCAAAGCAAGCTCCGGTTCAATGCATACCCATTGCAGTTTCAAAATTGTTCAGTGCACCACCAAAATAGAATTCAATCAGAAACTAAATATATGTTGTAGTGTTGTACTAATATCATGTTTTTCACAAATTCTTGACAAGAATATACACTGCCAGTTCATAATTTCACTAGCACAGAGTACATCTCGGTCCAGTTTCTGATTGCATTGTGAACATTGAATACAATTCATACAAAATCAAAATCTTTAAACTATAGAGCTAGCAATCCTGCCTCTGTACACAATTCATACAAAATCAAAATCTTTAATCTTTGAGCAAACAGTCCTGCTCCAGGTGGTGGAGCTCCTAGCTGCAGTGCTAAACACCCAACCACGAAGAGCTTGGCGAAGAAGCTCCTTGCTGCAGTGCTCAACAGGGGGAGGCGGTCTTCACGCGTCGTTAGGGAGAGCGTCGCCGCCGCCTAGCAGAGCGGCTATCGCCGCCGCCGCCATCGCCGCCGAGTCGGAGGAGCGGGAGAGTGCCGTCATCGTCGTCGCCGCCGCCGCCGTCGTCGTGGCCGCCACCGCCGCCGCCGTCGTGGCCGCCGCCTCCTAGGGTTGGTGGAATGGGAGAGGGCTCAAGTTTGTGGGACGGGTCACGGCAGGAGACAGCGCTGCGCTTTGGAGGAACGGCGCGTTGTGAAAAGAGAGGTGGGGTGTGACGGCAATCGGATGGCTTACAATTTGGAGGTGGACGGTTAGATGTAGCGTCGGACTGAGCCGGTTCCAACGGGCGTTGGACGCCCCCTCATAATCTAATGGGTCGTAGCTTCATTTCTAGAGTAGAGTACATATCCTGTGCACATAAAAAAGATGTGCACATATGCACATTTAAAATCTGAAGCGTCCAACAGAGATCCAATGGTAGCTCAGTTTTTTTTTCATTTACCCCCTCCCACCTCCCCTAGCAGGTCCTGGCCTAGGAGTACTACTGCCCCAGGCGCGCCTCCCCAACCCTAGCGCCCGAGAGCTCCCTCAACGCCGCCGCCTGAGGTTGCCCTTCGTGGATCGCCACCGCCGCCGACGACCTCCCTCCTCCGACGCCGCTCGCCCTCTGCCGTCTGCCTGCCTTCTCGACGGTGCCCTCCTCCGTACGCGCGCTCGTCCTCCGCCGATGCCGTCTCCTCCGACGCCACCCGCCGTCACCGACCTGAGGTTCCCACTGCACCGCCAATTGAGTCTCCATGCCCCTAGAGTCTCCTGTCGCCGTAGGGCCATTGAGGCTTCCGCCGCCGCCGGGCCGTGAGGGTCCTACCGCCGCCTACCCCACGGAGGCTCCCGCCGTCGGTGGTCCCTGGAGGTTCCTGCCGCTGCCGGCCCCTGGAGGGATATCATTGCTGCCGCCACCGGCACAAGCTGTGTAGTGGAAATATACCAAATGAATTATATAATTGTATCAGGCGAATTGTTTGAAATGAAAATTAATTCATGTTTTGTTTGTAATTTTGGTTGTGCAAATGAATACATGATGCAGGTGGCAAATGAGTTTGCAATAGAAAAGCAATGTGCAATGTGTTTGTGAATTTTTGGCTATGCAATGTGCAATGTGTTTGTGAACTTCTGGTTGTTCATATGAATTCGTGATGCAGGTGGCAAATGAATTTGTAATAGAAAGGCAATGTGCAATGTGTTTGTGAATTTTTTGCTATGCAGATGAAGGCCTTGTTTGTTTCAGATTAACGTAGCGTTGCGTTTTACTATAGCAAATTTGTGATCCCATCAAAATACATCTTAATGAGTTCAAAAAATTATGAAAAAATATTTTACAAACTTTAAGAAGTACTATTTAAAACCCCACAAGAATGACTACAAAACATTACATCATTTGGCTTATATAAAAATAACAAATTTTCATTTAATTTAATTTAATTTAATCTGAAACAAACAAGGCCTTAAGTCATGATGTAATTGTTGCATGGAGCTGAAAATGCCATATAAAATGAAGTTAACTACAGGTCAGATGCCATATAAAATGAAGTTAACTCATTGTTACCACTATCAGCAGGTTGAAACATCAACAAATTAAACCAAATGCCCACTTAGTAGTACTGCTCATCAGTGCACATAAAGATGAAGGGCCTCTTTGATAGCTTGTTTTAGTTTAGTTTTTGTTGGGATTGCAACTTTTGTTATTTTTATATACATCATTCACTTTATTTTTTGAAAATAATTTTTTATAACTTTGTAGGGTTTTTCTCAAAGATCTCAAAAATATTTTTTTAATAATTTATTTAGCTTTTTTATACCACTTTTAAAGGTGGTCAAATTTTCCCAATAAAAACTAAACTAAAACTAAACAAGCTATCAAAGAGGGCCGAAGTGTTTCAAAGGTCAACTGTATATAAAGCTTCTCGATGAATTTATGTAGTAATGTGGTAACCTGGAGCATTTTTTGTAAAAAAAAAACATCTCGGTAAGCCTGAAGCACTTGAACAATATGGATCCAAGTGTTCTTGTATGTGGATCTGGTTTTCCAAGCAATATGTGTTCGTAGTAGGTCCTTGAAGCATTTGTCCAGATTTCATAAAACCATAGGTCATCCATTCCAGAACAACATGCAGATTGTCCAGATGTATGAATTAGACATTGAAACTCGTCCATTTCAGACCAACATAGCTCATCCATTTCACGGTATGTCAGCTTTAGAATGTCATGACCATATATGTCCAAGCACACTGAAAAACTAGGTTCATACATAAAGGTGTTCATACATCCAAGCATTCATTCAATTACATGAAAATTCAGAGAAGTACAGGCTCATTATGCATTAAGTTGACTAATACATACACAAAGTGAGTGACTTGTACTTGCATCATGTGCAGAATTAAACTGGGCATAATGAACATCAAATTACAGCTTGAATACTGATTCATACAAATTTCAGCTTGAGGTTGCTATAAAAAAATGTTGTACAGAAGCTTTTCTTGCCAATTTGCTACTCATGGTGCTCATAGTGTCCTGCTACAGACTGCAGACTACAGCGGCTTGGCTTGTTTTCTAGAGAATTCTTTTCTGCCTACAACCTGCTACTCATGGTGCTCATGGTGTCCGGTTATAGACTGCAGCGGCTTGGCTTGTTTTCCTAATTAGTTACATAGCCAAATTTATGTCCAAATGCTCTGAATTCCTGAAATGGTTATGGACAACATGGTTCTGAACATGAGCTGTAAATTTCAAATTTACGAGCAAAGTTGGGCAAAATTCAGAGTACATATTTCAGAATTCAAACAGAGTTAAACACAAAGCTCCGGTGAACAAAATTCACATTGCGACAGTTGCTTGCAATTTACAACAGTTTTAACACTCTTTTACAAGCAAGTACAAGGCCAAGCTCTCAAATCTTGCAAACCATACACACACAAAAAAAAAGGAAAAAGTATAGATTACCCCCCTGAACTATTGCAAAAGTATAGAATACCCCCCTGAACTTTAAAACGGATAAAATACACCCTCCAACTATTAAAAAGGGTTAAAAAAATACTCTAAACTTTTATGAGGTATAGATTACCCCCTTGGAATAAGTAAAGGTGGTATTTCAATTAAAGAAAATATAGAAAAAATCTTAAAAAACCAGAAAAAATCTTAAAATATTTAAAATAATCTTAAAATCCAAAAAATCATTGAAAAATCATTAAAAAAACTTAAAAGTTTAAAAACTTGGAAAAATCATAAAATTCAAAAACATTAAAAAACTTGGAAAATAATTTTTTTATGATTTTTTAATGATGAAAGATTTTTTTTGGTTTTTTCATAATAAAAAGGAAAAAGTAATATATTATGATTATTTTTGAATTTATTATTTAAGATTTTTTATGATCTTTAGGATTATTTTGAATATTTCAAGATTTTTTTCCTGTTTTTTAGATTTTTTCTGGATTTTTTTGGTTGAAATACCACCTTTACTTGTTCCAGGTGGTAATCTATACCTCATAAAAGTTTAGGGTCCTTTTCTAACTGGTATTAATAGTTGGAGGGTGTATTTTATCCGTTTTAGAATTCAGGGGGTATTCTATACTTTTACAATAGTTCTGGGGTAATCTATACTTTTTCCAAAAAAAAAAATCAAATATTTCTCTCAAACTCTCATGACCAGGATAATCTTCTTGCTGCAAAGTAAGATCAGAGCAGGTCAGAATTGAGGGGAGGCAACACAGTGATTTAGTTGGTGGCAGGGCAGCCGGAATCGAGGGGAGGCGGGCGTGGCATCATTGCTTAGAGGCGAGATGGCGGCGAACGACTAGCTTCCGGTGTCCACCTCCCATCAATGTCGCATCGTGGCGGCAGGGGAGCGAGAGGCCAGCGGCGCACCATGGCGCTCCTCCTGGCGGCTTGAATCGAGGCCAGGTGGGGGTGGCCGGAGTTGAAGGGAGTCGAGAGCGGCTTCACTGCATGGGGCGGTACAGCGGGCGGCGGCGGAAGCACCTTGCAGATGAGGAGGACGAGGTGGGCGGCGGAGGCGGCGACGGCGGCGGCGTGGAGGAACGAGGGTTTTGCTCTCCAGCCTCCTGGTCGATCGGGTGGGGATTGGGGAAAGGACCTGTTGGCGAGGTGGGAGGGGGTAAATGAAAAAATCTTGTGGTGCCGTTGGATGGGAGATGGACGATCCAGCTTTAAAATGTGCATATGTGCACAGCTCCCTAATGTGCATAGGATATGTACTCGATGAGAAGCTTGGGCTAGAACCAAAGTTTAGTTTAGTTGATTGAAGAAAGGGGAAAAGGCTGATCTATTTTACTTAGCAAAGACCCAGAAGTGGCCTCGATGTTTGCTCTAGTCCCTAGTGGCATGTGATTGCTGATCTCTCCTACCAATTGCCTTATCTTTCTGTCTCTTCAGGATATATATCTTGGCCTTTCAGGTTCCTTTCTACCACAGATAAGAAGCTCCGTAAATAGAAGCAGTAAACTTCTTTTCCTAATTTACTGCTACTTCATATTTAGTCAATCTGATGTACTAGTTGGTCATTACTGCAGTTGATCAAGTTTTGTGGTCCCCTCGGAATTTTAGTCAATTGATAGTAACTCAGTTTTAATGCTGCCCCTGTCTGATGAAAGACCCGGCCTAACTAAATCAAAGGTCTTCTTTGAAGGGCATGCCAACTAGCAAAATGGGTGTTCCAGTTTGACTGTTACCAATTGCTAAAAGTAATTTTATTTTTGAACTTTACTAATGAGAATGTAGTATCCTATAACTAACCTAGTAAATTATACTTGAAAACGGATTATGCTGAACTTCACTCCTGTACTAGGCCAGTGAATTGGTACCTTTTTCTACATTAACTAGTTCCTGCTTCCTAGAACAAGCAGCACAAATCCTTACTTTTCATAGGACAAAATGATTCTATAAGAAATTTTTTTGATGCCACCAGAAAAAAGAAAAAAAATAGGAGCGTCAAGTCAGGACTACCCAATATAAAATTCCTGGCTACGCCACTGGTTGTGCTGTTTCAGTAAACGATTCTCTCCCAGGAAATCATTAATCAGAAAATTTTTGTGCTCCAGCTAGACAATGTTTATGTGAGTTGAATAATTTTTTTTTTGCCTCCTCTGATCTGATGCAGTCCAGCAGCTTGGTTCCTTCATGTTCTATCCATGATTCTAGCTCATGTTCTATTTATGTTGATGGAATATATTCTTGCCTTTATTTGTTACTAGTTCCTCCATTCCTCAAAAAAGTAATTTAAATTGTGATTCATTCCTGTGATCCCGAAGCTTTTTGATGTGTGTATGCAGGCCCTATGAAGTGGCAAGAGCTGCACTTTCTGCTCTATCAACTATTGGCACAAAGAGTAAATCATCCTAGCATTTTACCAATATGGAGTCAATGATTATTGGTATGGCAAAACCAGCGATGAACACCAGGTCAGATGGCCATGTACATGCAATGCAACTTATATGCTTTACTTTGTACAAACCGTTGATACCGTCTAAAGGTTTATTTGCTTTTGGTCTTCTATTGTTCAGCTTGTATTCTCTGTGAATATTGGTGTGGATTGACCTTTAGTTTTTGGCCTACAGAGAAGGACGTAGGTTGCTCCTCTAATAGTGCTAAGGAAAAGGCCCCTCTTTCAGTATTTTATAATATTCGCTGATTTCTATGTATATTAATTTTAGAAATGAAGCCTTCTAGGTTTAGTTTAAATCAGAAATGAAAACAAATGCTTATGATTTGTATCATGTTAAATATTGTGTTGAAGGAAACCCAAATCCATATTGTATAGTTGCATTAGTTCTATCCACGAAGGCATTATTGTTTATTTGCTATTTCTGTTGAGATCATCACGTACGAATTTGTACCATTTGGTCCCTGTGTATGACCAGCTCCATTGCTCCATTGCTTATTCTCTGTGATCTACTTCTGTTGTGTTCATATATTGGTGTGCTGATTAAATCATGTCAGTCTTACCAATCTTGCACGTAGAAAACAGGGCTGAAAAAGATTGGCAACATATGACCCCTTTTCCTTCTCAAAGGGAGTTTTTTATAATAATATAAATTGATCTGCTTGTGCATATTCTCAGATGATATATCACATATTCTCAGGGGATATATCAACGTCCTAGATTTTTTTTATGATACAACCCTAAGAAATTCTCAAATCATAAAGATAAAAATTGAATAGTGTTTTGTGAAGACCTACAACTTAATGCAACCTAGAAGTGGCCCTATAGCCTTTCCCTGTGAATGGAACTGCCTGTCCTGTATTATTATGGTTATTTACAATTTTATGCTATTTTAGAGTAATTGGTTTACAATGTATGATGGAAGTTGTGTTTTTTTCACCTCAATTCATTGATGTTCATACATAGGTTGCTGATAATATATTTTTTCTCTCAAGTACATTGGTCAATTCTCAAGATGCCTCTATGCTGAGTACAAGAGCAAGGGCAGCAATGTGCAATGGCAGGTAAAAAATAGTATTCTTTCTAATTATTATCACCCTTTTATGTTGTTTTCTAATTATATCCCTTTCTCTATGTTAAGTATTTAGCTGGAGTTTCTACTTATTCATGCTCTAGCCATTTACTTTTATATGGCCACAAACTAGCTAATAGTCTCCTCGATTTTTCTTTTTACATATCCATCTGTGGATAACCAAAAATTAAAATGGAGCAACAGAATGCATTTGAAGTCAGCAGTTCTGATCAAGTTCCTGATTATACTATATATTATGGTCCAGTGTGATGTCTGCAGAGTAAGTATATATTCAATTCATAATATATTTTATGGTGTAGTTAGAGATACTTATAATGATGTAATTATAGATACATGTAATGATGTAATTAGAGATACTTGTAATCTATTTTCAATTTGTATTATATATATTTTTTTTGCCTTTTAAGCACACATCGGTGACGGGTCTGGACCTAGACTCGTCACTTATCACTGTACATTGGTGATGGGTCTGAACTAGACCCGTCACTTATATAGTCCACACTAACGGGTTTGGGTTCAGACCCATCACCATCTATAGTGATATGTGACGGGTCTTGGGTTCAGACCCATCACTTATATAGTCATCAGTGACGGGTTGGACCCGTCATCAATGAGTCCACTTCAGTGATGCTTCCCGGGTGACGGGTGCGAAACCCGTCACTAATGACGGTTATGACCCGTCACCAATTGCTGTTTTTCACGTGGTGTATGTGAATAACAACCTTAAGTCACCTTATCTGATGTTATCAACAGGTCATAACATAGGCTAAATATATAACTATTAGACGTTAATTTGTTCATGTTTTAATAGCTGACAATGCAAAATGCCATTAGTCAGCAGGTACGTAGCCAGGTAGCACCACTAGTTCAGAATAAAATTTGAAGGCCCACCGTCCACGGTTTTGATGTGATGCTATGAAAACTGCCTAGAATAAAAAAACAAGAATCCTAAAAAGCTTTTCTCACATATGTAATGTTAAACTGGTTCATACCGAGCTGGGCGGTATAACTGTTGGGTGTCAAGCAATCCCAATGATTTCAAGAACATCTCATGTAAATCTATTGCATTCTCTTGATATGTCAACATATAAACTGTTTATTGCAAGATATAGTCTAGTGTAGTGACCCAGCAACCAATTTTTCTAGATCTGACCCTGACTGAGCAAATCAATTAATTTTGGTCATTACATATAATGCCCTGTTTAAGAGATGATGATAATATGGCAAATTCAATAGGTGAAAAAATGATATGCAATTTATTTCTCTCAGCGACAGCGGACCTGGATCCCAGCTATCAGTCAGAGAAACCGGGTCAAAAATGAAACAAGGACAAGACGACCCTGATGAAAACAAAATTGTCCAATTAAACGGGGCTGATTTCCCTTCAGCTACAGTGCCTGCTACGGTACCGCGGGTATTGTTCACACCACTTGGACTATGGGCCGTATCATTACTCCCTCCTTTCAATCAACCTGTCCTCAAGGTTGAAACAACGTCCAAGGCTTCGACGTCGATGCTAAAGCCGAAGCGCGTCACGATGCGCACGGCATAGCCGTGCTGGCATAGCATGCACGCGTTCCTTTGGCTAGTGATGGCGACGTCGTGGTCGTTGCGGGTGCGCTTGACGTAGAGGAAGACGTCGAGCGACGTAGGGCAGACATGGAGCGACGTAGGGCCGGTTGCCGTGAGGTCGTTCTGGTTGGACCCTCGTCGCCTTGGGACCCATCTCTCGAGAGGAGACCGGCAAGGCGATGTTAGCGGGACCATCTTCATGATGCTCGATGTCGTCGACGACGTCGATGTTGGCGTCGTCGTCGTTTTTCTCACGCTGCTTGGTGTCGTTGTCGACGTCGGTGTTGCTGTTGTTGTCGTCGGTTCCGATCCCGGGGCGCGCGCTCGTGAGAGCTTGCGCCACGCTGACGTCGGACATCTCCTGCGCCGGATCAGCGGCCGCCGCCGCCGTCTTGCCTAACGCCTTGATGAGGTCCGCGACCTTCATGGTGAGGTCGTCGAGCTTCGCTGCCAAGTTGGTGATGGACGTCTTTAGCTGTGCCGCATTAGCCTGGTTCTGCTCGGCAGCCCCGCGACTAAACGTCGGTCGGTGTCCGGCCGGTGCCACCTTCGCGATCCGGACATCTTCCTCGCGTTCCGCCTCACGCGCCAAGTATATTGCATCTGTATGGGCTTGCGACCGAGCACAACGAACATCTCTCGCCGATGTCGCAGGTAGACCCGCGATGAAGGCATCGATCTTGTCTTCTCTCCTCATCCGCGGCACTCGGCTGAGTAGCCACTGGAACTTGCGCGCGTAGTCGTCGATGCAGCCTTCACCTTATTTCAGATCCACAAGGTCACCAATGGAAACCTTCACAGAGTGCTCCTCAACAAGCCCACACTCCTTGCGGAGCCGCTCGTAGTAGAGGTACGAACGGGGTGGATCGAAAGTGCGCTGCTCCTCGTCAATCCGCCGATGGTAGCGGTCGATTGGCCGCTCTTTTTCGGTGTTGCTGATAATCGTCGTAGTACGCAGAGTGGAACGCCATCCCAAGGGATCGTCTTGCTCTGATACCAAATTGTTACATGCCTGATCAGCACGCAACGGTATGGCCCCTTGACGCGGGCGAGACGACCTTTGGATGTGCGGAGCCACCGGCCGATTATCGTCGGTAGCGCCTAGAACTAGTTTGCACTCACAAGACTTAACTCCTTTTATTCCTCGAAGACTCCTTTATATGGCTGTCTCCACAGCATACAAGACTCAATCCAAACAACTAAGAGATAATATTATAATTTACTAACAAACTCAAGAGATAAAGACTAGGATTAAAAGATAACACCCAACTAGATAGTGACCCGCAGCAGGCCGGCTATCCCTGCGCTACCTACACATCAGGAACCGGCGCGGTGCAGCTACAGTACCATGTGCTACAGTGCCGCTGGTACTGTTCATACCACTTGGGGCATGGGCCGTACCAACTAATACTACAAAATAGTCTTGTAAATTGTGGACAATATCTGGTTTAGAAGCACTAATTTTAAATTTAGAGGTTAATCGTACTTTGCCAACTTTATGTAAGGCCGAGTCAGGTTTGGTTAAATAAAAACAGTAAGGTGTTTAGTGGTTGATAGTAGAGAAGTCGACAGAATAAGTTACTCTATCCCTCTACATAATCGGACATGAGATTTTCACCTCATATGACTCCTTGTTCAATTCTGAACTTCGTTGTTGGCATATCAAACAATCAAAGCCTAATAACAGTACTTGGTGCTGACTATACACTGAGCAGAAAATAAGTACAAGTATTGAAGAAAAAATGAATGAAGCCCCCCCCCCCACCATCTTAAAGCAAGATCTTAAGAAGATCGGAATTTACAACTTATAGCTGGAGGCCTGGTAACCTGGGAAAATTCATGAGTCATGAAACTGGTGATCACTTGTTTCCCAAGCTCTATGCAGAGATGGCTGCAGCATACTCTGGAGGCTAGAGTTGGGACATATTCTACTACTACAGTGAAAATGAACAAAACAAAACAAGGATTCATGACTCCAATAAAACGATTATAGATGTGATTCATATTCTCTAGTTTCTTTCTTGGGCTCAGCTATATTCTTCTTCATTAAGGTAAATAAGTTCCCTTTATCATTATGATAAGTGTGAATCAAGTAAACAATCTAGATGGCGCCTAATGTGATCGATGTTTTCAAAAATGGTATAAGCAGCTTCTAAACCAGAAAGCGCATATTTGCATAGAACTTCATCATAAGTCAAAGAAACTTAAGCAGATTAAAAAGCAGCGAATCGACTTATCAAAAGACTATTCACTCAATAAGAGCTCAATCAACATTGTTCTTCATCTTTGTTTGTGGACAATATGGGCCCCGGGTATCCTTATGGAAGGCCCATAAACACATAGAAGGGGATTGCCGGTAAAGGCAAACGGACCTTGATTGCCGATGCGTTGCTATACATCTTCTGAAAAATCAACGGCCAAGTCCCAGTAGTGAGGAACTGAGACATCTGCGAACACCTTCTTAGCAGCTGCCTCACTCCGACAATCATGTACGGTGAACCTTGTGAACGTAGGCTTCGCCACACTCCCCTGCCACACCAACGCACAGCTATTCTCCAACTTATCCTCGTCATTGTCGTCCTCACCAGGACTTGCAGCAGCCCAGTCAATACGGTTCAACATCAGCTTATTGTACCATTTGATCGGCTTCTTGCCACCTTCAACAACCACCACACTGACACCATCCATGATCACTGCAGCACTAGTTAGCCTGTTCTCTTGCGCATTCACGTCCACTTTGAAGCGTGTCTGCAGGCGGGACAGGTCTCTGATTCTGTACACACTAACAGCAGTCTCCATTGCCGTGCTCGGATCATCATCGAAAAACTTCCTTTCTTTCTTCTCACGGCGCTCCGATGGTGTGAGCTTGCGGGCAATGTTGCGGTCCACATGAGCCTGCTCACGCTCCTCCGCGGTGGCTCGTATATCCATCTCCAGACGCGTGGGATCCTGTGTAGCTTCGGCGCCTAGCACTTTCATAAGATTGCCCATCTTCAACTTGGGCTTCGGTGGAGCAAGAAGGCCTTGCCTGATCATTTCTTGCCTATCTTCTTCCCTAGCAACACGCCTCTGTGTTCTGAGCTTCTTCTGCTCCTTTTTAGTTAGCTTAAGTGGTTGAGGTGGTGGTGCTGCAGGCTCAGCCGTTGGCTCGTACGGCTCTGGATGTTCCAGATATATAGTGATTGTGTCCATGTTAAGCTTCTCCACGGGCGTAGGCATATCCTCGTAAGTGGCGGCAAGCAGAATTGTTGTATCCCATGGCTCGATGTCGGGAACCACTTCCTTCGGTTTTTGCTCCGCACGCCTTACCCCAGGAGCAACTTCAATCAGGTTTGGGTTCATGCCTACTTCTGCCTTTGCCTTCACAACTAGGGCTTGCTTTACTTTGAGCTCTTTAGCTTGTGATTCGCCATGTCGCGTCTTGATTCTCTGCAATTCGACCTGCGTCGAGCGTTTGCCTTCCTCAATAAACTGAAACCCTGGCCTTCTAGTGCGGAGGAGTTTGGTTTGGTTGATTTCCAGCCTTTTATCAAAATGTGCACTTGCTTTCTTGGCAAGGGAGTCCATGTCCTTTCGTAAAGCCTCCTCCTTTTGCCTATTTATATTGACCTTCAGAGTTAGAGTACTGATCAGGCTGGTTGGTTTGGCCATGTCCATAATATTTCCATGCCCACCAATTTCCCTACCCTGAGCATAGGGACGGAGAACATGAGCATTGGCATTGGCAGGTCTTTGAGCCTTGCTTAGTTTTTCTGCTAATTCCTTCTTCTTCAGTTGCAGAGCTTCTCTTGTTATGGCTAGAGCAGCAAGAGAGAGAGTACCAGTACTACTTTTGGCAGGGGTTGGAGTTGCACTGCTATCTATACTGGACGATTCCTCCTCATCGCCGTACTTCCCAACATCGTCACACCTCCGACGTTTCCCGTCCTTTGGGTCGGAGTACTCGATGCAGCTGCGATCGTCGTTCCTGAAACGACCAGAAGAGCGGCTACGATCCATAGGAGAGAACAACGAGTAGCAGAGCGGACGTTTGATTGTTGCGCCGCTGCCCTTTAAATAGGGCGGGGGCGAGGCCAGAACTCAGATTCCTGGTTCGAATCGAGCTCAACTTCTCGGGTTCCTAATTCGAATCAGCCCAACGCATGGGCTCCCCGTCCGAAAACACGAGCACACCTTCCCACAGTCCGAGCTGCCGAGCCCCGATCGCGCCGTCCGCCCCAGATCCGACGCCCCGGGGGCACCGGCGCTCACCGCTCCCGATGCGTCACGGCCACCTGCTGCCTCTCTGCCTGCCCGGACGCCGACGCCGACAGCCCGACACTGCCCAGGCGTCAGGTGCACGCCAGCTCCCCTCCCCCTCGGCTCCGCCGGACACGAGCCACCGCGCCGCGCCCGCACCCCCCGCGCTAGGCTACTCCGCCTCCTCCCGACTGGCGGCGGGGGATGGCCGCCGCGCTGGCGTCGCTGGCGCGGTTCTGCGCGCTGCTGCCGTTCTTCCTCGCCGTCGCGACCTGCCTCGACGTCCCTACACACGGTAACGGACACAAGTGTCCAAACAAGAAGCTTCGCTTCTTGGTCTTGTTGTTGGAGCTAGGGTTGCCATCGCCGCCGGTTAGGCTGCAGCTGCAGCTGCAATGCAGGCGAGGCGAGGCGAGCTCTGCGTTGGGTTTTGGTTGGATTGGAGGAGTGGTACTTTGCTGTAGCGAGCAGCTTCCCTTCCAGTTGGATGTGAGTGGAATGATGGAATGTTTGTAGGTAGCTTACTAGCTTCCCTTAGTACCTAGCAGCTTCACTTCACTTTGGGTTCTTGTCGGATTCATGTTTGTAGCCTGTAGGTAGTGGTTTCTTAAAATCACCACATTGTTTCCATTTTGCATTTTGTGGGTTTCATGATGCAGCACTGCGCCGGCAATGGCTAATCTGTTTGATCTGCTTTGATACGTAGGTTTAATGCAACTAACATGGTGCAATTCGCTGCAAATTATGTGGGCATTTTTTGCCTTTTCGGTGGTTGGGTTTCAACTTGTATAGGGGCAAGACTAGCTTGATAAGTTGTTTCCACTGAATGAAAGTGCCTTCGATGCATTGTTTCCGGGATCTCTGAATTCCAGTGACATTTTTATTGACAAGCACCCCCCTCCCCATTTTGCATAAATTACATCATGCAAACCCACATGAATGTATCATACTATGTTTTGCTGTTGGCAGAATCAACATTTAATTCTCATGAAAGCATAACATTCAACTTTCAGGGTGCTACTGGACTGGGTGCCAAAGCAAATGGTTTGGACTATGTTCTGCTGGTCACTTCGTAGATTCTGAAGCAGATGACTGTGATGGTCTCTGCACAGGGTCCAAAAGCCCACCATGCCTTCCGCTCCACACACATTTCTATTGCTGCATACCAGGTCTAGACATTATATATATTTTCTTATATTTATCCGTGGAAATTGGCTCAAGCAGTCTCTCTCGTTAGCCTGCTGAATTCTTATATGAGCATATATCAACTCCTTAGTATAACAGAAGTAAATTAGACCAGTAGCTAACATTCGGATGAATCACTCAAGCATTCTGATATGAATTAACAAATCTGTGTTCTGAAGGACAGATACACCAAAGGTAGCAGACAAGTGTGGACATTGCAAGAACAAGCTTGATTTTGGCAAAGAGTTTATATGCTGCTCTGATTGCTCAGATCCAACCATTCTGAACAAGGATACTAAACTGGGCTACTGCAAGAGTGGCGCTGAGTTAAGAATGAAGCTAAAACTGCAAGGTATATTTTCAAGAGTAGTCCACAGTTCTACACCAGATTCAATTGCAGTTTGACAATCTTTTTTCTGTATGTGTGTATTCCATTTTTTTTGCTAATCCAAGAGGTATTGCACACTAAGCAATTGTTAAGTAAAATAAGATAAGAAACAATGGAAAAGTCTACAGTAATGCAATAGGTTTCTGTTTGCTATTTTTATTGAAATTCTGAATTTTATTTGTGCCTTCAAGTCATCTATGAAGGTAAAAAGACCCTCCTAATAATCCAAGTGATGGCATATATTTGAATAAGTATCATCAAACATTCAGTCAAAAGATAAGCCAGTTATGGTTGTCTTTTACAAATTGTTTATACTGATCATTAGCTTCTACTCCCTCTGTCCCAAAATATAGGGCGCATAAATTTTTTTTTAGTTGTCCTATAATATAAGGTGTCTCCTCATTACTCCCTTGGGAAATACATGAGCAATTAACTGCTAGTTGAGCTATTCATACTATGAAGTGTATGTTGTTGCTAGCTTTAGCTATTCAGGTATTAATTAAGCGCATTGGAAATGGAAGCAAAACATCAAAGATTAATTTGTAAATATGTTGATGCTTCGAGTAACGAGATAATTAAAGATGATTTACTCTCTTAAACACCATTTCTTGGTCTTGATGAAAATTTTTATATGCCCTCTATATTGGGATGGAGGGAGTATTATGAAGATCTTGGTGCATTGCTTTAATCGCAGGAATGTTGATAACCGTGTAAAAATGTAGTTACATGTGAATAATTTATTGGCTTAAGGCACGTTCTCCAATTTGAGCTTTAGATGGTGTAATGTTCAAAGAACTATTCAAAAAATGATCGTTCAGGTTATCAGGTGTTCTGGCATAACTTACCCTTTTAATGATTTCGCTTGCACCTTTTCTTTGCACTAGCTTCTTGCTTACAGTTTCATTTGCATTTTTTTCTCGTCACTGATCTTTCTGTCCATCTAATTTGTGCTGAATTTTTGGGTAATTCTCAAGTCATCGCCATTTTAATTAGGGTATATATGCTGTGCAATCAACCTAACGGTGCAATCGCCGTGCAATCGAACTACCAAAAGTTGTAAAAAATTCTGAAAAAATTTGTACATGTGCTCTTCAACTTACTCTATATCTGGATAAAATTTCAAGTTCAAATTCATTCTATATTGAACGTTACAAAAAAGAGAAAATTTTATCAATTTTGAACTTATCAAAACTGTGCGTTTTTTTTTATAACTCTTAATATAGAATGAATTTGAACTTGAAATTTTATTCAGAGATAGAGTAAGTTGAAGAGTACATATACAAATTTTTTTAGAATTTTTTACAACTTTTTGTAGTTCGATTGCACGGCGATTGCACCGTTAGACTGATTGCACAGCATATGTACCCTTTTAATTATAACTAGGCAATAAGAGATTTGTTATATCCGCAGAAACTTTTCATTGGGTTGCTGGCCCTTGGATGACATGTTCGTCTCCATGTGATGGTGGTATTCGTTATCGTGATGTTGCCTGTTATGGAAGTCTGGCTGATGACACAATTAAACATTATCCTGTGGATGATGCTAGCTGTTTAGCAAATGAAATGGTAATTGAAACTATCCAACTTCATGTTGTTTTTAAAATAATGCAGATTGATTGTTGCTTTTCACTTTTCATTTTTTTCAACGGGTGGGAGAACCACCCGCTTTTTTAATTAAGGAGAGACGACCGTGCGGAGCACAGGGCTCGAACCCTGGCCTGGAGGGCTCACAACCAGCACCTCAACCACTGCGCTACATGCGCGTCCGCTTTTCACTTTTCATTCATGTATGCTAAATTTGTTGCTTAGTAAGTGAGTTTTTTAGTTTCTTATGAGCAGTGAGCACCAATCATACTTTCCATGGAGTGACATTGCTTGGTTCCCCAGACCCCAGGTTATATCAAACAACTTCTATAATCATGCTTGACTAAGCATTTATTCTGTCTATTTTACATGTAACTTTGTATTTCATGAACAATAGTGCAAGCACCAAATCAATCATAAAAGATGAATAAAACCTCTGAATTTCAATATTATCAAATGAAATCACATAATTTTTATTGATAGTTGAATTTGTATCAAACTTTGAAATAGTTGAATGGGTATTGTAATCAGCCTCTTTTATCAGTTGGAAACCATTTGCTGTTATAATTTAGTTTACTAGAGATGGTCAACACGTATATGCAGTGATTGCAAAATAAACCAATCAGTCAATCACAGCCCAGGATTGTTGGTTCTCTACGGTTTAACTGTAAATTGACTCATCCTGCAACAGTTTCTAAAACACAACTGTGACGATAATTGTCAGATCATTGCAGGTAGGTTGTTAGTAATTATGGTAGACACAAATCATAAAAGATGCAGAAAAAAACATTGTATGTGTTTATTTTGTGGAGTAATTTACTGTTCCAAATGCTTGTCCTTGTTTTTGGATTATTTAGGCCTCATGTAACTGAAATCCTTACATGTTCAAGTTAGACTTTCTACACCTCGTGAAGAAGAATATCAAGTATCCAAGTGCAAAATTGTCTTTTTGCTATATGCCATATTAAACATGAAAAGCATGAAGTACTTTTGTCCCTTAAGGTATCATACATGGTTCATCATCATCGTCATCATCATCGTCGTCATCATACCCCAGTGTTTCAGAGGAAACTTCCGCAAAAGCGGGGTAGGGGGGTCGGTGTACGCAACCTTACCGCTGAGATTAAAAAACAGAGAGGTTGTTTCCGTACAATACATGGTTAATTGTAGTAAGTTACTCTTCATTGTTGATTTGTTTGTTTGGCAGCCTGCAAGTGAGGAAGCATGTAATGAGCAGAGCTGTAGTGATTTTGAGATGACATTGTCAGCAAATTCCAAGAGAAGTGGAATGTCTGGTTGGTTTTTGGCATTAGTTGTTCTCTTAGGGCTTGCTGCAGTTGGTGGTATTGCTTGTACCAGCTATACTTACTACCTGAGGTATGCCTAAATTTTCCCACTGGTTTACACTGTTTAGGTTTTCGTTTTCTTTTTCTTGTGGATATCAAAGAATGTTTATGGTGTTCTTTTGTAAAGCTCACAGTGACGCTTTGAATGCATTCCATATAATACATTTAATCCATCGAAAATACACGAATATAGAATAAAAGCTTGCATTAATTTTATTTGTAGTTTCCAATGAACAAATGAATGGTAGATTGGTTGCTGTGAGATGGAAAGCATCCATACATGCAATTTTCTTTCCCTTCTTTTGGGTGATGCTTACGCAATCGCTATATCATTTTCTAGAAGAATGAATTTGCATTTAAACAGGAAGACGCCATATGTTTTCTTAAAATTGTATGAAATTATTGATGTGACTTTATTTCAGTTATGAAGTAACAATATCGTTGCTAATATTCTTGCATCTGGAAGTTCATTGTTTTCATGAATGGACCGTAGTCCATCCCAACTAGGGTGACAAATTATAGATGTTTTTGTATTCGCGTCAAGTTGTTTTAAACCTGAATATTTCTTGTTATTAACAGGAGAACCTCTGGGCCGAGTGGTTTTGTGTATGTCATGATGGACGCATATTCCTGAGAGCATCCTTTACCTTTAATGGATGACAGAATAACACTTAGCATTGGGATTTGGAAGAGCTAGTTTATTCATTATTTGTTCTACGATTCCACATTGGTTGTGGTACAGTGATATCTCTTCCTTTGAATCCATGCGCAGCCTAGCTTATCACCAGCGTTTAAATTCTTGTGCAGAGCTTGTACCGTGACCTGACCCTATGCAAATTCAGCAGCTATGTATTATTCTTGTCCACACGAAACAAGTTTATCAGCTTTCTAACAGCCGAACCATGGGAATTTGATGATTCGTTAGGGCATGTTCTCTTCGACTTATTTGCTTATGCTTGTCTAGTCATTTCTTATCGTCGGCTTTCAAAACGTAAATGGTATTTTTGGTTCTTTTTTTTATGTTACAAAGCTTTATAAGGTAAAGGCAAGTCAAATAAAAGTTTGTCAGATTCTCCAATCCGCTTCAAGAAGCTAATGAAGTCCAGCTTATTAGCAAATCAGCACAACATCAACTCAGATAAGTAAAAAAAAAAAAACGAAAAGAACTGAAGGCTATCTCCAGACATCAAAAATATTGTCACGGAGGCTTACCAGCATTCATCGTTGATAAAAAAAAAAAAACACAGTGACTTCTATATTGGCAAAATATGTGGTGTAACAAATTTGTTTCTCCCAAACGATGTTGAGTTTAGACTTGAGATTTGGTGGTGATGTAGTTCGTGCACATATCCATCTCTAATAATTTTTTCATGAATTTACAAAACTTTTATATATGGTTTTCACGGGGTTTGCACGAAAACAGTGGTTTGCACCACATGTTTCGCCATTTGTTTAAGCCATAGTTTATTGGCACAGTAGTACTATACCATATAAGAGCCTTAAGGATTTGTTGTAGAGGGAAGGCTTGCGAAGGAAGGCCAGCGGAGGAGCACCGTAGGTTCATCTAGAATAAAGGTCTAGATGGATTGGGTTAGATATCACATCGACCTGACCCTGACCGGTTCTCACCAGGGATCCCATGGCGGTGCCCTGATCCGGACCTGACCTGCCCCCCGTTGGGATTCCGACTAAGAAATCTTCGTTCACCGGCCATCATGGGATACACACACTTGAGAGAGGAAGGAATTCCTGTTGGCTATCCCCTTCACAATGTTGGCGGTAGGAGCTGAGTTCTTTTGCCTCCTCCGCCCACGCCATCCTACCGCCGCTCCTTGTTGTTGTCATCGCTTTCTCCGTCGCACCATGCCATTGCTTCCCCTCCGCAGTGATTGTTAATGCATCATGGAGACCGCAACCAACAGCGCCGCCATTGCGACCGGTGAGATTGACATGGAAGAGAGAGAAAGAGATGGGAACTGGGGCAACAAAATCATGGTCTCGTTGCTGAACGAGAGTGTGAGACAAGTCGTGGGAGAAAAGGAGAGGGTGAGGACGTGAGGTAGGCAGCGACTAAAGGACTTATGGTTGTGGCTTGCTACTTTGACGATTCATGTTGGGTTTGGTGTAGTGAGGGGGGAAGTCGTAGCATGTGGGATGTAGATCCAGTGGTGGAAAAATGGTCCGGCACGAGTTCGGGTGGGCAGAGGTGGATCTAAACTCACCCCGACTAGAACCGAGGACATAATTGACCTTGACCTTGCAATTGGGTCGGTCGAGACCTGGCGGATTGGGTCAAGATCTAGTCCTCTAATCTATAAGCGAAGCAACCCCTCCGAGGGCTTGGACTTTACTTGGTGCTTAGGGGGCGAACAATACAGTAGGAACCACTTGATGTCAGGATAAGCTCCCCGACCGGTTGGCTTGTAACCGCCTAGTCGGAGTAGAATCTATTTTGTTACTCTGCTTTAAGGGTAGTCCATAAGTGCGTAATTGTAGTTTCGTTAGGAGAAAACTAGATTTTTCTTTCATTGCCCTCTTATGATGGAGTGGTTGAGGACCAAGAAATCTTTTATCAAATAAAAGATATGTACACCCTTGTTTTAACTTCCCTACCAAGAGCAGTATTGTAAAGAAGCAAGAAGGCCCAAATATATAAGAGAGAATTCCCTGTATGCCACTCAAAAAGTTTACAATTCCCTATTTGCCACTTAAAATTCTCTCTTCCTTTACATGCGCCACTGGTTCAAGTTTTCTTTCCCTCAGTGCCACTTCCGTTAATTCCGTTAGTTTAGCCGTTTAAAAAGTTCATAAATGTATAAAATGCCCCTTGGTTTAAAACTTTAAATAATTATATCTCCTTCATTTTAACTCCAAATTGAGTAATTCAAATTTTAAAATTTATGTAAAATCATTCTCTACTTGCTATTCAAATATTTGTAACATTTGGTATTTTTCAACTTTTGTTCTTTTTCGTGAGGCATTTTAGGTTTGATTAATTTTTAAATAAAATTTACGTCCAAAAAGTTTTAGTTTTTACTTTTAAATCTAGCTATACATAATTTTATGAACTTGTAGAAATTTTTCTCATGTTTTAATGAATTTTGTACTATTTTATGATTTTTCTATTTTGTAACGTATTAAAAGATAGGGGCATAATGGTCATTTTGTAACACCATTATATTTTTTTACCGCTTGAGTGGCACCGAGGGAAGAAAAAACTTAAACCGGTGGCATGTAAGGGAAGAGCAAATTTCAAGTGACAGATAGAAAATTATAAACTTTTCCAATAGCATACAGGGAATTCTCTCAATATATAAGGGGGGATGTCATAACACAAAGGAGATAGATTAACACAAGCCGAAAAGGCCAAGGCATACACCTTTGTGTGTGTTCTCTATGTTCTCCGAGCTATCCCTTGCAGCTTTGCCTCACTGGTACATCGTCGGTGATATTGAAGCCTATAAGGGGAGGCCCTTTGAAATTGGTGTCTCAGCTTAGGCTGACAACAAGATTCAATCTCATTAAAAAAAAAAGAAAAAATGAGATTAGCGAACGGTGTTCTATTCCGTGCGAACTGAACGGAGCACCTCGCGCCCTCCCCTTTGCATCCTTGTCCTTCCTCCCACCTCACAGCCTCCATCTTTGCTTCCCTCCACCCTCCTCGCTGCCCCTTCCCCTTCCTTACCGTCGGCTCCACCTCTGTTGTCCTCCTCCATGAATTTCTCCACGCTCCTCTCCCACTGTTGCCACCACCTTCGCCACCACCTACGCCCAATGACACCATCATTGCTGCGTTGCCCATCCACCCACACCGTCGGCCCTACCTACCATAACTTCAGCCACCATGCACCGATCCACTCGCCTATGAGTCAGCTCAAAGCCGAGCCACCGGTGAGCAGCTCAACGAGCTCTGAGCCAAATTACAACCCTACTTATATTGTTTCGTTAAAAGATAAATTTTAATTTTAATTTAAGCCATGAAGAACAAGTATACAGAGATTAAGATATATGTCCTCTTTGATAGCATGGTTTTTTAAGAGCATGGTTTTGCAATAACATGGTCTGTTAATTGTTTTATTGAAACCATGATATTTTTTTAGAACTATTGATTGCCTAAATGCATAGATTTTATGGTCTTTGGTAAAAAGAAAAGAAACAATACTTTAGGTCAAAGTGGAGTTTAAAAAAATATCAAGGTATTAAATCTCTTATACTGTGGCATTTCTTATAAACTAATCCGGCGGAGTCAAAGCGGAGTTTTTTTTATAAAAAAACAATACTTTATTTTTGCTGGTCACCGGCTTGGAGAGCGTGGCCTTGTTCTTTTCAGCGTTAAGTATCGTTGCGTATTATTATACTGTAACAAATTCTGTTATTTTATATGACCTATATGTTGTAATAATTTGTAACAATTTTTTCGTAACTTTTATTAGTCCTTTCAAAGATCATAAAATATTTTTAAATATTTTTATAATTTTAGATATTTTTTAGGACTATCAAATTTACTACATTAAAATATGCTAATGCAACCGTACGCTGCAAAGAACAATGCCTGCGTAACATTCTAGTATTCCACGAGGCCACGAGGGCAGTGAGGAAGGAAATGGACGGGTCAAGTTTCAAAGAAAGACTCCAGTTCATAATTACTGCAGTCTGCCGTGCACCTTGCGGTCCTGCCGTACTGCCCAAAAACAGAAGACAGACAGCAGAAAAAAAAATTCCTCTTCCCCACCGTCCAGGCGGGGGAAAATTGGTTATATGCCATCCCCAAGAATGGCGCACGTATAATTGCCACTCCGCACAATGCCCTCATCAAAATGCCACTAATAAGAATTACCTCCTTGTTTTTAAGCCATTAGGGGGGATTTTGGGCTGTTTTTCCCTGGATTTACCTATTATGCAACCTGAAGAGACCATTTTGCCCTCGAGCCAGCTTCTTGTGTACATGTTGCCACCAGACCAGCTCCCAAATCAAGCACTCCTCAACCGCTCGCTCCTCTCCTCCCGCACTCTGCCCTGGAGGCGACGGCGGCGGCGGCCCCCGGCGACGGCGGCCTCGGTGGAGGCGGCCCCTCGCGCCTGCAGTCTCGGCGGCGGCGGCGGCGGCGGCGGCATCTCCTCGCGCCGGCGGTCTCGGCGACGTCGGCCCCTCGCGCCATCGGCCAGGCAACGGTGGCCCCTCGCGCCGGCAGCCTCGACGACGGTGGCCCCCTGGAGACGGCGACCTCGACGACGGCGGCCCCTCCATGTGCTGAATGGAGACTGAATGTGTATTTGCAGCTTGTGGCCAATGAGATACAGCGGTGGCCAATCTAATACTGCCAATATCAGTGTGTTGAATGTGTATTTGCAGCTTGTACTTGTAATTCTTGCTAAACATGTATTAATGTCTTGAATGCAATGTAAGACAGTGAGATATGTTTTTGAATAATGACAGTGAGATATGTCATCTGTGCAACTGAATTGCTGTAACTGAATTGTGCCATGGAAGTTCTTTTGATTTGCTATACATTTGTTGTTATACAACTCATACATTTTCAGGGATACACCAACTACTTAGCATGCCGTTGGACCATACATACATGGCTTACTCATGGTCTGACTGCAATGTGCTGTGAAGTTGTATCTAATACATCAAAGCGCATTGATTTGCATCACAGCACGGCAAAAAACATCAACTTGTAAATGTCTTGAATACATAAACTTCACCATGGCAATCCAACATGCACAGAAAGACATTTTTTTAGCACAGCTCCAGTGGCACTCCAACAGCAACGAGGCATACAAAAGCAGTAGATATATTATATACAAAAGCAGTAGTTATCACCAGCCATATGACAGAATGGCATATTTACATGTAGTGTTGACAGCAGCCATATTTACACCAAAAGAATTAGACCATCACAACATTAGTTTTGGCACCATGTGCCTTTACACCAAGCAAAAGACTGGTAAGCAAAAGGGTAAGACTGGTAAGCAAAAGCCCTTACACTAACAACCCATAACACCCTTTACAGCCATCTTTTTTGACAAAGTTCTGCATACAAAGACTTCTTTGCTGGAGATCTCTTTGCTGGTGATCTCTTTGCTGGAGACTTCTTGGGCGTAGCAGCCTTACTAGTACTTCCAACATTTGGAGATCTTGCAGATGTAGGAGCCTTCTTAGGTGTCATTTTTCTGGGTGCTGCTTTCTCCGGTGTATGTTGTTGCATGCTGTCAAAAATAAAATAAAATGTCAGAAATGCTGATAACAATGTGTGTGTGTGTTGTACCATGTTACCATTTGCTACAATCACCTTCTAGTGCATACTCCTTGGCTTGCTGCCTGGCTTCTAGTGCATACCCCTTGGCTTGCTCCCTGGTTAGCAACTTGGCTTTCATCTTCGGTTGCTCCTTGGTTTTTTCTATTCTTCCGCTTCCTGCAATGCAATAGAGAGAGTTAGGTGTAATGGCACATGTTATTTTGTTTTAATTGAAGTGTGCATTATTACCTTTTTTTTGTACCATTGTGTGGGCATTTGTAACTAGCCTGCCTATGCCCAACTTGTCCACATCTCTGACATGTTATAGGGCCTCTAAGGTGTGTTTTCTTCTTCACAGAAGACTTGCTCCCCCCCTCAAGAACCCCTTTGATCCTAAGTTTCCTTTGCCTCCCTACTGCTCTCCTTGAAAGTGGGGCACCCATTTCAAAAGACAAGTCCACTTCTGGCCAGTAGGACTTGTCAGGCAATGCCACCATCAACTGGCCATATGCAGCTCTAAATTTTTGCACCGAGTAGTACTCATGTACAAAATCCTCCATACCCTCCATCATCTGAGCAGTTATCACAACAAGAGCATGATCACATGGCTTACCTGTATGCTGCCACTCTAGACATGTACATTCTTGTATTGCAGTCCTGACAACATTTCTTCCACCAATGTTGTCACATACCTCAATACAAATCCTGTCACATTTGACCAGCTGGAGATGTCCCAATCCCCTTGTCCTTGCCTTCAGCTGTTGGATTATAGCAGGCAAAATCCTTCCATGAAGCTTCTCTCCAATTCTCCTTCTTTTATTCCAAAGTACCATAATCATTTGCCTTATCTTGTCTGCAAGGTCACAAACAGGAAGGTCCTTAATATCTCTAATCCAGTTGTTGAAACATTCAGCTAGGTTGTTGTTGATGTAATCACACTTGACATCTGGAATGAAAGAGCTCCTCATCCACTGTAGAGAATGATACTTGCTCAGATATTGAAGTACAGCAAGGCATTGTTCTGCAATCTTCTCAATGTGTTTGTTAAAAAGTTCAGTCCTATATGCCCTTGCTGCAGGATACATCTCCCCCAATTTAGTGTTGTTGAGTCAATGCTAATATAAGGCCTACATCCATTTTTGAAACCTTCAATGCATGGGCTAAGGCAACAAAAGAATATGTGGAAATATACTTTCCCCTCAACAACCCTAGTTCCTATTTCCACTACACTGCCAGGTGACCACTTCAGCACCTCAGCCCTCCATCTAAACAACCACTTGAAGCTATCCTCCCAACTGCCATAGAGCTGCTTCAATGCCCTTTGATGACCTTTCCATACAGTGTCATACTTCAATGGGTAGTTGAAATCCAGCTCCAACTTCCTCTTCAACTCCATAGCTGTCATATTTGGAGTCCTCCTAAGAATTGGCACGGCCTTGTCTGCAATCCAACCAAGCGATGCTGTCCTCCCTCCTAGCCTGCTGCTTGAGCTACATTTGTGCTCTTCGAATAAGACAGTAATCTGCAATCACATAAGCAAATAAAGGAGTTAGTAACCTGCACACATAAGCAAATAAAGGGCTAACATAAAGCACATAAGCACAAAGAGTTAATACCATCACACTTGTCTGATCACTTCTTCTGCGACCAACAATCCTCCAAGGACAATGTTCACCTAGGCAGAAACCTCTAAATCTGACCTTGTCACTTTTTTCGGTCCCAAGCTCAAACTCCTCATTGATAGCAAACTGCCTAACAGCCATTTTAAAGTCATGCATTGTAGGGAATACACCCCCAAGCTCCATCTTTGGGTGGTCCTTGTCATAAATTATCTCCACTTCATTAGCATTTGAATCATCTACGTTGAGTTCAGCATCCATATCATCTGCAGCAATACCCCCTGCTTCACCACGAGCAGCACTACCACCTGCTTCACCACCAGGAGCACTACCACCTGCTTCACCACCAGCAGCAGTACCAGCAGCAGCAGCTGTTCCACCACTAGTAGCACTGCTCTGAGCAGCAGCTCCACCTGCTTCTCCCTCAGCTGTTTGACCACCTCTGTCCATCTGAACCTCGGTATCCAGACCAAGAAAATGAAACATTGCATCCTCTGCCATAGGCTCCCCCCTGCTGTCATCATCTTGTATGCTTTCAATATGTAAGGCATCCCAATCAACTAGCTGCTCCCAAAGGCGCTGACCCGATGCTTGATTATAAGCAGGGTGCCCAGGTGATAATGTAATTATAGGATCCACATTAGAATAACCCTCTCCATCGCTATGCACAATTAGTAAAAATAAAAACTTAGTTACGATAAACCCTAACTGCTTGCATCTGTCCATGAAAAAAATCAACATAACAACAATGCAAAGTGTGAATACCCTGGGGCATCCTCCTCCATTGCATTTAATAAGCCTACGGTCAATCCACGACAATAGCTTTGTCTGGAATCTAGGATTTCTTCAAGAACACACGACAAAGGAAAAAAAAACAATCAAATTGATAGCATTTTTTTGTCTGCAAATGTTGTGGCCATAGGATATAGGGCAAAGATCTGACCTTGTTCGCAGGGGGGAGAGGAGCTGGGATCGCTGGCTGCACGGTCGCCGGCCACTGCTCTGGTGGAGCCGCTCTCGGGAGACAAGGGTGGCGCGGCGGATGGGAGGATTGGAGGTCAGGCGGCTGGGTCTTCCCACCGCCCAAAGCCACAGAGGCGAGGGACGTCGCCCAGCCTGCTGTGATCATTGGGGACAGCGCCGCCATTGCCGAGGTAGCAAGTGAGTGAGGGAGCGACCGAAAGCGAGGTGGGATGGACTGAGGAGTGAGCGGGTTGGGCTGGACCATCTGTGGGTAGGGTGCGGCTCGAGGGCAAAAGAGTCTTTTTCGGTGGCCAAATTAGTCAAATGTGCTGAAAAATGGGTTTATCCCCCTAAAAAGGTCCAAAATGGTGTATTAGCAGCAGGTTCCCTGTGCGGGATGGTATTTTTGATAGGGCCATGTGCGGGGTGGTAAAAAAGGGAGGGGCAACTTGCGGAGTGGCAAAAAAGCAATAATCCCCCGGCCACCGCCCACCGAGCGATGCGGCAGCCGGAGGGCACGCACCGCGCCCCCCTCCTCGCGCCCCCGCCGGAGATAGCGGGCGAGGAGACCTCCGCGGCCTCCGCCGCCTGCTGCCGCATCTGCCTCGAGTCCGAGTCCGAGTGCGGGCCAGGTAACCACCCGCCCCCTTGAGCTGCCTAATTCCTCGGAGCTGCCTACCGCACTCCTCCAGCGCAAGGGCTCGCGGCTCGCGAGCTCTGTCTAGGAGAGGGGGTTCTGCGCTTCGCTCATCAGCGTCGTGTTTCTTCTTCTTCTTTTTTTTCTACCTTCTTGGTGTTCTCCTTGCAGGCGATGAGCTGATCTCGCCGTGTATGTGCAAGGGGACGCAGCAGTTCGTGCACCGCTCCTGCCTTGACCACTGGAGGTCCGTGAAGGTAATGCCTGCTGCGAGCTCCCGCCAAATCTTGGCTTTTTGGTGTTCTTTGTACTGTATTAGGCAGCAGATTGCGTGTGCTAGCATCACAAGTTTGCAAGCCCCTTTAGGCTTTTGATGATGACATCTTCATACATGAGCAGCTCTCTAGTGGCAATTGTACTCCCTTGGGCAAGAATGGCAGCATTTACTCGTGTGATTGTGGCATGGTTCTGCAGGAAGGAGCTGCCTTTTCTCACTGCACGACATGCAAGGCGCAATTCCATCTCCGCGTCGACTTCTTGGAGGCCCACATGTGCCTCAGGATGAAGTTCCGGCTGTTTGTTGCTAGGGATGTCATCCTAGTATTCCTCGCCGTGCAGACCGTAAGATCAAGGCTCCATCACGTTATCTTTTGTTTTCTTTCATCATCCATATGTATGTTGGCTTAAGCATGGAGAAGATTGCCATGTCTTTGAGTCCAAGCGGAGTAAATCAGGGTTGCAATTGAGCATGTAATTTTCAGCATGCAGCTTTGCCTTGCATTATCAAATGCTTATTCTGCAGGATAAATTTGGTATAGGCAAATCATTTCCTCTGCTTTGCCTTTTCAGGCTATTACTGCCATTGGGGGTATGGCATATTTTTTGGATAAAAATGGAGATTTCAGAAACAGCTTTAGTGATGATTGGGATCGTATCCTATCAAAGCATCCTGTGCCCTTTTACTACTGTGTCGGTATGTGTTTCCTGCTTATACTCCTATTGCAATTGTTATGAAGATGGATATGATTGTACAAAACTGAGCTTACTAGGTGCCTGAGTGCTAAATAGCATAGGAATGTGTAAGTTTTTCAAACTTGAGTTTTTATCCGTAACATAAGATAGAACTACTAAAACATCAGTTTTGCTTCCGTTTTAAAATCATGATCTTTCATCTCTCATGTTTCCTTGTGAGCTGAAAATGAAATATTATAGTAATTCGAAACTGTCACACCACAGTGAAATGCTCTCTGCTTTCTAAATTGACACCATTGCAAAACTGCAAATATCATATAATCGTAGTTTTTGAGATCTCTGTTTTTTTACATATTTCTTCAAGTAAAAGATGTTAGCATCCTCTTGTAACAACCTAGTTACTGATATGATATCTGCGTCGATAAATTGGTTCAGGTGTAGTTGTGTTCTTCGTACTGGTTGGATTCGTTGGGCTGATATTACAATGCTCATCTTTCAACAACAATGATCCATACTTGGCTGGAAGCGGCAACTGTTTCTATGGGTGGGGAGCATTCCCAGCATCGGTGGAAGCTTGTGTTGCTCTGGCTGTCGTCTTTGTCATTCTTTTTGCCATCCTTGGAGTCGCATATGGATTCCTCGCTGCAACCATGGCAATCCAGAGGATCTGGCAGCGGCATTATCACATACTTACCAAGAAAGAGCTCACGAAGGCATATATCCTGCACAAAGTGTCTGCTGTTGTGATTCTTTAATTTGAAGCAGTTACCATTTGTTCACTAACTGGTTTAGTATTGTTGCTGTGTGATGATATGCAGGAATATGTGGTTGAGGACCTGCGAGGGTGTTACACTCCACCAAAGATGGATCCAGAGCATGAGCAGCGGTTGAAAATGTTGCAACTGATGTAGCTTTCACTTCATCAAACAGACGCAGCAAGCCTCTAACGGATTTACTGGTGCGCAGAACCTTAGTATGGATGTAGACATGTTCAAGTCATCCACCAATCCAGTTACTAAAATAGCAACGGTGCTATGCACTCGGGCTGTGTGTGAAGTTCACTGTCCTCAAAATAGGTGAGAAGTATAGATATATCTCCAAGTATATACTACAGTAACGATTTGTTTACGAAGGAAAACAAACATACGTGTACTACGGTTGCATACTTGCATGTAACAGCAATCTGCAGCAGCACTGAGTTTCTTGATTGTATTATTTGTATATCGACTGGTGTTTTTAAATTTTAAAAAAATCTATATTTCTTGTGCTAATTGCTCTCATCCATCCTAGGTACTAGCATCCGACCAATTCTGGACAGAAGTACAGAACCTGAATATTGGTTGCTACACATCACCACATATCAGCCTGTTTTGTGCTGGTAAAAGGGCAACAGATTATGTGCATTTCCACGTAAAAATTCACGTGCGGAGTAAAGTGTCAAAGGCCGTGGTCACATGACATCTGTACCATATATCCTTAAGTCGAATACGAAAGCACATTCCGAATGAGATCTTTTCAATTCGATTGAATTTGAAAATCCGCACGATTTGTACGATGATGCGAGTCACTACTGCTACTTACTAGGGCACTTGGGCACTTGTAATGCAGTTTTTTTTTTCACTCGTTTCTTGATATGACATGTAGAATAGAAAGATGAAATGACATAGAATTAATACAAAGAGAAGAAGATGTTTTTTTAAGAAACTATTTCTACGCTTGTTCCAAACCTTTAGAATTAATGTGCGGAGAGAAGAAGTTTTTGTTAAAAGGAGAAAATAGCAATGATGGAAACGATATTAATATACAATGCAATGGAGACACCGTTTTTTCTATAGTTTCTAAGTGACATGACATTTATAAAAATGATGTTTAGAAATATTGCACTGGAATTGCCCTAATGCATTTTGCCCATGTATAATGGTTGAGACATTAGTCATCGCTAGCTATTGCTATGTCACATAGAGACAGTTCTAGAGATGGCTTCAAGATAGCATATATAATGATAGAGATGGCTGCACGTTTTTATAAGTAATTTGTTCACATATAAATTTTTTAATTTTTATATATAGTTAAGCTTTGCATAAGAAACGACTCAAACATATATGCACATACTCTCTCTTTTATATCATCAACCAGCTAACATGATACTATTGTTTAGAGATGGCTGCGAGAGGCGGACTGTCCTAGCCTCCTAGGTGCTCTAAGTGACCTTGCCCACCGCTTCACGTTCCGCCATCCGGTTCACGACCCGTGGGCAACGCACGCGAAACCCCGCCGCCCACAGGCCACGGCGACTCCTCGAATGCGGCCGCGCCGAGGCCGCCGCCAGCCGCCACCGCCACCGCCGCCGGCGTGAGAGAAAGCGATGCGCCTCGCCTCCTCCGATTTTTTACGGAGAGTCGCCGCCATGTCCTCTTACTACAACGTAAGCGTCCCTCCCGGCTGCTCGCCCCCGCCCCCAATCCCTCGCATCTAAAACCCCTTCTCTCTTCTCACGTCCCTTGCAGCCCAGAGGATCCCCGCGCCCCCGCCGCGGCTACTTCGCCGGGCCCTCGCCGCCTCCGCCTCCCCCTCCCGAAGCCGGGTCCGAGGTCGTCAGCGGCGACTCTCACCTCAGTGCCGTGCGCGCCGCCAACGACTCCCTGCGACGCGGTGGTGGCGTTGGCGTCCGCGCGCCGTCTCCGCCTTACAAGCACGTGCCCCAGGCCCAGCCGCAGCCGCCGCAGTATGGTTACGGCTACGGCTACGGCCAGCCGCAGCAGCCCAGTCCGCCTTACGGGTTTGTACCATACAGCTACGGCCACCCGCAGCCGCTGCCGCCGGGGCCTCAGTATGGGTACGGGACTCCGAACCAGTACGGCCACGGCCATCCACTGCCGTACGGGGGCGTGGCGCCAAATGCTGGGTTCCGGCCTGGGGCGCCGCGGATGCCTCTGAGGCTGGCGGAGTACCGACGGCGGTGGCGATTTGCGCAGCGGAGACCACCGCGTCAAGCTGGTAACATCCTGCAGAGCTGTTCATACCATTCATTCTCAATACGCTTGCGCTTGTTGTGTGTAGGGAACATCTAGGGAGTACGCTGTCAAGTTGAAATATTGTTGTTCATTTTTTTTCCTGGAATCCTTTTAAACTTAATCCATTCTTAGAAGTTCCCCAAATAACGAATAATAAATGCAACCGCATCCACTTAGCTAGTACTATTGATATAATCAAAATGATGAAAGCCTTACAGTTTATTTGTAAATATAGACTCCTCAGAGTTGTGGGGTTATAGTTCCACTCAACATGCTTAGAGGCACAACATGTATTGATATACGTCTATAATATGTTTGGAAAGAGAATCATCCATGATAAATTTAAAATTTAACAGTATTAGACTCAACCAACCATCATGTGTGTAGCTACATCGTCATTTTTCTTGTAGAATTATTATGCCACCTTTGCCTTTCTCGATTTTGCAGAGAGATTTAAGGTTCTGTCATACAATATACTGGCGGACTATTTGGCTCAAGAACACCATTTTCTTTATGAAAACATACCATCTTTCATTCTGGATTGGAGGTGGCGGAAAGATAAGTTGGTGTTTGAGTTTAGCTTATGGTCTCCAGATATTTTGTGCCTTCAGGTAATTCTTAAGAAGAGCAAATGTACCGGAGTGACCATACCAATTTCAGCAGGTTGTGTTGCTATGTCAATAGTTGTGTATAACTTCAGCCATTACAAGTCATGGGAAGGACGAAATAGGGCTTTTTCTGGACACTTATTTCATAAAAATATGACATATATACATTTATTTCATATTGATTGAGGTCCTCTGTCATTTATTACAGTTTGATGGTATCTCTATTGATGCACATTAACCTTTTATTTCTTGTTTGTACTTGTAGGAGGTCGACAAATTTACAGACCTTCAACAAGCAATGACAATCGAAGGATACAATGGCATATGGAAGGTAATTTAGTATTCTTTAATTTTCTGCTACTTTGTAGGCATTATCAGTTTATCATTCTATTGACGGGCTAAAATAGGTTGTTAAAAAAGAATCAGTTCTTTCAAGTTAACCCTAATGGTATCATCATATTACTTGATCCAATAACATGTGTGAAGTTGAAAATGAATTAGTGATTTACATTGAGGAAAGAGGAACAAAATTCTGTTAAATACACTTTTACCTGATGATACAGATGCGGACTGGAAATGCTGTTGATGGATGTGCAATCTTTTGGAGAACAACGAGGTAATCATTCCAACTTTTTATTTAAATTTTTGGTTTGATGCAAAGGGTTTTTTCTCCTATTCCTCCATTCCAAATTTCACATCGACCACATTAAAAAATTTCCACTTCTGTTCGTTTTCATAGGTAACCTTTGCATAGCTATTTAAGAATTTTGCATTTCATCAGGTTCCAGTTGCGTTATGAAGAGGACATTGAGTTCAATAAGCTTGGACTTCGTGATAATGTTGCACAGCTTTGTGTTTTAGAGGCGAGTTAAACATTTTGGGCATTGCACTGAAGTTTTCTGTATGATGCAAATCTTGCATGACATGTAAATGTGTTAACCATTTCTTTGTTCTAGTTTTCAGTCTGTGGTTCCAAGAAATGTGCAAACTGAGTCTATTAACTTATCTACAAGGTGACTGCTTTTTCACTACTTCCAACTTATATATTGTGTTTATACCTTTATCATACTGTAGTAATTTTGAATGCCTAGTGTAGTCTTTATATTGCTTTTTTGTTCCCTTCTGCTTCTTTTGTGTGTCCTTGTTTACTTTAACCATATTTCCTTCTATGCCTTATAGAAAAAGTTTGAAACCCATATTTGTATTATCCATGTTTATAATTTTTCTGTTTGTCTCACAGCCCTGGCCATCCACAGCAACCTAAACAAGTTGTTGTTTGTAATATTCATGTCCTTTATAACCCAAAAAGAGGGGACGTGAAACTTGGTCAGGTATTTTGCTTTTTTCCTTGTGATCCTTTGTGTATTTAACTCTTTAAGTCTTAATTTCCCGAACTAGTTCCAACTCTATAATTCACTCATCTGCATCTGACTTCAGTACTTCGCTGCTTTGTTTTTTAAAAAATTCAGTACTTCACTGCTTGATTAAAGTCTTTCTACTTGTTTTACAAATAATAAAATGTACTCATTTTTATCTAATTTTAATCTAGTTAGAATATGAGATGCACATGTCTATTATGGTAAGAATATGTACTTGTGAACCTCTACCGTGATCTTTAATGTTGTGATGCTTTCTTGGCATGTCTTGAAAATTCTGCATTTTTTTCTTATTTGTCTATTGATACAATTTTTTTTTAAAAAATATTAGTGAGGGTTTCTTTTACCATACCGACCATATACAGTCTACACCTTTATGGGCCTTAGTTTTAACATTTTTACTTGCAAATTTTGTTTTCTGACAGGTAAGGACACTTCTTGACCGAGCTTATACTATATCTAAGATGTGGAATGATGCTCCAGTAATACTTTGCGGAGATTTCAACTCTACACCCAGGGTAACATTTTAGTACTTGACTTGGCTTATGCATTCATAATTCTTGTCTGGTTACTTAGAATGTTACATGTGCTTAACACTAAAATGTTCTAAACGTTTGACCCCTTTCTTCCTCATTCAGAGCCCGCTGTACAATTATATATTGGAGCAAAAGGTAGAGAATTTTCTGTATATGCTTGAGAATTAGTGTTTTTAGGAGTTGAAACTTACACAAAACATCACAATCATTCAGTTGAATTTCTCTGGGCTTGCAAGAAATACCATATCAGGACAGCAAACTACTAGTCCACAAGGGCTATATACTGGTCCTAGCATGTCTCGGTAAAACTTCTGCTTGATGGACACACATTTATTTAATACTCCCTCTAGTCACAAAAAGAAGTCGCCGTTGACTTTTGGACACGCTTTTGACCATTCGTCTTATTCCAAAAAGTTATATAAATATTATTTATTTTGTTATGATTTAGTTTATTATTAAATATGTTTTAAGTATGACTTGTATTTTTACATATTTGAACTAAATTTTTGAATAAGACGAATGGTCAAAGACGTGTTCAAAAGTCAACAGCGACTTCTTTTTGTGACCGGAGGTAGTACTTGTTTTGGATGCCCTCTATACAATTTATTTTATCTGCGTAATTCTAACCTATCTGCATTTCATGTTTTACCTTCTGTTTGGGGACAGAATTCGTGCACCTTCTCATGCGGGCAATAATAGAGAGGGAAGCGCAACCCCTCTAAATGATCACAAGCATCAAACCAAAGCAACAAATTCGATCGGAAATTATTTCCTTGTTGCAAAAGAACCTGTCTCAACCGATTTTGTTTCTGAATCAAGTATAAGTTTTGGCAGCAAGATTCCCAGTTCTGGCTCCACTACTCTTGTTGGCCAAGTATTATTGAGGAGTGTGGAGGGACCTGCAAATGATGCTTGTAGCATTGATGTTGAAGCCCATCCCAACACAACTGAAGGCGAGGATGATACAGTTGCTGACAACTCTGGTGAAACATATTTAGGAGGTATGAAAAATGAATCTGGAGAACTTTACAAAACAGACCTTCCGTCTGCTCCAACCGCAGTAAATAATGAGATCCTTCAGTCAGATTCAAGTAAAACAGTTGCTAGCAGCCACATGCTCATGTCTTATGAATCATCTGGGCTTAAAGATCCCAATGAAGAATTGATAGGTGGTAACAAGAAGGGTTCAAATGCCAAGGGAGACTTGCCTGGTGATGTGATTTCTGAAGCAGTTACATGTGCTTTTGAAGGAAATGATATCCAGTCAGATACAATTTTGGATGTATCAACAAGAAGCCTTGATGAAAAGGAAAATGCTAATCAATATATACCTGGTCAAAACAAGTGCATGCATAGCGAGTCGGAACCATCTAATGTCAATAGTTATGTGAAGTTTGCCGACACTCTTCGTCAGATAGGTACTATGAGTCTAGAAGAGGAAAGCACTTCTGGAGTAAATGAACCAACTCACTTAACTTCAGCAGTAGGACCAATGCATGAATCAAATTCTGATATTTCAGATGCCTGTGGCAATCAATGTACTCCTGAAGTGATAAGCAATTCAGACCCATATTCCTGTCCAGATGGGTTTGAGAATGGTGCCCATGCTTCTGAGGATGGTGCAACAGCTAATGAAGTTTTGTGCCAAGATTTGAATTCTGATCCTTCTTTTTTCAAAGAGTTTTCTGGTAATAATGACTGTTTACTTGAATATGAAGACCGGTGGCCAACAACTTCCGATGTTTCACCATCTGCTCAGCAGGCTGTTACTTCTAATGAAAATTATCACTATTATGATCCGTTCCGATGGACATCAGATGAAATTAAAACTGTTACTGGAAATGAAGAATGCACTTGCGTGGAACATAATTTGAAAGTAAGGAGTGTCTACACAGATGTGGAGGTAACTGATGTTTTATTATGCACCTGCATTTTTTACTATTCATCTTAACTGAAAAAACTATATATTCACTGCTGGCTCTTAAGTTATGCAATATTTGGGCAAATTGCTACATGTGCAGTTCTTATCCTTGTAATCAGAAAACGTGTTTAGTTTTTTTTTTTGAAAGAAATTAGTTTTATTGTAGTGAATGATGTTTTATAAATAGATAATAAATTCCAGCCATGGTGAGAAAACTCCCTCCCTCCTGGAACACTGGATATTTGTTGATAACCATCATTCAATCAGGATTTTGAAGGGACAAAAGATGGCAATAAAGAGCCGCTGGTAACCAGTTACAACAGAAAATTCATGGGAACAGTTGACTACATATGGTAAGAAGCATTATTTGAATTCTTAAGACTTTTGAAACGCCCCCTATATTGAGCAATATAATTACCTCTATTGACAAACTCGTAATTTTGTATAATTAAGGGCTTCTGAAGGTCTGCAGACTGTTCAAGTGCTAGACACATTTCCAAAGGAAATTTTGAAACAAACAATTGGGTTTCCTACAAAGGTACTATCACTGTGTGGACATTTCTGTTGCATGTTTTATCTTCACTCTTCGCCTTCTTTTATCAACCAGTTGCGATATCTTCTTGATGGCATGCTAATCCAGGCTATCCTCTTGGTTGACAGAAATGGGGTAGTGATCATATCGCCTTGGTCTGCGAACTGGCATTTACAAAGTGATGGTGACCAAAGAGGCAGATGGATTTTAGAACGCAGCTGCCTGTGTCACAGAAACCACCCTGCCCTTGGAGAAAGAAGCACGAACCACCAATTGACTATTTCTCAATAACTTATAATGGTACATGGAGCCTTTTTTTTTTTTGGGACTTTGTTAGCCCAATAGGACAGCTCGTCAAACCTTCATTCTCATGCATTATAATTGTACATGAAAATATGAGATGATAAATGAATCTGTTTTTCATAGGATGATTTCTGTTTCATCGAATGGTCCAACCTGAGTCCCTGACATTTTTTTTCTGTTTGAGACTTCAGAGTCTTCTAGCTTTTGGAAGGCCACAACCACCTTGCAAGGCGGTTTCATCATCATCCTCGGCGACTACACCATCGATACATGCTCAAATCTTGACTAGAGACGATCTTGTCATATAGAAAGCTTAAACGAGGATATTGTCCTACAGAAAGCTTAAACTTGTTTTAAGAAAGATTTAATAAATCTTAAGCCACCTAACTGATACTACATTCTTTTTTTCTTTTGAAAAGATTTGACACCACACGGGATTGAATAGTTTTTTTAGGTGTGCTTTTTAATGTTGAATACACTATATTATCACGATAAGTTTTTTTTAACCGTAGAGATAAAGCTTAAGTAAAAAAAACTCTTTCTATTTCACAATGTCCATGCTATATATTTATACGCAATTGCTATTTTGCAGACGTCTGCAATTAGTCAAAATATGCAGACATAAAAAATTCCACTTTCTTTCTATTGTTTTTCCACATTTGCATTCATGGAAGAAATGCTTCGTGATAGTGGAATTTTTTGCATGAGGTCGATTTTTGTATAGATATATTTTGTTTTATGTTTATTATAGATTTATTTTTTTCTTTTTATTATAGATTTCTTTTATTTTTTATATATTATAAATTTTGTTTTGTTTTCTGTTTTTCACGTCGAGAGATTTTTTGCTCGTATAACTTGCGAAATCGTGCAGGCGCAAAAAAATCTTACTAAATTTTTATTGTTTTTCCACATTTTCATTTATCGGAAAAAATGTTTTGCGATAGTGAATTTTTTTTCTTGTGAGTCTGCGTCTTGTATCTGACGTGTGTTTCAGAAATCTTTGAAATTGCGGTAGCCTTACCTAACAGTGCCTCCCATATTTATATCCGCAATAAAAACGAAGATCAAAATAGCAGTAGTAGCAGTCAGACGTCGCGACTGCCCCGGTCGAAATTCGAAAACGAAGAAGACCCCACGCAAACCACACTGACACTGTTCACTTAAAACAGGGCGCGCCCGCGCCAGGTCGGGTGGGTTTATAACTGCCGCAACGAGATCCGAACAATCCATCCGCCCCTCTCGTTCACGATTTCACGCGCCTCGCCTAACCCCTCGTCGTGCGGGCCGTCGCCGCCAAGCGCTTTGCTCCGCCGCGAAGCTTCCCTTCCTCGCTCCACTCCCCGCCGCCGCCGGCGAAGATGATGTCCGGCGGTGGCTACTCAGCCCTCGACGACCCCAAAGCCTCCGGATCCGTCCCGGTAATTACTTACCACCGCTTCTCCTCTTTCCCCGCCTCTCTCTCTCCCGGGGCGTCGCCATCTCACTTCCCCTCCTCCTCCTCCTCGCGTCTGGCAGGCGGCGACGGGGCCAGATCCGCAGACCATCAAGTTCACCGACTCCAACCTCCAGACCTTCCCGCCCTCCGATGCCAAGGGCAAGATCTCCGGCGCCTACCGCCCGCCCACCGACGCCGACGGTCAGATCAGATCTCCTCTCTCCTCTCCTCCTTGCTCCATTGGATCTCCGTCCGGATCTGACTTGGTTCTGGTGGCTGTGCCGCAGACACCTTCTCCTCCAAGGCCGGAGGAGGCGGGGGTGGCAGCGTTGCGGGGTCTGACGATGCCGCACATGGCGGCTGGTTCCGGATGTTCTCCGTGGCCGCGTACAAGCCCTACTTCGACGTCGACACCTCCGACGTCGTGGAGAGGATCTGGGAGTCAGTCTTTCCCTTTCGCGGCACCTTCACCGAGAAGACCTCCGAGAACCCTGACCTGTATGCTTTAATCGCCGACCACCGCCCCCCGCGCGCGCTTGATTCGGCTCCATACTGTTGCAAAGATCCGTATGCTTAGGTGGTGAAATGTTGTAAGATTAGCGCTAGGTTGGAACAGTTTAGTGTATGCTTAGGTGGTGAAATGTGGTGAGAGTAGCGCTAGGTTGGAACGGTATAGTGTGTTTTGCTGGGCTTGATCATTGGTTGGGTATTGTCAGTTGTGGAATGCTGAGTATGCTTGGTTTATCTGCTGATGGTCAAGCGGTTGTAAGAATGCTGTTTTTAGTTTCATGAACCGATATTTGTTAGCTCAGTGTTCTGATTAGCTGGATATGTTGCTCCTGGAGCCCTGGTTCATCTGATCCTTGGAGCGATGATCAATTCTGCGTTGGCTGTGGAAAGGCAGATGAGATTATTCGCTGGGCTTGAAATGAGTAGATGATCTTGCAACTGTAGGCTCTTTTGGAAGATGGATTAAGGCTTATTGTCAACAGATGGCAAGACATCATTGACTGTTGACATTTGATTTCCTAGCTAAGTGGAATATGAGATATCCCTATTCCCTTGTTGCGCATTAGTATATCGGTATTCTTGTTACCACTCCATGGTTCTCTGAAGGATTATTGAGGTGATCACTTGATGACATCTTATGACCATTTGTAGGACTCTGTTTTGCTGATCCCAAATATTCCAAAATACTTTTTATGTTTAATACAAATATGACCTATGCCTACCCCAACTTGTTTTGGACTTAAAGGCATTGTTTTTGTTAGTTGTAATACAAATATGACTTACCACACGTTGGAATATTCAAGATTTTAGATTTAATGTCAGCTCTTTTGTGCCAAGCCAAATCAGTATATAGCTGGAATTATTTTAGAATGTTTCATCTCATTAGTTTTTGATATAAACATGATGGCATGTTGAATGCACCTTTGTTCTGCTACAATTAAAGGTTTTACTTTTGTAGTTCTGTATGTGATAAATAGGTGCCCCTGCCTGTACTGCATATTGAATAAACATAAGGTAGATGTGAGTGTGCTTGTTCTGGATGCTTGTTCCTCAGCAATGGGAATGTAGTTCAGTGGTATATGCATACCCATGTATGTGACATTGAATGGAACAATCTGATAAAAAGTTGCATAGTTAAATAGTGATTGGAAGGTGGTATTAAGGTAATCTTGAATCCAACTATATTCAGTGTCATCTCATTATTCTTCTTTGTAACTATGGTGTATACCACGTCCTGACCACTATTTAATTATGCAATACATATCAAATTCTTCCATCTAATGTCATCTTACATAGGTAGTACATTCTCTTTGTTGAGATAATTACATAGTTAAGGTCGGTGTCTTGACTACTCTTATTGCTTGCTATGCAAAACTGTACGTTGTGGTGTAAGGTTTCCATAACAATATTTTCTTAATATATCATATCTACTTATTTTGTGATAATTGATGTTGCTGGATCACTTAGGTTTCAAACCTCACACAGCCACACTTGACCTTTCTGTTCTAGGTAGCGCACCAATTGAGTAGTTTAATGTGAGCATGGGCATGGGTGAGGCAGGATTTACTAGCACCGTGGTGATGCTACTTTTGTTTTCATTCACTTCTATTTCCTTCTGCTGGTGACATTGTTGGTTCTAATATTAATTTATGCAACAATTAAGAAAGAGAAAATTGCACTGTTGCCCCCTGAACTTGCAACGATTCTCACGTAGCCCCCTAAACTTGAGTTTTACTTTGTCGCCCCCCTAAACTTCTCTTTGTTTGCACGGTTACCTCAAAACCGTTAGGGCAACCGTTAAGTGCTGACGTGGTGCTTATGTGGCCGTTAACAGTTGATGTGGCTGCCACATGGCTCTTACATGTTAGTTGATGTGGCTAGTTATTCATGAAAAATTTCATAAAAAATTAGAAAAAGCTAAAAAATCATAAAAATAGAAAAACATAAAAAGGGGAAAACTCATGATAAATCCGAAAATGGGAAAAAAATTTCCCTTTTTAATGATTTTTTTATTTTTATGGTTTTTCCTATTCTTTCCAATTTTTTAATGATTTTTCCGGTTTTTTATTTTAAAATTTTCCTGTTTTTAAATTTTCCCCCTTTTTACGATTTTTTTATTTGTTTTTTATTTTTTATGAATTTAATCATTTTTCAGGATTTGTTATGTTTTTCGATTTTTTATGATTTTTTCCTATTTTTATAATTTTTATAATTTTTTCATCGATAACTTGCCATATCAACTGCCATGTAAGCGTCATGTAGCAGCCACATCAACTGTTAATTGTCACGTAAGCATCACATCAACACTTAACGGTTGACCTAATGGTTTTGGAGCAACCGTGCAAACGGAGACAAGTTTATGGGGGGCAAGAAAATAAAACTCAAGTTCAGAAGGCTACGTGAGAATCACTGCAAGTTCAGGGGGCAACAGTGCAATTTTCTCATTAAGAAAATATTTAATTAGTTGATTCTTTTCAGTGTTGCAATTTGTGCCACTATTGTTGTTCGCATTGGCTTTCCACATAGTACCAGATTTCCAACATGTGGGGTGAGTGCCACAACTACCCATGTTATAAATACATTGTGAATGGAAGAGAGTAATTTGTAAGAGTGTCCTTATAAATGCAAGTCAAATAAATTTGTGATAAATGGGGCAAGCAAAGAAAAAAATCAACAAATTTGCATGCAAGCCTTACATATTGAAACAAACTTGTTAAAATTATTCCTTGTATTTTTTAAAAACTGAATATTTTACTATTGATGTTAGCTAGCCTGTCAATTATGTTGAAGTTTTTTTGCTGTATAAATGGTTAATTTAACGGCCCTTTATTTTTTTAGCGAAGGATGTATTCCTTATTAAACTGATTCCTGCAATTCTGAGCTTATTATTAGGTTACTTTGAAACTGTTGAAATGTTGATTGTGCCGACTACTAGTTCTTATTTTAATTTGTTTTTAACAGGTATGGCCCATTCTGGACATGCACCACCCTGATTTTTGTTGCTGCATCTATTGCCACGTTTGTCACCTACCTGTCTCACAAGTGGCACAAGAAAGAATGGAACTATGATATAAATCTGGTTACATGGTCTGCTGGCTTATTCTATGGCTATGTGACTTTTGTTCCCCTTGGTTTGTATGTCATCCTGAAATACTTTTCAGCACCTGCTGGACTAGTGCAACTGTGGTGCTTGTATGGATACTCTTTGTTCATCTTCATTCCAGCATCGGTAAGGGGCATATCTCTGTTCTGGTATTGTTAATTCTATTATGGTGTGTTGCACTTCTAAGCATGGTATAATTTCCCTGGAATCAGTTTGAGTTTGCTGTATCTAAGAAGTTGTTTCGCATTATGAAACAATTTGTTTTGAAGGACCATAAGTTTTCCGTCTATAAGCTATATATTTTATTTACTGATCCTCTGCCAAGGATGCTTTTGTATTCTTTGATGTTGGTGTCATGTCCTCTTTAACCTGCAAGCCCATAATATTTTTTAACAAACTTTATTTACTTGCCCCGCGGTTTCAATTCATCCATTAACTAACAAAACGTATTTACCGTTTTGAGCGAAAGCCTAACATTGTTTTTTGTGTGACAGCTTCTGTCGATTGTGCCAATAGAAATATTCAGGTGGGTGATTGCTGGTGTCGCTGGGTTTATGTCTGCTACCTTCGTTGCTGTCAATCTCCGAGCTCACATTGTAAATTCTGGAGAGCGGTGGTTTCTGATCGTCGCAGGGATATTCTTGTTGCAGTTGGGACTGGCTGTTTTGCTGAAACTCTATTTATTCACGATTACTGTATAGGATATGGCATGTTTTCTTGTAACAGTCAGGAATGAATACACAGTTTTCCAGGTCAAATTGCTTCCAGATTCATTGATGTAATTTTCCAAGTATACATCCACCTTACATGTGACAAATCAGGAACAACTTCGTTAGCCTCTGAAATTATACTTGAACAGCAAATTGTTCTGAATTCTGATAGCTACGAGGTTATAGGTTGTTTGTCGTCCATATATGTTCCATTTCTTGGTATTAATAAGAAATCACGAATGGCTTTATTTTGCTTCCTCTATCTGAGGGCTGAGGTAACCGGACAAAATGGTTTCGCGGTACCACTCTTCTAATAAAAACAGTGTGTAGACGGGTTTGTTTGGTCAGCAACTTACATTACTCACATCATATGGTTTGGACTAATTGGCAAGTCAATTTGCTTGGTTGGTAGCCACCCTAATCTTAGGCGTGGCAGCAAGCCATTGACTACTGCCTCATCCATTTTCACTGTTCATCTATATTTCCCTTGTATTTCATTTGCTAGTGTTTAGGATTTGCTACAGGGTGGCTAGCATTAGAGAAGTCCTCCGTTCTTACAGGGAGTGGTAGGCTATGTCAACACTATCCTATTTTTGGCTCACCTTATTACTAGTGAAATAAAACAATGCTTGGATCTATACAGTGAGGTGAATAATTATTACTAGTGAAATAAGACAATGCTTGGATCTATATAACGAGATGAATAGCTATAGGGTGAGAAAGATAAATATATAGTGAAATAAGGGCATTTTCAATTAATATTAACTTAGAACGTCTTAGTATTGTAAATAGATATTAGAAAGAAATGTAAACGAATATTGAATAAAAGTTTTGAATAGTGATTGAGACATCCTAAAGTAGGATTGCCAAACGGTTTGGTATAGAGAGGTGAATAGTGATTGGATGAGAGGGGAGGAGGATATAGAGAACAAGTAGGGGTTGCTGTTTAGAATAAAAAACAAATAGGGGCTCCTATTGGACAAGGTTGAAAAAATAGGGATGTGAATAGTATTACGAAGAACCGTAATAGTGATAAGGTTGAGAAATTGGTGAAGAAAAATAGGGTTGAAGTTCGGATTGTGGGTTTAGAAATAGGGCGAAGGAATATAGACGCTGGTCTTGCAATTGTCACCTTACAAAATTTTTAGGAGCACAAGGTACACAAAAACTCACGTCATCATACACACCTCACACGCACCCGTGTCTAACACGTTATAAACTACAAACTCACATCAAAATAAGTGTATGTGTATACTAATAATTTTCAAGAGAAATCTGAAAAAGGGTAAGAACCGAAATCGGATCATATTAGAGGTAGAAGAGAACTGATCGTCACCAACACAATCTATTTTGAGAACTATGCGGACCATCTTGATTCTCCAAAATTTCAAATTCTAGTTTAGGGGCATAATAGCCCGAATGACAAGTCCTGGAGTCCATACAAGATACCAGAGAAACAAATACACGGCAAAGTTTTTTGGAACAAAGTTTTTTTTAGAACAGCAAAGTTTGTTAAGATCGGCATCCATGCTCATGGTGTGGAGATGAGGGAAAATGAAAATCAATGTAAACATGACTCAGTGCTGTAAGCGATGCTTCTGAAACGTCTGTAGTGTTAGCACTCACAAAATGGAAAACACAGCACAAGCTGCAACAAGATCACAACTATCTCCGCCACAACTTGGTGGTGGTGGCATCACGAAAGGAGAACGGTGGTTGCTCATTTCTTTGTAGCAGCCTGACCAATAAATTTGGTAAGAACATAGCAATCTGGTGGCGTGATATTTGTATAGTAGTTATGTATTGTCTCTGTTATTTCGAACCCAAACTTCTTGTAGAAAGCAATGGCGTCATCATTGTTTGTCTGAACATGCAGATATATCTCATAGATGTTCTGCCTTGCACAGAGATCTATAACATGGTTCAGCAGCTTAGTTCCTGCCAAATAACACCGAGCAATTATCAGAAAGCATAGATGTTTAGCCAATATTCATTTTAATATGCCCTCAAAAGAAGCTCATACAGTTTCCAAAAGCAGGAATTCCATTTATGTGTACTGAAACCAAAATAATTCAGAGTTGGAATAGTTTTGGAATATGTATTTCAAGCACTTCACAACGAGTTAATATCCATACCTCTTCCAGTAGTATTCATGTCTAAAAAATTTGTTAAGGTATTAGCAGCAAACAAAAAATGCTACAATTTTGTGTCCATAAACAAAAGTTCTTCTCAAATAGCTCCTTTATAAGCAATTCTAAAAATAAGCATCTCAATATATTTTTCTTAGGAAAAAACTATAAAGTGTTGACAGTAAAGATGTTGCACAACGCCACAGATGCGTTGATGTCAGAATGCGTTAAACTTTTATAAAGTTACATCTACCTAGAGGAATCTGACAGCCAATAGGCTGCCAAGTAAGAGGCAAAAGTACAGTTTAGTGACAGGAATTGTGTTAGGTTAGCACTTAAACTGTGAAACTTATATAGTAGCATACATAACTGTTTTAAGTGAAGAAACTATCTGTGCAACACTAACCTCATGTAGTCATGTGCTACAAGATCATTGGTAGCAAAACAGGTATACTAACTTAGTATGCTACACACATACACAATTATTGTATAGCAGAACATGCATACTAGCAAAATTTAACCTTATCCTCACTGGAGATGGAATGACAAGGTATCTTGCCTGGATTTGAAAAGAACAATCTAACTTTGATTGTGCATTGGTGGTAACACGAGAATGAAGCCAGAATAAGTGGCTTCATTGTCAGCATATTATTATTTAGCTTTTTTTTTTCTGTGCTGATACCTGTGCAGCAGTAGTATTACATATAAATAAGTTCTACAGCCTCCCTGATTTTCAAGATTAAAAAAAGGCAGGTATAGGAAACAGTACATTTCATGGCATGTTGAATCCCGCAGGAAACAAAACTACATGAATTGTTCAAAAGACGTGTTTGTCTAATTGCTGGTCTTGTGGGAGAAATACAAAACAAATGAGATCAAATATTAATCAATTTGATAAGAATGCAGAGACGAATAGAGAAGGTTCATTGGAATTATCAAAGAATTTTGCAAGTTGTAACATTAGGTTATAGGACAAGCTAGAAACCCTCCAAAATTTGAGACAATTTCCTATCATACAAAATTCCTCTGTAGCAATCCTATGGATCGAATACCTTTAATAAAATTTTCATTTGGTTTAAAATCCCTCCATTTTCCATTGAAATTCCATTTAATGAAAGCTAGCCCTCAGATGAAGGTAGCCCTAATATGATAACAATGACATGGATGGCATCAGCAATTTTCAACTCAACCTTGCACATAGGTTACTGTGAGCTCATTTTCAGATCCTTTTTACCAGATGATAGTTTTTGTTTATTTACCAATTAGGTTACTGTCTACAGATCACATACCATGTCGTACTGAACATACCAGTATTGAACCTGAATTTTATGATACATAGCACTATAGAAGACGGGTGCTAACTTGCTATGAAAGATCCTTTGAAATGATAAGTCAACATATTTTTTTGATAAAATATAGCAGCAAGCACTGTCATTATTGTTTGTAGAGCTAAAATTAGGTTACAAGATAAAATGCACATGATTGCAACGTATGACACATAAACCTATACAGTGATTACCATATTATTGATAGTGACAACAATAATGAAAAAAAGGCACACCAAATGATTTCTTCACTTAAAAGGCATATAAATATCACATCCAACAGGACGATCTAGTTATTCAAGTGAATAAAATCATTAAGGAAGAAATTCTCACCGATCCCATGACCCCGATACGGTGCTAGTACACCCAGAGTCATGATATAAACACGGACTGCACCTCCTTCCTTCTTCTCCAGGCGGCACGCGACAGCCCCGACACATATATCACTATAGTAAGCTGCATACACAGACAGTGAAATCAAACAATCAGTTATCGCCAAGAACATTAGCACCATCACATACACCTTATGAAATCAGCAGGACCCTACAGAGGGACCAAGAGAACAGTCTCCCAAATGCACCATTTTTTCCACTCAAGGAGCAAGTACACAAACTTCCTTCAATGCTCCCCCAGTGTAACATAACGGCTCCCTAAATCCTAATAGTTTCTTCCCAATCTCGCCGCAACAAATAGTTTCCTGGCTCTAGCCCGCAGATCCAAGAACCGTAAAAGGCACAGCCCCACACAAGAAACGAGCGGAGGAGGCCACGAACTGATCCCGGCGGGCCGGATGCGGCGTGCGGCAGGCGGCAGGGGATCGAGCGAAGGAACAGATTGGGGGAAGTGACGCGCACCGAGCTTGGAGAAGTCCTTGGAGGCGATGGTGTCCTGGTAGTACTTGTCGTTGTAGCGGACGGGGAAGAGCGCCGTGTTGAGCTTCTTGAGCTGCATCACGTTCTTGTCCCGCACGCCGTCCAGCGACGTGCGGTCGCCGCCGCTCTTCTCCTTGCTCGCGGCGACCTCCCCTTCCCCCGCGCCCATCACCCTCCCCTCCCCTCCCCTCCTTCTCTCCTCCCTCGTGAGTTCGCGACTTCGCGTGCGTGCGTGCGATGCGGCGACGGCGGCGGGATGCGGCTCGCCTCGCGACCAAAAACCCTTCCACTCTTTTGCTGTTTCGCGGCCCCCGCAGGGTCTCGCTGACGCTTGGGGCCCACCGTGCAGCAGCCGCCTGGGAGCGGGAGATGGGCCTTGCGTCATTGCGTTGCGACGTTGCGCGCCCTTGCAACTTGGGCCCTCTTTGATAGCTTGTTTAGTTTTTGTTGGGAAAATTTGACCACCTTTGAAAGTGGTATGAAAAGGCTAAATAAATTATTAAAAAAATATTTTTGAGATCTTTGAGAAAAACCCTACAAAGTTATAAAAAAAAATCAAAAAAATAAAGTGAATGATGTATATAAAAATAACAAAAGTTGCAATCCCAACAAAAACTAAACTAAAATAAGCTATCAAAGAGGGCCTTCATCGTGTGCCTTTCTTTGTACTTTTAGGTAGAAAAAGGTTGGCTTCAAATGATTCTTTGGTCTTTTGTTTCATTTATTTTTTTTCTCGAAAGACAAGCTAAAGCTTTGCGTGTCATTGCATTAAAGAGGGCATTTTCTATATGTACTAGCGGAACTCACGCGCTTTGCGCGTGGGCGAAGCCCCGTATGGTTTTGCAATGGAGAGAACAGTATTGGCAATGCAAAATTGTTAACATATTTGAACAAAATATATGCAAAATTACAACAATTGAAAAAAATCCATTCCAACACCAGTGTTTCGGGATAGCTATCCAGATTTCGCCAAAGAAACGGATCCACGTATTGAAGCATAAAACGATTAGGGTTAGCCCCCTTTCATGTATGTTTTAACTCATAATTCCTATTAAATATACAGATAGAAATGATTAAACATTGCAATCCATCCGAAAAACTGAGAACGATATGAGGGTACAACTACTATCCTAAGAAATCATAACCATGGCTCAAGTTAAATATAGCATCATGAATAATTCTTATCGCAAGAAATAAGGACAGGTAACAAGTCCATGTCAGATCACAAACGCCGATCCTTTGACCATCAGGCTGTCAATGTGTACTCCTCTTAACAATTTTATTTTCCTGCAGTCGGGGAAAAAAATTTAGGCAGAAAGCACAAAGCCGAGTACAAAGGAAAATTAATGTAGGCATTCCAAATGAACGGAGTCCTCTCAAAAATGCGTACTACAGCTAGAAGAAAGGAACAAACATTTGCACAAATTATAAAAGGAGAACCTACCAGCAAATTATGAGAAGAACACCAAAAAATCTAGACAAGTAGCAGACAATCCTAGTTCCTAGGTGTTCTTTGCAGCAACAAAAGAGCAAAACAAAGAAAAGACGGGGAGAGGGAAAGTCTTTCAAACAAAGGGCAGTATTTCATCATACACTATATTTTTTGTGATAGATAAATAGTGCCCTTCATCATCCTCTATTAGTACCTTCAATCCTGACTAACGGGTAATAAATCATGCACACATGTAGCAGAGCTTTAACTAATAATTAGATTATATTATGCACAACAAAACAAAGAGTTGTAACCAAAAAGAATTATGCCCTGACAACTTTAAATGCCTCATTTTCACATGTTGGTAAACACAATAATCCAATTAATATTCTGGACCAGCAAGGATCATTTAACAGGATTGAAATTGCACTCTGAAGAACATGGTAAAGTAGAAACACAAAGGAAAAAGTAGCCGTAGAGTATAAAAGAACCAATTTAAATAATACTAATTCTTACCACAGTGGGGATATCACAAAAAATAACAAATAAATTCCAATAACCTCTGTCGTGGGTTGCTATTTTTCCTGGATCCCATCATGCAGGACAAAAAGGATATAAAACTTAATACGGCTATGGATTTACCAAATACCAATATTAGTGTCATTATTTTAGTGGCTAAAATAGGCCAGCATGTATTTTGGGATGGATCGATGACTTCTTTTAGTAGAAAAAATGAACCATTAATCCATTCAAATGGAGTAAGGCACTGATCTGTTGATAAGAAAATGTGATGGCCATGCCATCAAAAGAAGCACTGTAGTTTGTAATTGTTGCATCTGCAGTGGCTAGTAAATTAATTTCTTTAGACGAATAGAAGTAGAGGAACAAAGAGGTGCAGGGAAAGAACAGCAGACCTTGAAAGCAGCCCATGAACAGCAGACACTGCAGTGAAAGGTGTACTACAAATTTGATCCACCTTCATATGACTCCTGCATAAGATCATGTTGTGATGCATGACTCTCGAATTATATACTTCAATCTGAAATTTTGGGGTGTGTATTGCACATTGTCCTTTGGAGGAAATGGACCTATATAAGATCATTGTCGGTTCCTATATTTAGGCTCAGTTGTTCAAACACAACTGCCCTCTATTGATGCTAATTTCATTGTCTTATTGCCCATGCTAATTTCATTGTCCTATTGCCCAATTTTTAACCCGTTGGTTGCCTTCATTACCCTTTGTCGTCGAACAAAATATGGAAAATCTAAAATAATGCATTCCACTTTTACACCTAAATAGAAGTCACTGATGCATTACGAAATCAACAGAAGCAGTAAGTGTGGCTAGAATCAATAGAAGTACATGTTCCCAATTTGATAGGTGACGACCTGTTCAATTTGACAGTCATTAATTATGGCACTATAGTTTGCATATTCCTCTTTTTTCCCATGTTGTATAGCAGTTAGCCCAAAAAGTAATCACATGAAGGGACTGTTTTGCAGCCCGCTCCTTTGTGTGTAGCATCATCAAACAACAATATCTGCAGTTGAATCTTTGCAATTTTCCGGAGGAACTGACGTTGAACGTCCCAACGATCGAGAGCTCTCGCGGCAAAAGCCATTATGACAAAAAATCAAGCCACGTTGCCCAACCGCAAATCAGTACCCAAATGTGATGCATACCCTCATTCGAAACAAACCGCAAATCAGTACCCAAATGAGCACATTTCTATCTCAAAGGCACAGCGGCGTACCCGACGGCCGGCGCAGGAGACGGTGGCATAACAGTCGAGGACGACCAGCGGATTCCTGCAACCATCAAGCAATGAATTTACCAAATTGTTACCTGCCATGCCGCCTTTATGACCCGCAGCAGCCGCTGCGCCCTCGGCGGTGGACTGGTGGGTGTGTGGCCGAAGCGGCGGAGCCTGCTCGGCTTGTGCTGCCCTCTGCTAGCCGACGACCTCAGAGTGGAACGGAAGGCAGTGCTCCAACGGTCGGAGGACTCGGGGCAACGGCGTGCGGGGATGAGGCAGCATCGGGGGGAGGGCGGGAGGCGTCAGTTGCCAGATCCGGTCCCCTAGAGGCCGGAGTCACCAGATCTAGCGTCGAAGGGAGGCCGCGCAGGCGGCATCCGACGGGGTCGGCGACGGGGCGAGCTGGTGAGGATGGGAGGATGGACGGAGGAGTGCTGGAGAGAAGAGAATGGGTGGCGGCCATGGACGGAGGTGCGTAGGGATGGAGGAGGAGCGGGGGTGGGAGAGATTCCGGCTACAGAGGCGAAGGCGTTCGACTTATATTCAGTGGCAAAGGCAGGTAATTTTCCTGCAACTCCAGGTGTATCTATAAAGCCGAAAAGGGCTCGGCTGCGAGGGGCGGAAAACCTGAGGGGTGTGGGCGAAAATGTTCGCAAAGAAAAAATCACTAAGCATGGACCCATCCACGAACGCTTGGGGACCCAAGCAAAAATTCATGAACCCCGAGGGGTTTTCTGCAAACCTATCCCCCCGGGAGGGGAAAAATCGGACGGCTGGAACGGGAGCCACGCAGCGCGATCCGACGACCGGAGTTTTTCGGGCGACGTGGCCTTGCGGGGGAGCTTAAGTGCTACGTGTCGACGATTGGGATATCGGTCCCAAGTCAACTAAAGTTCTTGAGAAAGGGAGATAGAAGACTTGCCGAGCAAAGCGAACAGTAATCAACGAGCAACAGGGAGACACAGGGTTTTTATCCTGATTCAGGCCTCTCAGGGAAGATAATAGCCCTACGTCCAGCCTTTCTTTATATCAAAGAGAATTACAAGGTGGAGGCTCGACGAGACGAACAGGTCTCGGCGAGATTATGTGTGTACAAGAAGTAATATGCAATCTTAACTTCAAGTCGCGCAGGATTCGTCCCTCAACACGCCGTAGGGGCCCTGTTTATATAGTGTTGAACAACCGACCTACCGAAGGATAATCGGGCTAGGCTAACTACGAGATCGTAACGAACTCGATACATGTCAAATATATCCCGAGATAGATAAGGTATACTTCAATTCTTGGGGATCACGACATCTGCTCCAATCCGAAAAACCACGTCCGGGTCTTCACATAGCCGTGTAGAACTCTTGTTTAAGTCGGACTCAAACAGGAATCTTAAGCCGTTAAGCACCGTGCCAGCCATAAAGCTGTTCGGCAGGATGCACATGGCCTGATAGAACCTTCCAGGGAGCTAGACCCTAGGAGACTGTTCGATTGGGCCGTCAGAGAGTGAACCATGGCAATGAGCAGTGATTTTATCCCCGACACTACGCGCTATATATGCTGCGCAGCAGAATTAAGCACTACGCGCTATATATGCTGCGCAGCAGAATGTTCGAGGTGTGAGAATAAAAATGGCAGGAAATAGAATAATAGCGAAGAATGCATGTGTAATGCACTAATACACATGGTTGAAAAAACACTTTAAAAGAAGAGGTGTCTGGAACATAAAAATAGAACAAAAATACTACATGTCGGACGTCCAACCCAGTTCTTGTTGTAAGCACTGTAGTATGAGCAAAATATACAAATAATTCAAACTCAATACAGTCAACACAAATAATATGCCAATTCCATGAAAATCACCATAGATCATGAATTCTTCAAATTTAAGCAAATAAACAAACAAACTCATGATCAATTCAAAGAACAAGTTCATGGCGGCCATCAAAGTAATAATCCAGTAAAATAAGCTAACGTTTAGATTGGGATTGTTCTCAGATTGCAAATTATGGGTTACTAAATAAATTAGCCTTCCAATAAAAAAAACTAGACAATATATCACATGTTATTAAATCTGAAATCAGGTTTATACCCTAGAACAACACTGTTCTTGCACCAAAATTGGATAAACCAATACTCAATATGTATGACAGTGAATAGGTAGGTAAACCACAAGATCAACAGATCAAATCTAGAATGTGACCTTACTGAAATAGCCGCATAAAACAGCGCTGAACAACATCACTGCTCTGGTCACAAACCAATCACGGATCAATTATAACTGAAGTAAACAACAGTACTAATCTCCCAATTAGCAGTGATAGGACAACAATAATAAGATAATATAAATCAACACCAAGTGCTGTGTAATACAGATTGAACCACCAAACTGAAAAATAAACGAACAACGCTACTCTAGGTTTATCAATTACACATAGCAAACAGATTAATAAGCCTCAAAATTATGCAATCATCATCGAGCTAATCAAGTTATCCCACATAATGCACTTCACCCAAATTGAGATGAATTAGCCCCTTTTGCGCACGGCAAGATCCCCAAATCCACCTCAATAGGCACAGTGCATAAACACAATAAGAGTAGAGAAACTGAAGATCTTACAGTGCACCGGATTCAAGCCGGCAAGCAGAGGTAAAGCGCGATGAAATCGCTGTCCTAGAAATCAGATCGTCGTGCTATAAACGCACTACCGACGAAGAGACCTGGAGATACGATGTCGTCACCCCGACCATGGCCAAAGATCACGGAAGGAGCCCGAGGTGCAGAGAGGAGCAATAGCGAGCTCACGGCCACTACCCCGTGGCCATCGAGAACCAAGTCGAGGAAGACCACTACCACAACAGCACGCACCGGCCGGCGAGGATGCCAAAGCATAGGCGAGCAGCAGCAGGGCGACGACTAAACAGAGGGTGAAGAGTGGGGATAAACCCAAAGACAAAAACCAACCAACCGAGAGAGAGCTGCAGCTTCCATCAAATAGGCGAGGGAAGTGAACCGGCATCATGAGAAACCCGGACGCTGAGGCCACGTCGCCCACGCCCACGCACGCCTGAGGATGGCAGCGCTGCCAACCCGCAGGGCTCCTCCTCCCCTTAGGCCTCATTTGGAAGCCAAGGGAAAAATGACCCAGGGGAACAATCCCATAGGGGGATTTTGATGGTCCGATGAAATCCCCGGGAAAAATGAACTCAAGGTCAGTGTCATGTACTCTCTCGACCTGCTCACTAGCGTGGCGTGGCTCGGCGCCACCGTCCTTCCTCTCGCCGTCTACTACGCCAAGCGCCGCCGGGCGGTGTACCTCATCGATTTCGCGTGCTACAAGCCCGGCGACGAGCAGAAGATCTCCGTGGAGAGTTGGTTGGAGATGACGAAGGCGATAGGTTGCTTCGATACCGAGTCGATGGAGTTCATGGCCAAGATCGCCAAGCGGTCGGGGCTCGGCGACGAGACCTACATGCCGCCATGATGGCGAGAACAAGCCCGTATGGCCGACGGTCGGGCGGAGGCCGCCGCCGCCATGTTGGTGCATGGACACTCTGTTCATGGTCACCGGCGTCGACCAATGGCGGGGGCGTGGAGGAGGCGGCGGCGGCGGCGGCAGGTGGAGGGAGGCAGGCTGGCAAAGGAGGCCGGCGCTGGGTGAAGGGCGAGGCCGGAGGCGGGGCGGCGGGCCGAAGGTGGGAGTGGGGTGGAGGCCGGCTGGAGGCGAGGAGCAGAGAGGAGGCTGCAGAGGCGGGGGAGGCGGAGGGGGGCGAAGTATGAGGCGGCGGCAGGAAGAAGGTGGAGGCGGCGCAACGACGGCAGAGAGGTGAGGTGGAGAACGCGCGAGGAGACGGGGAGATATTCCACACGTCGGGAGGAGGGGCGGGTTTCCCCGGGGAAAGAGGGGGAAAGGAGCCCAATAATCCCTGTTAGATGGGCTTCCAAATGGATCCAAAAAATTCCCAGGGAAATTTATCACGCTGGGATTCCCTCCCCGAGTTTGGGCCGGGATCCCGGCCGGGATCCGGGTTCCCAAATGGGCCCTTGGGGTTCGGGCAACCCCGAACTAAAGAACAGGGGCAGCGCAACTGCCCCCTCCCCTCATCTCTCTCTTATGTGGGTCGGCCCAAGGAGCAAAGGGCAAAAGCCTAACAATCCTACCACTGCACCAGGGCATTGTTTCTATGCATCCAGGCAGCGCCATCATTTAGAACAAGTGGAGGTGTAACTATTCGGTCCATAGCTAATTAAACAACACCAATTTTTTCTAACTAAACAGTCAAGTGGATTGTCTTGTCACTTCCTACTTTTCCATCACAATTCTTTTTTGTCCCTCCCTCTCCAATTTCCTATTTATCTTGATGGCTCTCTCCCAAACTTCTCTTTAAGAATATCAGGGGTTTGTCGTATCAGTTCCTATTGGCTAGTTATTTGGTAACATATATGTTCCTAATTGGAACTAAACAATAAATAATGAAGTAATTCTCGAGCCCTCAGTTCTTAATATTATGGAGTAGTCCACTCAACTATTATAGTTTTTTTCAATTTTTATAAGTCGCAAAATTAGGGAACAAAGACGCACATAACTAAAATATATACGAGATAATCAACTGATTTCTCAACTTTCGAACAAATCATCAAATCACAAAAAAGAACTATTCGAGGAATGCTACACTCGCTATTAATGGGCCAAAGTATTCTGTAGTTAGTTCCTCTTCAATCGGAGTTCACTGATTTATCTCAAGTCGTCTCCATCCCAGCTTTATACCATTCCATCACACCTCGGGTCCTGTCTAACCTCCCTCGTTCCTTCTGAAAATCATCTTGGTCCTACCTTGCTTAGGCGTGCATTCCTCGTGTAAACTATGGCAGATAACTTGCAAGACATTAATTGCCTGTAATTGCAAGTTCAATATCAACCCAAAAACCTGGCCCCAACCCTAATTTTCACTATTCATATACCTAAATTCACTATCCACAGCCCCAAAATCTAAGGCTGGAACAACATTTGAGGCTAGTATGGGACATGTTCACTGCCTGCCTGCGAGAAAGCTCACATCCCCAGCACCAGGCGAATAACCAATGCTTCCCAAACAAAATGGCATGTCACATTCAAGTTAAAAGGGCAAACGCGTCAAAATTTGAAGGTAGACCACTTGCCGTCAAGTACCCATCATTGATCCATACATGACACATGGCCAATCTCATGGAATGGAACAGAGCATTCATGAGTAGGGGCATTGAAGCCATACATGCAGTCCCACCAAGGAGAACAGATAGCCAAGTCATGATAAGAAAAAATATACATATTTCGTGCTTTAGCTATCCAACCAACATATGCGGCAACAAATGAGAATCGTTTGTGCGTTGGCACACAAGTAAGATCAAACTGATAATATGGCTTCCTAACTTATATTAAGGGCTACTTCTACCAATGCTACTCTGATTTCTGAAGCTATGTCCTGAGAATTTTTCCCACCTATCCTTTCCTTTCCTAAGGAGAATGGTCTACGGAACATCTGCAGTCAGGGCGTGGCGCAGTTAGTCCTAGAAATTCAATAAGTAGAGGCCAAAAACAAAACAAGCAGTGCACGTTCTTTTTCCGCAGCAAAAAAACTTGCAGACATGTGTTGCTTCAGACGAACAATGCACCAAGATCCATCTGACACGACACAAAAACCGACTGTTCCTGATGCTTAACTCACTCCACAAAAGCTACTTACGCTCCATCTTACTCGCAAAAGTCTTCCTCTCTTCTCTGTGTTTCTACATACAAAATTGAACATGCAAAATTAAGGCCTGAATGCATAAATCTCTCATATGCATCGAGATCTCCAGTAGACATGCATATACCTTTTGAAGTATCCTAAATTTTTTCTCTTGCTTTTCTCTAACAAGCATCCAGTCCAAAGCCAAGTCATACTCGATTGTGTTGGGTTGAGAACAATGTGAGGTTGATACTGCTTTCTTCTGCAGAAAGAAGAGTTGCATAATATATCATATCAACAAATAAGAACAGAGAAAAACTTAATCGAAGGACAACATCAGCACCTGTTCTTCTCGTTGCTTTAGAGACATTTTTAGATTTTCGATGGTCAAGTGTCCAACAAGAGCTCCTGAAGGTTTTGGAGCTTTAAGTAACCCTTTGCTGCAGTAAAGAGGCCTGAAAGCAAGAAGTATCAGCAATTCAGCGCTCAAACTAGAAACGGTTATTTAGGCCCTGTTCTTTTCAGCTTAACAGCTTAACGACTTATCTACGTTTTGAAAAGGCATATGATTTGAGGTTTTTGAGTCCAATTTTTCACTGTTTTGAAGGTAGGTCCTAACGCTTTAAAAAGCAAGTCAACGAAATGGATCCGAATCTCGAGACTACCTCGAGAAGCTCTCGAAGTTCAGTCATTTCAGCCGTTCAGCTGTTCAGATCAGCTCAAAAGAACAGGACCTTATCCCTAGCAGAATTTTAAGCTAACGCGAGTAGTGCAAAATGACAATCACATGCAAACTTTATCAACAAATCGTTAATACGCAATGACTATATTGGCACATGTACACTTCCTGGCTGAATTGTTGATTAAAGTACTAAAAACACATAATTCGGTGTGCCCTGCACCATAGTAGAATCAATTGTCAATGTGAAAAACACTCCATAATTTACAGCTGATTTGCAATGAGATTTCTTCATGTGAAACATAACAAACAGTATCCCCAATTGATACAAAATTCATTGCAAGCCAGCGCTGAGTACTGTATATTGCATCATTTCCACAGAAATAAACACAGCAAAGTGAGGTACCTTCCACCTACAACCAGGCCTGAATTAATTTTTGAAATAGCAATGTCAGCAGCATTTCTGTTGGTGAATATAGCATATGCTTTTCCTACACATAAGGAAGCCAATTGTATTCAAATTGCACAAAACAATATTATATTGAACATGGGTAAAGCCTATGTACTATGTAGATTACATTTATAAACAAAACTCACTCACCATTGTTTGGGTCATCATAAGTCGGGTGGTTTATAGGCTTAGCAACACAACTTAGTTGTAGCGCCGAACGCATAAGCTCCTGCAAGCATTATTACCAGGAGAAATATTATCAATGTTGATGTGAAACCTCATAATGGAGTAAATAAGACCCAGAAAAAGTTAAACATGAAGTTAACAAAACTAGAGTAGAATGAGTATCAAACAAGATTGAAAAAGATCTTTGAATAATGGCTATGGGGAAAAAGTTTACTTTTTCCTCACCCTACACTTTTTTCTACTTGCCCCCAGTCTTTCTTGTAAAATGAGTAGTGGGTGGTGGAAAACTGTGTATAAAGTGCACAAAATAAATACAGACATATGTACCAATGTAACATCTAAAGTAAAATCCACATAGAGATGATGCAAAAGACAAATAGGAAGAAAACAAATCAACGGAGTTAAGGCCTTGTACATTTCAGCTTAGCGTTTTACTGTAGCAAAATTGAGTCTTTAGAGAGGTTTAAATATTGTAAAAAAATAATTAAAAAAATAGTTTTAGGATCTTTAAGAGGACTACTAAAAACCTAAGAGAAATCAATACATATTATTACACCAAATAGGCTATATAAAAAAGATAAATTTTGCTACAGTGAAACGCTGCGCTGCATTAAGCTGAAAAGAACAAGGCCTAAGTAACATAGCAAACAGTGGAAGCTATTCAAGAAGTTGATGCATTCTATGTGACAGCAAAAACAGAGGAAGCTATTCAAGAAGTTGATACATTCTAAGCCAGGAGTATAATAGATCCAGTTTGGGTTTTACAACAACAAAACATACAAGATACTACCTCTATGTCAGCAGCTCCAAACCGTATGTCAAGATTCTGAATAAATACTAGTGACCCGCTCGCATCAGCACTTTGTAGCCTAAGATCCTGCAAAATTCATGCAAAAAATTACCACGTATAACAAAAGATTGAAAGAATGCTTTCTTTGTTTCATCATTGTTTTGATGAAGTGACTGATTAAGCATGTATAACATAAGCTTCATCGCGGTCATAGCATACTAGCGTATGCACAAGAGACATTGTAGCAAAGAAAGGACCACTCACAAACTTGAACCATTTGTTTTTGTCCTGTTAGATAGGATAGAAATGTATCAGTACACAAAGGGAAACACGATGGAAATCATCAGAACAACTGTAAATGAGAACAATTTGTATAGAGTCTACTACTTCTAACCTACTAGTTAGTAGCAAAAGCAGATAATGTTCAGCTCACTAAATCCTTGAACAGAAATAATGAACTTAACAACAATGGCGAAGGTTCAATCTATAAAAGTTTAAAATAGTTGGAATACATAATATACACTTAGGATAATAAGTCCAAAGAAAATGAATCGCATGCTTTGCCCCAAATACCAGTTCTGCAGAACGTGACCTCACAATGCAAGGACTGTTTTATGGCATTAATTGCTAGTTGTCGAGATAGATAACATCACACATGCTTCTGAAAACTCTAGCAAGATAAAAACCTGACTACATCCAAACAGCATACATTTCAAGATGTTCCAAATATCTGCTAAGTGCTCACAAATTTAAAAGTGTAGATCCCTCAAACTGCGCCTTCATCACTTGGGTTGGTATTAGGTGTAAGCTAATATATTGGATATAAGAAATCCATCTCACAAAAGAATTCCCCCAAATTAACCGTATTCAAGCCTTTTATATTTGTGAAGTGACGATATCAAATATAGATAAATTATTTCCCTTGAACATTGATCTGAACTTCAAGTTCAAGAATGTGCACATGGAAACTGCTATGGCAAGAGTACAAATATTGACATGCATTTTTCGTGATTATGCTATGGGCTATTCTGTAATAGATTTATTGCTCAGAAATACGCCAGCAGTCCAGCACACAGTTACTAATTAGTAAGTTGGAACATGTAGCTTCAATGTTAGTTCAGAAAACTTACAGTCTGTTTTGTTGCTAGTTCCAAAGGTACAGAGCGAACTGTCCTGTCAGGAATATCTGGGGCCATCGTCCGCACTGTGACATCTTCGGAAATTTTTATCTTCTTTAGAGGCCTCTCCCCAGAGAGAACTTTCTGTTTAGGTCTGGGAGCATTTACTGAAGGTTTGGAAACATTTGGTGTATCTTTGGAAACATTTGGTGCTCCTTTGGGAACCTGTGTAATTTTGGGTACATTCTCCTCCTTTACTACTGTCTGGGGCAGAGTAATGGTAGCAACCGGGTTTTCATCCTCCGTCTTAACCATTGACTGGGGAAGGGGAACAGCAGGAACCAGATTTTCATCCTCTGTCTTAACCGCTGACTGGGGAAGGGGAATTGTGGCAACAGGACATTCATCTAACACGTTCTGATCCATGCCTAGCACTTCCTGATCTGGATATGATGCGACTTGCTCATCTTTTGGATTAAGCAGAAGATTCACTGTGCCAGAAAGACAAAAAATTGACACTTCCTTGGATACTATGTATTAGGACACGATAAAACATTTAAATGTAATTTAATGAATGAATGAATTCTAGATCCATTGCTGACCTTCCAGCCCTGCAATTTTCTCAGGTAGCTGATCAGAAAGTGTGCAATCTCGAACATCAAAGAACCTGTAGAACATATAATCAGCCATTGCCTTTTCCCTGGAGGAAGGCTGTCTATTCTTCTCATCCTTTGAAATGCAAACAACAGTGCATTTGCCAGCAATAGCTTCCTGATTGAGCAAGAACAAATGAACATTAGAACATTTTAGTTGTAAGATGAGTCCAAAATGAAAAGGGAACTGAATTAGTTTTAATAAGTGGCACATAATAGTAGGAAGCATTAATCTTAATATCTTCCTAGTTGAAGCTTAACCATGCTCTAAACTGATATACCCGACTAGCTGAAAAAATGTTTAACAGAAATCTTCCCATGCTTGTTGGTTGTCAGTTACCTTGTTGTCTTAACCAAGCTGACTCTTTTCAGATTTTGCACATGAGCGAAGCCAGTCCTGATCCATCTCAGTAAGGCCTGACTTGCAACTATTTCTTTCCCAAATAATTCAAAAAATGTTTAATTTAACTTTTTTTTTTGGGCAAATTGTTAGCGCAGTTTTTATATATAAGATTTAATTCTTCCACTTTATATTAAGTACTTTCATATTATGTTAATTTTATAGTTATTGATAATATATTGCGAGAGCAAATAATGGTCAAAGTTCTACTTTAAAGACTGTGTCAAAAATTTATATGCCTTATATTTTGGAACGGAGGGAGTATGTATAAGAAATATGTAAAATGGAGAAGTAACAACAATACCACTATACAGATTACCGACCAAGGTATTATAAGTGGTTCTAACGTTGACAAATTGTTTATAGGCTCTTCATCAAGAGCCACCAAATACAAATATCTGAATATATTGTAAGAAGGCATACATTATGCTAAAATGATGCAGAAGTTATGCTAAAAGTTACAAATAAATTACCAGTGGGTTAATGTCAGCAAGACCAGTGCCTTCACCAGAAGCAAGAAAAATCTCATTTTCCAAGAAATGTCCACTAAGATAATTTTGGATCTCATCCGGAAAGAAAAACCAAAGAATCTTAACTTTCTTAGCTTGATTTTGCTGCCACATCTTAACTATCTTTCCAATATATGGGTAAGGTTCACCATTCTTATAAAGATATACACAGTCATACAATGAATACTTCACATTGTCAAATGTGAAGGAGTCATAAAACTGTGTATCCATCTTAGCACCACCTTTAGCTTTCTTCCTACCCCATGAGAATTGAATTTTCTCACTACTTGCATCCATTCTGATAGTGACCACTTGTTGCTCACTCTCCCCTTACCATAGGCCTACAATGATAAAACCAGAAGAACAAACTTTGACACAAAATAAGCAATATGAAACAATAAAAGTTATCAATAATGGCAGCACGAAATTTAACTAGTTTGTGAAGCCCATGATGACATCAGCTAATTATGCAACACAGCCATAAGGACCACACTTGTTGCTCACTCTCCCCTTACCATATGCCTACAATGATAAAACCAGAAGAACAAACTTTGACACAAAATAAGCAATATGAAACAATAAAAGTTATCAATAATGGCAGCACGAAATTTAACTAGTTTCTGAAGCCCATGATGACATCAGCTAATTATGCAACACAGCCATAAGGACCACGTTGTAAATTACCACATCCTTATCTTTACCATATGAATGAACATAGTGGCAGCGGCAGAGATAAGTTGTACCTCCTAATCCCCCCTTTCCATGCTAAAAAAATAACTAAAAGAGAAAAAACAAATTTACCTCTCTAAAAATTCTCTAGCACTAAAAGAGAGGCTCAAATGGGTGTCCAACACAGTCAAGCACGGAGGCATAGTTGAGAACTTGAGGCCGTGAGCCAAAGACGTTGGTCACATCATGGTGATACAAAATGTGACAGTATTTTTATTCGTAGAAAAGAATATCCAATCTCAATTGGTCAAGAAAGAATTTGGAACCTTGCTAGTTACTTCATCACCAAAATCGTGGGCTCAGTCCTTCCAATCTACTGAGAGTGCATTATTTCCTTATTTGTAGTTAAACTAGGGATCTAGCAAATTTTAAAGATTGATTAACAACAGACTAATAATGACAATTGCATGATGGGTACACCTCCCGTCAATGGTTTTATTTGTATTATGCAGTCAATACATATGTTAGATTGTTTGCCAAATTGAAAAATAATAACTGCACTACTATTTTATCACAATTGAAAAGTAAATCCTTTCTCCCAAGTTTCAAAACATTTCTCTTTTAGAGAGTGGATGCAAGCATATCTCTATGCATGTTTGGTATCGTGTCTTCCTTCTTTCTATTTCAATTTCAATTGCATGTGGTGATTCAAAAGAAAACAAACTGATTCCAGATTAGAGCATAACCACACATGCACACATTATCTTGACTTTTTTAATTCTCAATTAAGTGCATGCTTGAGAAATCCCAAGCTAATTCGAGCGAAGAAAAAACCAACAGCTGCAAGAAGAAAATACAAATAGCCACCCCAGATTCATGAATTCTCTTGTAAAAATAAATCTGAACCAACGTTGGCATTGTTCACGAAACAGAATAGCTATAGGTTTTGAATCCAGCAGAATGGGGTGCAAGGCCAGGGCACCATTATGACAATTAGACCAGTGTCCAGTACCATAAAAAATTTCACTCAGCACAAGTAGAGAATGCTAGCGGAATGAGTCTGGAAGTGAGCGAACAATACGAAGAATTTCGGAGCATGTGCTTCAGTCAGCGCAAACAATACCAAGAAGGTTGGAACCGAACAGGATGTCAACACTACAAAGGACTAGTGCATCTGTTTCAGAACTATACAGAATGTGAAACACAATTACACAAAGGTGCATCTGGCATCAAAGAATGGCAATGTCCACACCCGAGATACAGTGGGAATCAAAGAATGGTATGTAAACACCTGAAGTATGAATAAACAGTCAGCCAATCACGAACTTTAATCACACCGACGGCCAAACAAGGAAGGGTACCACCAAACCCTAGGCGAGCAACGCAACCAAATGTGAATCGCGCCGCCGAAACCCCCGAAAATCGTATAAACCCCGAAGAGGTGGGGAAGCTCCGTCTGGGCACGGAATTTAGCACCCTCACCGCCCGCCCGCACGCACGAGTCGCATTCCCTCGCGCGCGCGGCGCAGCCCGAGCCCACACCACCGACGCGCCGGCGGCGCGAGCAGGGCTCGGAATACGGCACGTGACGCGGGGACTCCAGCGCCGGGCGGCCGCGATCCTGGGAGACGGCAACATAAACCCCCCCAACGCGCGGCGCGCCGACGTGGGCGCTGCGAAACCTACCGCGAAACTGGCGATGGAGAGGGAGGGAGGGTAGGGAGCAGGAGGCGGAACGCACGGGCGGAGACGCCGGCGAGGAGGAGGGCGCGGCGGGGGCCGGGCTGCGCGGCGGCAGTAGGGGCTCCCAGGCAGAGGCAGGCAGGGCGAGAGTGTCGCGGAGGGGAGAGATTTTGTGGGAGAAGCCGTTTGAGGAAGGGTGCCTTTCCTCGCGGAACAGCGCAAGGGAGAGGGGGCTGATTGCTGGCTTGCTGCCTCCTCCTGCTGCTGTTGACGGTGTAGCCGTGTAGCTCAGGCGGCATTTGGGTTTGGGCTGGACACGGGCTGGGTAACCCGGCCCACTTCCATCGCATCCGGTTTGTGCTGACTGTGGAGGGCCTTGAGCCCTTGAGACGCAATGCCTCGGTCTTGGTACCATGGCACCATTCTCGGAGAGATTTTGGTTATTTGCCGCTCTCAATAGGTGGCTTCGCTAAAATACCACTATACCTTACTGGCATAGACACACATGATCCCACATGTCATTGAGAGACGAGTGACATTTTAGCGAAGCCATCCGAAACGAGTGGCAAATAACCAAATTTCTCCTATTCTTTTCTTCTTGTGGTTTGCGAGTTATTGGTCGTTTGCGTCTAACTGTTCAATCACACCATCCACAGCTGTTCTAACTATTATCATGTGAAATTTATGGCATTGTTCTTTTAGGTGGCGTGGTATAATGTTATTCACCGTTTATAGTTAACGGCTAGTATTGACTTGTCTAATAGCTTAATCGCGTATCTGCATCGCGTTGTGGTCATCGTTTCGTTGAGAACTTATATATGAAGGGTTGATTGAGATGTGATCGTCAACGAGATTTGCACATGATGGGTTGTCATCTATTGGTCAAACAGATTTGTGATAAGATGGGTTGTTGGCCGATTATTGCGTAGTATATGTAATCATATAGTTAAAATATATTTATAAAGATAAAGATGAGTTGTTACATGTTACTAGATAGTTGTTGAACCTCTCTTTGTTATTTAAAACTCTATTATCTAAAAAGAGTATCGGATAATATTATATTGTTTTGAAATTTTGAATTGCAATAATTGCTTGTTTTAAATGAATTTAACAAGATGGATGTCAGCATTTTATTGAATGAATTTATACTCAAGACCGTCAACATTTTACCGTTGAACGAAATTTAAAATTTGTCACAATGAAAAATTGGCAACTACTTGTTTAGCTGCTTTATTTTGGGCAACTCGGAAAATAAGGTACAAAGCATGCTTTGAATTTAAAAGTATAGGTTCTCCAATGGTGATTGTGCATGACTACATTTAGGCGAGGCAAAAGCAGCTCTCAAAGTTCAATGCATTTATTCAATAAACAGGCCACATTCTGAAATAGCAATAGCACCTACAATATATCCAACAAACATGGAGTCTGGGCAGTAGGATTGTAGGAACAGTATATCTACGATCGGTGGCATTAAGCACCGAATTACGTGATCTGCCAAAAAAGAGAACAAAAAAATGTAAGCAGCTGGACCACATGTTTGACATCCCGGGAGAACGTTTCGTCCAAAATAATTTACAGAGCGCAGAAAGGGTACAGGTTAAGCTTTTGCTGGCCATGTTGCTTGAGCCGACATGATTATGCCCACAATCACTCCAAACAGTCCCAAAGCGCTGCCAAAGATCTCAATCACCAATATCTTTACAAACAGTGATGAGTTCTGAGCATCAGATAGTGCACAGCTGCTCCCAATTATTCCCACACATACCCTGTAGATCTGAGAGTTAATAATCTAGAACTATGGAGCATCATATACAAGAGAACATGTATAGTTGGTGCTTACCCACAAACAAGATTAGCAAAGCCAACGATAAGACCAGATGCAAAGATCGCGTAGCCAGCTCGGAGAGACTCTGGAGCATACATTTGAGCTGATGGCACACTTTCAAGCTTTGTTTGGAGTATGATTGCCACAATTACACCATAAATTGCAACAGCTTCACAGAAGATAACACTGTAAAGCAAAAAAATGATACATCGGTATCAAGTTTAAAGTCAGACATTGAGATTCAAAAGGGTTGTTCAAAAAAGATCAGAAACAAAACTTAAGGAAATTAGCAATGATAAATTTCTACTATAAAGCTAGATACAACCAGTTAACCACTAGCATATCAGTTCAAACTTCTGCAAACTAAGGTTGCAGCATTCCTTGTCTCATTGTACCCAACAGCCCAAGTGATACACCCGCGGCACTGTAGCGCGGCACTGTTCACGTCGGTTACTGTACCGCGGGCCTGTACTGTTCATGAAGCACTGTTCACGCGGGATAGTTAGGGATAAGATTAGTTATAGTATTAGATAAGATCAGTTTATTAGGAAGGGGATAAGATTAGTTAGAGATAGTTTTTTAGAGCCTAAGTCTTCTATCCCTATAAAAGGGATGGTCATATATCTTCTTTTGGCATCCAATCAAATGAACCAAAATTGAGAGTAGATCCTATAGGCGGTGGCTCCGATAACAGCCAAGGCGCTAGCTTCGACAACAGCTCGTCTCGCCCGCGTCAAGGGCCGTAACACCAAGTGCCCTTTTTTTTGTTCCCCTATGACACATCAGCATTTTGTTGCTCCCATATGACACATCAACTGCTTCAAATCCAAAATCCCTCAATCCATGTTGTGCTATCTACTACAAACAGTTTGTACAGCATGCATAGGCATCTCAATACTAGTTAGCTCTCCTTGGTTAAGAAGAAACAATCACCAATTCACAAAATGAGCAAAATAAAGCACAACTTTAAGATATAAACACTACTGTTAGCACTAACCAATCTATTAGGAACATCAACAGGCCTTTGCTTGTACTATTGCTGTTCAAAGCGAAACATGATGACTTGAAAAATTGTAGCAGTGCAGATCTTAAATCACCAAAAGAATACACCAAACACTGGTCATTATCTCCATTGTAAAGTGTGCACTCAAGTAATGAGGCAATTTAGCTCATTTAAGAAGCACCATTATCTAAACAAACTCAAAAGTTCTATTCCCAACTCCCCATAAAACTAATGTTCATCCTATATATACATCATGTGTACATATGTGCTCCTTTCTCCAGCGAGTGGGTGTTACATGACATTGTAGATGTAGAGTCAAATGTCCCACTCTACATATTCTTGATCACATGAAGCAATATCTCAACTCTCAAGCTTATCTTCCTGTCACACAAGACTAGAAAGATTTAAGAATAAACCATACAAGTGCCACATTATCATCAGCGCAGTTAGGACTCTGCACATTGAATCCAAAAACCGAACCGAGCCAAATTACCCCTTTTTGTGCAGTTCGGATTCAGTTTTTGTTTGGTTTTTTCATTTTGGAAAATCAAAAAATTGAGGAAACCGGATAGGCCACAGCCCAAGACCCAAGATGCGAAGCTGAGAAGGTAAGGCTTGACTGCATTAGCACCTAGTTGGTGACTCACGCACGATCACTGTTTGCTCGATATGGTTTCAAGCGCTGCCATGCAGCCCTCCTCCTCTTTCTCCCATACTCGTCCTCCTACTCACTTACCACTAGGAGTTATGCAACGCCATCTGCTGATCATCCTTCTGCTAGCCGCACACAGTGCCGCTGGTACTCGTCATCCTCTTGCTAGCCACACGGCCACACCAGTGCTGCCAATCCTCGTACTCCTCTCACTAGCTACACCCATGTGCTGATGCTCGTCCTCCCCACACTAGCAGCGAGGCACCAGTCCTCCCGATATGCACCAGTCATGCCTGTCTGCCATGCCATATGTAGCACTCAACACTGCCAAGATCTAGCAACATTCAGATTTTCCAAATTAAATTTCGGTGGCTACTTATCTTTTCCAAAAACCGAAACAACCAAACCGATTTTTCTGAAAAAAAACTGAATTATTACCCCTAAATGAGTAGCATACATTTTATAGTTTCACTTCTGAGTATGCTGCGACAGATGAAGAGAAAAAAAAGGTTTGAGTGACTATTTAGATGATACAGGCCAACCAAGGAACCGGAATGAACACCAAAAGACCATTGAACGACTCGGCTGCCGTAATAAAAAAAATAAAGCAGCAGCAAGGTTAAAAATATCCTCCAGCTCTCCAGCTTTGGCTTCTTAGATTTCTATGAGGATCTAGTAAAACTGGTAGAACAGCTTTTGACTCAGGATGCATGCCTGTTGGGTGCTCATCAAAAATAAAATATCCAAGTTTTGTTCCCAATGCTAACATGAACGCCAGGCAGCCAAGACACATCAAAGTGCCCAGCATGGAAAGTACAACAAAAATTGACTTCAAAATAGATGTACAATCCACAGTTTTAAAAAACTTGATGACATAGGTAACAATAGGCAAAAAATAAACCAGAACTCAAAAATCTCATTCATATGAGTGTAATTGTCCAGTTCTCATGTTCGGTATGAGAAATAAAACACTACATTATTTACTTATAAATTAATAAATCTAGTTCACTGAAGAAAGAGCCCTAAACAAGTAAAACATAAGAATTCCGAATGCGTGTCCGACAAGAGAAAGTGGGCATAAGGGTCTAGGTTACAATTTAGAGGTATAAAAACATAACCAGAACATTTTCTTTGCATGGAGGTATTGTTCACAGTAGTAACAGAGCAAGCTAGAAAGGAGGTGAAGACCTAACACTAATAATTCGGCAGTACTACTACTACCAGCCAAACCAAGCCATGTATAGCTTAAAGGTCAAAGGAGGTTTGTAACGACTAAAAAAGGGCACTCGACTAAATCAACTCCTTCGAGAAACATCACAGGGGCTTCCCTGGAATCTAAGACGGCACGAAATTTTAGCTGGGCAACTATAATGATGTTTTTATTGTTCTTAAAAAACTAGTTACCATGGAAAGTACTCAATCTAAATTCACACTTTGTGTTTGTGGAACAAGACAAGAAAGATCAATTCCTCCAAGCTACTTCCTGTAGCCATATGTATATTTCCAAAGCAGCACTAACAGAATCACAGTATTAGGCCTATCCAATTCACGCGAAACAGCACCAACCCAAATTAACAGACCAAGCATCGCCCACTCCCTGCTCTACGCAACCGCATAACATCACGGAAGCACCAGGCACGAACTTCTAGCAACGGGAGCACACACGAGACGCCATGGAATCAAATCAATCATGCTAGCAAAGCCGAGATTAAGGGGACCCCCACCTGATGAGGTTCTTGGAGGTGATCCTGGGCGCCTTGATGGCGGCCCCGATGAGGCTGCTCCCCGTGATGAAGATCCCCCTGCGAGAAGAGCAAGCACGCGCAGGGCGCGGGAGAGGCGGGTGAGCACGCGCGCCTACGGGCAAAGGATCTAGCGGGGGCGAGGTGCTCACCACGCTGCGCCGAGGACGGAGACGCCGATGGAGACGGCGATGCCGATGGCGGAGAAGGTGTAGGGCGAGATCTGCACGAGCGCGCGCGCCCATGACGAATCCGACGACATCTTCCTCGCCCTCGCGCGCGCAGAGCAGAGGCCTCCTCCCCTTCCTGCGCTATCTCCCTCGAGCTTCCGAAGGTTGGATTGGGAAGATTGGGTTGGGGGAGAAAGATGAGAGAGATGTCAGATCTTCTGTTGCACAAGACCACGACCAGTCGTTGGGGGGCCTGGAAACGAAGGCTGGTTGCTGTGGGAGCCGTCCGATCTCAAAACGGACGGTTGAGGTGGATGGTGCGGCCCGTTTACTCGTTTAGACATGGGTGATGGGCCGCGCCCGCATGGCCCAGCTAGCATGGCTGATACGCTAGGCCGCGTCGCTCAGTAGGCTCGGCATTGAGCACGGCACGCATAGCTCGTTTCCAACCAGCTTCCCTGTAAGAAGGCCCGGTAATGGCCTAATGGGTTTAAACCCACCCCTAACCCAACCCAACCCAACCCATAAAAAATCACCCGGCTACCCACCCCAACCCATTCCATAAATCAGATTGTTGATTTAGAGCATCCCCATGAGGCCCTGCAACCCACCCTGCATCAGCTCACGAGCTACTATAGCACGGGCGGGAAGTTTCAAACTGCAGACATAGCACAGTCTTCACTCGCTGCACAACTCGCGCTACAGTAATTCGAAGGGCGGCTGATGCAGTGCCTGCTGGCCATGCTCTTATTGCACCCAATCCAAACCTGTCCGCACATGCACTTCCCAGCCAACCCATTTTTTCAAATTTGGGTTGAACCCATTTCACCAACCCATAAAAAATCACCCGGCTACCCACCCCAACCCATTCCATAAATCAGATTGTTGATTTATTGCACCCAATCCAAACCTGTCCGCACATGCACTTCCCAGCCAACCCATTTTTTCAAATTTGGGTTGAACCCATTTCACCAACCCGTTTCCCCCCGTTTGGCCATCGCAAGCTCGCAGACAATCTGGCTTGCCCTGTTGCCTTGTTAGCTACCAGCCAGATGCAAAATGGAACAGAGCCACGTAGTTATATTCACAAAACAGCTTCACGTACAGACATTAATCAAAATATCATATAGCACTAAACTAATCTTAATTTAAAGTATATTAGCAAAGTCTTAGCATATCTAGAAGCAATCAAGAATAATCATACCAACAAGTCTAGTTTAAGATAAATATTTGATGTACAGATTGTTTCCGGTCTTTTTGGATATTAAAATGCTACAGTATTATAGGGAAATGGAGAGCATAGATGTGTTAGTCTGATCCTCAATAGTCACCGGCTCCTTCTGTGCTTCATTAGTTTTTGCAATTAAGAATCATACTCCAAAAGTCAATATGCAAGGCGATAACTATACTTAAAAAATCAGTAGGCAAAAAAAACAAAAAACAAGAGTATGCTATGTAAAAATACTGAACACAAACACTAATGCACAAGATTGACACATCGATCATGCATTCTAATTAAAGCTAAACTATATATTCTTTGCTGGTAATTAAATCCTCATGCGAGCGTCTCATTCCTAGCCCAGAACAGTGGAAACTCTACAAATATGCCATGGGAATCAAAATAAAGACTTACCCCAACAAGCAGATGCAACCCCTTGGGCCTCTTCACATGCTTCTAGACAAACAGAATCCCTGCTCCAAAACAAAATTAGCATGTATGCATATAATGGGTAATCTACCATTTAAATTAGCATGTATCCCAGATGCTAGACAGGTATCCTGATGCCTACAAGGGGAGAACAGAGCTTGAACTGACCCATAATTGATTTAATTAAGAAAACAAAAAAGCTTTACTAAATGCAGCAAGACAGGAAGACAAATATTATGGTTGATGTGATCAGTCATCAAATAAGAACACATGTATGGTAATTAAGTTACCAAGAGACACCAAACATGTGTGCATCACTCCATGAAACAGAGCAAACACAAACAGTGTCTTATCCTGCTTTTCCTTCAATTTAACGATACATACATATATACACAAGGATTAAGCATGACATGTAGCATTACAGTGGAGCCATATGCAATATCAGAAGCAAAAGACAAAACATGGATATACATGGCATCACAACAATCAACTTATATGATTAAAACCTATCATTATTTTATATGTCCATGAATGAAGTTCCGATAAAACGTGCTAGAGATTCCAAATTCCTTAGTCCTTACAATTTATTTTATAGGCTGTATAGCTTGTTTTAGTTTAGTTTTTGTTGGGATTGCAACTTTTGTTATTTTTATATACACCATTTACTTTTTTAAAAAATATTTTTGTAGAACTTTGTAGATTTTTTCTCAAAGATCTCAAAAATATTTTGTAATAATTTATTTAGCCTTTTCATACCACTTTCAAAGGTGGTCAAATTTTCCCAACAATAACTAAACTAAAACTAAACAAGCTATCAAACAGGGCCTCATGGAAGCTGGTTGGAAACGAGCTCTGCGTGCCGTGCTCACTGCCGAGCCTACTGAGTGACACGGCCTAGCGTATCAGCCATGCTAGCTGGGCCATGCGGGCGCGGCCCATCACCCATGTTGACATAAAATACAGGACGGATTCTCCCTATATGCTTCAATGACGTTTTCTGTTTTATTCCTTAAAATAGAGAATTTCTCTCTATTTTCTTATTGTAGGGATTCTCTTTTCTTCCCCTATACAATTCTCCATATAAGAAATACGGTTGGAGATGCGAGAAATATAGGAAGATTTTTTTTAAAAGGAAGCTTGTATATAAGTCTATAGGAGATCAAATTTAGGGATTCTGTTGGAGAGAACCTCATGTCGTTGCTAGGCTGCTAGCTGCTTTATGGGCCAAGTAGGACCTTTTCTTTTAAAAATTGCTATAATTCAGGGTACATGTGTAAAGTTCAAAATTACAAATCATAACTAAAATCACATACATAAAAGGGAAAAACGTATTAAAAATCAACAAAGAGATTTATAATGGTTTATATATTTTTTTTAAAAAAATAAGGTAGGTAAAAAACTCAGCTTCTATAAGGACGGAAACCTAGACAACCAATGATTCCCCTAGTCCCGCTTCCCTCCTTGGAGGCTTAGTCATGAAGACCATCCAGGCGAAAAGCCTACCCGCTCAGGGCAGTGATGGGGAGTGTTGTTTCCCTCCTTGAAGGCATCACCACGAGTGGCACCTCAAGACCCCTACGTGCATAGTTTTGCAATTTTGCAGGGCATGACTAGTGAGGTCTGTCATGTCGTCCCTAGGACAGCTCGGGGGAGTAGCGCCCAAACCCTAGCACCCACCCTACCACAACCCTAACCGGTTGTCGCCGCCACTTCTCTCCTCTCCACCTCCCCCTTCCTTCCACCTCCTTTCCTTTCTCCTTCCCCTTCTGTTGTTCGGTGTGCAATGACATGGTGTCCCTTCGTAGTGGTTGGGACGCTACGATAGGCACATTGGTGGCTTCACGGCTCCGGCATGCCACATTTGGAGTAGAAGTGTGGTCGGGATTTGAAGGAGATGATAGGATTTGGGAGGAGATGGGGAAGAAGAAGAGGTTAAAGAAGAAGGGCATTTTGAATTGGAACATGACTCTGGTATGTTTGAAACATGGGTTTTGTTGTGGTAAAACATTGGGTTCTGCATGTTGAAACATTCGAAACATTTATAATATTCTTCACCAAAATGTTTATAATCTCGGGTGCTCCCATTTTTTTGGATATTTTCTAATCGGAGCTTTAGTCCCGATTGTGCTGTCCCGGAGGTTTCAGAACCAGGAATAATGGCCGTTCTCTCAACCGGGACTAAATCCCTTGTCTGTAGCAGTGACCGCCAACTTATGCTCGCCTGTTGTCCTTGTCTTCTCTAGAGAGTAGGAGAGAAAGAAAGAGTAGGGAGATGACGTGAGAAAAAAAGAGAGAAGGGGAGGATAGCGAGAAATGGATAGGAGAAGACCACGTGTGGAGGTGACTGTGAGTGCCACGCCATAAAACCACCCTCTATATTAGGTGAGAAGTAACTCAACTTTATGTATAAAATTACACAAGACAACTTTATGTACTACCTCCGTTTTTTTTTGTTTGACGCCTTTGACTTTTTGACACGTCTTTGACCATTTGTCTTATTCAAATTATTTTTGTAAATATCATTTATTTTGTTGTGATTTGTTTTATCAATAGAGATACTTTAAATATGTCTTATTTTTTTACAACTTTGTAAAAAAAATTGAATAAGACGAATGGTCAAAGACGTACCAAAAAGTCAAATGCGTCAAATAAAAAAAAACAGAGGGAGTACATACAATGCAATTTTCTCTTAGTTAACTATACACCTCTCCGGTCATCATTTCTCTAGTTCTCTCCCCTATGGCAATTTTACTATCTATTAGTCAAACCATGACATTTGAAGGCTCAACTTTAATATAGTCTTTCATGTACCGAGGTAAATTGCTAAAGTTCACATAAGTTCTTTAAAGAAAGTCCTTCTCAAAAAAAAAAAGTTCTTTAAAGAAAGTTGAGTTCGCGTCTGCAATATCGTTGTTCTAAGTTATAACAGAATCCATAACGTCTACACATTTACCAACTTCCAGGTCTAACTCGCGACCAAAAGTACACACGATACATCATTTGTCTGAAAAATGGGAGGCCGCAGTGTGTTCACCCTATATTCACTAGCTGTTGAAACTTTCGTATCCTACTTCTTCCGCTCCGTTGGTCAAGATCGAAGTTTTGCAGGGTTGATCTGTTCATCCTTCTAATGTAAAACTAAAGAAAATTCTGACCACCCACCTACTCTACGGCCAATTGCCATGAATCAGTTGTAGGATTATTTGAATTATTTCATGGGGACCAAAGTTTGACTTGTACATGAAAATTACTGAATTAAAAGTTGGCACCAAGGTCCTGTTGTGGAAAAGCGGTACATATTCAACCAACACTTGACCATTGTTTGGTTTGTGTCATTAGGAAGGGTGCATGTGCAAATGCATATTCAAAATTTAAAATAATCCAACACAAAAATTTGGTGTTATATAATATAAATCATCAGCATGCGCATGTTACAAAATGAGATAATTAGTTTGCAAGAAAAGCTAGAAAATAACCTAACAACCTTAGGTTCCAGGTGGCCATCACTCTAATAATCTTGTCCTATGAAACTTACTAGTGAGGTTTATGTGTCTGTGGCGCATGGCATTAGTTTTGTGAGGCATAAGTGTATTTTGGATTTAGTTTTTAGTTTTTTTGGATTTTTCCCGATGTGGCTCAACTATTTGTGAATCCTAATATTTTTAAAAATGGCTATTTTTTTTATGAACATCTACGTAAAATTATGGTTTTACATGCTTTTAAACCCTAGTTATAATTTTTAAAGTTTATTTATTTTTTCTATTATTTCTTAATTCATTTTGTAAAAGTTAACATTTTTAATGCTTAAATTTATTTATGGACCCTGACCATGATTTTTTGTTGCATTTTTGTAATTTTAAACTTTTTAGGATTTTTTGGAAACTTTTTAGACTTTTTGAATTTTTTCCTAAGGGTGATGTGACACAACCTAGAGACAGCTGGTTAGGGCTTTGTAACATTAGGAAGTAGAATACCTTAATAAAAGTTTAGCCTTCGTGAGCTAGGTAAGAGAAAAAATCAAATGAAATTGAACCCGCTACATCGAAATAATTAAATGGGATTGGATTAATTGGATAAGACATGAGGCCAATAAATAATTGGATGTTAGATGCAGAATCATAGGTAAGGACAATATCAACCCTGCAATCAAATCTAATGAATGGCTATCATGTATTTTCTCGTCTATGTTACTAATTACAATTACAAACTCAATAGATATAGATGATTATGTGCAATTGTGGTGTTTATCATTTTGTTAAAAGAGGAACTTGATTATATGGTGCTCTAAAGAAAGCTCCTTAAAGATATCATATCCCAAAATTGAACTATAGGAGCCAGGGCCTGGCAACCCTAGGCTCATTTCCAGGCTCCTGGCCCGATAAGTTATTCAGCTCCGTGTAATTGCATAAAAAATTAATCCATACTCTAGGGTGGACGGTGTAAAATGGGCAAAGCTAAAAGCGTCAGTTAGACTTATGTCCAGACTCTCTGAAATTCCTGGCTCCGTCTTGCCGTGCCAAATAAATCTTACCGTAGGATTTTCAATTACTCATTTAGTCATTTATATCCTTGTATGCACTTAATTGATCAATCTACCTCTGGCTTCCAGGAGCTAGTAGGAGGCGGCGCTCATGAAGTTGACAGACAGAGGCGAAATATCGCCTGTGGCTGTAGCCTGTAGGCAACACGGAGAAGCGGGAAGAACCGAAGAAAGTGTGGTGCTAGCCCGGAGGGGAGTCATGTATTTGTTAGGGCAATTTCAATAGAAGATTTCAAAACATCATTTCTAAATGTGTCATGTCATTTAAAAACTATAGAAAAAGGATGGCTCTATTGCATTGTATCTTAACATTGTTTCCATCATTAATATTTTTTCCTTTCTCCAAAGCCACCTTCCCACTTTGCATTAATTCTAAAATTTTGAGATGTTCATAGAAATGATTTCTCAAAGATTACCCTTGAAGGCAGATTTCATAGAAAACACGTTGTTACCTCTTATGATCTTACTAGCTTGCTATGAGGAGGACGGAGACCCGACTTTTCTTGTAGATTCATTCCACGTACTAGTTTGTCTCTCTAGCTAGTTGTCTAGTTGAAAGACTGAGGCTCCCAGAACTGTAGCTAGAGTTCTTGAATGGTGGCATCATGCGAGCCGCGTGGATCATGTGCACCTATGCAACAACTCCAGAAGGATGAAAGCTTCTTCACTTTCAATGGAAGTTGGAGATTGAGGTTACCCATATGCTCACCCTTTGGGAGAAAGGGCTAACTTTTGTCCATCCCGGGGTGGATTTGAAGTTCAGATCATTGTCCTTAAGACATGTTTAATGCTATACATTTTTTATCCTTTTGCGATCCAACACTACTTATCTAGCTCACAAAATGATCAAAAAAGTATATACCATTAACGTGCCTTAGACATCATAATGCAGTGGAGGAGTTAAATGAATATGTTGTAGGTATGTTGTGGTCTGTCTATAATTTTTCTTTGTCCAGGGAAATTTGTGTGTGACTTCGGGATTTATAGCTTTCATTGATGAATGAAATTACTTTCCTAAAAAAGATATGTTCATTTAACATTCATATGACCGGAGCACTTTGAAACTGATGTATTTTCAAACGGTCACTTAAATTCCGATCCTCTAAATACGTCGACTGTCCAGAGGTTGACGCGGATGATAGTAGGCAAATAAATTGGTGTGTATATAGGAGAGGAATGGTAGGGGATGCAGGTGTTCTTCTGCCTTCACATTCTACTCCACTTTCCTCGGTGCTCAGGCAGCAGCTGCATGTATACATGAGTAGTTTAGACTCAGACATTCAGTTGGATGAATATTGCTTAGTTAGAACCTTGGTTCAACTAAAAATATATCAGTTGATGTATGATTGCATGCACTTTTAACTCGGTCTATTGACCACTCAGGCATCTTCAGTTCTTGTTTTCTGGTCAGCATTTTCCCGTTCCCTGTATCGTCTTTCTGCGTACTCTCTGATAGTTAGACTGCTAGCCAGAACTTTGTAAGGCTAAACTTCAGCTAAAATAGCCAGCGGAGCAAAGATGACTACACGCCTGTTAATTTGCAGTCAATTAAGCCCATCACTGCTAATGGTGTCCTTAAAATGTTTCGGACACTGTTCATGCTTCTTTTTACTATTCTTTTATAGTTTTCTTTCTACTATTTTATTTGTTACAACACTGAAATGTTTTAAGTTAGAACCAATTAGACATATCCTAAATAATTAGGAATGTGTATTCTGTTATCGACCATTGTTTGAACCTGAAATTTGCAGCATTTGTATTACCAACCGCATGCATGCCGTTAGACTGCTCTGCATTGGTCAAGAAGCTTTGTAGTTCATCCCTTTCGTGTGAAACCCATGAAAATATTGACCACACTCTCTGTTCGCCACTTGCTCGGGTCAATTCTACTTGACTTTTTCTAGGAGGACCAAACTAACTTGTGGGGTTTGAGCATCTCGTAGCACTAGTTGAGTACGTATGACCAACATGTTTAAAGTCGCTTAATTTTATTCATTCAACCAATTTATCTATTCAGTCCCACACACAACTAACTTCGGCCCAACCAACTTATTCATTCAGCTCAACCATTTCAAATATGTTTTCTGTATCCCGCAGCATTCGTTATTTGTACACATAAAGGCCTTTTTTCAACTGAAAATTTTAATATGAAAAGTTGTAACCCCTCGTAAGACATCTTGGGAGTCCAAAAAATTGATTTTTTTTTAAAACTCTAAAAAGAACTATTTAAACCTCACAAAAATAACTACATTATTTGGTTTGAACAAAAATGATAAATTTTAATTTAATTTAATTTAATTTAAGTAGGAAAGAACAAGGCCACAAGTGTAAGCAACTAAAGCGATCCACCAACCTTCTCACTCTACCCATTGTCTGTTCTTGCCGAACTCCAAACATCATCATCATCCACGCAACCTTATACCAAGATCAAGACCTTGACAACACAACCACTTTCCTTTATCTTAATGCCAAATTAGATTATTTACGCAACAAGCGATCATATATGCTATATGAGACTTCGTCATTATTGTGACTAGATTATTTTACTTGGGTATATTTCCCTGCAAAATTGGAATAAGGTATCTACCTTATAGAATAAAATAGGAATTTATTTTAGAAATTTTCTAGAAATTTGGGGAAGTTTTAAGGACTTAAAAATGACTTTTTTGTGAAAAAAATGTATGTTAAAATTTCGGTATGTCACAAAACCAATCAAGTGTCGAGGTTGGGAGACTGTTTTATGCCCTCCGATCCATGCACAAGAAGGCCCATCACATGGGGGTACTTGATCCTTCTATCTCCTAGGACGGAGCTCGCTGTATCAAACATCACCTTCGCAATACCTTACTTTCAACCCCTGATTTGATGGTTTGTAGATCAACAGCTCAACCGAGAAAGAGGGTGAAGGGTATACCTAGGGTATGCTAAGACAAAAGGTATGTCCGTTCTTAGACTCAAATTAAAACAAAAAAGATTACAGGTATAGGAATAACCAAGCATCATTTTATTTCTTCTTCGAGGGGTCCACGATGCTTTTACACTTTTCATATCAGGGATTAAACCTATTCATGAGCTCATTTCACACGTTAGTTCATTAATTATTTGGCATTAGTCACCAAAACCCACTAGGGGCCTAGATGCACTTTTCATTTTGTCGTGTTTCATCACATTTTTTCCAATGTTTCACTAACTTTTTTCCATGTTTTGTGAATGCTTCGTCCATGTTTCAGCGGTTCTTTCGTTAAATATCATCATATTTTATCCATATTTCATCAATACATTATCAAGCTTAGCATGTAGTTTACCCAAGTTTTAGCAGCAATTATTCAAGTTTTATTAGTATGTTGTCAAGTGACATCAGTAGTTTCCCAAGTTTTAGCATAAATTATTTTCAGTAGTTGTTGCCTATGTTTCATCGGTACATTTTCTAGTTTCATCGATATTCGTCAAGTTTCAGCAAAAAATACTCTAAATTTCATAATTTTCGCCCATGTTACATCATTACAGTGTAAAGTTTATAATTTCCACAAGTTTCACCTGTGTTTTCACAAGTTTCACAAGCATGACATACAACATGAGCGTCTAATGTGATGGTTTTATAATCTGTTAGGAAGTAACAAGATTTGAAATCCTCTCAAAGTCCAGTTTCATTTAGCTCATTTTAGGGCGTATTCTTTGAGCCCACAAAATAACTTCAAACAGTAGTAAATATTTCCAGTAAAATTGGCGCATCCTAACGGACCCCGCTCTGTTTTGGCTTTGGTCAACGGAACATTTTGCCTATCCAGGGATTAGTATGGGCAGGACCAATTCTTCAAAGCACATCAGCAATTCAGCACCAACAATCTGCATCTACGTGGTAATTATGCAGTGAGGTTAGCACAGTTACGTACTGCCTACTGACATTTGCTGCCTGCCTGCCTGCGTGCGTGCATGCTTTATTAACGGCTTCGCCTTTCTGCTTCTGGCGTCGAATATCTCTCTCGCCTGCTGGTCGCCTGACTTGTTTGCTGGCGTTTAACATAAGTACGTACGTACGTTTGAATGATCGATGTGGTCTGGTCAGCCTCATCTGCAGCTTCAGCTGCGAAACTCTGATCAGTGCACGCTGGTTTCAGACCGTATACACGTACTTGTGCCAAGCAGGAAAAACTGTCAGGTTTTGCGATCGCCACCGGTACTATCTACTATGGTTCGGTGCAGGTTTTCGCACTGTTGTCTTTAATTTGTAGCAGTCCGTTCGATGGCGTGCAAAATAGCTCGTTTTACTGTTTAGGGACGGTGAGGAACGAATGCTACATTATTAAGAAGGACGCATTAATTGTAAAATCTGAAACAATTTTAGACGATACGATGAATGTTGTTGTAAGGATGAGATTAGAGAGGTTAGAGAGGCTAAAAGATGTTACAAGCGGCTCAGTTTAGCAGCTTCTACGGTTTTTATCCATCTCGTCTTTTCATGGTTTATCATGGTTCACCGTCGATGAAGTTGCAGTTTTAAATTAGGTACAATTTAATGTTTTTTTAGCGGGAGAGGATCATGGACAACAGTGTGAATCTCAATACGAAGTACCATAATACGTGCGGTTAGGGAAAGAAGGATCTGATTATGGAATTCTACTCGTGAGGAGGAATTTCTTGGGAGTAAATCCAGGTAAACGACAGCAATACAGCATGCTGCGATCGATCGATGTGCACGTGTATGTCAGCTCACCTCAAATTTCATCTCTCCTTCGGATTCAGCATCTGTCCAACTCGATCTCGTCACCACGTTAGAAATCCGAGCGCTTCCAAGATAGAAACGTTTATCTATCAAAAAAAAAAAAGATAGAAACGATTAAACGAGACGGCGTTGCAATCGATCCAGCGATTTAGTCCACTCACCCCATGATTTCTTGTAATCATGTGTCCAGATCGACGATCCGTTGGTAGAAATGTGCCCAGGTTGCGGCCAATGGGGCAGGCCGGTTAATTAACGAGGTGGACATCTTGGTCGAACATGAAATATCTGTTCGAGTGGCAGCTAAGGGCTAATAATGTACTGTAATCCATCTACTGGTCAACACAGGCACAGCGCGCCATATCCTGCTGAATTCAAAGCTCGTGAGTTTGATTTCATAAGTGACTTTAATTTTTTTTTAAAAAAGAAGAGAAGATAAATCACATAAGGATATTATGCATGCACGTCACTATCCGAGACCAGCACATGCGATAATTTACTTCCACATACGTTTGGTTGTCTGGTCTCTGTTACGTGCATGCTGTACGCCCCTGTCGAGTCCGGAGAGATATTTCAATACTGCACTGGGTTGCTACAGTGCTGCAAAGTGTTTTTTCCCTGTCTCTAATTCACCGTAGCAGCTGGCCAGCTGTGTAGCTTGTGGCCAGTAGGGCGCGCACGTTTACTTTCTTATATACACGTAATTCTGAAGCGACTCTTATATATGGAATTCCGAAGCCCTGTCTACAGTAAAATTTGACACGAGGAGCGAATTTAGGAAGGAGTATAGTTGGGGTCGTCGGGTTACCATAAACTCAAAACAATAATTTTAAACTTTTAATGATAAAGACTTTTATGCTTTATACTAATAACATATTAATAATCACGCAGAGGCGTCGGGGCTGCTTCACCGCGATGCCAATACCTGTCAACACTGTGGATCCATGTCTGTTTGACACCACGTTTTATCTTGAGTGAACTTGATTGCTACGCTGGTTGTATATAGTCCAATGATCGACCAAATTATTTATGGCTAAAACGAAGAGAGAAAGATTCTTAAATATAAAAATATTTAAATTCTAATTAATTTGAAAATTCTTTTAGTAAACTTAATTCCTAATCTTCCCAGATCACAAATGTTTTTCTTAAATTCTAAAAATCCTAAAATATTTTCTGGAAGTTCCTGAAATGTTTGAGGGTCTTATCAATTTTATATTTTTTAAAAATAAAAGTAATTTAACAGAAATCTCTCGCGGCCAACTCTCATGATCTAGCTAACAACATATATCCCTCAGCCAAGTCTAGTCCATTCTCCTTCATCCCCCTCTCCATTGCCTATAGTGTGTCCCCACCGGTGTTGCATCATACCATACGCACCATGTGTGCATATTTGGTCTACCCATGTCCCACTCCACGTCTTGCCAATACCCAAAAATACCCCCACCTCATTAGGGTGCACCATGTCACACCACGTGCCCATCCGCACTCCTAGTTTTCACATTATCTTATGGCTTGGGAGTTTAGCCGCAGCACCAGCTAGTTTTTGCCACATAAGGGCACATGTCTACGGAGCTCCGCTTTCTCTTCACATCGAACCACACTCCCTCTCCCTCCCTCCCTCAACTGTCTTCCTCTTGGATTCTCTCCTCGCCTGCAACCATAAAAGCCTTCATTGGGACCCTCTACTCTTCCTTTCCACCCTCCTTTGACTCTTTGTTCCACACTCAAGCAAAAATTATTGTGGAACCTCTGTCTCCGCCATGATCATTCGTTTATACCATGTAAGCTCCACCCAATTCATTCCTCTAGGAGTATCTTAGTGTCCTCACGAATGTCCTCAAATTGTTCATTCAAGGTAAGGATCACAGGAGCGTCACCGCCACGGTCACCTCCCTCCACTACCTCGGGTTCATGCCACTAAGATGTTTCAGTGAGCCTCTGACCTCTTCAAGCCTTGCTTTGAGACTAGTGTATCTGCATTGCCATTAGTACATGTGCCTGGTTGTGCTTGGAGCTCCTTGTCAGCCAATCTCTATCATTGCTGACCATGGGTACGTAACCCCCGTCAATAACACAATCTTGCTCACCCCTTCATGTCGAACCCTTCCCTATCTTATGAGTCACTATTACATAGGTCCCACCCTTTTAACGCATCTCCTTTGACACCCTCTCCCTTCTTCATCTTTATGGCTAATTAACAAGCTAGCCCCACTTGTTTGTTTTTTCCTTTTTAAACCCTTTTTTGGAAAATGTCTTGCTAGCATGTAGGCCCTACATGTTAACCTAGATCTTTGTCTTTGCACCACCTGACACCATGGTCTATGTGTTAGCCCGCCTCACCTTCGTATATGAAGTCCTTGACACTTGGATCCTACCTCAGGCTCTCTTCCTACTTTTGTCTTGATCCACATGTCCACCAATTGAAACTCCATGGAACATTTGTATCTAACATGTTACATGTTGATCCCATGAACAATGCATCCGACTCCCTAAACAATGCACTTTCTGAATCATGGGAATTTTCCAACCAAGACATCTCAAATTTGTCAACGATTGAGAAAGGAGTTCTCTGATAAAGACTAGCTCTTAACTATGAGTCTGCCTATAACAAATCAATTAGAAGGTGCATACACCCTATTGCATACGAGCCCATATTAATTTTAGAGACAATGCTATAACTAACTCATGAAAGAGTTAGTCTATATGCTATATATAGATGACATAGAGCTTGCTTATGGCTATTGGTTGGCTCTACCATTGGAGATGCTCTCTGTTTTAATTCCATCTTAGAATCAGGGCGGTCCAAAGGCTCTTTAGAGTAAGGAAGATGGTGTCATAAGAGAATGTACAATGGTTCACGTTAGCTGTCTATAAGTTGTCTGTAAGGTTTGTCACATAGGACATGTGATGATGTGGAGGAGAGAGAGCATGTATAGATATTTGAGCCATCTCCAATAAAAGAGTCAACTTGTGTGATGAAGTATAAAAACATGTAGCCATCTCTTACGTTGTCTTTAACTTTGTCTATAGTTGACATAAATTGCATATAGACAACAACCGTCATTACTATTGTACACGTTCTAATCTATGTTTTGTGGAAGAGCGTAACAAGCAAATATATATTTGAAAATGCTTATAGCTCACCTTAGATGGTCATCTACTTGGTATCCCAAGACCTAGTGGCTAGATGTTCCCACTCTTGAGTAATAACCTTTGGTTGTAGTCTTGTATTCGCTGTCCCCTCAACTAGGTCGTATAGGTCTTTTATTTGTTGTTTTCTTGTCGTTGCTCCCTACCCGTATCAATGAATGGCTTGCTAGGAACCCTAGCCAAAGAGGTTTTAGGATACTATCAATGTTGTTTTTATGAGATCACTAGTGTCAATTCCAATCGACACCGAGGTTTTAAGTGTAGTGGTCCATTGAGAATATACTGAAAATATACCTACATACACATCAACTCTCCTATGTCATAAAATATATTCAAGAACAAACAAACTAAATGATCGTATTCAGCTATTTTTCGTACAAACTATCAAGCTCATTTTTGCCTGATATATAGCGAGTTCTTCGCATTCATGATGTTTTTGTTTTGCATTAATCGGATGAGTACATTAGCATGCATGCGCACCATGTCAAATTGGAGTTAAACATAACGAGGCTTGTGGTTGAAAACTAAATATAAGCATTGAATTTAAATTTAGACATGAGGATCAGAAGATAAGCATTTACCTGGTCATCAATCGATCAAGAAAATCAAACAATTGACTCCGTTAAATTTATTTACAAAGACATATATAATTGTAATACAAATACAAATTCTAAGTTTCACAACTAGCTAATATACACACCAGTTACTGTACACTTCATTACCATTGCTACTGCTGCATGTCTGGTTGTCATCACTACTAAAAGTCGCGCTTTGTATATGGAGGGAATTTCTTATCTGCCACTGTCGAACTTCCTTATGCCTTATTTGCCACTAGAAAATTTTACCTTCCTTATTTGCCATCCACTTAAAATTTGATGCCCTATTTGCCACTCCCGTCACTTAGGAGGTTAAGTTCCGTTAATTTGTCAAGAAAAAGATAATATTGTCCCTAGTTTGAATAATGTTTAATTTCAGCAAAATTACCCTATAATAATTTTGATGAAAATTACATTTTTCATCGAAAATTTTGATTGGACATGACTTAATTTCGTTTTAATGTTTCTGACGAAAATGTAATTTCCGATGAAAATGTAATTTCCATCAAAATTATTATAGGGTAATTATGCTGAAATTAAACATTATTCAAACAAAATTGTCTTTTTCTTGCCAAATTAACGGAACTTAACCTCCTAAGTGACGGAGTGGCAAATAGGGCATCAAATTTAAGTGGATGGCAAATAAGAAGGTAAAATTTTCTAATGTAAATAAGCATAAGAAGCTCGATATGTAAATAAATTCCTCTTGTATATGTTCCTTTCCTACGAAATTCATACATCTCAAGTATGGCCCTAATATTATTAATATAGCATATAAGAACACTGTCGTGTTCGAGTGAATCCACCAATTAATAGACTTCCTGTACAGAGTAATTTCCAAATTGCCAAACTTGAGCTCACAAATGTAAGATTTATATCATCTGCTTGGGTCTTTGGGATTGACTAATTAAAAACTGCACCCAGCTGGTCATGCTTAGTGATCAGTTATTCTTGCATGCATATGACACTCTGGAAGATAGCAAATATGTATCAACTTCGATATATCACCTAACATTGTAAGAACCAAGAAATGATGTAACCTTGTCGTTTAAGCCATTTTTAGTGAAGAGATGAACAAGCTCGTCAAGTCACAAATACTGTGTTTCTGACACAGTGACACTCAATAATTAATGGCTGTCTTTTTCCCCGCTTGCTGGTACATATCACCACATCATGATAAAAAATTAGGGTCAAACAAACAGAAGAGTACGTAGGCTACAGCAGTTGAAAACCAAATAACTAAACTGATCGAATCAACTAAATAACTAAACTGAGTCAATCAAAGCAGCTAATTTTGAAACAAGAAGCTCAAAAGGTAACCCCTTTCCTGGTCTTGTGCCAAGAAAATAAAACATTTGACTCCCTTATTTGCACACCGGCATTTCTAACTCCAGGCATGTAGACCAAAAAAGCCCTTGCATCAGAGGCCATGAAACTGTCAACACCTAATCCTTTGAACAATCCTAAATCTGATGTGTGTGAGAGAGGGAAAAACAGCTGTAGTACGTATGGCAAAGGAATGCGTAGCAGAACCCATTCTAGCTTTCGAACTGAAAAGCCATACCAACCAATAAATTAAAATCTGACAGTTCAGGTTTGGAAAACACCCTATTTGCATTTCCTAAAGATATTCGGAAAATCGACTCCATCGTTAAATGCTGCCAATTTTCCTGTACTCTTAATACCAAATCACATCTGGTGATGACTGAAAGTAAGAACCAAAATAGTCCTAAAATATATCAAATAGAAAGCGACGCCGGACCAGTGATTTAGGCTTACTGTCCGTTTCTACAAGGAAGCAGGCTCACTCGTCAGGACAGAAACTGAGTCCATCTGCATGGGACACGTTGCGACTGCGAGAGAGAGAATAACAAAATTGCCTTGTAAAACTCAAATTCGACCGCTGACAAGGAAATGCCACCCAGGCCATAGTAATTAGTCATCACAATGAAAGTGACAAGAAAATGTATGGAATTAACGCAATCAATAAATTAGTTCATCGTGACCCGATACGTCCCCTGAGAAATTAACCTTGAATATTTTTTTTAAAAAATACACCAGTATAATAGGATAGCTCTGATCACCCAGACAATCGCCGTTGACGATATTAGCATACCAAACACCAATCATCACAATGTGAGCTATATGAATGTCCGATAAAGGAGCCTAGGGCCACCAGCCCACAAGCCCCTTTGTGTAGCCACGGATATGCCATCACAAAATCGATATTATTATAGATACCACTACTTTTGCAAATATTTATCACAAGAAATTTTCTAGCATTTACGACGTATACTAAAACAAAATACGGACAAAAATACATCCTGACATGTGGGACCCGCACATTCATACACTCCGCCCTTTCTTCCTCCTCCTCCTTCCTCCTTCCTCTCCACTGCTCTCTCGCCGGAGCTTGCTGCCCCCATGCTCATGCCGCTGTCGCCGCCGCCGCTTTGCTTCGCGCCACCTCATCGCTCTCGTCGTGCCAGCCGCTTCTTACGTTATCGCCGCTTGCCCTTTCTTCTTCTTCCGTCATACCGTCTGCCACTTGTGCAACGTTGTCGTCGAGTTGTCGCCACAAGGTTGCCGCGCCGCAGAGCTCGCCTCAAGGTTCACCAGAGTTGGAGATGGGAGGTGAGAGGAAGGAGGAGGAAGAAGGAGGGGAGAGGGTGACAATTGGGCCCCACGTGTCAGGGACCACATTTCTTTCGTATTTGACGTATTCGGCTCGCGTAAAACAAAAAAATCCCCAAAAAGTCCGAGAATGGTATGTGTGATATATACTTGCAAAAGTAGTGGCATCTGTAATATTATTGACTTTATGATGACATATCCTAAATAAGCGAACTTCGTAATGGCATCTATAAAAAAAATCCATATGGCATCTATAAAAAAAATCCATACTAAATTGTTCCCCAGCTGGTTCTCTAAAATTCAAACCTCTAACATTATTTTAGGGAGTTTTTTAGCGCGCACCAGTAAACCCCCTTGGGAGTTTAGATCGTTTAGCTAATCTGAATCGTGATCTCCATAAAAGAGTGGTCCACATAAAAAACATTAAGAATTCATCGATATCTCGTATAGTAGAGTGAGATTCTTCAATTTTGAATTTAAAATTTCACTTTCCAAAATTGTTTTTAAGTTTTTAATTTGAATTTTGAATCAAACTGTACAAAATTTGAATTTGTCAATCTCCCGAACCAACCGAGAAGAAAGGACGACAGAGGGTCCTGATGGCTCCGCTGGATGTGAATCAGCTGAGCGGCGCCGACAACATCGAGGATGAGTTCATCCTCTTATCTCCTGTGTGTGCGCCGGAAAACGAAGAGAGGGAAGGGTGTAGGTATGCTCCACTAACATATTGATCATGGCGGGAGCGGTCCATGGGAAAAAAATCGTGGCATAGAGTGCCACGCAAGAGACCGTGCCACCCCTTCTCTATCTCTCTATCTCCTCCCATTCTCTATCTATCTTTCTTCGGGTGCTTCTGTGGCACCCTATGCCACAAAATTTTCTTCACCGGTCTATGTGCGGAGCGTCCGACACCGGTCGGACGTTTGTGTGGAAGCATTTTGGAAAGTAAAATGAATATTGATTTCATGTGGACCCGGTGGCCCCAACAAGGGCCGTGGATTATGAGATTATGGTACTCTGCAAGTGGCTACATCCACATCACGATTCACGGTCACGGTCACGGGCGATCAATCGACCAGCCAGTCGATCACCTACCGCGCCCCCCCGGCGAGAGAAGAGATAGCAGCCTGAGCCTCCAATGATTCCGGTTTTTCTTTCCCCGCGGGAGAGGGAGCGCACGTTGACTGGGCACCCGCGCGGAAGCTCCCGCGCGGGCGCGGGGTCCCGGTCAGGTGTAAACACGCGCGTGCAGAATGGGGTGCATGCTTGATGCTTTATCAGCGAGCTCATCCCGATTAGAAAATGAGCCGCGAATGCCCGGTCCAAGCTCGCACAGTGCCCTTTGGAACCGAGCCGATATACGTACATGCGACTGCCTTATCAAGGTCAAGGCACATCGAAGAGCTGCTGCCTTCCCTGCCGCCTTCCTCACCAACTTCTCGGGCGTCTGCTCTGCCCGCGCGCCCGTATATATACCTCCACCCTCTCTGCTCCTGCAGGCTTAACCCATGCAGAGGCAGAGCTGATGACTGCTGCAGCAGCTAGCCTCTTCCTCCCAAGCAGCTAGCTAGCTAGCTGCAGGAGTTGCTCTTGGCCAGCAGCAACAATTAAGGCCAAGAAAAATCAAAGAAGAAGAAGGCCAGGCTAGCCCAAGAAGAAGAAGGATCGAAGAAGAAGGAGGTGTTGTTGAAGGTGGTCAGTAGAGATGGATCGGGAGATACACAGGATGGCGAGCCTGACGCGGGACAGCTCGCTGTGGCGGCGCGGGGACGACGTGTTCTCGCGGTCGTCGTCGCGGTTCCAGGACGAGGAGGACGACGAGGAGGCGCTGCGGTGGGCGGCGCTGGAGCGGCTGCCGACGTACGACCGCGTGCGGAGGGGCATCCTCGCCGACGAAGGCGGCGAGAAGGTGGAGGTGGACGTCGGCCGCCTCGGCGCCCGCGAGAGCCGCGCCCTCATCGAGCGCCTCGTCCGCGCCGCCGACGATGACCACGAGCGCTTCCTCCTCAAGCTCAAGGAGCGCATGGACAGGTACGCGACGCGCCTATATTGATCTATTCTAACCTTGATATGTGATCAGTGCATGATTGACAACTAATCACCGTGATTAATCGCGCTTCGCGCGTACGTGCAGGGTCGGGATCGACTACCCCACGATCGAGGTGCGGTTCGAGCACCTGGAGGTGGAGGCGGAGGTGCGCGTCGGCAACCGCGGCCTCCCCACCCTCCTCAACTCCGTCACCAACACCATCGAGGTGAGAACGCACGCAACACCACCAAACTAGGACGTCCTTTCTATAGTTGATTGCGCCATCGCATCGCCATAATCAATCCATTTCCAAATTCCAAGTTCAAACCTACGTGACGATGTTGGATGCCAATCCCGCTAACCAGTATACCACGAATAAGAGCATCTTCGTCGAAAGTTTTAAATGTACACTCTATAACACTATTCACTGCATATTTTATTCGTCGTTATAAAATTTCTCCGCACTTTACACCACACTCTAAATTTTTTTCCACACTCTATTTATACTTATTTTATTTTACGGCTTTCCCTACGAATACTAAAACACTATTGGTTCAACTCGTCGCCACGAAAGCAATTTCAGCGAGATTGATTAATTAATATTACCAACCAGCAGTACACGCACGAAAATAACTAGCCGGGTCCAGGCCGTTGTGATTAGCTGCAGCTGATCGATTACTCCCACGGGTATAACCAACGGTTTAAGCAGCAGCCACGCTGGCTAGGGCGAATCGATCAAACGTGATAAGCTCTGCAGCTTCCGCGTCGACGGAAGCAACAGCAGCGTTTTGCCTTTTTTATGGCTGCTTGACAGCAACATATATCACGCGAGCAAGTTAATTTGGTTTCTTGCTAGCTTCAGCTTGCCACTTGCATGGAATCGATCCCCTCGCGTGCGCGCGGCGGCGGCGGTAGCCGGTAGGTGGGTGGCTCGTGAGCGCGCGACCGGTCAAATGTTCGTCGGCGGACGGCGGCTCCGCCCACCTGGGCCTCTCTTGCCGAGTTGTTTGAATGTTTGGTGAAGGTTAACCAAAAACGCGGTTTTTTTAAGAGATTTTTTTTAAGCAAAACAATATGACATGCACGACATCACCAAAGGGACAAATACACGTTGCCTATTTTTTTTTTTAAGGACACACTTTGGCTGGTTGCTGGCAGAGGTTAGACACAAAATTAGAGCGGTCCAATTCTACATTAGTTATTAGCTATGTTTAAAGAGGGCAAGGAGCAAAATTATACCTAAAGTCTTCATAAACAATGACTACTAATAGTACACAATAAATATAAATAATTTTGTAAGCGGGTAGGGTTCACTACTTCACCAGCAATAGCATCGCCTTTTTTAACATACCAGCTGGTATCAACTATCAACACTTGCTCTTCTCTACAATATTCAGGCCTGTGTCTTTCCAGTATTATTTTTTCTCCATTTGAAACATGCCAGGTCTTAACTATAAATAAATATTGTTCTGAAAAACTAGTACATAATAAATAGGTACAAAATGATTAGGTAGAAAAAAAATAGGACAGGCAGAAAAGATGTACCGGAGCGCATCCAAAAGCCCAAACTCCTGTGATACCGGGCCCAGCCCACGTCTTATTTTTTTAGAACAGCCACGGCTATATCACTTATGACGGTATGACCTACCTAACCAATTACCAAAATCAACTCATTCTCGCTGACCTAAAAAAAACACACTCTCTTTATCCAAAAAAAAAAAAAAGTAAAATGCACCGGCGGCCCTCGAACTTGGCAGGGGGTGTCATTCCGGTCCCCGAACTTAGAAAACCAGCTATTCGGGTCCCTGAACTTGGCACGGGGTAAATGGTTCTCTCGGTGGTGCTGGTGCTGACGTGCTGTGCTGCAGGCCATCGGGAACGCGCTCCACATCTTCCCCAGCAAGAAGCAGCCCATGACCATCCTCCATGACATCAGCGGGATCATCAAGCCCCGGAGGTAAAGCCATGCGCTTGTTGCTCATGTATTGCTTTGAGGTTGTGTAATTCTGATCACATTTGTGCTTGCATAGTGGCGCGCACTAACCATCCATGTTCTTGTATCTTCTCTTTCTTTAGGATGACTTTGCTATTGGGACCTCCTGGGTCAGGCAAGACCACCCTGCTGCTGGCGCTGGCTGGGAAGCTGGACAAGGACCTCAGGGTCTCGGGGAGTGTTACATACAATGGCCATGGGATGAACGAGTTTGTCCCACAAAGAACAGCCGCGTACATCAGCCAGCACGATCTCCACATTGGGGAGATGACCGTGAGGGAGACCTTGGCCTTCTCGGCACGGTGCCAAGGTGTTGGAAGTAGATATGGTATGCACGCCAATGCTGGTTTATTCCAGACCATTTATTGGGATATTCCATCTTTGAGATGTAGGTACTGATCTTTGTTGTTTACCTTGTAGAAATGCTGACTGAGTTGGCAAGAAGGGAGAAGGCAGCGAACATCAAGCCAGATCATGATATTGATATCTACATGAAGGTGAGGATGCTATCACCAAGATAATACCGTGTTTCTTATAATTGTTTGTGTACCTAACGTAGCATTGAATAGAACCATTTTAAGTGGATTTCTCACATGTATTATACTTTTTTATTGGTAAAGTTGGTAACACTTGACTTTTCTCCTGTAGGCCTCAGCCATGGGAGGACAAGAATCCAGTGTTGTTACGGACTACATACTGAAGGTACGGTTCGCTAGCTGTGGATCTTTCTGAAGCACTGCACGGATGAGTTCTTATTGTATATTTGTTTGTTGATAAGCTCCCATGCTTACTGCTCTGCTACGTAATTGCAGATATTAGGACTGGAGATTTGTGCTGACACAGTGGTAGGAAATGAGATGTTAAGGGGTATATCTGGTGGTCAACGGAAGCGTGTTACAACCGGTATGACTAATTACCTTCACCAATAAGGAGATTAAGCATATGTATGTTGGTACTATATTTGCACAGTAATGATAAATGCATGAGACTGGCATTTATTCGTTAGAATGAAACACTTTATTTGTTCTAAAATTCTAGCTGTCTTGTTTTTTATTTTAAAAAACTAATTCTCTTACATAATTCCAATGCATAGGTGAAATGCTTGTTGGTCCAGCAAGAGCTCTGTTCATGGATGAGATATCCACTGGATTGGACAGCTCGACCACATACCAGATTGTGAATTCCCTTAGGCAGACTATCCACATCCTTGGGGGAACTGCTGTCATCTCCTTGCTCCAGCCAGCGCCTGAAACATACAACTTGTTTGATGACATCATACTCCTCTCTGACGGGCAGGTTGTGTACCAGGGCCCTCGTGAACATGTGCTCGAGTTCTTTGAGTTCATGGGCTTTAGATGTCCTGCCAGAAAGGGTGTTGCTGACTTCTTGCAGGAAGTATGTGAACTATAAATTCATATGTCTATTAGTGATTCTGATTTTACTGTTACTGATATCTCTGAATGAATTGAAAAGGTAACATCAAAGAAGGACCAGGAGCAGTACTGGTTTAGGGGCGACAGGCCATATCGTTTTGTGTCTGTGAAACAATTTGCAGATGCATTCCGTTCCTTCCATGTGGGCAAATCCATACAGAATGAGCTTGCAGAGCCATTTGATAGAACCAGGAGCCACCCTGCTGCTTTGGCTACTTCAAAGTTTGGTGTCAACAGGATGGAACTGCTCAAGGCCACTATTGATAGAGAGCTTCTCCTCATGAAGAGGAACGCATTTATGTACATCTTTAAAGCTGTTAATGTAAGCTCATATCTTCGATATGTTTGTTTTTATTATTAGGATGAAGATTATTAGATGGCCTCAATCTGAACCTTTTCATCATTGCAGCTAACTCTAATGGCATTCGTCGTGATGACCACATTTTTCCGTACCAACATGCACCGCAATTTTACTTACGGAAGTATCTATATGGGGGCACTGTATTTTGCTCTCGACACAGTCATGTTTAACGGTTTCGCGGAGCTTGCCATGACTGTCATGAAACTTCCTGTTTTCTTCAAACAGAGGGATCTTCTTTTCTTTCCTGCATGGGCTTACACCATACCATCGTGGATTCTTCAGATCCCTATCACGTTTCTTGAAGTTGGAGTTTATGTTTTCACCACATACTATGTCATTGGACTTGATCCAAGTGTAAGCAGGTAAGATGCTGATGCATGCCTCCATGTTCGAAAAACCCAATAAAATATCCTCTCTTCTTTCATCGTTCAGGCTTTTCTTTAATACAGAAATTAAATTAAAAATGTCACAATAAAATGAATTTGTTTTTATGAAATCTAAATAATTGCTTCTTCTCAGGTTCTTTAAGCAGTATCTCCTGCTCCTTGTGCTCAATCAGATGTCATCTGCACTGTTTCGATTCATTGCTGGAATCGGAAGAGACATGGTTGTGTCTCATACCTTTGGACCCTTGTCGTTGTTGGCTTTCCAAACATTGGGTGGCTTTATCCTTGCAAGACGTAAGTTACTGGATTGACCATGATAAATTGGCTGCTGCGATCTCTAGTTGACATTGATTATTTATGTAACTTGTTTCTTACATAATTCCATCTTGATCTCTTTTTTTTTTCTCTAGCCGATGTGAAGAAATGGTGGATTTGGGGTTACTGGATATCCCCAATGTCATATGCTCAGAATGCTATTTCAACAAACGAATTTCTGGGGCATAGTTGGAGCAAAGTAAGTACATCATCTCCCGACAGCAAACCAAATCTCTCGACACTTGCATAATAGAAAATTCAACAGGCATTCACATGTTGCAGATTGCTGAACGAACAAATGAGACGGTGGGAGTTAGCGTGCTTAAATCCCGTGGTATCTTTACTGAAGCTAAGTGGTATTGGATTGGCCTTGGTGCTTTGATTGGATACACTCTCCTCTTCAACCTGCTCTACACCGTAGCCCTCTCAGTTTTGAGTCGTAAGTATATTAAGATGACCATTTTCTTTTGTCAGCCAAAGAGTTAACCAAGAAATATTTCTGAGTTACAAGATAATAACTGTGGCTATGTTTTTGCAGCATTTACCGATTCTCATGCATCAATGTCTGAAGAGGCATTGAAAGAAAAGCATGCCAACCTAACTGGTGAAGTTCTAGAGGGTCATAAGGAAAAGAAATCGAGGAAGCAGGAGTTGGAATTGTCCCACGTTGCTGATCAAAACTCTGTGATTAGCAGTGCGGATTCTAGTCCAAGCAGGAAAGGGATGGTACTCCCATTTCCACCATTGTCACTTAGCTTTGACAACATAAGATACTCAGTGGACATGCCAGAGGTAATTTCCCTTTCAATGAATCATGAGTACACAAATGCATTTGCATACCAACATTTTCTTACCCAATCATGTTGTTTTACACAAACAGGCAATGAAAGCACAAGGAGTGACGGAAGACCGCTTGTTACTATTAAAGGGTGTCAGTGGTTCTTTCAGGCCAGGAGTACTTACTGCATTGATGGGTGTCAGTGGTGCTGGAAAGACAACTCTGATGGATGTCTTAGCTGGGAGAAAAACTGGAGGATACATAGAAGGGGATATCACCATTTCAGGCTATCCAAAGAAGCAAGAGACTTTTGCACGTATATCAGGATACTGTGAACAAAATGATATTCATTCTCCACATGTCACAGTATATGAATCACTCATATTTTCTGCATGGCTGCGCCTTCCTTCAGAGGTTGATTCAGAAACAAGAAAGGTTAGTTGGCTAGATTATAAGCAAATCAACCAGGTATTATATCTTTTGCCCCCAACTGATTGGAGATCTTACCTGCTGAACTCTAATAACAGATGTTCATTGAGCAAGTCATGGATCTCGTAGAGCTCACATCATTGAGGGGCGCACTTGTTGGGCTTCCTGGAGTGAGTGGTCTATCAACTGAGCAACGGAAGAGGCTAACAATTGCTGTGGAGCTTGTTGCCAACCCTTCGATCATTTTCATGGATGAACCAACATCTGGACTTGATGCTCGGGCAGCTGCAATTGTGATGAGGACTGTTAGGAACACTGTTAACACTGGTAGAACCGTTGTTTGCACCATTCACCAGCCAAGTATTGACATATTTGAAGCATTTGATGAGGTGATTAATTTTTTATCCTTCATTTGGTGATTATCGTTAGCTTGAGTGGATCATACATTGACTTTTCTTGTCATTTATGTTCGAATTGCAGCTTTTCCTAATGAAGAGAGGAGGAGAAGAAATATACGTTGGTCCAGTAGGCCAGAATTCCTCAAAATTGATCGAGTACTTTGAGGTAAGAAGAAAAATAAAACAATCAATTAGCACCGCACGTGTTACCACTTACTACAAACAATCATTTTTTATCAAGAAAAAGATGGAAACTAAATATCATTAATGTAAATCCTTCTGTACAGGGAATTGATGGTGTTAGTAAGATAAAAGATGGATATAACCCAGCAACATGGATGTTGGAAGTGACCTCTACTGCCCAGGAGGAGATGCTTGGGGTTGATTTCACTGAAATCTACAGACAATCAGACTTGTATCAGTAAGCCTTCCCACCTTCCATTCTGACACGCTGCAGTAGGCAGGTGGATTTGAATGACCATTCTAATTTCTTTGCATTTTCACTATTTCAGAAGGAACAAGGAACTCATAGAGGAGCTAAGCACACCACCTCCTGGTTCTACAGATCTCAACTTCCCTACACAGTACTCTAGATCATTCATTACACAATGCCTAGCTTGCTTGTGGAAGCAGAACTGGTCATATTGGAGGAACCCATCCTACACAGCAGTGAGATTACTCTTTACCATCGTCATCGCGCTATTGTTTGGAACGATGTTCTGGGACATTGGAACGAAAACGTATATCTCCTAACTTTTATTTTCACAATGTTTTGATAATAGTTGCTACTTTATGTAACATACATTCTAATATATTATTCGTATCATGGTGCAGTAGGAGGCAACAGGATCTATTCAACGCCATGGGATCAATGTATGCTGCAGTTCTTTACATTGGAGTGCAAAATTCTGGTTCTGTTCAACCAGTTGTGGTGGTCGAGCGAACAGTCTTTTACCGAGAAAGAGCAGCTGGCATGTATTCAGCATTCCCATATGCATTTGGACAGGTAATTTGTCTCACAGGTTACCTATTTCCTGTTGGAAAGTATTAGTTGCATGCAGCTTAATATGGTATTAGGGTCAAAGGTCAAGTTCGAGTCCTGGTAGACGCAGTTATCGTCCCACATCCGCTCCTATATTCTAATTATTTGAGGTATAAAGGCTCCACGTGAGGGGGAACGTTGGAAACTATAAATGCATTGCCCATCTTTCACCATCGGTTTACGTTTTTGGATGAATTAGTCGGTGCATGTAGCTTAATATTTCTAAATATATGGAAATATACGAGTGTATAGAATGGAGTTCATTTGAAATCTATGTCACATATTTAAGTTAAACGCATCTATTAGTTAACGCTGTAAAGTTATTTTGGTCTTGGAACCTAACAATTTCTGTCTTTTTGTAGGTTGTGATTGAGTTTCCATACATCGCGGTGCAGACTCTGATATATGGCGTACTAGTCTACTCAATGATTGGATTTGAGTGGACTGCTGCCAAGTTCTTGTGGTACTTGTTCTTCATGTACTTCACACTGCTATACTTCACATTCTACGGTATGATGGCTGTGGGCTTGACGCCAAACGAGAGCATAGCTGCCATCATCTCATCAGCATTCTACAACATATGGAACCTTTTCTCAGGATATCTGATCCCTCGACCTGTAAGTTGCTCTCCTGTGGCGTTGCTATCATTTCTTTTATACGTACTGTGTCTTATCTTCCTAAAGTTCATATGTTTTATGATCTCTTCTCCAGAAACTGCCTGTTTGGTGGAGATGGTACGCTTGGATTTGCCCGGTTGCATGGACGCTGTACGGATTGGTTGCCTCCCAGTTTGGTGATCTTCAACATGACCTCCAAAATGAAAACGACGACCAAAAGGTCCAAAAAGTGGCCCAGTTTATCACAGAGTACTTTGGCTTCCGCCACGACTTACTGTGGCTTGTCGCGGTGGTGCATGTCAGCTTCGCCGTGGCCTTCGCCTTCCTGTTCAGCTTCGCGATCATGAAGTTCAACTTCCAGAAGAGATGAGGAAGAAGAGGCCATTCTTTTTTTGCATTCGTTGCATCGGTAGAGGGTGGTGCACTAGTGTAGCACAGCATCCATTGCCAATGGATTAAGCTAAGCAGCTATATATCCTGTAAATGATATAGAGACCATTTTGTATTTCACGTGTGTAGAGTTCGTACAGGTATATACTCAGTTAGGATTTGTAGGAAAGGCTAACGAAGCCTTGATGAGCCTCCTGCACCCTGACCAGCGCTAGCTGATGATACTTGTTAGGGGCGCCGAGTGCTATAAATCGTGCGTAGTAATGGTGTCATTTTTGACGAATTAACGCAAGCATAAGTTTTATTGATTCAATCCCTTGTTAAATATGGCACGGTCCCTTATTAAATATTTTTTTTTGAAAGAGGGGCAGGAGAACTGCCTATGGAATGGCTACCCAAGATCTCCGCTAGGATTTTCGTGCGTTAAGCCGAGTTACTCGTTAAAATGTGTGCCATATTGTGGCTATCACAATCATTCGGCTGGTAAAATGTAGCAAAAGAATTTTTCAGAGAGCAAATTGACCCTTAAGACTTCATTAAGGGTAAATTACAGCCATACCACGATAAGTTATAAACTTCACCAAGAAAAACTATTTAAAAATTGGATTTCATACCATTATATTTTTTTTGTAAACATACCATTCTTGAACATCCTTGTCCCTCTAGCTTCATCATATTCTCAATTTACCCTCCTTCCTTTCCTCTTCTCTCTCCTCCTCCATGACGAAATCTTGCCAAAGACAAGGAGGAGCTCGCCGCTACTGTTCCACCCCTTGGATTAATGGTAACATATTGTTTTACAAAAAAAATTAATGACAAGACAGAGGCCTAGTTCGTAATCATAGTTCGCCATACTTTGGCACACTCATGTTAGATAAGCTTAACCAATATAGTTTGCCCTACTCCGACCGAAGCATTCCGACAATGGATCTCCGCTATGCTCCATCAAACTTTACTTTTCTCACAATTCGGATCATGTATCAACAGTGGTCTCCTTGCCTCCCGATGCACGTCGAGAAGAAAGGTCGGCCAAAAACGACAACAACACAAAGACTTGGTGATTGCAGAAGAAAAACCTCTCAGTTTACATGTTGCGAACCTTCAGTGGGTGATTAACTAGATAACATGAAGGTGGTAATTCGCATGGACATGCGACTCTATGCCTCATGTTGAAGCATGGTGGGAGTTTTGCCTATAATATAATCACAAATACTGACACATAGAAGGCAACCGATGATTTGTGAGCAAAAGCAAACCCTAGTCACACATGCGGCTACCTAAGAGAGCAAACAGAAATTTACATAGGGCTTGATGGAAAACCGAAATGGCAACTGTTGTAGAGGAACTAGTCGACGCCAAAGATTGCGCAAGGTTGAGTAAGAAGAACATGAATGGTTGCGCGAAAGCGCTACCTAGAAACCTTGTTGCCATCCCATGTAGGTCCTCATGAGGATAGTAGGTCTAGGTGAATAGGTTCTTTTTAAATGTTTTGGTTAATGTGTAAATAGTCCAACTAAATCAAGGCTATTAAAGACAACTAATATCCACAACCCTAATCAATAGCAAAGCAGACAAAGCAATATTTCAAGGTAGAGCTAATAGTGCGGAAAGTAAATATAAAAAATAAATGCGGAAGGTAAATGAGATGAGGGTGTTTTTTTTTTCCATGGTTTGGAGCCAAACTCCTACTTCACATTGAGGCAAATCCTTGCACAAAAAAAACGACTCCCTTTGAGCCTAATCGCCATGTCTACATTTAGAGAAGTCCTTCGTTGCTCCGACAAAGAGTACTATGATGCCTTGTACAACGATTGAAGGGCTTCCACAAACACCAGGGTATGGTCCTCAAGCTCACACCGCCAATCATCTACAGGGTGATATCCCCAAGTGTTTTGGCCGCACCAAATCAAGAGTTTCACGATGATGCACAACAACCGGCACTACAAGGAATTCAACCTATTGCAACGACAATTTTTGTTGCATTAAGCCTAAAATTGTGGCAATATGTGCATATTGCAACAAAACTAAATCGTTGCAATAATCTCCGTGGTAATAAGAAGTTACAACGATATCAAAATCATGGCAATAAGTTTCTTTATTACAACAATATAGTTGTTGCAATAGCATATCGCCACGTTTGTGAAATCGTTGCTATAACTTATTGCAACAGATATTATTTCATAGCAATATCATAATGCAACAAAATGGAATTCGTGGTAAAAACTTATTGCAACAACATATAAGTCACATAGAAAAACAAATACGTAGATTCTAGGATTCGAACCCACAACCTCTTGATTTAAAGTAATCTCACCTAACTAACTCACCTCGCATGAATACTTGTATAAAATATATCATGTTTTCATTTTGACCTTTTTTCATGAACATGTTGCAACGAAATAAATATTGTAATATGCCCAATATTGTTGCAATATGTATATATTGCAACGAAATCAAAATCGTTGCTACCCATAGCAATAATCAACCACCTGCAATCGTTGCAATAGGTGAAATTTTTTTGCAACAATATTATTTTGTTGTGTTAGAAGTTAGTTATTGCAACAATTTATTTTTTGTTGCAATAGTAGATAGTTAATGCAATAATTTTATTTTTGTTGCAACACATTCAATTTATTGCAACAAAAAAATAAATAATGCAACAATTCACTATTGTTGCGATATAGGAAACTTATTACCACAAAAAAATATTATGTGGCAATAGCATTGGCTATAGCAACGAAATTTATTTTGTTGCAATCGCTGCGTGGCAATAGGTAGAATCCCTTGTAGTGCGGGGAGAAGAGACACTGAATGGATGAGCTTCTCGATCATGTCGGTTTTTACATGTTGCGCATCGATCGGATCCGCTATAGAGAGAGCGTGTCGTGGGACTCGGTGCTGGAGGTGTTGCAGCTGCCATGAATTTGGATCAATGTAGAATCCTGCAATTGGAGCGTCTTTGCTATTGCATGCTTATTGCTTTGCTGCATGTCGGGCTTTGCTAGCTTCTCTGTTGCACGGTGGATCTGTCGCTCGAATCTGGTTTCCTCGAACGAGCCATCTCTTGCGCTCATCTCTAGTGAAAAGGTCTCAAACTTTGAACCACAACTATCGTCTACTTTGTACGTACGTATACTGGCAAAGTGGCAAGTGTCAAGAGCACTTCCTTCCAAAGCAAAAAAAAAAAAAAAGTGGCAACTGCAAGAGCACTCGGGTTGCTACACGATGCCTGCATGCCAGTGCCAGTGAAAACCGCATCCCTTTCACATGCACCAACATTACTTTTTCACAGCTCCGGCGCCAAGAAACCGCAATCCTTTTCACAGCGGATCAGTACAACTTGTGCAAAAGTAAAAAGCGAAAACTAACCTTTGGTACGTTCCGTTGCCCCTACTCCAAGCGGTGGCTGACAAGTGGCCCCACGGATATACCTGCCCCTCGTTTCCCGGCCCGGGAGGCGGCCGAGCTCCCACGGAGCTTCCACCGCCTGATGCCTCTCGCTCGCATGTTTGTAATCGGATTAATCGTCATGTTCTCATCGGACCATGCACAATAGACAATACACAGCATACGTTGCCTTGGAGTTATTGATAATTAGAGTAATTGTACGAGAGGCCCTGTATTTGTAATAGGATGAAATTCTCCTAAAAATTGTCTTACTAAATTGAGAATTAGATTGTGCAATAAGTGCTAGGTTTGAAATTGAATCGGTCGCAAGATCCTCGACCAATATGGTCGAGGTGTGTGTGTGTTAAAATTGAATCAATCATGGTAATCAAAACGGCTGAGTTCACATGCGTGATAATGGTTGAATCAATCATGAGACAATCACGCTACAAGTTGTGATTTGTCGTGGAAAAGTGATTTATCATGGTACCGACATCGTGATTGGACAATCCCGCTACTCGCGACCATCTACTATGAAACCTGTGATTCATTGATTAGTCTTACTGATGGAACGAGTATTACCGTATAGTAGCATAAATATGGATACATCCACGAATACGGATACAGATACACATATATTGATAATCAGAATGGTTTGTGGTACGGTAACATTAGAAAATTCGCATAACCAAAATAGATTCGCATATATAGATAGAACTCAAAAATACCACGTATTTAGTCTTACGCAAAGTCTAGACCTAAATCAAACTCAAAATCCCACGTATTTAGTCGATCTTGCGCTAAGTCGCTAAGTACTACTACTAGATATCTCTTAACAAAAAGTGATACTACTAGGTAGCGAGGCGTCACAGCACGAAGACTTGACGCATCACGCATGCATGCTTAGTCGTCGAAGAGGCTAAATATGTTGTCGTCCTTCTCTTCCTCCACCTTCTCCTCGACCTTCTCCTCCTCCTCCTCAGCAGCACCGCCGGTGACGGGAGCCGCCGCACCGCCATTCACGGCGGCGCCGCAGGGCGCCACGAAAGCAAACATCTCCCTCCCGGCGGCGACGAGCTCGGCGGCGTCCTTGCCCTCAACCGCCTTGAACAGCCGCTCCATCTTGGCGTCGTCCGCGTCCGCACCGACCGAGGCGAGGATGGCCCGGACGTCGTCACGGGTGGGGCTCGCGTTACCGCTCAGGGAGGCCAGCAGGTAGGCGGCGACGTGCTTCATCTTTGGACAAGAGAGATCGAGCGGGAGAGTCGGAGAGAGACCCTACAGATTGGTTGCCCCGTTCCGCCGTTGGCTCGTTAGATGGATCGCTACGGCGGTCGGCTGGGTGCGTTTTTATAGTGCCCGACTGCCCGGCGTATTGGCTCCAAATTCGATATATATACCTCCTTCTTCTTTCCGGTGGCTGACAAGTGGCCCCACGGATATACCAGCCCCTCGATCGTTTCCCGGCCTCCCGGGCCGACTCGTTGCCGCCAACCCGGATTCGTCTCCGCTTGCTTCGGCGCTTCGCTGCCACATATCTTCTTCAGTTTCGATCGCTTCTTGGAATCTTGGCTTCCTGCTCTCGCACGCTCCGCCGCCGCCCTTCGCTTCGCGCGCCCGCATGGCGGAGGCGGCCGAGCTCCCACGGAGCTTCCACCGCCTGATGCCTCTTGCTCGCGCCGCCGCGCCCCACGAGATGATGTTGCCGTTGCCTCCGGCCTCGCCGCAGGAGGAGACGGCGGCGCGTGGTGAGGAGGAGGAGGAGGAGGAGGTTCGGCTGTCCGACTTCGACAAGGTCGGCGACCTCGGCGAGGGCTCCTGTGGCGTGGTCACCGAGGTGCGCCTCCGAGGCTCCGGCGCAGCATTCGCGCTCAAGACGGCGTACTGCTACCCAGACCCCAACGCGGAGGAGGAGGTCCGGGTGCTCCGCCGCGCGGGCACGTCGCCGCACCTCGTGCGCCTGCACGCAGTCTTCCGCGGCAGCGGCGGCGCCGAAGAGCCGCCCGCGATCCTACTCGAGCTCATGGACGCCGGGTCGCTCGGCCGCGTCCTCCTCCGCCGCGGCGGCCGCGGCCTCCCGGAGCCCGCGCTGGCGGAGGTGGCCGCGCGGTGCCTCGCGGGGCTGGCCGACCTCCACGCCCGCGGCGTCGCACACCTCGACGTCAAGCCGGACAACCTCCTCGCCAGCGCCCGCGGGGACGTCAAGATCGGGGACTTCAGCGTGTCGCGGATCTTCCTCGGCGACGAAGGCAAGCGCCTCCGGGTGTCCGTCTCCGTCGGCTCGACGGCGTACATGAGCCCCGAGCGGTTCGCGCCCGACGCGAAGGCGGGGCCGCGCGGCGCCTGCGCCGCCGACGTCTGGGGCCTGGGCGTCACCGTGCTGGAGCTGTTCTTGGGGCGGAGGCCCATCCTGCCCGCAGAGGAGAGGCCTTGCTGGGATAGGCTGATGGAGGCGATCTGCTACGGCGAGGCACCATCGGTGCCGGCGAGCGCGGCGGCGTCGACGGAGCTGCGTGGCTTCGTGGCCGCATGCCTGCAGAAAGATCCCAGGAAGCGCGCGACGGTGTCACAGCTGCAGTTGCACCCGCTGGTGGCGCGCCGGAACGTCGACGCGTCGCGGCGCGCGCTGCGAAATATCATCGTGGAGACCATGTAGCCTAGGACGGGAGTAGGACAGAGAAAATTACTACCTCCTCATAGGATTTTTGTTTTGGTTGTTGAAGAAATCTATTAGTCGTAGATATTGATATTTTGTATATTAACATGGTCTATAAAAACAATTTTGACCGCTGATTGGTGCTATGATTTATTTGTAAATATACGTATCGAGTGAAGAGTCCGTGGTCTCTACGTATATGTATATATGGACAAGAGTCCGTGGTCTCTACGTATCGAGTTATGAGCAAGAGTCTGTGGTCTATACGTATCGAGGAAGAGTCTGTGGTCTATACTTGATAGCAAACTTTTGAAAAATTATGGCCGTTGGATGATGGATTGAAGAAATAGATGGATGTGATTTATAGTTGGATCTAGGCCAACTGCTTAATTATAGAGTAGTTTAGGTTTAGGTTTAGATTTAGATTTAGATTGGCAAAAATCCGTGGTCTATAAGTATCGACTTATGGATAAGAGTTCGTGGTTTATACGTATCGAGTCAAGAGTCCGTGGTCTTTACGTATCAAGTTGATAGCAAACTCCTAAAAATTATGGTTGTTGGATAATGGACGAAAGGAATAGAAGGATTGATCTGTAGTTGGATTTAGGCCAACTGCTCAATTATAGAGTAGTTTAGATTTAGATGACCCCAACGACCTGTTTTCTTGGATCGGCACTGTGCATGTGGTCTGGACACCCAACCAATCGAGCAAGGCTCGTGTCTCCGCTCTCCGATTCAATTCATTCATAGGAGACTCGGCTCTGGACGTTGCTGAAACTTGTTCGTACTCGTGCCGGCTAAAAATAAAGCACGCGAACTTAAAGGCCCTTTCAGGCCGTGTCAAAGTCGGAGTCCCAGCCCAATACGTACATACGGGCCGGGCACTATAAAACGCACCCATCCGACCAGCGTAGCGATCCATCTAACGAGCCAACGGCGGAACGGGGCAACCAATCTGTAGGGTCTCTCTCCCGCTCGGTCTCTCTCGTACAAAGATCGATGAAGCACGTCGCCGCCTACCTGCTGGCCTCCCTAGGCGGGAACGCGAGCCCCACCCGCGACGACGTCCGGGCCATCCTCGCCTCGGTCGGCACGGACGCGGACGACGCCAAGATGGAGCTGCTGTTCAAGGCGGTCGAGGGCAAGGACGCCGCCGAGCTTGTCGCCACCAGGAGGGAGATGTTCGCTTTCGCGGCGCCCTGCGGCTCCGCCGTGAACGGCGACGCAGCGGCTCCCGTCGCCGGCGGTGCTGCCGAGGAGGAGGAGAAGAAGGTGGAGGAAGAGGAGGACGACAACATATTTAGCCTCTTCAACGACTAAGCATGCATGCGCGATGCGTCGTCGTCTTCGTGCTGTCGCTTCTCGCTACCTAGTAGTATCATTTTTTGTTAAGAGATATCTAGTAGTAGTACTTAGCGACTTAGCGAAAGATCGACTAAATACGTGGGATTTCGAGTTTGATTTAGGTCTAGACTTTGCGTAAGACTAAATACGTGGTATTTTTGAGTTCTGTCTATATATGCAAATCTATTTTGGTGATGCGAATTTTCTGATGTTACCGTATCACAAACCATTCTGATTATCAATATCACCATTGATTAAACCAAATATATGTGCATGTATCTGTATCCGTATTCGTGGATGTATCTGTATTTATGCTACTACGGTAATACTCGTTACATCAGTAAGACTAATCAATGAATCACAGGTTTCATAGTAGATGGTCGCGAGTAGCGGGATTGCCCAATCACGACGTCAGTACCATGATAAATCACTTTTCCACGACAAATCACAACTGGTAGCACGATTATCTCATGATTGATTCAACCATTATCATGCATGCGAACTTAGCCGTTTTGATTATGATGATTGATTCAATTTTAACACAACACACCTCGACCATATTGGTCGAGGATCTTGCGACCGATTCAATTTCAAACCTATCACTTCTAGTACAATCTAATTCTCAATTCAGTAAGACCAATTTTTAGGAGAATTTCATTCTATTACAAATACAAGGCCTCTCGTACAATTGCTCTAGTTATCAATAACTCTAAGGCAACATATGCTGTGTATTGTCTTTTGTACATGGTCCGATGATAACATGACGATTAATCCGATTACAAACATTGTCTATTGTACAAGCTGACATCTAATTTTTAAAAACTCGTGAGAAACATCGATTCTCAATTTATCACCAATAATTGATATTGATCCTTTATATATGACTAACAAGCGTGCACGTGCAAAGTATACCTGTTCAAACGCTGGTCGGGCCGGGCTTCGGCCGGTACTCGAAAAGCCCGGTCCCGAAAACCAGTTCGAGCCGGCCCGGCCGGCCGTCGGGCTCGAAACCGGCCCGGCTCGAAGCCGTGCCGCGGTCGCGCTTATTTCGTCGAAATCCGGGCCGGGCCTGCCCCGATCACGGCCGAAACCGGGCCGAGTTCCGCCCGATGCCGGCCGGTAAATGGTCGCCGCTTTTCGGGCCGGGCTCGGGCCGGGTTACCGGGCCGGGTTTCCCGTGAGCAGGTCTAGTGCAAAGCACGTTGAAGCAATGCTGATATCAACAATTTGTAGAAAAAAGTAACATTTAGGACACGTGTAATTTTTTCTATTTGTCTATATCTATATGAAGCAAGTGTAAGAGTATTACTTATTGCATTGGTTGTCTCATTCGGTTGATATTAACGTGGCTCATCTCATGAAACATCTGGACAAGCGAAATTAAATAACATATAACCAAGATATAGATATAGATTAATTAACGGGTACAGTAACATGCAAATAATTGTTTTTTATTAACATATCAATTCTGTACATAGATGTACGCATAAAAATATGTGACACATACTCATTTAATTAAAAGTAACGATGCGTTCTCTCGATAGGCCGGTCAAGTTGTAAATTGTAATTATATATGTGCATCACAATTGTTATTTACCGCGCTGCAAGCTTAATTAACAGGTTGTATACGTCCGCAAGCATTTATATGGAGGGGAGGATACTGGAGCGTATTGTTAAGAGAGCTACGTAATACTCCTACTTTTATACGGAGTCCTGAATTTATTCCACCGCCTGTCCTGGGCAGAAGTTTCATATATATGAGTATGTATGATTGGGGCGTACGTGCCTGCCCCGCCCTATTTATAGTGTACTGTGCTAGTCTGTTAGTTCTAGTCTAGGAAGAATTAGAAAAAATTATTAGGAAGATTTATAATGGGAGAATAAAAATTAATCCCATGTATATGTATATATGGGCAAGAGCCTGTGGTCTATACGTATCGAGTTTTGGGCAAGAGTCCGTGGTCTATACGTATCGAGTCCAGAGTTAGTGGTCTATACGTATCGAGTCAAGAGTTCGTGGTCTCTACGTATATGTATATATGAGCAAGTGCAAGAGCACGTGGTCCATACGTATTGAGTTGTGGGCAAGAGTCTGTAGTCTATACATATCGAGTCAAGAGTTCGTGGTCTATACGTATCAAGTCAAGAGTCCGTGGTCTATACGTATCGAGTCAGGAGTCCGTAGTCTATACGTATATGTATATATGGGCAAGTGCAAGAGCCCGTGGTCTATACGTATCGAGTCAAGAGTCCGTGGTCTATACGTGTCGAGTCAAGAGTCCGTGTGGTCTCTACGTATATGTATATATGGGCAAGAGCCCGTGGTCTACACTATCGAGTTATGCGTAAGAGTCTGTGGTCTATACGTATCAAGTCAAGAGTCCGTGGTATATACTATTGAGTCAAGAGTCCGTGGTCTCTACGTATATGTATATATGGATGGACAAGTGTGGATAACATAGACCTCGGGTATCCACGCGACAGGCCTAAAAGACCACCTGACAGGGGATGGACCAAGTCGAGTGGATGAGGACGGGTACCACTCGGATTCTAGAAGGCTTGCTCGGCAAGAAAAGAAGTTGTCGACGGTTGAGATAACGATCTCAAGTCGCTAAGGTTCTTTAGAAGTGAGATAGGAGACACGCCGAACAACCACGAACAGCAACGAACAGGGAGACAGGGTTTTTATCCTGGTTCAGGCCTCTCGGGAGAGATAATAGCCCTACGTCCAGCCTTTCTTATATATCAGAGATGAATACAAGAGGTGGCTCGACGAGACGAACATGTCTCGGCGAGATTATGGGTGTACAGGAAGCAATGTGCGATGATATGCTAAGTCTTGATCTTCTCCTCTCTACATGTTGTAGGGGCATGGTTTATATAGTACAGAGCAAACCGACCTACCGAGGGAATATCGGGCCGGGCTAACTACGAGATCGTAACGAACTCATACATGCCAAATATATCCCGAGGCAGATAAGGCATACTCCTAGTCTTGGGGAACACGACTCCTAATCCAATCCGGGAAACCAACGTCCGGGTCTTCACGTAGCCGTGCAGGACTCTTGTTCGAGACGGACTCAAACATGATTCCTTGGCCACTACGCACCACGCCAGCCAGGAAGCTGTTCGGCAGGATGCATATGGGCCAGATAGAACCTTCCAGGGAGCTGGGCCCTGGTAGGCTGTTCGATTGGGCCGTCAGGGAGTTGGCCATGGCAATGGGCCGTGATTTTATCCCCGACAGAAGTCTATCCCTAATTAATAGGAAGGATATACTTGTAATCCCGGATAACTACTGGGGGATAGAGATAGGACTCCTACCTCGTAACCGACCAGGACTCTATCTTGTAACCCTGCCTCCCACTATATAAGGCGGGCGGGGAGCCCCTGGTTCGAGATACTGATCTACATCTCCATCTAGAGAGTCACACATCTACAGCTTGATCATCTCCCAGGTTGATCATCATCTTGTACACATATACCCCATATAATCCCAGAGCACAGGACGTAGATGGATCTTGTGCATCGCCCTATATATAATCATTGCCGACGGTGACCCCGATTAGTCACCGATCGGCGGTTAGCAGCGCCAGTAGAGGCAGCGTCAAGATCATCTTCATCAAGCTTGATGGCATCAGTCACTGGAGTCGCCATCGTCTCCGCCCCCGGCAAGCTCTTCGCTTCGGGAGCCGATTGCTACTTCGATGGCTTCGGCGACTTCACTTCCCTGATTCGGATCAGATCCAATCTGGGGAGAACTACGACAACGCCTCCCGCTCGGGTTGGGGAATGCCACGGCCATCTACTCATGAGTAGTACGCCAACGGCTCAATTCCCGACTCGGATACGGCGACGGCTCGAAGACAGATTCTAGACGTCATCTTGTTTCTTCAATTCCCATTGATCCAGAAGGAATCTCGGGATGAGACTGGATGCGTTTAAAAGATAATTTCGTCATCTTTCCGTCCCAAAACGGAGTTCGGATGTGTCCGGGACATCCGTTTGAAGGCAGGCTGCGCGGGATGATCGCGAATCTCGGCGAGCTCGTAAAACTCATCTGCGGAGGCTACGGCATGCGGGTATGCCGTGCCACACCTCCAAGGACATCGAGAATCAGCAAGGAGCTACTCAAGCCAATTAACGACCAACACTTCTTCCGGACTTGGATCTGATCTAGTCTGAGGAGAACATCGACATCGCTTCGTCTGGACTCCCGTTCGGTTTGAGAAACGCCGCCGCCACTGCTCCCGAGTGGTGTGGTGTGCCGGGGGCTCAATTTTTGACTCGGATACGGTGAGAACTCAACCAAGGACTTCAACAACGCCTTTTCGGATTCGGACAAGATCCGATCCGGGATGAAATTCAACAGCGCTTCACTCGGACTCCCGGTCGTGTTGGGGAACGTCACCGCCGCCTATCGACGAGTAGTGCGCCGGGGGCTTAATTCCCGACTCGGATACGGTGAGGTCCCGCTGGAGAACTAATCTCGGATGGTGACCGTCATCAGCAGCAAATCACTCGGACTCGACGTCCATCGTGCGACGCCGGCTTCATCAACCGCGAAACAAACATGAGAAGAAGATGCGTTGGGTTCCCATTCAGATTCTGGACGGAACTTATATCGCTATTTCCCGCTGACTCAGGAGGAGTTTCGGGGTGATATAAGATGTGCTGGAAAGCTTATCTCGTTATCTTTCCAACGAATCCAAGAACACCTAATTCCGACTTCGGATGCGACCTTGACGCCTTTGTCAAGGCAGTCTGCGCAGAGAGGTCGCGAATTTCGGCGAGCTCGTAAAGCTAGTCGGTGCCGGCTACGGCGTGAGGATTGATCGTGCCACATCTCGTAGGACGTTGAAGACCAGCGAGGACGTTCATCGAACTTCGTCAAGTTACACCAACCGCATGGAGATTATGTACGACTACGGTCAACTCCGTCGACAACGAGCGAGACCTCGGCGTGCACGTGCTGTTCGTCGCCGACCAAGACGTGTGCCACTTGGTGTTGATCAAGATCTGAACGACTACTTCCTTTGCTCGGCCACACGCCTACGCCAGTGCCACGAGCGCCCAAGTATTCAGCTCGGCTGTACGCCATCGCGCGCCATGAGAGCCCGGTACGGTTACACGCCTGCAGCTTCAAATCTACGGCTCAGCGACAAGCCACTCGGCTACACGCCTACGCCAGCGCCACGAGCGCACAAGTCTACGGCTCGGCGACACGCCTACGCCCGCGCCACGAGCGCCCAAGTATTCAGCTCGGCTGTACGCCATCGCGCGCCACAAGCGTCCGGTACGCTGTACGCCTGCTGCTTCAAATCTACGGCTCGGCGATAAGCCACTCGGCTACACACCTACGCCAGCGCCATGAGCGCACAAGTCTACGGCTCGGCGATAAGCCACTCGGCTACACGCCTATGCCAGCGCCACGAGCGCACAAGTCTACGGCTCGGCGACACGCTACTCAGCGACACGCTTACGCCCGCGCCACGAGCGCCCAAGTATTCAGCTTGGTCAGACATCGCCATCGCCACGCCAGCGCGCCCGTCTGGTTGCGCTTCTTTGCTTCAAATCTGGCTCGGCGATAAGCCACTCGGCTACACGCCTCGCCAGCGCCATGGCGCACAAGTCTATGGCTCGGCGACACGCTACTCGGCGACACGCTTACGCCAGGCGCCACGGCGCACAAGTCTCGGCTCGGCGACACGCCGCTTTCGGCGACACGCCCTACGCCGCGCCCACAGCGCCCAAGTATTCAGCTCAACATGACGCCATCGCGCGCCATGAGCGCCCGATACGGCTGTACGCCTGCTCCTTCAAATCTACGGCTCGGCGATAAGCCACTCAGCGACACGCCTACGCTAGCGCCACGAGCGCACAAGTCTACGGCTCGGCGACACGCTGCTCAGCGACACGCCTACGCCCGCGCCACAGCGCCCAAGTATTCAGCTTCGGTGACGCCATCGCCAGCGCCCACGAGCGCCCGTGCGGTATGTCGCTGCTCCTTCAAATCTACGGCTCGGCGATAAGCCACTCGGCTACGCCACGCCAGCGCCATGAGCGCACAAGCCTATGGCTTCGGCGACACGCTACTCGGCGACACGCCTACGCCCGGCGCCACAGCGCACAAGTCTGACTTCGGCGACCGCTGCTCGGCGACACGCCTACGCCCGCCACAAGCGCCCAAGTATTCAGCTTCATTATGTCGACGCCATCGCGCGCCACAGCGCCCGATGCGGTATGTCGCTGCTTGCTTCAAATCTCTTGCTCGGCGATAAGCCACTCGGCTACGCCACGCCAAATACCATGGCGCACAAGTCTATGGTCGGCGACACGCTACTCAGCGACACGCCTACGCCAGCGCCACGAGCAGCCAAGTCTACGGCTCGGCTACACGCCTACGCCTGCCTCAGAGCTAAGTTCTCTTTCCATAGTTTTTTCTTGTTAATCTAAGTTGTTTCTTGACTTGCTACTTAGTTGGTCTCCAACTAAGCAGTAAGTCGGGGGCTACACCTAATAGGTGCACTTGCGTGCGCCTTTTGTTACTTTTTCTTAATGATCACAAACGAATCCGAGTGGTTTTTCCGAGTAGTGAAGCTCTGACCCACAAACGGCGAACTCTAGTCACTCGATACGCGTGTCTGAAAAAAGTGCCATGAGTCAATTCCCGACGCCCGGGGGCTAGACTAGCCGGGCAGAGTGCTTAACAAAAGAAAGATTACTTGGAGAGATTTACTATCAAAAAGAAAAAGCAGCAAAAGCATAAAAATTATCTAATTAAAGTAGTCGGACCTTGCATCCGAGTGATTGTTTTTCATCCAGATACTGCCTAAACTCTACATGTACATGCTATAGGAGTTCATGGGTTTTTTACCTCATCAAGTTGGCACGACTATCGCCCACACCAACCGGTATGGCTATCGTCTACACCAACTTTGGTACGGCTATACGCTTACGTCTCTGGCCATGAGCCATCCTGCGCCCTGAGCGCTAACAACGGCCTTCCAGCTGCGCGTCACAACCAGTGACTACAAGCGCAGCCAGGCTAAGCCAAATTCAGCCTCGGTACACCCTTTGAGGGCATATCACCGGCAGAGCTACAAAAAATTACCCATCTCTTGGTATACCTCATGTTGGGTCACTAGTTGGTCGCTGCATGTCAGGATCAGATACCAGTGATGTCGGGATTGAGTTTCGATGGTACGCTCAAGTTGGGGCCTATGCTGTACACCGCTACCCGGGTATAGATACCATACGGCTAAACTCTTTTCTTAAGGTGCATACATGGTGGGGTCGCTAGGCGTATTCCGCTTCTGATGGGAATGCAGTACCGTCTGGTGACAACAATGGTATGCCCCATGTTGGGACACTAGTCGTGTTACCGCACCGATCGGATCTGGGTATCATTGGGCCAAACCCTATCCAGATGGTATGCTCCATGTTGGGCCAAGCTTTACTCTACGAGTATAGATACCAGATGGTTAAAAATACGGTATGCCCTCTGGGGCCACCAGTTGTATCCTACTCCGGTCGGGTACATGTACCACTCGTCTCTTCAGTCAAAACCAGTGGTATGCCCCATGTTGGGTCGCCAGCTGTACATCGCACGACGAGTACAGGTATCACTCGGCTTTTCAGCCAAAACCAGTGGTATGCCCCATGTTGGGTCGCCAACGTGTACATCGCAAAGGCAATCTGGTATCACTCGGCTCTTCAGCCAAAAGCATGGTACGCCCAATGCTGGGTCGCCAGCTGTGCATCGCAAGACGAGTACAGGTACCACTTCATCAAAATCAAAGTGATGCGCTTTACAACAGGCCAACCGCGAACTCCGGCAATCCCGGGTTGAGTGTCACTAACAACTCTCTATGAGTCCTTCACAGTCTCCTCGCAGATAACAGGCAGAAGCCAGTCGGGAAGGAGCAGCAACAATCTACAAGCACTCGACATGAAGCATGACTCGTCCAAGGTGCGACAAAGAAGAGTAGCAATTCGACTATGAAGCACTCGGGGGCTACTGTGGATAACATAGACCCCGGGTATCCACGCGACGGGCCTAAAAGACCACCTGACAGGGGATGGACCAAGTCGGGTGGATGAGGACGGGTAACACTCGGATTCTAGAAGGCTTGCTCGGCAAGAAAAGAAGTCTATCCCTAATTAATAGGGAGGATATACTTGTAATCCCGGATAACTACTAGAAGATAGAGATAGGACTCCTACCTCGTAACCGACCAGGACTCTATCTTGTAACTCTGCCCCCCACTATATAAGGCGGGCAGGGAGCCCCTGGTTCGGGATACTGATCTACATCTCCATCTAGATAGTCATACATCTACAGCTTGATCATCTCCCAGGTTGATCATCATCTTGTACACATATACCCCATATAATCCCAGAGCACATGACGTTCCGCCATGAGGGCCTGAACCTGTATAAATCCTTGTCTTGTGCTATCATCGAGTTTGGATCTTGTGCATCGCCCCATATATAATCATTGCCGGCGGTGACCCCCCAGTTAGTCACCAGTCGACAACAAGAGTTCGTGATCTATATATATCGAGTCAAGAGTCCGTGGTCTATACTTGATAGCAAACTTTTCAAAAATTATGCCTGTTGGATGATGGATTGAGAAAATAGACGGATGTGATTTGTAGTTAGATCTAGGCAAACTACTTAATTATGGAGTAATAAAGTTTAGATTAGATAGATGGGCCAGGCTCTATAGTAGTACAGGCAACCAACACACTATTTGCTTACACCCCATAAGCCTAATTCAACCAAAAGCAGACAATGAAACATGCCCTTAGGATCCCATCAATGAGCTTAAGCTTGTGATTCAAGTTCACCCTACGAAAGTGATTAGAGACATCTCAAAAGCTTTGAAGACCACTCAGTAGTGAGGACAACTCCATGAAGCTTGCCAATTTGTTCAAAATCATCCTAGTTTATACACAAGTACCTACCAACTGGTTCGCCGTCTTGGGCTAGCTCCAGGCCACGAAGCACATAAAGGTTCCCGAGAGGCCAACCTTTATTCTCTGGAGCCTATATGCAGTAAAGCAGCTTCTCTTTTGCTGCCAACCGCATAAAATTCTCCCCTTGTTCTCTGTTTTCGCTCGCCAAATTCTATTAAAAATCACGGGTAGCAAAAGCAGGCTGTCGAATAGCAACCGTTAGTCTTCGACTTACACGAGATAGATTCTGGGGTGGTCTCATCCAGCACCATTTCTTGCATAACAATATATCCAAAGGGTGAAGAATTGACGTGACATGTATAGAAATTTGATCTTGTCACTGATTTTGGTCTAACTCCTTTTTTGGAGCTCTCGTTGTAAAGATCGATTGACACGCCGTCCTGACAGTCTAGGGCTCCTTAGAGAGATACCGTCTATCCACTTTGTAGTCGACAAAAGAACTTTCTTGCCATCTCCAACTACTTTGTGCCCAATTTTTGCACAAGGGACAAACCCGGTTCCATTTATTTAAACAGAAACATTATAATTTTTTTTTACACTAACTCTATTTTTCTCACTACCACCCTCTCTCTCCCTCACAATTTAGTACAAATATTTCTCTCCTTAAGTCTTCTTCCAATTACAAAGAACTTCCTTTGTCTCATTTTCTTACAACTTTACACAAATATTCATCTCTTCCTCCCTCCAATTACTTTCTCTCTATTGGCTTGGCTATCCCTTCCTTCTTAGCTTAGCTCGAAATATGACTCGGCTCTTCCTCAGAGTCTGGCTTGGCTCTTCCTCCCCTCGAAATCTTGATTGGTTTGCACTCTTCTGTGGCTTGACTCCCTCTCCCTTCCTTGTTGGGTTAGCTCGGGCTCAGAACATGACTCGACTTTCCCTCGAAATCTAGATTGGCTTGCACTCTTCTTTGCCTCAACTCCCTCTCCCTTCCTTCTTAGCTCGGAATATGGCTTGGCTCTTCCTCTTCTCAAAATCTAGATTGACTTGCACTCTTCTTTGGCTCGATTTTTTCTTCCTTCCTTGTTAGCTTAGCTCGGGCTCAGGAAATGACTTGGCTCTCCCTTGAAATTTGGCTTGGCTTGCACTCTTCTTTGGCTTGGATCCCTAACCTTTCCTTCTTAGCTTAGCTTGGAATATAACTAGCTTGCCTATCCCTCGAAACCTGGCTTGTCTTGGACACTTCTTTGGCTCAACTCCCTTCCTGGTAGCTCAGAACTTTTTTGTGCTGCTAAGAAAATGATGCGTGCAACACATGGGATCGAGGCTTGAACCCGCGTGGGCTGGTGCACAACTGCACTCCTAACCAACCGAGCTAAGTTTGGTTCTTACATTGTGCCCAATTAATTGTCGCGAGAACATGGTACTTCTTATGATGTCTAACATTGTATATTTCGTACTAGAGACAATTGTGCATTTATCTTTCTAAAGATTGTACTTTGTGTATTTACCTTGCTATGTGTCACTGACATGTGGAACCTTGGACCCACATATCAATGACAGAATGAGGGTAAATACACAATTCCCAATCTTTTGGGTGGGGCAAATCCACATATCTCCTCCGTTAGGCCTCTACAATAAGTTAGGTATTAAATAATCGAGGACCAAGCCTTGCTCAGCTGGTAAGGTGTGATGTTGTTCGCCATGATGGCCGGGGGTTGAGCCTTGGCTCGGCTCTGGTTACCTTGCTTCTCTCGGGATTTAATCTTGGACTTGGTACACTCAAGATTAGATCCTGGAGTGTATGTATGCGCGTTTAGAGGGAATAGATGTGTCTATGTAAAGAGGTCTTGGCCTTTGATTTGAATCTACATGTGCACTGGACGCACATACTTGTGTGGAGCGTACGTATGGTATAAATTATGTGCATCCACCTACCATCTAAAAGATTTTAATCCATTAGCAGTAGCAGTCAGCAATTATTCCTTTGAAATTTTTTCTTGGTGTCCCACGTTAGCCATTGGTACCAATTGTTCGGATCGCTGCAATGCATCTGCCTACATGCTGAACTGACAGTTTGTTGCAACTAAATGATGTGACGTGAGGATGGGTAATTAATAATTATTCCTTTCATTGAGCAGTTTCTGGAAAAATATGGGGCCTAATTGTGGTAGAATCGAGGCCGCGTTGCCGATGAATGATAGACACAAAAAATACAAATGAGGAACACATGATATAAGTCACAACTTTATTAATTGGTGAATGGATATAAAATCCATGCATATAAATATGTTCATCCTACCTACTTTTCAAATATTGCGCACAAAAAAAAGACCAAATAATGCCATGTCTCTCATTAAATAAAAGAATAATAATGTGATGTCTACTGCAACAATTGCTAAACGGGCTTCACGTGATAGGACCTCTCCCATCTCATACTGATAGGCTAGCAAATACTGTGATAGCCCCCTTTGCTGGACACTATTATATTCCGCGCTCTGGCCTATGCCCTATGACTTATATATGATTGTTTCTCCTAAGCCAAATGGTTTGCATCATTGAAACTGTTTCTCAAAATTTTAAAATTGCTTCACAAAAGTTCTCAATGCTAGATCTTACCAACTCCAACTTTTCAAAACTTTCGAAGTTACTTTCTAGCATTTCATCAATTGAGCCACTACATGACTATAAGGGCAGTGACGGAGACAGGGGGAACCGGTGGGGGCCAGGGCTTCCCCCATGGTAGATGTACACAAGAGGGTACCCTATATATATTAGGAAAAATTAATAGAAAAATATGAATTTGTTTGTTAAAATTATCAAAAATTTCTTCGATGCACATGAATTTGCATGTTAAAATAGTCAAAATTTCTAAAGGATCCTACATATACATAAATTTGCATGTTAAATTAGTTAAAAACTTCAAAAGAAAATCTATTGCATGTAAATTTGTATGTTAAAATAGTAAAAAAATCAAAAAATAAAAAATATACATGAATTCGCAAGATAAATAGTGAAAAGTTCTAAAAATTCTTGAATTCATATAAACTTGCAAATTAAAATGCTATAAATTTTCTATTTTGATCTTCTCGATACAAAAGTTAATTTTTATTGGCCCCCCTTAATATTTTTTCTAGCTCCGTCCCTGTATACGGGGGTCACAAAATGGCTCGTCAAGCACCATCGTGGTTGCAACGGTGATCGCCAACGGGTGGCGCCCGACTCAGGGGAGAGAGAGAGGAGGAAGAAGGACCTAATTGTTGTTCGTTTGAAATTTTGGGAAGCAAGGGATTGTAAAAGATCAAGTGAGAGAGGTGGGGCTCCACACGGATCTTGATGCACGACGTGCATGAGATGAGCCATGAAGTCCATAGACCATAGGGGAGGGAAACAACCAGCTAACCAATCAAAAGAACTACAAAGTTGCTATATATCGTCTTTGTAAACCATGTACTAAGGTTGAAACATCAAATGGCATATGATGTCGTAGTGTGTAAAAGTCGGTGTTATTCAACTTCTCAAAGACGCTAGCACCACGTACAAATGTGATTTGATCGTAGGTGGGAAGTGGGAAGACAACCACCAGATGAAAATAGATTGGATTACCAATAGCTGTTACTACGATCTCATTCGCTACGATTTCGCCATCTCATGGCCCACAAACAATCCAACTCCCCCAAGATCGACACCTAGTCTCTGGTTCATGTTACATCCACATGCATGCCTAACCAGAGCCACAACCAAGGTCTAGAATCTAATCAATTCAAAAGATTAGCTTGATGGATGGTGATCACCCATCTTTCGAGTTGTACCCCACTACAACCGATAACCGATGTGGGACTAAAGCCAACAATATATAGCAGATTGGTCTAAGAAATGCATGCATAAGTGACGAGATGATTAATTAATGGGTTTGGTTTAGTTGAGCGATTAGGGGTGGGTAACTTATGTGGGATGATGATCACCCATCTTTCAAGTTGTACCTCACTACAACCAATAACTGATGTGTGACTAAAGCCAACAATATATAGCGGATTGGTTTAATAAATGCATGCATAAGCGACGAGATGATTAATTAATGGGTGTGACATTCTAATAAAAACTTTATTAGATGTCCCAATATTTTCCAAGAGTAAAACCAAGGTACTTGTTTCATTTTACAGCTAACCTCAGCTTAGACGCAAATGGGCCAGATTAGCATGTAATTAGGGCCCATCTTTAGTGGTTTAGCACTTTTAGCCCATGAGAAGAAGCCCAAAGGACCTCCCCTGCGCCCTAGACCCTATAAACATCCTCCTCCACTGTTCCTCGCCGACCACTCCACTCCCCACTCCCAAACCCTAATTCTACGGCTCAAGATCCCTATTCTCGAGGACGTTTCTAAAGTAAACTCCATTTTTCCATAAGCTAATGGATGTGTAGATGGTACCAGTAGCTAGATCTCGTCGAGACGGTCCAAATGCATATGCGGATCGCCCGTTTTGGTAGAGCTTGCCGTAGTTAGCCTTCACCAGGGTCGCCGGCGATCCTCGGCGTTCGCACCGCCGGCGGACTATCCGGAGCCAACCAACGCTGCCACGTCGCCCCGGCGTCGCTTTCGCCGCGCCAGCGCCATTGCCGGTCGGCCTTTCGTCCGTGAGGCACAAAAAACACGTCCGCGAGACCGCGCCGTAACGCCATAAACCCGCCTTGACATGCGTCCTAGAGGGCCCACCTTCCGAGTCGACTCCAACAACGCCGCTGATGTTGCTTAATCCCGCCGTGACACGGGCCCAGTGGGTCCCTCCGCTGTCGGCGCCTCCGACCGTTCAGTCTCCGCCGCCCAATAGGATCGCGCCACATGTCCCGTGGGACCCACACGACGCCAGCGCCGCCGTTTTCACCTGCTAGATCCGATCCACCATCGCGGCGTGCGGGCCGGTGAGCCGTGGGCCCCGCTTGTCAGAGTCGGCCGTTCCGTCCGCCGAGCCACGTCACCTGTAGCCGAGCCCCACTGCCACGTGGCATGCCACGTCAGCAGCCACGTGTCGTGCCATGTCAACATCCGCACGGTCCTGTGTGCCACGTGTCATGCCATGTCATCGCCAGCGTCCACCTTGCGTCGGCGCGGCCGCCTCATCTAGTGGGTCCCTTCGCTAGCAGCTGGCGCCACCGCCCGATGGGCCCCACTGTCGACCCGCCGCCGCCCGCCACGTGTTGGGCGAGCAGCTGGGAAATGGGCAGTTCCGTCGGTTCGGCCTGTTTAAGGGTAAATTGGGTTTTTCTTTTTCCTGAAATTTCCTATTTAGCTCGAAACTTCTGCGAATTGTTTAGGGAGCTCTGTAACTCCAAATTGGATGATTTTGGAGCCTAAAAATCACATCTAAATCCTAGAATTTTTCTGTATATTTAATAATTAGTTTCCCTTTATTGATCTTGCTGTTATATTGTTTGTTGTTTTTCTGTTTAGACGGTGGGTGCGATTGTTGCTCGAATTGTTGTTTGGAACCAGTGTGGGACTCGCAAAGCGCGGAGTATTTCGAAGGCAAGCATAGTAACATATTCTCTCCTAGTTTTACAATATAATTTACTGTTGCTTATTTTTTGAATTATCTGCATGCTTGTAATTAGGCGTGAGTATCTGGACATGTTAATCATCTATTAATATGCTTTAGCCACCCTTGTGAACCTGTTGTACTTTTTCTAGCCTATCCTTGACTAGATGTGTAGGATTGCATTTGGGATTCACTTTAAATTGAGCCTTGGTGAGTAGGGGTGGGCATTCGGTTTTTTCGGTTCTTTCGGTATTTGAAAAATTCGGTATCTGAAAAATGACTACCAAAATTTTGCTAGAAAAAACTACTACCGAAAACTGAAATAACGAATTATTTCGGTACGGTATTTCAGTATTTCGGTATTGCTAGACAAGCCATGGTTGAGGTCTTGAGTAAGAGGGGCTACCGCACCGACGGGCGACGGCACCGCGACGCACTGCACCGTGGTAGAGGGGCGAAGGAGCGGCGCCGCCAGCCACGTCAAGATCCGGAGAGGAGGAGGCCGCCGGCCAGCCCCGGGCTCCACCGCGTCGAGGTCCAGAGGGGGAGAACCGCTGCCGCTTTTGCCGGGCGAGGCGAGGAGCTTGCCGCCCATGCTTGATCCGGAGGAAAGCAGCACTAGCGCTTGGATCCGGGAGGAGGATGGCGCGTGGTGGAGAGGGTGGGGGCGTGGTGGAGAGGGCATGGGCGCCTGGCATCCTGGGATCTTGCCGTCGTGGGTGGCCGAGGAGGAGGCGGAGGCCGCCGCTGGGTTGGGGATTGAAGTGGGAGAGTAGTGACTAGGGTTTGGGATTGGTGAGGAGGTGGGTGGGTGGGTGAAATTTGAAATGGGCCACAAGCGCTATTGTTTGGTACTTCGGTTTTTGGTCTACTACCGAAACCGAACCGAAATAATCGGTATTCTGAAAATAAAAACCGAAACCGAACCGAAATACCGAAAAAACCGAAATTTTCGGTTTGTTCGGTTCGGTTCGGTTTTTCGGTTTCGGTATAAATGTGCCCACCCCTATTGGTGAGGTGTATGCTTCGCGAGGGTATTTTGGTTAAATCTAAACAACTAAAACCAGTGTAGATGATTTAGGAGAGACCCGGCAGTGATGTTTCCGGGATTGTGGTGGGGATGAGACGGTCTCCTCTAATAAGGACTCAAGCTTGTGTATTGCTAGACCAAACTGACGGCGTGTTCTCCGCTCAATCACTGCGGATCACACCCCTGGTCAGTTTTTTAGTCTGCTAGCCAACTCGATCAAGCTCGGTTCGATTTGAGCGTCGGGCACAACAAGGAGCGACTCGTAGATTTACCCAGGTTCGGACCCCCTCGCGGGTAATAGTCCTACTCCTGCTGAGCCTTAGCTCTTTTCTGATTGTGGTTGAATGGGAATGTGTTCACAGGGTGCTTGTGAACTGCGTGTGTTCGGAACTTCTCTTTTGTTCGTCCTCCTCCCCTTTTATACAAGCCTCAAACCGGCGGAGAGAGCGGGAGGGTAAGCGATCTGATACTCTCTGATGTTCGGACAAGGCGGGTGAGACACGGCGGGAGAAGCAAGCGTGCTCGTCACTGCGCCCGGTGGCGCCGCCCTCGCGTGCCATGGCGACCTCGACCCGCACCAGACACACCGGTGAGGCTGGCGGGCGGGACCCGGCTTGCTCCTCCGGCGCGAGGCGTCGTCTTAAGCAAACCTTCTCTCTGCGGTCAATTCTTACTGCGCCCGAGTGATTGCCGCTTTCGAGACTGCGAGGGTCCTTTATGGCGGTAATCATTTCTTGTTTGTCTATCCGCGCGTGATGTCGCGTTAAATGCGCCGTCCTTCGCGGCGGGGAGCCTTCGTCCTGAAGACTCATACACGCGTTCCGCCAACCCTTGGCCCCACCAGCGTGGGACCCTCGCTGGTCTTGAGGGGCTCGCCCACGCACCCGCTTTGGCGCGTGGGGCCCGCTTTGGTCTTTAGAGGGCTTGCCCACGCCGCCCGAGCGCTGATCGCCCGCTTTGACGTGGGGCCTCCTTGGCCGAGAGGCTCGCCCAGCCATTGGGCCTTGCTCGCCCGCTGCCGACGCGTGGGGCCCGCCTTGTCTTGTTGAGGGGCTCGCCCTTGGCTGGGGCCTTGCTCGCCCACTTTGGCGTGGGGCCGCTTGTCTTCTCGGACTCTTTGTACCGGTATTTATTACACGCAGTAGCCGGGTCCACCATGATACACGAACCGTCGCGCAGACACTTTTTCGTTTCTTGTCGGCGGGAGAGCCGTCAGGGGCCCCTTCGGCGCGCCGTGCGCTGATTCTCCATCTGCACCACGATCTTCCTTGGGGAACTTCGGCGCTTTTCGTGGGAAACCAAAAGCGCAGGGCAATGATGGCGCCAGCCAGCGTGAAGCGGAATCAAACCGTCGTGCTTTCGCGCCCCACGCCTATAAATACTTCTCTCGGTATGCGGCTAATCCTTCAGCGCTA